>OZ012737.1:676748257-677348878 GCA_963859935.3 Lathyrus sativus
TGATAAAGAGGATCAAGATATCATCATTGCTGATGCCAAAGTTCCTTTGGTTGTTACGACTGGCCCAACACTGCATTATCCTGACCCTCCAAATCCAGCCAAGGTTATTTACATCAACAAAAAGGAAGCTCCTGTGTTGAGAGTGGAAAGAGGGGTGCCGGTCACGTTTTCCATACAGTCAGGGCATGATGTTGCGCTTTATGTTACTTCCGACCCCATTGGCGGGAATGCCACTCTGAGGAATCTGACTGAGACTATTTATGTCGGAGGTCCTGAGGCTCATGGAGTTTAGGCCAGCCCCACAGAACTAATTTGGGCTCCTGACAGGAACACTCCTGATCAGGTTTACTATCATTCAGTGTATGAGAAGAAAATGGGTTGGAGAGTAGAGGTTGTGGATGGGGGTCTATCTGACATGTATAACAATATTGTTGTTCTTGATGATCAACAGGTTACCTTCTTTTGGACATTATCAAAGGATTCGATATCTATTGCTGCTCGTGGTGAGAAAAAGAGTGATTATCTTGCTATAGGATTTGGTAGTGGAATGGTGAACAGTTACACATATGTGGGATGGGTTGATGACAATGGTGTTGGTCGTGTTAACACTTATTGGATTGATGCGCAGGATGCCTCGGGTACACATCTTACAAACGAGAATTTGACACATGTGAGATGCAAAACAGAAAATGAAATTATTACTTTGAAATTTACTCGTCCCTTGGTTCCATCTTGTAGTAGGGGCAAAAGGCCAGAATGTAACGACATCATTGATCCCACAACTCCGCTAAAAGTCATATGGGCAATGGGTAGTACATGTAGTAATGGACATCTTAGTGAGAGGAATATGCATACGCTGACGAGTACCAGGCCTATATTAGTTCAGCTGATGCGTGGTTCTGCAGAAGCAGAGCAGGATTTACTTCCAGTTTTTGCTGTGCACGGTTTCATGATGTTTCTTGCATGGGGCATTTTGCTTCCTGGAGGTATATTGGCAGCCAGGTACTTGAAACATTTGAAGGGCGGTGGTTGGTACAAAATTCACGTTTACATGCAATACTCAGGGTTATCAATAGTTTTTCTTGCACTTCTTTTTGCGGTTGCTGAGCTTCGTGGTTTTCATGTTAGCTCAACACATGTTAAATTTGGAATTAGTGCAATATTTTTGGCTTGTATACAACCAGTTAATGCATTCCTTAGGCCCCAAGACCGACAAATGGGGAGCAGGCATCATATAAAAGGATTATCTGGGAATACTTGCATATAATTGTTGGCATATCTGCAATTGTTGTTGGCATTGCAGCACTTTTTACTGGCATGAAGCATTTGGGGGACAGATATGCCTTGGAAAATGTTCATGGACTCAGTTGGGCCATGATAATCTGGTTCTTAGTAGGTGCATTGAGTATTGCTTATTTCGAATACCGCGAGAAGCAAAGAGTCAGGGATCATATATTTGGAAGAGTCAATTGGGTGCTCGGTAATGAGGAAGATGATTCCATGGATCTCTTGAGTCCACCAAATACACATGCAACAAACAAAGAGTCACAAGCCTCCGCAAGATTGGAAATCCAGTTAGAACCTTTAAACAGGTAGATAGATGCATTTTTTTAACTTGCCATTGAAAGCCTCCATCTGCAGCAGTTGTTGGCAAATTCCTTATTTAATCTGAGCTTTTAGGATTATTCATCATTAGTTATGAGGGTTGAGTCATTTTTTAGGTGTAAAGGGAGCACTTGTTCATCAGTCTCTTTGTACTAATGTGGCAATTTTGTGAAGAGAGTAGCTTTCTCATAATTTATATACATGTTTACTAGATAGGTTATATCTTTTGTTCAATCTAGCTGCTATACTTTTTTCTTCCCCCTCCAAAACAAAATCAAGAAATCAAAGTTTACGAAGTGAAAGCTTTATTGTCTGTTAATGTAGGTTCTGTTTTCGTAGGTGTAATTCAGACATAGAAGGGATATCCTGCCAAAAACAATGTTGTAAATTATGCGATGCAGATAACTAATACAACATGACGCCATTAGTTTTTTATTTCAATGCAATTTTCTAAAGTTGGTCATGGTGAATTTAAACCATGTCAACCATTTTTTTTAAAAAAAAATTAGCATGTCTATTGTTGCACCTCAATGCGTTTTTTCTTTGTGGAAATACAGAAGCAAGAAATCATATTATCATATTATATCGACTATGGCGTCTCAATGTGTTTTTTCATTGTGGAAATACAGAAGCAAGAAATAATATGGAATACAATGCTATGGCGTCTCAATGAGTCCGGTTGATGCCAAATATGATCACCGTGTTGATCGATTTGCTAACTGTTATTTGGGCTTTGGGAAAGATTAGAGCTTCTGATACTGTTTTGTCGTATTATCTTCCTCAGAATCATGGGGGTCTTCCCTTTGAATCTTTTGGCCATTTGGTTCTCAATATTTCTCAGCATGTCAATGAGTGTAACGGTCCCTTGGATGCTGCTGATAAAGAGGATCAAGATATCATCATTGCTGATGCCAAAGTTCCTTTGGTTGTTATGACTGGCCCAGCACTGCATTATCCTGACCCTCCAAATCCAGCCAAGGTTATTTACATCAACAAAAAGGAACCTCCTGTGTTGAGAGTGGAAAGAGAGGTTCCGGTCACGTTTTCTATATAGTCAGGGCATGATATTGCGCTTTATGTTACTTCCGACCCCATTGGCGGGAATGCCACTCTGAGGAATCTGACTGAGACTATTTATGCTGGAGGTCCTGAGGCTCATGGAGTTCAGGCCAGCCCCACAGAACTAATTTGGGCTCCTGACAGGAACACTCCTGATCAGGTTTACTATCATTCAGTGTATGAGAAGAAAATGGGTTGGAGAGTAGAGGTTGTGGATGGGGGTCTATCTGACATGTATAACAACAGTGTTATTCTTGATGATCAACAAGTTACCTTCTTTTGGACATTATCAAAGGATTTGATATCTATTGTGGCTCGTGGTGAGAAAAAGAGTGGTTATCTTTCTATAGGATTTGGCAGTGGAATGGTGAATGGTTACAGATATGTGGGATGGGTTGATGACAATGGTGTTGGTCATGTTAACACTTATTGGATTGATGCACAGGATGCCTCGGGTATACATCTTACAAACGAGAATTTGACACATGTGAGATGCAAAACAGAAAACGAAATTATTACTTTGGAATTTACCCGTCCCTTGGTTCCATCTAGGACGATTTAAGCTGACATGTACAATAACTCTAACCTGAGTATAACCTTAAATCCAGGTCGACCATATTTATCTTCCGGAGGAAAATATGTTCCACCCATTAAAGGTTTCAAGTCACGAGAAAGAAACACAGTCAGGGGCCAACCTCCTCCCCCATACAAAGCCTGCACATATGTCATGTATACCTGAAGAGATAAAGAAAAATCTAAGTGCATCTTCCTTTGTTACCAATGGAACCCCACAATTATAGACCACAAATAGATAGACCGTGCTCTGACCTGGTAAAAAATTTATATAAAAGTTACCTTATCAACATCCGGTCGCTCCTCGCGATCCACCTATGGCATTGGTACAAGAAAAAGTTGAGCAACTAGTATAACTAAAGGTTATTGTTAATGTAAGAACTCAAAGCAACAGAAAACATAAAGTGACCAAATTACCTTAATGTTAACAAACCCATCATTCAACAATTTCACAATCCCCTCATTCTCAAAAGACTCAACCTCCATAACATGACACCTTATTCAAAATTCCCAAATTGTGATTGTCAAAATAATCTCATCAAAATATTGACATCCAAAGTATGAGTTCTAATAAGCCACACATACCAATGACAAGTGTTGTACCTAACTTCAAATCAAATAGCCATTAAACCCACATCACCACATGTAAACCAGAGGTTAATTAATTACACAATTAGGAAACTTTAATTTTCAAAAAACTAAATTAGGAAACTTTAATTTTCAAAAGGAAAAGGCAGAGAATTACTTGATAAAAAGATAGGTTCGTCTCGACGGCGTGCTTCGCCGAAAGCTTCTTCTCCCCATGGATACAATCAACCTGAAACAGAATGAACGAATCAATTATTAATCAGTGAGAACTAAGTGGAATTGAAAAAACTAAAAAATGGAACTTGCAGGGTTATGAGCGTGTTGAAGAAGGTTAGGGCTCTGTTCTAACGCAAGACGATTGGAGAACTTGTGTTGGTTGGAATGAGAAGTTGCCATGGAAAGAACCTTGGGGAGTGTGACGCGGGAGTATGGGAGAGGGAATCGAGAGATTGGTTTGGTGAAGGCGAAGCGGTGTTGGTGATAGAAAAAGCGGTTGAGAACAGCGACAGAGGTTTGATGAAGCATGGAATTGAAGTGTGTTGTGGAGAAATAAATGGAGAGTGTCAGTGTTATGACATAATTGATACTAGTAGTTTTGTTAGTCTTGGTTTCTCATTTTGGTGAGTTGAAGCATGTACACTAGTTCTCTTCTCAACACTTGGAATGGTTGGTTTCATGACAAGTGTCTCTTGTTTGGTTGGTTTCATGACAAGTGTCTCTTGTTTGTCTTTGTCTATGTAATCCATATAAATCGATATCCATTCTAAATGATGGGGAAAACTTCTTATGCTTAAATGAGATAATTACATTTTTTTTAATTTTTTTTTTGTTTGAATAGCATTAAATGATTTATTGTTATATTTTTTGGGATCATTTTCATAAATTTTAAAATTTTTGGGTTAAATTTAAAATATGAAAAATATAGATTAATTTGTAATTTTAAAAATTTTAAGGGATTAATTTGTAAAATTTAAAAAAATTTATTTGTAATTTTTTGAAAATTTTAGGGGTGAATTTGAAATTATAATAAAATATGAGGACCATCTTACAAAAAATTGAAAAATTAATAATAAAAAATTTAATATTTACATTATATAGCGTGAGAGAGCAATTTCAAATTCTTTACTTATTGGTGTCATTGAAAATTCCTTAAATTTAACTTGAATAAAATAATTCATAAATTTAAATTATTTTAACAATTCTCTATATTTTTTTATCTAAACAATGAGTTTTGGTCAAGTCATTTTAAATGCTCTCAAAAGATTATTTTTTCTCATTAAAATGTTTCATCCAAACACACTATAAAAAAAATACATAAATGCTTCGAGCTCACTATTTTACACCAAAGTACGTTCTAAGTGAGTTTTACCCCATATTTTTTGTTAAAATTTAATTTGAAAATGCATCTCCAAGTTCACCAAATACGCACCACATGCATTCCTTATTAAACACACTCATTTTGCCATAAATTGATTTAAAGATGCATCCACGTATTTGTTGCGGTGAGAATCGGATATCAAGCTATTGATTAACTTGAACCTTTAATTCTTACAAATTCACAACCGAACTTTAATTTATCCAAAAAGGAAAGGTTTAAAGAAAGAAAAACCTATAAAAATGCAAAGCAAAAAGCAAGGCTTAAAGCTAAGCAAAGAGAGATCTAAAGGTTCGGGGGTTGGTTATGCCTAGGGTAGGTATTTCACATCCTAAACATCTGTAGTACTCTACAGGAACCTCTTGTTAATATTTGTGTTTGCTAAAGTTTGCTTGCTAAAGGAAATGTGCTAAGGGTAAAGATATAAAGGTTGAAACAAAGGAAAAAAGAAAAGGTTGGAAAAAAAAGAAAAAAGAAAAAGGTTGTTCGCCAAGGATCGGGGCCTTGTGCCTACGTATTCTCAAAAGGTACTTTGAGAAATCAGAGTGTTCGTAGTTCCCCTAACTAGGGGTGAGGAACTCTTGATTGTGGTCAAGGTTCCAAAGGGAAAGTAAATGTCTGCAGCGAGACATCTACATAGAGTGCGGAGACTCTAAACTAAGTTTTAAAGTTGGTAAAGAAGGGAATGTCCACGACGGGACGACTAAATAGAGCACGACGACTCCAAGCCTAAGTTGTAAAGATAAACATGGGAAATGTCCACGGCGGGACGACTAAATAGAGCACGGCGACTCCAATTCTAAGTTGTAAATGTTAACAGGAAGTTAGTGTGTTAGTTGTTAGTTGGGTAAAAAAGAAAAGGTTGTGAAACGAGGGAAAAAAGAAAAGGTTGCTCGCCAAGGATCGGGGCCTTGTGCCTACGTATTCTCAAAAGGAAATTTGAGAAATCAGAGCGTTCGTAGTTCGTGGAACTACGAGTGGTCAGGTTCTAAGAACCAAGAACAACAAAGACAGGTAAAGAATAAACAAGGGACACACACAATGACAATTAGTCAATATACAGTCCCTTCCCCTGGATTAAATCAACAAATATCAAAAGAAAGCAACAGATACACGGAAAAACCTCATGTAACCAACAGACAAAGAAACGCGGTAAAACATCGCGAGAAATCTTAAACACAAATAACAGTCACGACAAAACATCGTGTAGACCAGGTAGAAGGTACAATAACAGAAAAGTATCGTGATAAAATATAAACAGTCGCTAGATAAGATTCCGGCAACAAGAAAATCAATTTAAATATATTTTTTACATTTTTTATATATTTAATAAATTAATTAAAGTAAACATTGAATAAAAATAATTTAGAAAAGAAAAAGAGTATATATATATATTATAACCAAATGATAGTATATATTTTAGTTAGAAAAAGTATATTATAACTATAAAAAAAAAGGTATAAGTAGATATATCTAAACTAAAAAAAAAAAGAATGGTAGTACAATTATCAATATTAAAAACATAGAAGCATATATTAAAGGTGGCGAAACCGACATATATGTACAGTAACGTATATGCTATGATATTGAAAACATGGGTATATGCAACTTCACAAAACAAAAGTAATTATATACATATAGAAACTTAAAACTAATATTCTATATATCAGGCAAAGTATTATAAGCAGAAAAATATATATATCTAAAATAGAAAAGAAAATTGCACCAGAACATGGAAGTTCAAAACAAATTGCATAATTAAATTGTTAACCACACCACAACATGACCACACACATCCAAAGCAGTGGTAACGGTATTCACAAAATTATATCAGTGTTTGGAACATTACAAAACTCAAACTTTTAAAACAAAATACAGCAAATTGAAACTCAACACACACTGAAGTTAAAGTAAGAAACTTGAGGCTATAACGTAAACTATAATCAAATGGCAAACACAAAACTGAATTAAAACAGAAACTACATAAGCTCAAACTAAAAACTCGCAATCGAAACACTTACCAAATGAAAATTGATGCAGCGTCCTGAGTATGTCACCGTTGTTTGCTGAAGATCAAAACCAAATTGATGGTGACGATATTTACGACATTGCAACGAAACGCCACTGCTACGAATCAATGAAGCAGCATTCACGTGTGAAGATGATTTGGAGGATATGCTGCGAATGTGAAGTTTGTACGATCTTGAGAAAAACGGTTATGGTGGATTTCTCGTGTGATGCGTTGTGCTAGCTTCGGGGATGGAGGAAGTAGCGTGGCATGAAGATGGACCTGCTACTTCCCTTGTTTTTTTTTATAGAGAGTAAGTAGTAAAAGTGAAGGTTATGAAGTGGAAGAGATGAGTATGCAGGTGGTTTAAAGGTTGAGATAACAGTGAGATGAGAGCTTGTGGAGTGTGTTCGGTTGCAGCAAATGAAAGGGTTGATCAAGTTTGTCTGATTATAAGAAGGTTTTCGTAGCGGTTTTATAAGAGAGGACGACCGAAGAAGTATATGGTGTGTAACAGGTGGTACGTAGCTTTTAGGGAGAGAGGGGGATACAAAAAGAACAAGGAAGTGGACAAGGTTTTAGGTCAGGAAATGAGGTTGTGTGTTATGCATTATACCATGACATGAGGGATGTTAGTACAGAAGAAGAACTCTTTGGAAAGAGAAGGCACATCTCAAAAAAAAAAAAGAGTCATGTCAAAGGGTGGATAGACCAAGCGTAGGTTTTTTCAAAGTGCAACATCCACTTTTTGAAATGTCCTTTCACCCATCAAGTGTATGCTAATAAAAATACAGTTTTTTAGCGTATGGGAAAAGAGAACGAGGTGTCTAGTATGTACTACTTTCTCTTAGCATGTATATTGTATGGGAAAATGGTACATTTTGCATGGGAACTTGGTATTACTTATGTACTATATTACTAAAAATTTGAACAAAATCTTTTGTATATATACTATAAAATCATAGACTTCTAAAACCTATCTACCTAAAATAAAAATAAATTAATTAACTATCAAAAATAAAATAAAAAACTGCATAGAATATGATTAGTTAAAATATATTAATAAAAAATAGAAATAAAGACGGTAAAAAAACAAATAACTGTACAGATATCGAAATACTCGAAAAAATAAAATGAGTACACCAAAGTGATCAGCAAAAAATATACGATTCGGAAAAATACAACGTTTTGTCAAATTTCGAAATAAATTTTACCTGCTAAAACGGCTTAAACTGTCCAAAAAATTTATTTCAGCTGATAAATTGGGTATTATAAAAAATGTAAGAGATGATAAACTATACAGATGATGCAAAAAGATGTGGGATTTTAGAGTAAAAAATTAGGGTGCAACAGTATTCACACCAGTCAATAATTTTTTACATTATTTTAAAAATACATTTTTGTAATTGACGATGTGTTATAGTTATATTATCATATTCAATTTTATATAAATTAACTCATACGCTTATCAAATAATATTAAAATACCATTGATAAATGAATAAATTCGGAATACATAATGAGGTCAAAACATAGTACAAATGATAATAGTGTTCCTAATACATTACTGAGTATGTTGAACTCGGACGCCCTTGTTCCTACGTTGCCTCTGGTACTGCAATATCACTTGTGCCTCCTCTATGATGGCATCTAGAACGTACATCACCTCATAGCCATCCAAAAAAACTTCTCTATCTATACCTACTTGCTCAGGCTCAATGATACATTGACATCTATGCAACACATCAACATTATAATATGCCTTAATTTATTTGTCCTCTAGTATCTCTTGATGAGCTGACCTATGTGGATCTTCTAGAGCATACGACATCATATAAGGATGTAACACCTTGAAAAACCATTGGTTGTAGTCGTGTGCACCACTTCATTCGTTAGGAGTTATGGTACCATGTATCGCATCTGGTTCTAGATGGTTAAGGTAATCATCATGCATGACATTCATATCTCTGCGTGCCATAGCGGGAGGAGCAGACTCAGAGGGTCTTTCGAAATAAATTGCATGTAGTCAAACTCTTGAGTGACACGCTTAGGTAGGTGTGGAAACATCAAATGTGACCCTCAAGCCAATCATCCAAAGTAGAAGGCTATGTCGTCCAATGGCGTGTCTAACGGTGGCTTGTGTATGTCTAGAAGTGTATATCTTCTGCTACCAAGCGGTTAAAAGACACTCATAAGGACTCTGTCGCCTGATTTCCTCTAAGCGATACGAGTGCAGAAGCACGTGGCATATCCTCGGTGAAGGTGAGAACTTCACCTCGACCTTAGAAACCACGAACGAATTCGCCATCGAACGCTTTAGTTTTAAGAACGACATCATCGACCACCATAATAAGAAAATTGAAGATGTCTCTAACCAAGAACATATTATCTTCCTAACCCTCTGGTTGTCCTACTACTTTTTCTGCTCTAGCTATAGCTAAAAAGTACGTCCCTTTAATCATTCAACTTCATGAGGGTTAAAAGATCTCACTGAACAAACTACTTTTGGTCAACCTTTGCCAACCAATTGGCAATTCCTTTTACAAATTGAAACATCTCCCTGACACCAACAAGTCATACCTTCTTTCTGGCCCTTTATGACTCCTACAACTCCGGCTAAGCGCCACATTCGGTCCAAAATTCCATGAAACTGACTCTCAGGCCTTGATGGAAGAAAATGATTGCAAAGACATTGAAGGCACAAGACTTGCTTTAGTTACCCCTTATAACACTCCGTCGCAGATAAATTTTATGATGTATATCCAATTACTCCTCGAATTTACCACTTTTGTTTCGACCATGGCTCCCTTCGTGGACAGATGTGTTGGTCCATCTTGGTTTAAAAATAGATTTCCTGGCGTAACGCCTTCAGCTGCTGCAATTTCAAACTCTGTATGGGCATCTTTCCTAACCTTAACACTTATATCTGCTTGAATTGAGATTGGAACAGCCGGTTTCAGCTTCGTCGGCTACCAACCCAACTTGGTGGCTAAATAATTTGGTTTTAGCCAAATACTGCCACACTCACTTTATACTTGGGAGGCTGACATTTTCTAGTCAGAAAGGAAGTTCACTACCCAAGAAAACAAGGACTGCATGATTTTTGCTCGTAATCAAGTCCTTAAATTATTGACTTTCCATTTTCAACCATACTCCTGCATGATGGTAGAATTCAACAACTAGTGGATGACTTACTTTGAAGGAAACAACTCTGGAGATAACTTTCTCAAATGATTGTCAACTATCTTCTCCCATCTAAAAAAATTCAGAGAAGAAACATAGGTATGCATTAACCATTCATTTGAATTGTTTTTTATGCACCCTTTCAATTTCTCATAAATTTTGATTATATGTGAACTGAAGCAAAAGACGACACCAATGTCGAAGGTCATTCTAATACTAGTGAGTCAAAGAAATAAAAAGAACCCCAAAAGAAAAAGGCAAGTATATTCCATTTGTACGTTAAGTAATATAAAAATGATTCTAACATACCTTTTCTTCCAAAATCGACCATGTGATCCTGACTCTCCAACAACATCAGAACTTAAAAAGAACAAGAAATCCAAAAAGGCTACATCAGCACAAACACATATCTGATCTCGATTTGATGGTTTTGATGATTTCACGATCTAACCAAATCCTTTCTAGACTACTCCAAAACCAACAAAAAACTTGGCTGAAATCGAAAGCTCAGAAGATAATGAGAAAACTCGCATCTTCTCAAGACCTAAGCTCAAAGCTTCTCCTAAACCAAGTGCCAGTAAGAAGAAAAATGCTCCTCAAAAACCAAAATCCAAAAAGGAAATCAACATTTTGACTGCTAGCCCTTCTAACAAAGGAAAAGGAAAAAAAAAGACTTGCTCATTCCTGATGACCTAGCGTAGGACAAGCCCTAAAACCTTCCAATTAAATAACAAGAGAAAATTGATCCCAAGGTATTTCCCTACCCAAAACAACAAACATTTCTTCATGTTTTTTCAACTTTAAACTCCAATAACCAATCTCCTACCTTTCAGGAACCATCAAAGTTAAACGAGAACGTGGTGGATGAATTAACAGGTATCCCCCGTTCGATTCGTTCTTAATCCTTTTCTCACATTCATTGTTTATACTTTCTTGATTCAACTATTTCATATGTCCATCCAACAAACCAACCATCCAATGAAAAAGCAGATGTTGATCCACCATCAAACCCTAAAGCAAGGCCAATGTGAAACAACAATATCCACAATGAAACAAAGAATTATACGACACTCTGGATTTCGTCCAAGATAACCTAACTCAATATGAACCAAAGCCTAAAAGCCTAGAGAAAATGGACGGAGAGCAAGACAACCCTAATGTCGATACTGCTTCGACAGAAGAGAAAATCCAGCCATCCAACGACGAAAAGGATTAGACTTAAACTGTTGTTCATGACTCGTCATCCAACACCTCCCTAAGCCAAGAAGAAATGTTTTCCCTTAAAAGAAAATATCCTACAGAGGCACTAAGGAGAATTCAGAAACTTCACAAGCTTTCAACTCGCTCAAGATCTTCTCATTCATCTGATGCTTATTGGCTTATATAGGTGAAGATTCATTAAACCTTTTGATCCAGCACCTAAAAGCAAGTATCTTTGCAGTTGATCTCTTAAATGCTATTGAAGAAGACACTCAACTTGGAACTAACATTCGAAATTTGTTGGCCGAACTTAACAAGAAAAGGGTTCCCGATCCTATGGTTCAATTCTTGTTCGAATTTGAAGCCTTCTTCGATCAGATCTGCAAAGACATTGACCTCAAAAGGACTGACGGCATCCGACTCCAAAAAGTGAAAGATGATGTGGTTGTAGCATGGTACTTGAGTTATGCGTCTGAAAAGGAGGTTAAAAGGCTTGAAACCAAACTCCAGGAATACACCGACAAAAAGGCATTACTCGGTGACCATATTTCACAACGTCGAGCCAAAATTCTTGAATTGACAATTAGGAAAATGAAAAGGCTGAACTTACATGGGAAAAATCATTGCCTACCAGAAAAATGGTTGATGAGGAGGCGAAGCATTGTTGGTGATAGAAAAAGCAGCTGAGAACAACGATAGAGGTTTGGTGAAGCATGGAATTGGAGTGTGTTGTAGAGAAATAAATGCAGAGTGTTGGTGTTATGACTTATGATAGATTTGATACTAGTAGTTTTGTTAGTCTTGTTTTCTCATTTTGGTGAGTTGCGCCATGTACACTAATTCTCTTCTCAACACTTGGAATGGTTGGTTTTGTAACAGCCTACTCTACCTATTCGTATAATAATTGAAAAATACGAAAATAATACGGAACCAAATCAGAGTTAACACACGTAGGATGCGACATTCCAAAAATAATGTCAACCTAAAGTATTAAATCACTTCATCTGTTGTTTATTAATAAAAACAAATGCTTTTATTACACAACAGAATTAATTCAAACGGTTCAACATTAAACCCCAAGGTACATCAATACTCCACATAATAGGTGGTCTAATAATAATTGATCAAAAACATATATGTAAGAATAAAAAGTCAAATAACATAAAGAAATCACAAAATCCTTATTCTGCACGTGTTACGTATCAGAGCGACTCCTAAAACTCGATCAAATAGCAACGCAATGCTCCAAACACTACTCAGGTACCTGATCATCTATACTCCCAAAGAAGTACAGACACAACAAACAGAAAAAGGGGTGAGAACTACATTCAATAAATACACGGTGAAAAACACATGCTAAGAGTAGTTAACACACCAATCACACAATTATCACACACATACAAGTTCTATCACATCATTATTCGGCGTAAATAGCCCACATTAAAACATATACATATGCAATGCGAATTAACTGACACGACGCAGTGCATGCGTTACCATCACAATCACATACGGATCACCCTAGAACCCGATTCCCATCAGAATCCGGATAGGTCGTATACGTTCCTCTGAATTACAACTTATCTCCACACGGCTCCCACATAGAGTCTGGACAAGACTAGGCACCCATCATGGAATCCCACCTAGATCGTCTCCATATAACATGACATGAATGCATGATACAGGATTATACACAACATAATAATTATCCAAACATAATTTCACAATCCTCAATAATCACACACGAGCTACCTGTTCAGCGTAATTTTCTTAGAAAGTACCACCACAACACAAGAACGTCTGCACATGACAATCTTGGCTCACACACCCAACACGTCTCAACTATACATTCTCATAAAATCTCATATTTTATTCTATTTCATGTTATTACTAGTTTCTCCTATGTCCATTTATACCATCTTAGTCTTACGGATCAAGAGAAATTGCATCGCACACGAAATCGGGACAAAAATCGCAAAAACGGGAAATTTTCACAACAACCCTGCCCATACGCGTATGACCTTGCCCCATATGCGTATGGCCACTCCCTCTCACCCCAGACCTGTGTATCATATGCGTAGGGCTCATTTGCCCAAACCATCCATACGTGTATTGCCTTGGGCCTTACGCGTATGACCATAGGGTGATTTCTCCTCCCAAATGCTCCAAAGCTGCTCATATGCGTAATGGCATAACCATACGTGTATTGCCTCCCCTTCCTTACGCGTACCATACACATACAGCCAGAAGGTCGTGCTGGCCTTGGGACAAGGCGCATACCATATGCGTACGTCCTTTGGAGGTGTCCCTCATACGCATATGGCCTCCCCCCAGACGTGTATGACCAATCTGCATACCAAAATCCCAATTTTTTCATCTACATGAATTCTCACACAATGGAATTCATTCCAACACCTAAATTAGACCCAAAATAGTCTTCTACACCCGTTTATCATCTACAATTCCATTATATCTAATTATTCTATCATTCTATCAAGATTATTCATCACATAACTCTAATTTCGTCATCTTCTACATCTCATAATTTTACAAATCTGCAACACGGTAAAACACAGCAACAGTCCACAAATTCTCACGAATTCATATTAGTATTACTACAACAAACACAAATTCATACCAATATCATCACAACAACACAAATTTCACAACACTCACATGGTTATAGAATCAAGAATACAAGGAAAAGAATATGCACGAAAATCCTAAGAGGGAAAGATACCCTCATTAGCCTCTCATGCTAAAATCACCATTATTGATGTCGTTCTCCCCCCTTACCTGAAATCTAAGCTTTGATCCTTCAAAAATGGTGGAATCACCTTTTGATCCTTCTCTGTAACTTCCCACTAATCTCTTCTAATTTGTTTTTATATCCCTTAATTAATTTCCTCATAATATTATTACTAATAATAATAATAATATCAATAGTAATAATAATAATAGTAATAATAATAACCATAATATTACTAATATTTTCATTTATTATTAATTAATTATCATTACAGTATTATTCTAAGGTTTTATTCACGTTACTCAAGTAAGGCTAATTCCTCACACTCACTCTTAACCACTGTTAGAAAGTATTTGCGGTAGTGTTTTATCATATCCACAGGGATTGAAGAGAATATATGCGTTTCGTTCAACGGTTTAGTGACTTAAGAGTAGGGGGATTTTTAGAATGGTATCAATATTTGTAACAAGAGTTTGCAATAATAAAATCGGAATAAAAGTCAGTCTTTAAGTTTGATAAAAGCATGTCAAGATTAGGATTCATTAGTCCGTCCTAAATGTATCCAACCAATCAAGTATGTGAACAAAGTTCTAACCAACATAACCGCGTATCCTCGCAAAAGCGTTCATCTCTAAATCGATTTCATGAAAAATATTGTTTCGACCGTTAAATGATCTCTCTAAATAATACTCGAAACAATAAGCATTAAGATTGATACAAAGCGGATATCAACTTTCAAATATATCTCTAGCATGTGTATAGTTGATAGATGAAGATATTAGGTCAAGACTTGGAAAGTTTATCTCTAATACAAACCAAACCATAAATGTACAAATGGTAGCAAATAACTTCATCTATATTGATTAACAACTTGTTCACATACAATAGATTAAGAAGAATATATAAAATCTGAACCAACTACTTCTAACCTTGACAAAAGAGGGATTTAGCCACTCATTTTCATGATAGCTTGAACAACAAGTTTTGGAAGAAGGTTGATCAACATCCGAGTTGAATAATTGAGATTGGATGAGAATCCACCTTCTTTTTGGAAAATATTGTCAAGAGATGATGAGAAATGAAAGAATGGATTTTTAGGGCAGAAAAATCACCTCTAGAGAAAAAACAAGATAAAAGATCTTTTTTACAAAAAGTAGCCCATACTACTTATAGAAGGCCTTGCTGAGCTGTCATGCTCGTTAGGTGAGCAAATTGGTTCGCCTAGCGAACCCCAAAATATGCCTCCAAAAGTGCCTGCGCCCTGAGGATTCTCACCAGACAAGTTTGCAGATGTTCGCTAGGTAAGCAATCTTTCGCTAGGCGAAGCTTTCGCTGCTTCCTTCGCTTAGCGAATTTATGGTCCTTTTGCCACTAAAAGTGTTTGCTACCTACTCGATGGTGTTTCGCCTAGCGAGTTTATGCTCATTTTGCCACTGTCCAAGTCTGGGAGTGTTCGCTACCTGTTCGCTGATGCTTCTCCTAGCAAGCTCTTCGCTACCTCCCTCGCCTAGCGAGTTTATGCCTTTTTTGCCTCTGTCCAAGTCTGGGAGTGTTCGCTGGAAACTTGCTGCTTCTTCGCCTAGCGAGTGCTTTGCTACTCCCTCGCCTAGCGAGGTTGCTGTTGTTTGCTTACTTCCTTGGTTCCTTTGCCATCTTTCTTGTGTCTTAAATTTCTACTCTTTCATGCCTAATTGCTGCACAATAACACACAAATTAAAGGTACCAAGATCCTTCCACATAATGTTGCAAACTAACCAAAGCAAGAGCGATTTTAAATACTTTTTCGACAAAAAGGAGTGAAAGATACCCATATTTGATAGCTCAAATAAGCAAAATTGGGCATCTAACAACCACACACCCTTAATTAAGATAATATTAAACAAGCACACAAAATAAATCATAAAACGACTAAATAATTAAATAGGATGTTATAGGTTTCATGACAAGTGTCTCTTGTTTGTCTTTGTCTATGTAATCCATATAAATGAATATAAATAGAAGGGAATGGGTTATTTCATTCTAAATGATGGAAAACTTCTTAAGAGAATGTTTAAATGAGATAATTAATTGTTTTTAGAGAATTTAACATTTTAATTAATTCAAATGATTTGATTAAAATTTATTTATTTTTTATTTTTTTTGTTTAGATAGAATATTAAAATGATTCATTATTATATTTTTTGGGTAATTTTCATAAATTATGAAAAATAGAGACCAATTTGCAATTTTTAAAAATTTGAAGGGACTAATTTTTAAATTTTGAAAAATTTTAAGGACGTATTTTCAAATTTTTGAAAATTTTAGGGGTGAATTTGAAATTTTAATAAAATATAAGGACCGTCTTGTAAAAAAATTTAAAAATAAACAATTTAACATTTGTATTATATAGAGTGAGAAATTAATTTCAAATTCCTTACTTATTGGTGTAATTGGAAATTCCTTAAATTTAACTTGAATAAAATATTTTATAAATTTACATCATTTTAACAATTCTCCATATTTTTTATCCAAACAATGAATTTTGGTCAAATAAATAAAATTCTCTCAAAAGACTACTTTTTCTCATTAAAATGTTTCATTCAAACACACTATAAGAAAATACAAAAATGCCCTTTAGATTTCATTAGTGCATTTTCGAGCGCACCATTTTACACCAAAGTACGTTCTAAGTCAGCTTCACCCCATATTTTTGTCAAATTTAATCCGAAGATGCATTTCCAAATTCACCATATATGCACCACATGCATTCCTAATTGAACACACTCATTTTGACATAAATTGATTTAGAGATTCATCCACACCAGCCAATAATTTTTTACATTATTTTTAAAATACATTGTTGTAATTGACGATATGTTATAGTTATACTATCATATTCAATTTCATATAAATTAACTTATACACATATCAAAAAAAATGAAAATACCATATATAAATGAATAAATTCGAAATATGTAATAAGGTCAAAACAAAGTACAAACGATAATAGTGCTCGTAATGCATTACTGAGTATGTCGAACTCAGATCCCCTTGTTTCTACACTGCCTTCGGTACTGTAATGTCGCTTGTGCATCCTCTATAATGGTATCTAAAACATCCATCACCTCAGATGCATTCGAAAAGACTCCTCTGTCGACATCTAGGCAACACATCAACATTATGATATGCCTTAACCTATTTCTCCTCTAGTATCTCTTGATGAGCTACCCTAGGTGGATCTCCTGGATCATTTAGTACCATTAGATGTAGTCGTGTGCACGACTTTATGAGTGCACCATTCTCTTAGAGGTTTTTGATTGATGTCAAAACTAGGTAATTAGTATTTGTACATTGGATCTTATCTCTCTATGTCTAGGCTCAAACACAAGAGAATCAACCAGACACAAGTTTCCAATGGTTAGAATAACACAATACACAAGAACTAAAGCCTTAAAGCAATGTAAAACATATATCAATCCACAACAATGTTATCCTGAGTGAATCACCCTATCTCTCCTCTTCGAATAAGGATTGAAGAAATTACGCGTTTGCAACCGCGGGGACAATTTCACTCTCCAACGAATAATGCAAAAATCAATTCAATTCATACAATATCTAACAATTATAAATGAAAATGCGGAAGCAAGGAGATCACTAAGGTCTTTTTCGGTTGTAGCTTGGTCGGGTTTACAAATAAAGGACATATCTAAGGCCATTGAAAATGGAATTGCCGACATAAAAGATACATTCACTGTACAAACTATTCACACATATCAATTTCGTTCCACTTGTTTCTCGTTTGAAACCTTCACAACTCATTTTTGTTTTTCACTATTTTTCTTCCAAGCAAGCATTATCTTTCTCTTTTTTTTCTTTTACACATCATATTCACAAAACAAATGTTTCTCTTTTTCTAAAAAAAAAAATTCTCATGCTTGCTTGGTTATTCAAGAGTTGTGGAAACCTACCGAATTTCATTTCCGTTCTCCTCAACTTATCTTTTACTCAACCCACAAGTGAATGCTCTTGACTTTTTACGGCAAAAGAATATTTAACAAAAAATTTCAGGGTTTCAAGAAAAAATATTTTTAAATCTCTCATTATTTCAATCTGAGATTCAACTGTTTAAACTCAAAGGGGTTCACGAATACTCTCAGCTCACGGGTAATTTATATTTAGAACTGGTTGTGCTCGAAAGAAAACAAGCACCTTGATCGTTTCTAATTGCTTCCGCAAATTCACAATAATAAAAGACAAAGCATGAATAAAATGAATTAACACAGTTTATTAGAATCCAACATTTAGTGTACAATGGAGGTTTCCTCACAATTTTTGGTTCTAAGTCCTAGGTGAATCATTCATTCAATTATGTTGTAAAAAGAACAATATTCAATTACGACAAGAGTAAAGTTCTTCATGCATTCTAAATTTCTAACCGAAGGTAACCATGTACTTTAGCATTATTCGCTTGTTTATTTTTATCATTGTCATCCAAGCTCGGATTCACTTTCATTGGATACTTCTTTCAGAGAGCAACCAATCTATAAGGTTTGACACTCAACAACCAGAAAAATATTTAAAAAAGAAACTTAAACCAAACAAAATAATTTAAACATAAAAATTAAACATTACTTCAAACAATTAAAATGTGCAAGGGGAAAAACACCCCAAAAATTACATAACCAAAAAAAGTACATAACCAAAATAACAAAGTATCTGAAAATACAAAATAATAAAACCTTAAGATAATAAAAAAAACTTAGTCCTCCTCAGACTCAGTTCCCTCTGCACTACCGGATTCAGAACCGGAACCATCATCATCATCATCATCATCATCACCATCATCATCAACATCATCACCATCAGCACCATCATCAGGACCACCAGAAGCACCCGCCCCCTCTCCGAAAACAGGCCTGACCTCAGGACAGCTCGCGTTTTGCAGGAACTGCTCGCGCGTAATCATGCTTCGCTCTACTGAAGGGTCGCGGCACTGCAACTGGAGTACCTGCATATAATCATGTATGGCAATCATGGCACGCTGAGTCGCCGCCATCCAATCCCAGTTATAATTGCAGACAGCTTGCTGAAATGGATCAAATCCCTGAGAAAAAGCAACACCAGGACCATCAGTAGTCTCGGTATCTTCAGCAACTGTACTAGCACAGAAGTTCTTCGATCGACAATACTTGTCCACATATCAATCATCAATCATGGGCGGAATCATTACCTGCCTGCGGGAAGGTAATTTCACCCTCGACTGAACATACAAGGCCATGATGAGGCAGGGGAAAGCAAGGGGGCAATTAACTCGCACGCCCGACTTCTGCCCACTCTCAATCACAGACTTCATCTCATCCGCAATGATTCTCGCCACATCGATCTGCACATTAGTCAAAATACAGTGGACCAAGTGTGCCACTAGGATCGGCATGATAGAAGTGTGTGACTTAGGCTTGATGTTGGTCAAAATCAGAATCAAGATCAGCTGGGCTAAGGGTATCATATCCTCCCGGTGGTACCTCATAGGAACCCCATATGGGTTTAGCTCAACCGTCTTTCCCTCCAACAACAGGGCCTCAGAAATAGTATCTGTGTTCTGATGGAGCCTCAAATCTCTGTGATAAGCATCAATCTCATTAGCACCCAAATTGAGCGGTCCATCGAGCACCCTGTTAATAACATCACGATCAAAAACCACCTGACGTACTGACACCGTTGTAGTCCAGGTGAAAGGTTCGTCATCGTTTGGAAGTGCGTTTGCGTAGAACTCACGCACGATCTCAATATTGTAGTTATCTGGTGGAGGGATCAATGTCGCGGTGAAATTTGGATACCAAACTATTGATTAACTTGAATCTTTAATTCATTTGCAACCAGTCTTTGATTTGTCCTAAGGAAAGGTTAAAGGAAGGAAAAACCTATTTTGCATCGTAAACACAATGCGGAGAGAGATCTAGGGTTCAGGGGTTGGTTAAACTTAGGGGAGGTGCTAACATCCTAAGTTTCTGTAGTACTCTACAGGAACCTCTTGTTTTATGTTGTTATTTGCTGAATTATCTGCTTAAGGGTAATGCTAAGGGTCAAAGGTAAAGAGAAGGACCTAAAGGGGTTAGTCCTAAGTATACTCGCCAAGACGTCGCATCTTGTGCCTACATATCCTGACGGGAATGGAATCAGAGTAATTGTAGTTCCCCTAAAGGATTTGTGGAATTATTAATTGTGAGTCAAAGTCCCAGGGGGAAATAAGCATTCATATGGAAGCGCTTACTTGGAGTGCGGTGACTCCTATCTACGTTAAAAGTTGAATTGAAAAGGGTGAAGGTAGGTCCACGAAGGGACGCCTAAGCATGAGTACGGCGACTCAAATCCTAAGGTAAGGATAAAAGGGGAATATCCACGAAGGGACGCCTAAAAGATGAGTACGGCGACTCAAATCCTAAGGTAAGGATAAAAGGGGAATGTCCATAACAGGACGCCTAAAAGGTGAGTACGGGGACTCGAATCCTAAGGCTAAGGTGAGGGTAAAGGCATTGACACGGGGGTCAAATGGTGAACCTTTTCTTCAGAGGGGATAAGTTGATAATGATAAATGAGCGATGAGATACTGGAATGCAAAATATGCAATAAACCATGATAAATGTAAGTTACATGTCATTAACAGATATGATTAAGTGGAATGGGTGAAATTGTTTTTGGATTAGAAATTAGGAGTTAATTTGTTTTAAATTGCTTTTGAAATTAAGTCTAAGTTAAATAAGACATGTTACAATTAAGTGGAAAAAAACACAGTTAATTATATGGAAAAGTTTTATTTGGTTTTAATCGGATTAAGGAGGGAATTAGCGAAAGGTTAATTAAATTCTAAAGGTTCTAATTATTTCAAAAGAGGTTAAATTAAAATTCTTTTTATTTTCTTTAATTATTTAAGAAAAGGAAATGAAACTTTAAATTTAGAAAAACCAAATTGAATATTTTTGTATTTTTATTATATATCAAAATAAAACTAAATCAACATCTAAATTAAAGGCTAAATATTCTTTGTTATTTTATTTCTATTATAAAGAATCTAAAATTAAATATTCTTTTTTTTATCAACTATTTATTAGGTTTTACTAATTAGTTAGTTAGTAGGTTAGTAGTTAGTTTGTATTTCATTAAGGTTAGTATTTCATTAATAATTAATTAAAAAATTACAAATAGTGTAATAAAACTAAAAGTAAAAGAAAATAAAGAGAAATAAAAAAGGTAGAGAGACTGGGCGGATGATCCAGTGTGGATGCGGGTGCGTGGGTATACCGTGTGTGTGCGAGTGTGAGGCGTGTGATTTGTGAGATGTGAGATTAACGGTGATGATGACGTGGGTACACGGTTAGTATGGTGCGTGCATGCTCGTGAGATTACAAATAACATGAACAAAATTGAAAAAGAAAAAAAACCCTAATCTGCTAAAAATCCCCAATTCTCTCCTATCTCTCCCCGCCGTTGTTTTCTTCTTCCTCCTTTTCGCTTCTCCTTCTTATCCTCTTCGACTTTTCTTCTCTGATTTACTACAAAACAAACAAAAATTAGACAGATTAATGTTAGCCAGACAAAGACTCAACGGTTTAATGATTTTGTTGGCAGGGGTCTCGTCGGAGGATTGAGGTTTGCGATAGCGGCTAGCAGGTAACTGAGGGATCAGGGAAACAGGCGGCAAAGGCTTTACGCGGTGGAGTTTCATAGAGGGGTTCGCGAGGACAGCGATGATGGTTGGAAGCTTTAAGGCGAAGGTTCGAGGGGATGGAGATTTGGGTTCGCAAAGGTAATCTAACGGCGGAAGAAATGAAAAGATAAGTATTTTTCTCTAAATTTTGAGTTTAAGGGTTTCGATTGGGGATTTCTGGAGGTTTGATTGCGAACTGTTTGTGGTTGTGTTAGGGTTGGATGTGAACTCCTTGTGAGGGTTTAGTTTATATTCTGTGATGCCTTATGAATCCCCCGTATCTCCTCCTTTTATAATGTTTTGGAGAAATTTAGACTTGAATGTGATTAATGGTGGTTTCCTTTTCTGTCAAAATCTGTTTTGGAAGTTCATTGATTATGCTTGATAGTGTTATTCAAAAGAATGAGAAGTTCCTTTTCCGTATGATTGCGCATTCAATTCAATGCTACGATTCTGATTGTGTTAAATGCTGTCCTGATTTGTTATGCTTTCTCTTGGTTTGCAGATACCGTTGATGTGTCCATAATAGTTCCTTTAAATTAGAGCCAACGAACGATTACCTTGAACCTCTTGTTTGGCTTGCAATGAACTGGATTGCTGATTCATGCTAATGTTTCTTGCCCATTCTGTTTTATTAATGTTCCTGTAGGAGTGAAGCTACAACATTTCTTCTCATGGAGAAATCCGCAGACACCTCGGGGGAAGTTTGAACTTTGGAGGCATGAAGTTGACTACCGTTTCAAATCTAACAACGTCCACTCATTGTTTATTTTTGACTTGCAGGTGGAGAAACACAGTTGTGACAAGGAAGAGGTTTTTCTTTGATGATCACAGCCTCTTGCCTTTGCGGAAGGAGTAACCGACTTGATGCTAAGGGTGCAGATTGAGCCTTAAATCAGAGGGATGAATACCTTGAAGGGAACCGAGGTAGGAAGAGTTTCTAATTTTATAATTTTGGCTTTAAGGTGAAAATTTCAGTTTTGCTAACTCTGGTTTGGTTCCTTATGGTTAGGGTGGTTTTATTTATTCAAGGATTTGAGCCTTTGCTAAGAGTTGTGTTGGTTTGGAAGAGATTGTGTTGGAGTTACTGACCGTAATTACTCTTGACTCCTTCCCTTTTTAATAGTTGTCTGTGATGAAATTGTTCTTTTGCTTAAAATTGGGTGTCTTTCATTGGTCCCACTTTTGACATCTTCGGTACTTTCTTTTGCATCAGGCTTGTAAGCTTTGAGGCTTCTGTTAGCAACTTCTGCGTCCTGGTTTAGTGGTGGTAAAACTCTTTTCGTTTTCGTATCAACATGTTGCGTCTGTCTTGGAAAGAAAATATTGTGGCCATCTCTACTCTTGAACATGCACTCAGTTCAATAAAGCTTGATTCTGATATGCCTGATAAACATTGTTGCTGTTTTGATTTTCAACAGATTCCTGGGTTATTTTAGGAGGAAGCACTGGTTGTATCAATTTGCAGATTTTCACAGGTGCAGGCGACGATGCGTCCGACTAAGAGCCAATGATTCCATCGTAATTTCTCTTCATGCATTTTGCAGCAGGAGCATAGTACGTGAGTTTCAAAGGGTCATTGTTTTGGGGTTTCTCTTTAACTTTATGCCATAATTTCTTTGTCTAAAGCTTGTTTATCGTAAATGCAGGTTCAGACATTGGTGACGGTGTATGGGCGGTGTGTGTGGCTTCATTGTTTTATTTGAAGGTAACAACTTCAGGAATATGCCTTCGTAGTAGCTGACATGGGCTTTGGCTTGGGAAGTTCCAATGCTAGCAAGAATGTTTAAGCTTTTACTTGCAAATCTTTAAGGTAAGTTCGCAGCGCATGTACTAACTTCTGCCACCATTTCTTAACTTAACAAAAGTGTTTCCCATGATATATGGGATATTGGTTTTCTGCCAGATTGCTGCTGCTTTGCATTGACGGCTATGGCTGCCGAAAGGAACCCGAATGCTCTTGCTGCCGGGGTTGCTGCCGTTGCAGAACCTGTTGTAGTTGGAAAATGTAATTGTTGCAGCTGTTATGGTTGAAGATGTTCTGGTTGACTTTGTTGATGAAAAAGTTGAGACAGTTCTTGCATTACCTGTTGTGGCATGTTGGAAACGGTACTATCTTGTAATTGAGACTGAGACAAAGAGTTTTGTATCTGAATGTTTTGTGCAGAAGAAAACGAACTAGCAGTCCCCGTGTGTAGCTTAACTCCAACTAAAGTCTCCAAATACCAATGTAGGACCGATGGTTTTGGTGTAACCAATGATTGGCGATGTGAATCAATACCTATTTCCTTTTGTATGGAAAGCAAACATGTAACACAATTTACAATTAGAAGTTTGTGCCTTCAAAAATGTATTTTGCAGCTTTGAACTTATACTTCGGAGTTTATGAAAATAAACAAATCACTTTTAGTCTTTTGTGAAGAATAGGATTTTTCGGTCTAAAACTTGGGACGAATCTTGGTATAACAATCAATTTGAACTTGGTGCACTTAAACACATGGACATAATTATCGAAACAATTATTGTGGACCTATAACCTTGTATCTTATATTTCAACTTGTGAAAATCACGTATCTTGAAGCCGAATAATACACTTTGATCTTGAATTTTATAGAGAGATAATGATCCAACATCTTGAAGAGTATGGAACTTGAACCAAACTTTTAAAATAAATCTCTAGAACTCATCTTATATTCTTTGAGACAACATTAAAATCTGGTTTCAATCTCTTAAATTCAAACATAAATGAGAAACTTTGTCCAAATTCATGGCCAAAGACGAACTTAATACGAATGTCATGTTCTGGGACCCTTTGAAGCTTAAGGTACCTCTTGCCAAACAATACACCACAAAAATCCAACCAAGTCTTGAATAAACATCCTTGAAACCAAACAGGTGTGAATCCTCTGAGAAACCATGAGGAAGATTTGATTTGTACTGATTAAGATGTCATAATGACGAGAGTATGTGATTCCATAATGCTTCAGCACAACTTGTAGGAGATAAGGAATACACACAAAGCCTTTATAACTTCCTTGACTTAAAGCCACAAACCTAGCTTCACAAAATAAAACAAATAAAATGGTTCAAATAGTTAATTATGCATGGATGATTGACTTAGATGATACGTAAGAAAAATGCACAAGGAGGTGGAACCTTAAGGTCAAAAATTAGGGTGTGACAGATGCCCCTATTTAAGTTTATTCTATCAGGAGATATGGAGATGAGAATCTCCGTCTTGACATGACAGAAGGGACTTAAATTTATTACACGAATTTTTGGTCCTAAGATGCCACCAAATGCTTATGATGTGCAATGATATGAAATGCAAAACAAAGGTTCTTTGGAGGAATGGTGCTACAGGGGAGAAAATAGACATGAAACACGAGAAATAACGGTTAACAAAAAGGCTCGACAGAGCGAGACTCCTCGGGGAAAGGAAACATTTAGTAATGGGGAATCTCCAGAAGTAAAAGAGTATAACGCATACGCCAAGAATGTGGCGATTTAAACCATAGGTGAGAGACTTGTAATTGAAGGATAATTTATTATCAACACGTGGTAGTCCAGGCGACGGTAATAACCAAGATGAGTTTTCTTGATTGAAACAAATCAGCTTCTTACTTGAGTGTTCCAATTGAAAAGAGTAGAAAAATAAACTTCTCCGAGCATCATGGTCTGGATGCCATGAGCTGGTCTCAATTCCTTGAAATAAACCTCCCCGAGCGTCATGGTCTAGATGTCATGAGATGGTCTCAGTTTCTTGAAATAAACCTCCCTGAGCGTCATAGTCTGGATGCCATGAACTGGTCTCAGTTTCTTGAAATAAACCTCCTCGAGCGTCATAGTCTGGATGCCATGAGCTGGTCTCAGTTTCTTGAAATAAACCTCCTCGGGCGTCATGGTCTGAATTTCATGAGTTGGTCTCAGTTTCTTGAAATAAACCTCCTCGAGCGTCATAGTCTGGATGCCATGAGCTGGTCTCAGTTTCTTGAAATAAACCTCCCCGAGCGTTATGGTCTGGATGCCATGAGCTGGTCTCAGTTTCTTGAAATAAACCTCCCCGAGCGTCATGGTCTGGATGCCATGAGCTGGTCTCAGTTTCTTGAAATAAACCTCCCCGATCGTCATGGTCTGGATGCCATGAGCTGGTCTCAGTTTCTACCTGAAATGATGAAAAATCGTGAGAGCATCCTCACAAGGGATTAAAATATCATTGTAGATTGTAGAACTTTAGCGATAATCCATAATGTACTGGAGATTGTAAAGCTTCACCGGGGATCTTCAGAAGAGATGTAAGTCGGTTAATTTTCAAAATATGTCTTCTTAAATAAAGAGAGACTAACTGTAATAATCTTCACCAAACTTCTCGGGAGAGATGCCATTTGATAGAATTAGACTTGTGTGACATACTCACTGGGAAATACATTCATGAGGAGTGTATTTGTTGTAGTTGTGAAAAATGTAAACTTCTTGAGATGCAAATTCTCAAATAAAGAGAAATATTTGTAAAGTCTTCGACAAACTTCTCTGACGGATTTCCGGAGAGATGTCATTCGACTAGTCGATAATCTTGGTAAACCCACTGGGGATGGACAAACTGTCTAGTGGAGACTGCCATTTGTCACCTTTAATAGAAAACTTGATCGAAAAAGTTGCTCAAATAAAGAGGTTACCACTTGCTGTCTGGGTATAAAATGTTGTAGCATTGCTGGAGAAGTATCTCGTCTCCAATGATGATCTTCAAATAGGTTCTCTCTGGGGAGCCAAGTGCTAAATAAATTCACGCTTAATCCAGATTCAAAAGTCTGGAGATATCCAAAATTGTGATTATTCGGGGACCGAAGTTCAATTAAGGAAATAACTGAAGAGAAACTGTCAAGCAAGACTCGACCATTGAGGTATGAGCTCAAATGGGAATGTACTAAAACAACCGTCTTCCACGAGGATCAAAATCTGTGGGGAAAAAAAGTATCGTGATTTTTCTGCCTGGGGCTGACAACTCTACTTGGAAGGAGAAGACACACCCAGTCACTCGGGGATAAACACGATCAGAGTGACAGAACAAACAGACATAAAGATGCAAAATGCATATGCCATGCTATCTATCTATATGATATGCGTATGTTGTATGCTAATTCTGACAAAACAAACAAATGGAGGCAAACGGAGATGAAATAAACATCTCGGAACAAACATCCGACCAATCTTTGAAGATAGAAGTACCACTACAGATGGATGGAGAACCAAATACGGGAGCACAATCTTGCTTTCGAACTTCAAAATTCCTCTAGGGGATAGAAAACATTCCACTTGGGGGGTGTAATATTCTATTTTTATTGACAAGTTCGTCAATAAGATAAATATCCTGCTTCACTGGAGGGATTCCTACTGGAGTTGTAGACGGAGATACCCGAACTGAGGTTTCACAAGGGATAAAATAAATATCCACTTCAATGGGGAAACTTGGGTTAATAAAGCTGTTGAATATCTCAAAGTCAAAACTTCATGGGGATGGAATACACATCCACTCTGCTGGGGAAAATCGGCGTTGTAAAAAACAGATCCACTGAGGAGTGAAATAACGTCCATTTCGTTGGAAAGGTGAAGTTGAGCAAATCATTGGGAATTCTCAGGTCACCAACTGGAGATTTCTGGTATTGAAAAGCTTCATCGGATAATGACCACGTGAAGTAAAATTTACCGGGGACACGAATGAAGAATATCGTAAAAATGAAGTAGGTTTGATCTTGATGATCCTCGTAATAGTCGCCATTTTGAACAATGAGTGTTGTGAGTGGATAACGTAATCCTCATTTCTCAAATGCACCAGAGTGCATGCTTCATGAGAAAAAGTCTTTCCAAGAGGATTTTACAGAGAACGTGGAGTTCAATTGCCCCCACTGTCTTTAAACTCTTGGAGATATTCTTCGAATCTCGACGTAACTGGCCCGAATCGACGGTGTTATGATTGAGTCTTCAGAGCTTGCTTCTACGGACAACCATACTTGTAAGTGAGCAACCTGGCAATAACTTGCCTCTGTTCAGCAGAATCTTCAAGTTTCATCTTTGATGTCTATATGTAAACTTTCTAAGATATCAGGCAAAAATCAACACGCATGAAATATTAATCCTAAAACTGTTAATGCAACATATATGTTTGTCTTGAAGTGTTTTATTTATTTATTTTGAAAAAGATATCAAAATAACTTGTGACCGAATCACTAGTTAGGATATGAATTTTATAAAGCCAACATCAAATTGAGCACAACCCATAGGAGTCAGGAAACTTTATCTCATCGAGTATGCTTTCAAAATGAACCCTACTTCAATTAGGTCTTTTAAAGGTTGTATCGTGGCTTGGTTCACGGTTTCAGAAACAAAGGATAAAGGCTCAAAGTTTATTTGTACCCACCCCTTCTTCGTGATGTTCTCCAGTCCTACATTCAGTTAAACTTGATACAAGAACTCATCTCTCAAGAGGATTTTGATATGGTCGAGGACCTATCGAGGCTTTGGTCATGACAGTCACTCACTTATTTTCTTTTGGTGTTTAATCACACGACTTTGTTCTTTACTAAGGATATTTCTTTATGATCCTTGGTTTTTTCTTTTTGCATTTTTCTTATTCCCTAACTTTTGCCTGGACGAAGTCTTTTGAATTTGACTTTGA
Organism: Lathyrus sativus; assembly: GCA_963859935.3. Lineage (NCBI taxonomy): Eukaryota > Viridiplantae > Streptophyta > Magnoliopsida > Fabales > Fabaceae > Lathyrus > Lathyrus sativus. The sequence continues at coordinate 676,776,954 of OZ012737.1, forward strand.
AGTCCAGCGGGATGTTCCAATTTTTCCTAAGTCTCCTTCAGAGGTTTTGACTTGGTGGACTTTCCTTTTTCATTATTTTTTTATTTTTGAACAAGTCGTGTGACTCTAAGTCATTTTGACATTTTTGAGAGGATTGTGATTGCCCCACTCTTTGGATAGTCGAGGGATAATCATTGTGTTTTTCTTTACTTATAGCCTCCTAATATGTGAGGAATAGATAAAGTGGATTCTCGAATGTTCACTCCCCTTCTTTAGAGAGTCTGGGTGCTTGATCAGCTTAACTGAAAACTACCCTACCCCAGGTTAAAATTGAGATTTTTTTATTTTGAAAAGAAAACTCCTACTTCAAGGCTCAAAGGGGTTAAAGAGGGATTATCTTCCTTATATCTGCAGTGTTTAAGATTTGAAACAATGCCTTACATCATCAGTAGGATTTTATTCATAAGCATACGACAAGAGATCCTGCGTTTTTGATTCGTCATCCTCCTCCCAATTCTCTATTAAAGCAAGAGATTGGGTAAAATTGGCATTATAAATTAAGAAAAATATAATTTTTATGAGTGAATACAAATGGATTTCTTCAAGACAAACATGTTTAATGCATTATCGTTCAAGAAGAACAAGTTCCTACATGCCAATTATGCTTTTATAATCAAAGAAATGAAATACATATAAGCAAACAAAATGAACAGTCAGACAGGTCCTTCTAAACGACTTCATTAAATATGTGTATTCATCAACGCAACGGTGTTTCATTCAAGACCGGGCTTTCTCTTCTGAAGGTCAACAATTTTTCGTCGATCATCTCTTGAACTTTCCTCGGAAGACTTTGCATTCTTGGATGCCCCATTACTTCGTCATGAAATTCACAGCTGGTCTTCGAGTCGACCATTTCGGCATGAATAATATGAGGATGTGGTATACACCGTGGAAACTGGGAATCCCTTTCATCAACTTGAACAAACAGGTTATCTTGCACAGGCTGAGATGGCATAGGAGTACCCACTGAACATTGTCATCAGATGGAAGATCAAACATCTGATTAGCCACCACTCTAAAACTAGTCATGGGATCCATGTCTTTTGTTCTTTTTTTAATCTTCCAATGATACTTCAAGCTTGGTTAGATGGTCAAGATGTCAACTAATGATACCAGGACAGAAATCTGGATGAGGACACAGCGGAGAGGAGACACATGCACATGCAAGATGTTAAATGCAGGATGCTATGTGAAATGCGGAAATGAAAGGTCTCATGGAACTCAAGTTTTTATAAATATCATAGAATACCAAAGAAAATTCAATCATTATTATTATTATTTTTTTTATCTTTTGTTTTGGTATCGATTACAAATAAGTGTTCTTATAAGAGTCCCGACATAATAGCTAAATAAAAGCTTGATAAAGTCCTAAAGACGTCTTGCATTGCTTCTTTATCTGCTCTTCTATATGGACTTTCTCGGATATGAGCTTGTTCGTGATCAAATTCCAAGGAGTAGTATGATAAAGGAAAATAAATCCTCTATCTCTTGCTTTTCTTGTCGGAAGTTTTGTTGTTCCCTTGGATCTTTAGGAATAATAAAGGTCCCTTGTTCTTGTATTTGAATTTTTCTAGATCTTCAAACGGAGCTTCTAACTTCCTTAGGACATCCAAATTAGGGCTCTTAAAAAGAATATATCAAAAATGTTTTCTATTTGTAATCCATATTGGTCCTACAATGTTTGTAAATAAAGTTGGATTCCATGAAACCAATGCGATATGATGCTTATGAATGCAAGGATGCACAAACACCGGCAAGCACACAGATGTACAAAGGTAAATACAAGAAGCTTAGGTTAGCAACGAGCATGGAGCAAAGGGCATACCCATTCCCAAAGGGTGTGGACTAAAGGTTGATTGTACATGCAGAACAAGGTTCTAAAGAGGTTCCCAAAGTCATTAGTCCATCTTTCGGATATTATCAATTTCCCAATTACTCGGTGGTTAATAATATTCTCAAGAGAACCTCTTTTGAGTGTAGTATCGCGTAGCATTATTTCGGGAGTACTACCTCATAGTCCCGCACTACATCCTAATAAAGGCCAACGTGGGGTTAATGGTAACTACAGTCCTCAATATCATAGGCTCCAAGGTCGAAAATAGTGAATGTTTTCACGATTACTCGTTTAACAGTACTGTTTTCAAAAGGGCCTCAATTAAGCGGGATTCTCGAGTCAACTTGGTCGGGATTCAACTCCCTATAAGCCTCGTCGAATATATCACCATCCTATCTTAAGTTCACTCAAGTCCGGGAGTAGGACTTTGTCTCACAACTCAAGGATATCAACCCAAAAGAAATAGATAAACAATTATACAAATAAACAGATAATCAAACATAACAAACATAATAAACAAGTTAGGGAAACCCACTGAAGGATCCCTAGTGAAGTCACCATTTCTGTCACGATGAAATTTGGATACCAAGCTATTAATTAACTTGAATCTTTAATTCATTTGCAACCAGTCTTTGATTTGTCCTAAGGAAAGGTTAAAGGAAGGAAAAACCTATTTTGCATCGTAAACACAATACGGAGAGAGATCTAGGGTTCAGGGGTTGGTTAAACTTAGGGGAGGTGCTAGCATCCTAAGTTTCTGTAGTACTCTACAGGAACCTCTTGTTTTATGTTGTTATTTGCTGAATTATCTGCTTAAGGGTAATGCTAAGGGTCAAAGGTAAAGAGAAGGACCTAAAGGGGTTAGTCCTAAGTATACTCGCCAAGACGTTGCATCTTGTGCCTACATATCCTGACGGGAATGGAATCAGAGTAATTGTAGTTCCCCTAAAGGATTTGTGGAATTATTAACTGTGAGTCAAAGTCCCAGAGGGAAATAAGCATTCATATGGAAGCGCTTACTTGGAGTGCGGTGACTCCTATCTACATTAAAAGTTGAATTGAAAAGGGTGAAGGTAGGTCCACGAAGGGACACCTAAGCATGAGTACGGCGACTCAAATCCTAAGGTAAGGATAAAAGGGGAATATCCACGAAGGGACGCCTAAAAGGTGAGTACAGCGACTCAAATCCTAAGGTAAGGATAAAAGGGGAATATCCACAACGGGACGCCTAAAAGGTGAGTACGGGGACTCGAATCCTAAGGCTAAGGTGAGGGTAAAGGCATTGACACGGGGGTCAAATGGTGAACCTTTTCTTCAGAGGGGATAAGTTGATAATGATAAATGAGCGATGAGATACTGGAATGCAAAATGTGCAATAAACCATGATAAATGTAAGTTACATGTCATTAACATATATGATTAAGTGGAATGGGTGAAATTGTTTTTGGATTAGAAATTATGAGTTAATTTGTTTTAAATTGCTTTTGAAATTAAGTCTAAGTTAAATAAGACATGTTAGAATTAAGTGGAAAAAAACACAGTTAATTATATGGAAAAGTTTTATTTGGTTTTAATCAGATTAAGAAGGGAATTAGCGAAAGGTTAATTAAATTCTAAAGGTTCTAATTATTTCAAAAGAGGTTAAATTAAAATTCTTTTTATTTTCTTTAATTATTTAAGAAAAGGAAATGAAGCTTTAAATTTAGAAAAACCAAATTGAATATTTTTGTATTTTTATTATATATTGAAATAAAACTAAATCAACATCTAAATTAAAGGCTAAATATTCTTTGTTATTTTATTTCTATTATAAAGAATCTAAAATTAAATATTAATTTTTTTATTAACTATTTTTTAGATTTTACTAATTAGTTAGTTAGTAGGTTAGTAGTTAGTTTGTATTTCATTAATAATTAATTAAAAAATTACAAATAGAGTAATAAAACTAAAAGTAAAAGAAAATAAAGAGAAATAAAAAAGGTAGAGAGACTGGGCAGATGATCCAGTGTGGATGCGGGTGCAGGGGTACACCGTGTGTGTGCGAGTGTGAGGCGTGTGATTTGTGAGATGTGAGATTAACGGTGATGATGGCGTGGGTACACGGTTAGTATGGTGCGTGCGTGCTCGTGAGATTACAAATAACATGAACAAAATTGAAAAAGAAAAAAAACCCTAATCTGCTAAAAATCCCCAATTCTCTCCTATCTCTCCCCGCCGTTGTTTTCTTCTTCCTCCTTTTCGCTTCTCCTTCTTCTCCTCTTCGACTTTTCTTCTCCAATTTACTATAAAACAAACAAAAATTAGACAGATTAATGTTAGCCATACAAAGACTCAACAGTTTAATGATTTTGTTGGCAGGGGTCTCGTCGAAGGATTGAGGTTTGCGATAGAGGCTAGCAGGTAACAGAGGGATCAGGGAAACAGGCGGCAAAGGCTTTACGCGGTGGAGTTTCGTAGAGGGGTTCGCGAGGACAGCGATGATGGTTGGAAGGTTCAAGGTGAAGGTTCGAGGGGATGGAGATTTGGGTCCGCAGACACCTCGGGGGAAGTTTGAACTTTGGAGGCATGAAATTGACTACCGTTTCAAATCTAACAACGTCCACTCATTGTTTATTTTTGACTTGCAGGTGACAAAACACAGTTGTGACAAGGAAGAGGTTTTGCTTTGATGATCACAGCCTCTTGCCTTTGCGAAAGGAGTAACCGACTTGGTGCTAAGGGTGCAGATTGAGCCTTAAATCAGAGGGATGAATATCTTGAAGGGAACCGAGGTAGGAAGAGTTTCTAATTTCATAAGTTTGGCTTTAAGGTGAAAATTTCATTTTTGCTAACTCTGGTTTGGTGCCTTACGGTTAGGGCGGTTTTATTTATTCAAGGATTTGAGCGTTTGCTAAGAGTAGTGTTGGTTTGGAAGAGATTGTGTTAGAGTTACTGATCGTAATTACTCTTGACTCCTTCCCTTTTTAATAGTTACCTGTGATGAAATTGTTCTTTTGCTTAAAATTGGTTGTCTTTCATTGGTCCCACTTTTGACATCTTAGGTACTTTCTTTTGCATCAGGCTTGTAAGCTTTGAGGCTTTTGTTAGCAACTTCTGCGTCCTGGTTTAGTGGTGGTAAAACTCTTTCCGTTTTCGTTTCAACATGTTGCGTCTGTCTTGGAAAGAAAATATTGTGGCCATCTTTACTCTCGAACATGCACTCAGTTCAATAAAGCTTGATTCTGATATGCTTGATAAACATTGTTGCTGTTTTGATTTTCAACAGATTCCTGGGTCATTTCAGGAGGGAGCACTAGTTGTATCTATTTGCAGATTTTCACAGGTGCAGGCGATGGTACGTCCGACTAAGAGCCAATGATTCCATCGTAATTTCTCTTCACGCGTTTCGCAGCAGGAGCATAGTACGTGAGTTTCAAAGGGTCATTGTTTTGGGGTTTCTCTTTAACTTGATGCCATAATTTCTTTGTCTAAATCTTATTTACCGTAAATGCAGGTTCAAACATTGGCGACGGCGTATGGGCAGTGTGTGTGGCTTCACTGTTTTATTTGAAGGTAACAACTTCAGGAATATGCCTTAGTAGCAGCTAACATGGGCTTTGGCTTGGGAAGTTCCAATGCTGGCAAGAATGTTTGAGCTTTTACTTGCAAATCTTTAAGGCCAGTTCGCGATGCATATACTAACTTCTGCCACCATTTCTTAACTTAACAAAAGTGTTTCCCATGATATAGAGGATGTTGGTTTTCTGCCAGATTGTTGCTGCTTTGCGTTGACGGCTATGGCTTCCGAAAGGAACGCGAATGCTCTTGCTGTTGGGGTTGTTGCCGTTGCAGAACCTGTTGTAGTTGGAAAATGTAACTATTACAGCTGTTGTGGTTGAAGAGGTTCTGGTTGACTTTGTTGATGAAAAAGTTGAGACAATTTTTGCATTGCCTGTTGTGGTATATTGGAAACGGTACTATCTTGTAATTGAGACTGAGACAAAGAGTTTTGTATCTGAATGTTTTGTGCAGAAGAAAACGAACTAGCAGTCCCCGTGTGTAGCTTAATTCCAACTAAAGTCTCCAAATACCAATGTAGGACCGATGGTTTTGGTGTAACCAATGATTGGCGATGTGAATCAATACCTATTTCCTTTTGTATGGAAAGCAAACATGTAGCACAATTTACAATTAGAAGTTTGTGTCTTTAAAAATATATTTTGCAGCTTTGAACTTAGACTTCAGAGTTTATGAAAATAAACGAATCACTTTTAGTCTTTTGTGATGAATACGATTTTTCGGTCTAAAACTTGGGACGAATCTTGGTATAACAATAAACTTGAACTTGATGCACTTAAACACATGGACATAATTATCGAAACAATTATTATGGACCTATAACCTTGTATCTTATATTTCAACTTGTGAAAATCACGTATCTTGAAGCCGAATAATACGCTTTGATCTTGAATTTTATAGAGAGATAATGAGCCAACATCTTGAAGAGTATGGAACTTGAACCAAACTTTTAAAATAAATCTCTAGAACTCATCTTATATTCTTTGAGACAACATTAAAATCTGGTTTCAATATCTTAAGTTCAAACATAAATGAGAAACTTTGTCCAAATTCATGGCCGAAGACGAACTTAATACGAATGTCATGTTCTGGGACCCTTTGAAGCTTAAGGTACCTCTTGCCAAACAATACACCACAAAAATCCAACCAAGTCTTGAATAAACATCCTTGAAACCAAACAGGTGTGAATCCTCTGAGAAACCTTGAGGAAGATTTGCTTTGTACTGATTAAGATGTCATAATGACGAGAGTATGTGATTCCATAATGCGTCAGCACAACTTGTAGGAGATAAGAAATACACACAAAGCCTTTATAACTTCCTTGACTTAAAGCCACAAACCTAGCTTCACAAAATAAAACAAACAAAACGGTTGAAATAGTTAATTATGCGTGGATGATTGACTTAGATGATACGTAATAAAAATGCACAAGGAGGTGGGATCTTAAGGTCAAAAGTTAGGGTGTGACAATCAATGTACCCCATCTCTTGCTGTTGATCAACCCCGCAAATGTCTGATATTCACCTTGTGGATTAATCAGGAACCTCTTCTCAGGAAATATTTTTCTTTTTTCAAAAACCACATAGCATGCGGCTTGCTTCGGATCTCTGTGTATTCTTTTTTTCAAAAGCCACATAGCATGCGGCTTGCTTCCGACCTTTCTTTTTTTCGCGATTCTAGACCTGGATGTCATATGCACAAATCACAGAAGAGACCAAAAAAACATCCACAGCAGATTAGCAGTCAGCATAAAAAAACAGGATTCTGTCATGTTCGCTGCAGATTCTCCTAGCGAAGAACCAGCGAAAGCTCGCTACAGGTTCGCCTAGCGAAGTTACAGCGAACGCTCGCCCCAGATTCGCCTAGCGAGGGCTGCGGTTTTTGAGTTTTCCACTGTTATCCAACCAATTTCAGACAAACCAAAGTCTTATAACACCCATTCAAGAAACAAAATTATTTATCATGCTAGGAACCGTTCTAGATACACATGCAACCCTAAAATATTCAGATCTGCAATTCCCCAATTTCAACCCAAATACTCTATTCTTCTGAAAATATACACTGTAAAAGCAAAGAGAAATGGAAATAGAAGCAAACCTAATTGCAGAGTGTGACTGAGTTTGAGATACAAGGGTTAGGGTTTGCACAGAAAGAGAGAGATGTTCAAAATTTTGTGTGATGTGAGAGTGAAAAGTGATAGTGAAGGGCCAAAATGTGAGACCCTAATTTCAGACTAAAACCAAACAAACTAAAATGGTCATGGGCCCAAATAGGTGGCCCACTGAATAAAAATAAAAAATCTGTTTCGCTGCGTTCGCCTAGCAAAGAGACAGCGAACCTGCTCGCTTTTGTGCTCGCCTAGCAAAGGAGCTAGCAAACATCACAGATTTTTGTTTTTTTAAATCAATATTTCACAGCACAATTTAGCAAGTTCCACCATGTTAAACACCCATTTCTACACAACACAAAGCTATAAATACTTACAATGTTGGGGTGCCTCCCAACAAGCGCTTTGTTTAACATCATTAGAGCTCGACGGTCCGTTGCGATCACTGATCGCCGAAATGCACGGAGGTGGTGTCCCACTCGAAATCACCACCCAAGTATACTTTCAACCTTTATCCATTTACCATCCAAGTCTCTTTGGTCTTGACATTTTCAATGATAATGGCCCCGAAACTCAAAATCTCTCAAATCCGAAACGGACCCGACCATTTGGATTTTAATTTTCCAGGAAATAGTCTTAACCTTAAATTGAACAGTAACACCATCTGCCCCACTTCGAATGTCTTGGTCACAATCTTTTTGTCATGATACATCTTCACGTGGTCTTTGTAAATCTTGTTTGAATCATAAGCTTGAAGGCGGAGTTCGTCCAACTCATGGAGTTGGCTTTTTCTTTTTTCTCCACTCAAGTCATGATTAAAATTCAGCAACTTTAAAGCCCAAAAGGCTTTGTGTTCCAATTCTACCGGAAGATGACAGTTTTTTTCGTAAACCATTTTAAACAGCGTGAGACCAATCGAAGCTTTGAAAGCGGTCCGATAGGCCCACAAGGCATCGTCAAGCTTAATTCACCAACCCTTCTGCGAGATAGACACGGTTTTTTCCACAAAAAAAAATTAATTTCTTGGTTCGATACCCCCACTTGTCCATTAGCTTGCGGATGGTATGGTGTTGTGACTCTGTGTCGCACATCATACTGCTCTAAAGCTTTGTCTAACTGAGTGTTACAAAAGTGTAAACCACCGTCAATTATTAACACTCTCGAAGTACCGAAACGAGAAAAAATGTTTTTCTTTAAAAATTTTATTACGGTCTTCCCATCTGCCTTAGGGCTAGCTATGGCTTCCATCCATTTGGAGACGTAGTCCACCGCAACCAAAATGTACTCATTACCAAATGATGGTGGAAATGGACCAACAAAATCAATGCCCCAACAATCGAAAACTTCGACTTCAATCATATTTTGCAGTCGCATTTCATTTTGTTGTGTTATTCCACTTATCCTCTGGCATTTATCACAACTTTTTGCATGCGCGTACGCATCTTTGAACAAGGACGACCAATAAAATACCGATTGAAGGACTTTAACGGTCATTCTTGTATTGTTAAAATGACCTCCATATGGAGAGTTGTGACAATGCCATAGAATGTCTTTGGCTTCCTCTTCCGAAACACATCTCCTCAAAATGTTATCAACGCCAAGTTTAAAAAGATGTGGTTCATACCAAACAAAATACTTGGCGTCAGACAATTTTTTTTTCTTTTGGTGACCAGTTAGACCTTCCGGTATCAATCTGGTGGCTTTGTGGTTAGCCATATCGACGAACCAAGGTCTAACCGTTACCATGTACAATTTTTCATCGGCGAATTCCTCCCTCACCTCTTTTTCATGCTTTGTGACTTCATCATTCACAAGTCGGGACAAGTGATTTACTACCAAATTCTCGGACCCTTTTTATCACGAATTTCAAGATCAAATTCTTAGAGTAAAAGAATCCAACGAATTAATCGTTGTTTGGAATCCGGTTTGGTAAGCAGATACTTGATCGCCGCATGATCGGTGTAAACCACAACTTCCGATCCAATCAAATAAGACCTAAAATTTTCCAATGCATACACTATAGCAAGCAATTCTTTTTCCATTGTCGCATAATTGATTTGAGCTTCGTTAAGAACCTTGCTTGCATAATGTATCGCATGGAAACTTTTAGTTTTTCTTTGGCCTAAAAATGCACCAACCGCATAATCGCTCACATCACACATAAGTTCAAAATCATTTTTCCAATTCTGTGCGACAATTATTGGTGCAGTTATTAGGCTTTGTTTCAAAGAATCAAAAGCTGTCATGCAAGAATCATCAAAAAGAAAAGACTTATCTTTGTTTAGCAAGTTGCTCAATGGCTTTGCTATCTGTGCGAAGTCCTTGATGAATCTTCGATAAAATCCCGCATGACCTAGAAAGCTTCGAATTCCCTTCACATTCAGAGGCAGCGGTAGCTTCTCAATCACCTCCACCTTAGCTCTATCAACTTCAAGTCCCTTTGAAGAAACCTTGTGCCCAAGCACAATGCCTTCCGTGACCATGAAGTTTCATTTCTCCCAATTAAGCACTAGATTGGTATTCACACACCTCTCCAAGATAACATCAAGATTTTTTAGACAAAGATCAAATGACGGCCCAAAAACTGAGAAATCATCCATAAACACCTCGATCGTCTTCTCAATCAAGTCCGAGAATATCGCTTGCATACACCGTTCATAAGTAATTTCCTTTCTTCATCCATGGTTAACTCCGAGCTTATGATTAATGGCTTATTTTTTCTTCATCAAGGAAAACATACTTCAAATGAGATGGTAACACTTCATCTCAAGCTTGCCTTCCTCTTGTTCTCTTTTTTCAACTCCTCTACCTTTTCTTTCGAAGGTGGGATTTCCTCTAACTCTTCGAGTTCCTTCAAACATTTTTCAATTTCTCATTCTTTTTCTTCATTGATCTTTGAAAGAGCATTAGTTAGAACGTGTTGCAACGGTGTGGACACTTGTAATAACTCTTTGAATTCTTCAATTGCCACTTTCGTTGCATCAATTCTAAAACAACTGGTTTTGTCTTTAGAAAGCTTCATGGCTTCAAAAAGATTGAAGCAAATCTCCTCATCAAGAAATCTCACTTTCATGAGACCATCATGTTGCTACTGCGAAAATAGGTGTCGAAAAAGACAGAAGAGTCGCCACTTATCGTTATTTATCCCAAAGGAAGGGAAAGGAAATGAACGGGAGAAACCTAGCAAAAAGGGTAAGATAGGTCGTCGCAACCAAATCTCGGGTTCGGGAGTCGGTTACGCGAGGGGAAGGTATTAGCACCCCTCACGTCCGTCGTACTCGACAGGATCCACGCTTGATTGTTTATCTTGAAGGGTTGTTAACTATCTACCTATCAAGGTCTGGTTTGAAAATAAGAGAAAAAATGACTCGGCAAAGCATCGCACTCCGTGCCTACGTATTCTCGTCAGAGAAATCAGAGTCAACGTAGTTCGACTAACTACGGGTGATGGGGGAAGGTTGCTTGCTAAGATATCGCATCTTGTGCCTACGTATTCTCATCAGAGAAATCAGAGCGAATGTAGTTCAGGATAAAACGGAACACAGGTTTGTTCAATTGTTTTTACCCGAGTAAAGTTAAACTACAGTTCCAGCAGTTGGGGACAATGCCTGTTTGCGGTAGAACCGAGGCTTACCATCACTCTTTTCGTCAGAAAAGTTTTCTTTGAATTAAGGTCCCACAGGGCAAAAGAAGTTTGAATGTTTGTTTTTGTGTATTTTATCGAAAGAAGTGTCTTTTATGAATGTTTGTAATTCATACTGCACTAGAGACTAGGACTTAGGAGCGGATGCGTCGCACATCGTCCTAAGGACGTATACTAAACACTCTAAGTAAATGAGGAGAGGCCCCCCAATCACCATTTCCCAAATGGCTTAAGGCTCGTAGTGTACAATACAAATTTTCCTTTATTACATGTTTTACTGTTGTTTGAGATGAGAAGAGAAATGACTCTACAGGGGAAACTATCAAGCATCCTACCGTTCTCATGCATGGATTCATCCTATGATTGAGGTTTGAAAGGGAAACTACCCTAATGTTGTCATGCATGGATTCAATCCTAATGTCTATCATCACTCCTTGAACAAGGCAATGAGAGTCCTAAGGGAACATGCAAAGGGGTAACAACCAACAGCAAAAGTCATTAAGCTGAAAGAGTAAAGCTATTAAGCAGATAAAGTAAACAAATGCATATGCAATGCAACAATACAAGCAAGGGAGGCACACCTCAACCTTAAATGCAAACATGGGATGCAAACAGAGATGCAACAAATAAGCAAAGGAAGGGACACCTCAACCTTTAATGCAATCATGCACCTAAACAGGAGAGTATCTACTCATGCAGGCCTAATCTAATGCATCACAACAAACAGGTATCAAATAATGCAATCATGCTCCTGAGCAAATGAGTGTCTACTCATGCAAATTAATCTAATGCATCACAGCTGTTAGACAACAATCAACACAATCATGTAATAGAGCTAATCAAGAGGAGGGAAAAACAAAGTGAGTGTCAACTCATTAAGCTCAATGTGCATCAGCACTGGAGTCCACTGAGGCTCAGACTTCTTGAGGAATGCACAGAGTCTTTCCTAAGGAGGACTAGGCTCTCCCAAGAAGGATCCAAAGTAATTTGGACTGGGAATAGGAGACATGTGATGTGAACCCAAGGAACCCATCACAATTGATGTGTGTCAACACGGAGAATCCATCTAAGGCTCAAACTCCTTGAGGAATGCACAAAGCTTCTCCTAAGGAGGACTAGGCTCTCCTAAGAAGGATCCAAAGATATGCTAGACTGATAGAAGAATTGTGTACAAAGTACTTGAGTCCTCATGGCTCAAACTTCTTGAGGAATGCATAGAGCCTCTCCTAAGGAGGACTAGGCTCTCCCAAGAAGGATCCAAAGTCATTGGACTAGGAAAGAGTGAGAGAGCATGGTGTGAACCTAAGGAACCCACCATGACATTGAATATCCACCTATGGCTCAAACCTCTTGAGGAATGCATAGAGCTTCTCCTAAGGAGGACTAGGCTCTCCCAAGAGGGATCCAAAAGGTTGGATTAAGGGATGTGAGGTAAGGCACAGGAAACATATAAGAAGAGAGAAACCATTCATGTAAGCTTCTAAGATCCTAACATGCAATGCCCTAAAGATGTTTATCCTAACCTATGTATGAACATAATAATGAAGTGATATTGAACCTATAAAGGCTCCAACCTAATCTCTTGGGGAACATACAAAGAATGAATGCACAACTATTGCAACAAGATCACTTATCATGCAAAGTTACAAGAAATCAAAAATTGAATCATGCAAATATCCATCAGAATGCAAAATACATGAAAAATAGGAAAGCAATCCAAAAAACCCTAATAAAATTCCTAAAAGCTCCTCAAGATGCTAGGAAAACATGGTAGAAAAATCAAAGCAAAACTCCAAGTGCAAAGGTATCAACTAGAGGAAACAATGTGAAGTGTGCAAATGAATCATCAAATGGGGAGGGTCACAAAGAAATCATTCAAAACCTATCAAGATCAAACCCTAAAAATCCAATAAAAATATCCAGGGATCACCCAAGATGTCTATAACCAGCATGCCAAATCTCAAGAATTGAATCAAAACAAAACTCAAGAAAGAAAATCAGCAAACCAATCATGCATTTTAAACATTTTTTATAACCTAATTAAAATGGAAAAAATGATATTAAATGGAAAAATAACCAAAATAAAAATTAAACAACTCATAAAATTCAAGAATATATCAAAGATCACTCATGATTTTTCTCATAATTTTCTAACAATTATTCCTATTTTTAATGAATTAAAAATGAGCAAGAAATTAAAGAAAATAAGAAAAAACAATTAACAAATCAGAAAATGCTGAAAATAAGATAACCATTGGATCACACTACCAGTCAAACAGATATAAGGCTCTAAGCTATGCCACACGTGCAGCTGACTGGATTAATGAAACGAATCATTTCATCTAAGGATCACATGCAGTTGGTTTGACTATGGTTCATGATACACTCTAATCTTGAACGTCCATACTAAAAGTAGTCCTATCTAATGACTCACAAGGTGCCACCTCACCAGTCAACAGTAAACACTTCTCAGATTCACTCACGAGCATTGGATCTAATTACTGAGTCAAGGGAGTCAAATTCATCTAACGGTTAAAAGCTTGTCTTCCTCGTTTGAAACTCAAGAAAAGGGAGGGAACCCTCACGGCGGCCAGAGAAGATTCCGGTCATCTTCTCCGGCGAGGGTGTCTCTACCAGGTTACCAAAACTCACCAAAAACACATACCAATCTCATCCTCTATCCACATGGATTAACATGCTGCACTCCAAATTCATTTTTGCTCAAGAACCAAGCTAAAACAAAGCTCAACAGAAATGGTGTGTCAACACTAAACCTCTCAAACATCCACAATTTTGACCCTAAATTCATCTAGGGAGTTTGCTAATCCTAACCACATGTTTAAACTAGCTTGATTGCACATAAATTAAAGGAAATCGTGAGAAGAAGAAACCTGATCAGAAGCTTCAATGGTGTCACTATCAAGTGCTGAACCTTTGCTCCAACTATGCAGAATCAATCAGTGATCAATGTTGGAACTATCTTGATGCTTGATTCCTCTTGATTTGGCTTCAGTCTCCAAAACGAATTTTCACTTGCAACTAACTTTTTCAACTAACTTCTAACTGAATTCTTGGCCAATTCTCTCCTCTTTTTTCATCTGATCATGATAGAAACTTTATAGAGAAGCTATTTGGATCAACTCCAGGCCCATTCATGGCCCATAAAGTCCATTTCAAGTTTTCACTTTTCTCCACTTTTTCAAAAATGGTAATGCACGAAAATGGCCCTGCTCAGCCTCCAATTGTACTCAAATTCACTGCTGGTGTTGTGGTGTGAATGAAAGGACATGATTCAACCCTTGATTTCAATCCATGGTTGGTATTTGATGTGTAACTTATTCTTGAAGCAACTCCAAAGTTGGCCATGAAATGAGACTCAAATTGAAATTCTAAAAATGCCAATATATTCACAACATCAATTGCACTCAAAATATGCATAAACTTGCAATATTTTGAGCCAATACGAATGATTTTGAATTTTCTCATTTTAATGCTTTTAAAAGTTCATTCATGAATCTTTTTTCAACAATTTCTCATTCCAATCCATATCAATGGATTCTTGGTGCATGCTTGGACTAAAAAAATCATTTTGAACAACCTTAAAGTTGGACAAATCTCCATTTGGGGTATGCAAGATAGTGAAATGGACCTATAATCCAAAATGACCTATAATCTCAACTTCCCAAAATATCCCTGTCTTGCAAGCAATGTATCTTGAGTTCTACAAATCCAATCATGGACTTCTAGGACTTCTTGGAAAGCTAAGGAGATAAGGAACAACAATCATGTTTGGGCCAAGGATAGGTGAGACCTCCTTATAGGTCAACAATGGCATGGAAGTTGGTTGACTGTCAAGCACCAAAATCACATTCATCTGATGACCTATAACTTGTCTGCCTTAAAACTTGAGCTCTATAAATCCTATCAAGAACTTCTAGTACTCAAATCAAATCTATGATCATGCTCTACAACATTCATATGGATATCAAGATGAGATGAGGATCACATCTTGAGCTATGTGGTCTTGAAGTTGGGCATCAAGATAGGGGATTTTACACTGTCAAGCTTAGAAACCCTAGCTCAATAACTTCTCACACTCTTGATTCATGATGAGTTGACCTTAGAATAATCTCTTGGACACCTAAATGCATCAACCCATACTCACATGGCCTTGAAATTAGGTCTCAACCTTCTTCAAATTCAACTGTTGACTTAGGGTTGACTATATGAAAACCCTAGTTGTACCAATCTTAGTTGTAGCTTCTTGAACTTTGCCCAATGACTTGTCTAATCTCCATAATGACTATCAAGACATCACATGAACTATCCCAATGCTTTAGGTCTCTTTCCATTGATTCAGAATCATCTGATGATCTCCCATGCCTTTCAAGTTAGGAGACATGCTCACATGTGCTAACCCACTTCTCTGGGGATCTTCAACTTCTTTTGATGAGGATATCAACCCTTGAATACTTGAATTAAGACTCTTGAATAGCCTTGTACTCTATGATAGCCCTTGACTTCCTGCATACATGTCAATGCAATGCATATGCTAATGTTATGTTGAATGCAATGAAATATAAGCTAGGTATAAAAAGGTTAGGCAAATTTTGGGGTGCAACACATCGTCCATATCAATTTCCATGCGAGCGGTCTTCATGAGAGGTCGACCAAGAATCAATGGAGAGTATTCATCTTCCTCCATATCAATTATTATAAAGTCGATTGGGAACAAAAATTTGTCCACCTTTACCAACACATCTTCGGCTACACCATGAAGGCGAGTCGTAGATTTGTCAGCGAGTTGCAACGTCATTTGAGTAGATTTCATTTCCATGTAACCCAATCACTTCGCAATCAATAAGGGTATCAAATTTATGCTAGAGACCAAATCAATCAACCCATTTCCCACATAAGTATTTCCAATGGTAATGGGCAAGGTGACTCGTCCCGGATCACTTTCTTTCCTTGGGAGAGTACGTTGAATAATAGCGCTACAACTAGCATCTACCATGATTGTCTCTTGATCCGTATACCTCTTTTTCTTCGTGAGAATCTCCTTCATAAATTTAGCATACTTCGGCATTTACTCCAATGCTTCGGAAAATGGAATATCAATTTGCAATTGTTTGAATATGTCCATAAACCGAGCATAGTGTCTAGCATTGTCTTTTCTTGTCGAAGCATGCGGGTAAGGCAAATTTTGAATCGGTATCGTGTTCACTTGTTCCTTTCCTTTTCTCGACTTTCTCACTCTTTCTTCTCTCTTACTTTTCTCTCCTTCCTCATTTTTTTTCACTTCCTCATTTTCAACTAATTCTCCCTTAACATTTTTTTCTACTTCATCCTCAACATTTTCGATTTCTTTTTCAACTACAACTTTCTCCGCCACTACTTCCTCACCTACGCCCATGTCAATTTCTCTTTCGCTCCTTGTAAGAATCGCCTTGCAATGCTCCTTCGGATTTGGAGTAGCGGTAGCCGTGAAAGGCCCTTTTTGTTGGTCGGCCAATTGTTTTGATAATTGACCAACTTGTGTTTTCAAATTCTTAATAGCCGCATCGGTGTTCTTTGATGGTTGGAAAAACACTTAGAAGGGGGGTTGAATAAGGGTTTAGAAAATTATATGGCAATAAAAACACAGTATTTTTATCCTAGTTCGTTGAACTCAACTAATCCAGTCCACCTTATCAAAGATGATTTGCCTTTCTCCACAAGGACTTAATCCACTACATTCAAACAGATTACAGTGTTAACCACTAAGAACAATTGTCTTAGTCTTCTTAAGAAATCCTGACCACAACTTGGTCTTCTTAAGGAACCTTTTACAATAAAATGTAAACTAACAAGTGTTTAAAGTTGCTTCTAAAAAGCTGTATCACAACTGTGATTTACACTTAAGTTTTAGAATGAATGAAAATATTCAACTTATGAAAATAAGATTTGTATGAGAGCTTTGGGAGAGTTTATGAATAATTGTCAAGTAATTCGTCAACTGTAGAATGTTGTTGAAGGTTGCTTTTATAGTCCAAGAAGTCCAAGACGTTTGCAAGCTTGGAGACTGTGTACTGCAAAGTAGCTGTGGCCTTTTGTCTTCTAATGACTCTATCTTTCCTAGAAGAGGATTGTTCAGACAAATCCTTTTTGCCTGTGTTCCTGTGTCTATCACAAAAGAGGAAAGAGTCGTTTGGAATATGCCAACGAATATATCTTTGAATAATATCTTCTTCAACAAGCTTCTATCTCACAGTTATCAACATCAGAGCCTTGCGTGATCAGAGTCTTGATGTTCTCAGAGTTTTGCTAGATCAGAGTGTTGCAGCCATTGTTCTTCAGCGTGAATAATACTCAGAACAGAGTTTGGAGATCAGATCCTCTGTACTTGCAGCGAACAGTACTTTCAGAGTCTTATGAAAAACAATGCTTGAAACTCTTCATACAATTTCTTCAGCTATGCTTCAGATGCTTCTGCTTCAGAGTCTTCTGGCAGCGCTTAGAGTCTTCTGATGACATGCTTCTGATGCTTCAGATGCTTAGCGTAGAGAGAGTTCAGATGCATTTTTGCTTCCTTAAGAGTATTAAAATTAATATCTGAAACAAAAATACTTGAACACAATTAGAGTATATATTTTCCTAATACAAAATTTTATTAGTGTTATCATCAAAACCTAGAGATATAATTAAACACCAATCTGTGTTCTAACAATCTCCCCTTTTTTGATGATGACAAAAACATAGGAAATTTTGTTCAGATAAAATGGAAACAAATATATAACTCCCCCTGAGATACAGAATCTCCCCCTGAAATGAATACTCTAATAGAAATAGATACTTCCCTTTTTGCATGAGTATTCTTATCAGAATAAGAGCCTGATTAGAATTCTGGTTAGAATATACTTTCCAGAATCAGAGTCTGGTTAACTTGATTTACTTTCCAAAATCAGAGCTTTGGTAATCAGAACCTAGTTTGATGTTTCAGTATCAGAGCAAGGTTTGTATTAAACGTTTCAGAGTCTGGTTAATATTGCAGAGTCAGAGTCTGTTTTGGATTAGATCTGATTTGGGGATTCTCAGGGTATCTTCAATGAATTTTGTCAGATGATACGTTAAAGTTCTGAAAGACTAAAATTCAATGTTAGATAAATTTTATTATGTCTGAATTCCATTTTGGTAACTGTTTATATGTACATTCAGAGTTTCATTTTCTCCCCCTTTTTGTCATAATCAAAAAGAAAAACTTTTAAAGACAAATAAAAGGAAACAAAGAGAAAAGATAAGAACTGATATGGAAAACATTCATTCACTCATAAAAATATTCAGATAACAACGACATCAGAAAACAAATGCAAACAAGTGCACAAACATCAGATAAAAACAAAAAACTAAGATTGACGAGAAAGCAACATCTTCAGAAGGTTTTTAATCTCAGAAGAAGATTCTTCTTGCTTGGACATCCACTTCTCAATGTTGTCAGTCTTCTGATCTTGCTTAACCGTCCAGGACTTCATTTCAGAATGGCTAGCTTATAGCATAGCAATCTTATCTTTCAGAGCATAGTCCTCTTGTTTGATTTCAGATGATGTAGGAGCAGATTCAGGAGCAGGAGCTGTAGCGTTGTCAATGACCATTGCAGAAGCAGTGTCTTGAGTAGCAGAATTAGATGCATTGTCTACAGCCGTCAGAGTTAATTAATTATCGGTCAGATGTTCTTCAGGCAAAAATTCTTCTGGAGCATATTCTTCAGGAGTCCCAGAAACAACAGGTTTTGCTGGTGGAGGGTCCAGAAGCAAAGTAGGAGTTTTGGAAACACACAGAAGATCATTAAGACGAGAGAATATGTCAGCTTCAGCAATTCTGACCTTGGTATCTTCAGCACAGATGTTCTGGAGATTATCAGCCACAGAGTTGAATCTATTTTTGAATCTTGTTCAAAAAGCATCAGATGCATTTGGGTCAAGACCAGTCAAGCATTCCTTCTCAACAGATGATAACCACACTTTTAAATCATTTTCAAAAATAGCAATCAGATTACCAATGTTTAATCTAGGTTTTGGTGTAAACACATCTTCTAAAAAGGATTTTAGAGATGATTCAGGGTTGGCAGAAGTAGATGGTTTTGAAGGTATGGTGAAAGTGGGGATAATAATCAAAGGACGAGGATATGTTGGGGAAGGAGGTGAATCAGATGAAGTGGTGACTTTTGGTTTTCTGGAAAATAAAAACTGTTTGAAGTTGGGTTGAGATGGGATGAAATCAAAAGGTGTTGGATCATATGGAGTGAAAAGTGTATTTTGAGAGGGAAGAGTTTCTGAGTCAATGATATCAGATTGTTGTTTTATGTAGTCTTAGAGAACAGATGGAAGGACATATGTAGAAGTAGGTTTGTATGGAATGGTAGATGCAAAAGGTTCTATTCTGGTATAAAAGTTTCTAAGTTTTAGACCATATGGAAGGGGATGATGATGATATGTTTTAAGTGAAGCGAAGGAAACAATTCAGAAATTCGTCTAGGTGATGAAGTGGATTCAGAATCATTAGAAATGGATTCAAAAGGAATAGGTTCAGATTCAGAAAGCATGGACTGAATCTCTGGTTGTAGGTCAGATTCAGTAGAATTACTTGAATATGTGGTATGACGTGAATTGCATGAGATGTCAATCATGGTTTTGAGGGGTTGGATATCAAGGACATCAGAATCAGAAATGTATAGAGGTTGAATTGGTTCAGGGTCAGAAGTAAAAAGTTCTTCTGGTTGAGGTGTTGGTTCTTTTTCTGGTGCTTGAGTTTCTGGTTCAGGGTGTTCTTGTTGTTCAGATTGTTGTGGAATAAATTGTTCTGTTGGAGTGGATTCTGGTTGTGTAGAAGGTATTGGTTCATCTGGTATATGTTCTTCTTGGTGTTGTGGAGTGATGACAGATTCAGTATTTTGGGGTGGTTCAGAGCAATTTGGTGGTATATCAGATTTTTGGGGTTCAGATGAGATATTTTGTTTTTGTGGAGTAGGGACTGGTTCAGAGTTAATCGTTGGTAACATTGTTACTGTTTCAGAAGTAAGAGGTAAAGATGTAGAAATACTTGATTTCTTGACTTTCTTTACTCTTTCAGAAGATGCTTGTTCAGAAGCTTTTCTCTTCTTGAGCTTCTTCTTTGGTTCATCAGAAGTTTTCTTCTTCTTCTGAGGTTCTTCACAAGTTTTCTGCTTCTTCTTCTGAGTGCCTGCAGCTTCTTCTTCTTGAGCTTGTTTTCTCTGCCTCTTATGTTCCTCATATTCATCTGGCATAGGTGCACTGTTTAGGAAACCTTCTGGAAGTGGAATTCCTTGTTCCATACATGAGCCAACGAACTTGATCAGAACTTCCTTAGGTTCTTTTGCATAGAAGGTTGGAAAATCTTCTACAAGAATTCTTTGTTTGCTTACTTCTGATGTATTCAGTTTTGCAGGTACATAAGTAAGTTCATCAATAACTTTCAGCCTCTGAAGACTTTTAGCATTCAGAACTTTTCCAAGAATGGATGTAAGTTCTTCTTTCAGTCCAGCCTCATGCAGATGCGCCACCAGACCATTCTTTGTCAGAATATCTGAAATCAATCTGCCACAAGGGATCCATTTTCTGCCTTTCATCTTCTGGTCATCTCTAGAGATCTTAACATGGTTCCAAAGATGAGAGAAGAGCAAATGAGGCAGATCTACCTTTGTGCTCTGATTGAAGCAGTACATGAAATACAACTGGTCATTGTTCACATAGTCAGGTGAATTTGTAGACTTCCTGTGATGGATGCAACCCATGAAGATTTCGGCCCAGATCTTGTAGTTGGGTTTCAAATCTTTGAACTTGTTTGAGGGATTTCCAGATGCAATCACCTCATCATAAACAACTTCCATATTAACACGTCTAGTTAAATGAGTAATGTAACGCCCCGATTCCGAATTCCTTTATTTTGAGTCTTTTTAATTTAATTGATTGAATTATTATTTTAAATATAGGATTTATGTGTTTAATATGTTATGTGTGCATATTATGCTTTTTTTTATACCGATTTTGAGTGTTTCGGGTAAAAATAGGTTGGAGGGTATTTTGGGCATTAGTGATTATGCTAAGTGGATATTTTTATGAGAATTGATTAATTAGTGCGTGGAAAGAATTTGAGAGGAAAGAAATAGAAATATGAGATGAGAGAGGAAAAGAAAAAAATATAGTAACATAGAAAGAAAAACAAGAGAAAGAAAGAGGAGAAGAGAAAGTCGAGAGAAAAGAAGAGGAAAACATAGAACTTCAAGAAATCATCACCAAACCTTTCGATTGATCGGGTAAGGGTGTGAAACTTTATTATTCTATCAATGTGTATAATCATGTATGATTTTGTTGGATTGTTTTGGATTGTTGGTAGTTTTTCTACACTTTCCATTTTAGGTTGAATTTGGTTTAATCGAAAGGAATCGTTGTTTAACGGTTAGAATCATGATTAAATGATGTAGGTTAGACGATATATGTTAGACTAAGGCTACTAGAACAACTTTGGATTTAATCGGGTGATTTTGGTGAGTTTGGAGGTGCTGGAGCAGAACTGAATGTTGCTGTTCGCAGGCGACTCGCTAGGCGAGCACGCAGCGAACGCTCGCTAGCAGCTCGCTAGGCGAGCGTGCAGCGAACGGTCCCAGATTTGGGACAGTGAGATCCTGATGTCCCTCGCTGGCAGCGCAGGGAGTAGCGAGGAGCTCGCTGGAGGTTCGGTGTGGCGAACGGGGTAGCGAACGAGGTCTATAGCCTCTGTTCTTGCTCGCTGGCAGTTCGCTAGGCGAGGAGGTAGCGAACGCTCGCTAGCAGCTCGCTAGGCGAGCGTGTAGCGAACGTAGCAGGATGAATTTTCCCTGTTGCGTGGTGCTGTCGTGGCTTGGGGTTTCGGTTGCGATTGACCCTTCTTTGATTTAATAGCTTATATGCTGGTTTGTGATGTGCTGTGGGTAGCCGTATGGCGTGAATCCTAGATTATGAATTGTGGCCGTTTGGGCAATTATGTGCATTTTTTAGCTTGATTAAAAATTTATGATGTTTGTATGAATATATGCGATGAATGTGTAGAATGCATGAGTATGTTTGTAAACATGTGTGCATTTCAAGAGTGTCATGAGTCATGTTGCATGTGAAGCATCATGGTATGCATTCTTGTGTCGATTGATTCCTCGGTGAATTTGCAGAACCTCGTGTGCCCTTGTGGGGTGTGAGCGATGGTTAATTATTGATCCCTCGGTGGATTTGCAGAACCTCGTATGTTGCGATGGTTATTTTGATTCCGCGTAGAATCTGCAGAACCTCGTGTGCCCATGTGAGGTGTGAGCGATGGTTATTTGGTTCTTCAATTGAACCTGCTGAAATGAGTCGGTACCGCATTTGCATCTGCATAGAGTCGTGTGTCGGTCTCTATGAGTTGCATGTTGACATCTTGCATGGTGTATGGTGAATAAACATAATTGTAAATGTTTATATGAATTGTTGATGATTGGCATGATTGGTATGCTTGAAGACACATGTATGTGTGAATATATGTATATGTATTTTTTTGTGTGTTTATGAACTGATATAAACATTGTTGACGCATATTGTATATGCATGGTGTTCTATTTGTAAATAGATAATGTGAATACATTGCGATGTACGGTATGACGAGGTGAGTTGCGGTGAGAATGCGAAAGACGTATATATATATATCTATATATCTATATATATATATATATATATATATATATATATATATATATATATATATATATATATATATATATATATATATATATATATATATATATATATGTTTATATGCATTGTTATTATGATATCGTTTCTCACCCTTCTGTTGTTTCTTTTAATGCTCTATGAGGCATTACAGATTAAATTGCTGGAGGTATTTTTGTGAAGCGTGGCTTCTTCCCTTTTTGGTCGGTCGGCTCTGATATGTAGCACCGGGTAGATAGGAATTATTTTGATTTTTTTTTGTGATACATCTATGTATGTATCTGCTGATGATATGTTTTGTAAACATGATGAATGATAACTGTATATGTGAATATATGTTTTGGAGAATTATGGAATATTTGGATATTTCCGCCTTGTTCTAAATATTTCTTGTGGGTGCTACCCTGTTGTTGCATATCCGTTTGAGCAGGTGTTGTATGTGTTGGAATTTTTATGATAATGTGATATTTCCCTTTTATGCCACGTTGCAAATGTACTCTGATGAAATTTTGAATTTTGTGCCTAAATGATTTAATTGTTTATTTTGGGGGTATAGAAAGGGGGTGTTACAAGTAACTCCATCAGTTTCCTCATATCCAATAAGCTTCCTTATCAGATCTTCAGTAATCACAATTTCTTTACCTAGAATAGAAGAAACAATGAACTTAGGGTAAGCATTTGCATGGATCCAAAATTCCTTTACCAAAACTGGATAGACTGGTCCAAACAGTCTGTCAAAATACTTTGTCCATCCTTGAGCATCAATGATGGAACGCAAGTTAAAACCATTCTCAGCCAATGAAGTAAAATCAACCAGTGATTCACACAAAACCTCAAGTTTCTCAACATGTGTGAGGTTCGTCCTAACAGGTTCTTTGAAAGCAGTAGGACCCAGATTGGAAGAAGATACAACTGCCATGGTAGACTGAAACTGTGCTGAAGTAGATGAAGAAGTAGCCATTATTGATCTTGAAGATTTAGGGTTTTTGGTTTTGGGAGAGAGATGAAAACAATGAAGAAGGAAGAAATGCATACAAGTGTTCGTGAGAGTGAAAAGTGTGAAATGGTGTGAGTTGTAGAATTTATAGAAACAATTAGGGCACACAAAGAGTCACATGCTTAACACGTTCACATATAGCATTTAATGGCATTTAATAAAAACGAAAATAATCATTTCAAGCATTAATGATTCTGACAATTTAGGGGGAAAATGAGAAACCAAATATTCAAATCAGTACCTCAAACGTCTTTTCAGTATTGAGCACTCCATCTTTTCAGATTCAGAGTTACACGTGTTTACTTGCATGTGCTTCTGAAAACTCTTTGAGAAATGAAACGTTAGCCAACGCTCAGATCCTCTGAGGTTTGTTAGTTCAGATACACACAAAAATAATAATTAAAGAAATAAATAAGGATCAGATGTAATACTTCAGAGTTTTAAACATTTTGCATCTGAAAAATTTGCTTCTGATAAAATATTATTCTGGACAGAGATCCATTCCAATATTTTTCAGAATAAACTTAAACCTATCTTCAACAAGGGTTTTAGTAAAGATATTAGCCCATTGATGGTCTGTATCAACAAAGTTTAAACTCAAAATTCCCTTCTGAATATAGTCTCTAATAAAGTGATGTTTAATTTCAATATGCTTAGCTTTAGAGTGTAAAATTGGATTTTTAGATAAGCATATTGCAGAAGTATTATCACATAATATAGAAATATTACTCTCAAAGATCTGATAATCTTATAGTTGACTCTTCATCCAGAGCATCTGTGTGCTACATCCAACAACAACAATGTATTCTGCTTCTGTAGTTGACAGAGCAATTGTAGGTTGTTTCTTGCTGTACTAGGAGATCAAATTACTTCCTAGAAATTGACAACTTCCAGAAGTACTTTTTCTTTCAACTCTGTCTCTAGCGTAGTCAACATCACAGAATCCAACTAATTTAATTTCATCAGATTTTCTGTAACACAAACCCATATTGGTAGTACCTTTCAGATACCTTAGAATCCTCTTAACAACTGTTAAGTGTGATTCTCTAGGATCTGATTGGAATCTAGCACACAAGCATACACTGAATAGAATGTCAGGTCTAGAAGCAGTTAAGTATAAAAGAGATCCAATCATACCTCTGTAGAGTTTCTGATCTACTTTCTTACTTACCTCTTACTTGCCCAGAGTGCTTGTTGGATGCATTGGAGTCTTTGCCAACTTACTATCAGCCATGTTGAACTTCTTCAGAAGTTCTTTTACATATTTAGTCTGATGAACGTAAGTGCATTCTGGAGTCTGGTTAACTTGAATTCCTAGAAAGAATCTAAGTTCTCCCATCATGCTCATCACAAATTCAGCCTGCATACATTGAGCAAACTCCTTTCCAAGCTTAACATTGGTAGATCCAAATATAATATCATCTACATATATTTGATAAATCAACAAATATTTCTTAAATGTTTTACAGAAAAGAGTTGTGTCCACTTTGCCTCTGATAAAATTCTTCTCCAGAAGAAAATTACTTAATCTCTCATACCAAGCTCTGGGAGCTTGTTTTAAACCATATAGAGATTTCTTCAGTTTAAAAACATGTTCTGAAAATTTATCACTTTCAAAACCAGAAGGTTGATGAACATAAAATTCCTCTTCTATAATACCATTTAAGAAGGCACTCTTAACATCCATCTGATATAGAGTGATGCTATTTTGTGCAGCAAAAGAAATGAGTAAGCGAATAGATTCTAACCTGGCCACAGGAGCATAAGTCTCTGTATAGTCAATTCCTTATTGCTGACTGTATCCTTGAGCTACCAGCCTTGCCTTGTTTCTTACAACTTCTCCTTGCTCATTAAGTTTGTTTCTGAAGACCCATTTAGTTCCAATTATATTGAATCCTTTTGGTCTTGGAACCAGATCTCAAACTTCATTCCTTGTGAATTGATTTAGCTCCTCTTGCATTGCAAGTATCCAATTATTGTCTTGTAGAGCTTCATCCACAAAATTTGGTTCAATTACTGACACCAAGCCAAAAAGTGATGTTTCAGATGATTTGATAAAAGATCTTGTTCTGATAGGATCATCTTTCTTTCCAATGATCATTTCTTCTGGATGAGAAGCCTTGATTCTAGATGATCCTTTAGCATTTGGTTCTTCAGAAATATTCAAGTTATTCATCTGAACTGCCAAGGGAGTTGCATCTGGCGTAGCTTTTGATTGTTTCACTTTATCTTTATCTGCCTATGAGTCTTCAGAGTCTGTGAAAATAATTTCTCTATCTGCAGAATTGTCAAACTGCTTTGGCTTTTGATTGTCAAGCTTATCATCAAATCTAACATGAATAAATTCCTCCACAATCTATGTCTCAGTATTGTATACTCTGTAGCCTTTAGAGCATTCAGAATACCCAAGCATGAAACACTTCTGTGCTTTAGAATCAAACTTGTTCAGATTCTCTTTAGTATTCAACATAAAACATATACATCCAAAAGGATGGAAATAAGAAATGTTGGGCTTTCTATTCCTCCACAATTCATAGGGAGTCTTCTCTAGAAGAGGCCTTACAAACACTCTATTCTGAATGTAACAAGCTGTGTTTATTGCTTTTGCCCAAAAATGCTTTGCCATGTTTGTCTCGTTGATTATGGTTCTGGCTATTTCTTGCAATGTTCTATTTTTCCTCTCTACAACTCCATTCTGTTGAGGAGTTCTAGGGCAGGAGAAATCATGTGCAATGCCATTATCTTTAAAATATTTTTCAAAAGATTTGTTTTCAAATTCTCCACCATGATCACTTCTGAATTTAACAATTTTGAAATCTTTTTCAGTTTGGACTTGTTTGCAGAAGTCAAAGAACACATAATGTGACTCATCCTTGTGTTTTAGAAATTTTACCCATGTCCATCTGCTATAGTCATCAACTATGACTAGTCCATACTTCTTGCCTCTGATGGATGCAGTTTTCACTGGTCCAAACTGTCATACCCTAAATTTGTCCTACCCGTTTTTTATTTATTTTCACCTTTTTTCGATTTCATTTTCTGTTTTACATTCCCTGTTTATTTTTTCTTGTTATTTAGACACGTGTCTGCTCGCAATTGGTTAATTTTTTAGAACTTTATCATTTTATCCAATAAAGACATGACACATGGCCTAACAACATTTTTGTAAATATTATTTTCTTAAAATTTTTTTTTTTAAATGTTACTAATAATATATATTTTCTTAGTAATTTTTTTTTCTCGGTTTTTAAATTTTAGTTTATTTTTTTATATTCTTTTTAATATTTATTAATTAGTATTTATCAATATTTATTTATTAGTTAGATTCAATTAATAATGTAATATTAGTTTTATATGTTTTTTTTTAATTAATTGCTGAAAAATTTAAGTAAAAAAAAAGGGAAGAAAAGTTGGATTTGGATATGGGCCCATCACAAAGACCCATTAAGAGAAGGCTGAGATCGTTATAAGAAGAGAGGGTATTTTCAAAAAAGATCCCATTCACAAACCTAGTCGCCCCCACAGAAAGAAAAAAAACCTAGACCCATTTTTTCCAAAATCCCAGCCGCCGCTCCATAACCGTCATGACTGAAGAAACTCCACCATAGAATCTCTGTATAAACCTTCGAATCTGCCGTTTCCATCTCACTGCCGTTCTTCCCCCTTTCCAACCAATCTTCAACAACATCCACATGAATATTCCCCATCATAACCAGATCTCTTTCAAATACACGGTTTCAGCAAGTTTCGTTGATTCAACCACCATTTCAACTCATTCTCGGAGCAGCTTGGATTCATTTCTACCCAAGACAATAGTTTCTGCAGTTGAGTCACGACATCACCAAAATTTGTTTATGCAATAACAACTTAAAGCAGATGTGTGCGTGTTTCGAACGTGGTAACATTTCAATCCCAAATTCCATTTGAAATATTTGTTTGTTAGGTAATTAGTTTATGTTGAATTTGAAATACTAGATTTTCTGATTATTAATGGTTTTATTTTACACTGTGATGAATCTTGTTCGATTTGTTTTTATATTATGATAGGGCTTTCATTTTGAGTATTTCATTGCGTGCATTCCAATTCACAGTTCAATGGTTGTTTTCTTTGGCTTAAAGCAGGTTAAAATAATTTGTGGGGTAAATGATTCTATTTCATGGCATTTGATATGGAATTTCATAGTAATTAATTTTGAAGGTTAATAAGTTGTAGCAGGTAGCAATGAATCGTTGTATGTGTACTGTACAAATCTTCTTTTGATGATACTGAGTTTTTTTTATTATTATTTATCTAGTTGTTATTATTATATAATATTTTAATTCTATGGCTACTTAATTATTGCTACTATTTTAGTGTAAATGAGAATTTCACGTTTACTGTAAGAGTATAATGAATTTTTTTTTACTTCATGGCTGATAAACATGGCACAACATATTTGAATGGTTTGTTTTAATACTAAACTGTTGTTATTATTTGGTGCTATAATTTTGACGGTGCCTCGATGTGTTTACGGTGAATTGTTGGCATATTGTTTAAATGGTTCTAGACTGTTATTTGCTTTAAATATATTAAGTAAACACCACATATCACTATTATTATCTATTTGGGCTTTTCATTTTTTATTTTTAACTTTTAGTGAAAAATATTTGACTATACTGTTAGTTTTAAAAGTAGAATATTGATCTTTATTTTTAGAATTTGGTTGTAGTTGTTAAAAATGGTTTGTATTTTCTAATGATATAATGTATTAACTTTAATTTTATTTTATTTTTCTAATTAAATAACGGAAGTGTTGGTGTTGGTTTTGGGGTCTAGCACTCCTTAAGACCTTGGACAACTGCTCTTGAGGCGCACGCCTTTGAGCTGTGGTTATTCCGTCTTTCGGTTTTCAAAACCGTTTTTTACTCAACTCAATTAAATTTTCTAAAAGATATTTTTAAACAATTTTTATTAATTAGATATTTTTATAAGAAATTGTAATTATTCTTTCTTTTAACAAATATATTTCAAAATTATTATCAAATAAATATTTAAAATATTAAACCTTTAGGAAAATATACTTTATTAAGTTAAAACTTTTTTTAATATATTAAATTTTTCTCAAAACAATTAACTATGATTAGCTTTTCTCAAAAAACTTTTTACAATTGGTTAATTTATTAAACTATTTTTCAAAATCAAATTTTAAAGTAATTAAATTCTTGGATCTCGCCTTCCTTGAATTTTTAAGCGACCGCTCTCAAGGTGCACACCTCGAGTTGTGACCCTTTTGATCTTATTTTCTAGAGTGCATAACACGCCTAGTCCGAGTACGCTAATCTATTCAAAATATTTTCTAAATCGAATCACGAAAGAGTCGAGTTCTTGGAGTCGCGCATTCCTCGAATTCGAGAGTGACTACTATTGAGGCGTACGCCTTGAATGGTGTGTCGTTCGAATTTTCGTCTCTAAAATACCTCCTTTAATTATTTGGACAAGTACTTTTACTGTCCAACAAACACTATTTTATAATTAATGGGATGAAAAAGATTGTCGTGGGGATCTAGCATTCCAACGATATCCCGACTATTGGTTGCGAGACTGACGTCTCGTTTATCGAGTAGTCGTCATTCTCCCCTAAAATATTCAACCCAACTTTCTTCTCTCGCCCCGTGCGATTGAGACCTTCTCAAACATATTTCGTAGAATCTTTCGAATGAAAAAGGTGTCGTTGGAATCTAGCATTCCAATAATGCCCCGATTAGTTGATTGCGAGGCTGACGGCTCGTTTAACAAATAGTCGTCATTCTCCATCAAATAACTTAACCAAACTCCTCTTTCTTGCCCCCGCGCAATCTAAACCTTAAACATATTCAAACGCATCCTCTAACCAAAACATCCAATACGATAAACCTAAATTCCTCGCCCTCGTGCGATTTCCAACTCAAACAACCTCTTCTCAAAGAACATTGTTTATTCCCTTCTTCCGCGCATAACAAACTCGTGCTTCAGCCTCCCCTAGCGAGCAGACAAGCCAACATTTAGCAGTTAGAATGCGACATAAACACTCGTTCGTTCACAAACCTTTTACCCGTAGTTAGCCGAACTACGACTGCTCTGATTTCTCACATCTGTTGAGAATACGTAGGCATAGGATTGCGATGATCCTAGCGAGCACTTTTCCACTTTTCTTTCTTTCCCACCTTTAGGTTCCCATACCTCTTACCAAAGAACATTGTTTAGTCCCTTCTTCCGCGCATAACAAACTCGTGCTTCAGCCTCCCCTAGCGAGCAGACAAGCCAACATTTAGCAGTTAGAATGCGACATAAACACTCGTTCGTTCACAAACCTTTTACCCGTAGTTAGCCGAACTACGACTGCTCTGATTCTTCATTCACTTCTGAATGTAAGATACGTAGGCACAAGATTGCGATGATCTTGGCGAGCACAATCCCCTCTTTTACCCGTAGTCCCGCGAACTACGAATGCTCTAATTTTCCACTTCCTACAAGTGAAGATACGTAGGCACAAGGGCCCCAATCCTTGGCGAGCACCCTATCTTAAAACCACACATTCCCCCCATAGGAGAAACCTTAGAAGAAAACAAACAAGCATAGCTAACTTTACTCTCGAATCGATCAAGAGGTTCCCGTTGAGTACAACGGACGTAGAGGGTGCTAATACCTTCCCTCTGCGTAATCGACTCCCGAACCTAGAATATTGGTTGCGATGACCATGTTCTTATCTCCTTAAAGGTTTTATCGATATTTTCCTATTCCATCCTTGGAATGAATAAAGTTCGGTGGCGACTCTGTTTCGAACAGTATTTTTCCGCGGCCATCGCGAGGATCGTATTTTTCGAGGTACGACAGATGGCGACTCTGCTGGGGACGCGCATTGCCCTATGCAAGAGAGAGTCAAGCCTAACTTGACTCGATTTGAGAGTGCTAACCTTTTGCTTAACTGTTTTTCTTTATGTTTATTTTCTCCTATTGTTTATTTCTTGTTTTCTCTTTCTATCGTATGCTGTTTATTATATCTGCTTGTTGGATTCTGGGAAAACATTGCAAGTAAAGCTCTACACCCGAGCTTTGGAAAAAGAAGAGAGAAAACATAGTTTAGAATTGGTAGTAATTAGTGTTAGTCCCCAAGGACTCGCTCCTTGTGTGCCTAGCATGAAAGCTCCTCCAAAATAGACCTTTTCGTAGATCCTATCGTAACGCAGCTAGCCTGTTACACGATTTGATTCATGAAGGGTCCATGACTCTGGGAACCGCTCTTAGAACCAGTTTCTATATTGGTAGTCGTGTAGTGTTAGTTTCCGAGGACCCGCTCCTCGTGTGCCTAACATGAGGACTCCGCTCAGGAGAGACCTTATCGTACTCTCGTTATAATACGACTAGCCTGTTGCGTAATGTTGATGCGATCGGTGTCCGTGATCCTGGGAACCTTATCCATCAACATAGAAGTTATCCCGTGAGTGGGTCTGTGGGTAAGGAATCTAGAACTTGCCTTGTATAGTCTACCGGTTAGGGCGCTTTGACTTGCTTATGTTACCCTGGATCCTATTTGTGCCTGCATTGCATTTGCATATCATTTCATGTGCATCTCATCGGCATTGCATATCATTCTCTCAGCCAGAAAACTTATCCATCCTTTGTCCATAATCCGCAGTTGATTTCCCGACACCTGTATCGGACTTGAAGCAGCTTTTGGAAGAATCATGAGTTCAGAAGAGCAGAACCAGTTTGCATCAAGAGCAGATGTTGACTTGATGAAGAACCAGTTGGACCAGCTTGTGGAAGCTATGCTAGCCTTTTCAAGGAAAGAAAATAAATCTCAACGGCCTATAGTCACTAAGAACGTCATACCTCAGCCTGTGCGGATTCCTGTTGAAGACCAGGTTATACAAGAGCGTCACATTATTCAGGATGAACATACCTCGTCTCGTGATGCTGTTGAATACCATAGCTTCTCATTCACTACACCGAATTCCCAAGTGGCAAGCTTGGTGGGGAATGTTGAACGACCTCAGGATGATGAGTTTGCTGAAAAATGTCGTGTGTTGGAAGAGAAAGTTGAAGCCATGATGGAGCATGATACTGCTGATCTGAATGCTTTGAATATGTGTTTAGTACCCGGACTTGTGATACCTCCAAAGTTCAAGATGCCAAATTTTGAAAAGTACAAAGGAGATAGTTGTCCGAAGCAACATTTGGTAATGTTTTGCAGAAAGATGACGTTCTATGCTCGCAATGACAAACTTATGATTCACTGTTTCCAAGACAGTTTGAGTGGGGCATCTTTAAGTTGGTACATGCAGCTAGAAAGTAGCCATATCCAGTCGTGGTCGGACTTAGCCAACGCCTTTCTGAAACAATACCAATACAATCTTGATGTGGCTCCCAACCGCATGCAGTTGCAAGGCTTATCTCAAGAGGAAAACAAGTCTTTCAGAGGGTATGCTCAGAGGTGGAGAGAGGTAGCTGCTCGCGTCCAACCACCGCTCTTGGACAGGGAATTGGTTGACATGTTCATAGAGTCTTTGCAAGAACCATACTTGGAAAAGATGATAGCCAATGGGACATCAAACTTCTCTGACTTGGTTTCAGTAGGAGAACGTATCGAGAGCTATCTCAAGAGTGGAAAGTTTCACGACTCCTCGAGCATCCTAGCCAGTGAAAGTGAATCAGCTGTCAGCTCCAAAGAGGAAGAAAAGGATGAGATCAACACGATTTGGGACGCTCCCCATGCTCCATCCTCGGTGCCTTATCTTCAGTACCCAATCGTCTCGACTGTTCAAAGCCAGCAATCCTATGGGTCTACCTGTGTGACTCCAATCTCTTCACATGGTCAATATCCTCCTATCAATAGAGGTCCCCGTTATCAACAGCAGGTTGCACATCAACATGCTCTGCAACGCCGACGTTATTATAACCAAAGACCAAAAAGACACATTGATCTGTTACCAATGCCATACAATCACGTGCTACCACGTTTGATTAGTAGTGGACTGATAGTGCCAAAGGCCTTGGATCCTGTGATTCCACCATACCCACCGGGCTTTGACACCAATGCACGATGTGGCTACCATGCTGGCGCAATGGGGCATTCAACAGACGATTGCAAACAGTTCAAGAATAAAGTTCAAGATCTGATCGAGTTCAAGCTAATCTCGTTCACGCCTCAAAGATATATCAACATCAAACCTTCATCTGATCAAGTGAGTTCATCAGTCCACGACATGGAAGAAGCTGCAGAGAGTAGATATAAAGAAGGTTATCATACTGGTCTCGATGAGCAAGAAGGGTAGCTCAACTGTGATGCAAGAGAGAAAAGCCCAGTCCCTCAATACTGGCAATTTCCATATTGTTTTTTCGCATTTGTAGTTTCTTTTCTGTTATAATGCTACTTGCTTTTAGACATTGTTTCTTATTAATGGTATTGTTAATGTGATAATTATGCATGTTCTTGATCAAATTCATTCGTATTCACTCACATTTTCTCACTTATTGCAAAAAAAAATCGCAAAATTTTTTTCACTCCACTTCCTTTATCGCACTGCTGTTTAGCAAATATTTGAGGGAGGATGACGAAAACGAAATACCCATAATTGCTGATAGTATGCTTTTGGATAAAATCTCGCTAATGATGTACATGCATTGTTTCGAACCCCCAAACACTGGAGAGATAAGGAGTTAGTCCCTAGTCAACCACTTCGAGCCTAGAAGTAGGAGTTTCCTTCAGATTGCTAAACCCTTACGCTTAACCTAGGGCAAGGGTAGTGTTCAGTTAACCTGATTACACACTCGAATCACGAGGAAAAATCCAAAAGTCATGACGGTTCATCAATGACCATTGACTTGGCAGTCACAAATCCTTAAAAAAATTCAAAAGCCTGCTAAGTCGAACACCTCAAAAGGAGACTTAGGCAAAAATCAAGGCAATCCCGATGGATCTGACAAGCAAAGTCAGTCCATGCAAAAGTTAGGGATCAAAAACAAAACCAAAAAGAGGTCCTCGAACCCTCTACAAAAACAAAATAAGATTCAGTGGCTACCCAAATCAAGGGGCACTGACATCCATCAAAGAGCAAAATAAGGTGGCTGCCATCTCGAGCTAGCCTTGAACCATTTAGCTTACACCGTCAAGGTAAACTTTTGCAGAATTAACTGAACATAGGTATGGAGATCATTACGAAGAAGGGGTGGGTTTAAAATTAAATTTTGGGCCTTATATCCTTTGTTTCTATAACCGTGAACCAGACCGCGTTACAACCCTTAAAAGACCTAATTGAGGCGGGGTTTACTCTGAAAGCATACTACAGCAAGGTTGAGTAAACTGACTCCTACAAACTTGCTAATCTTATGCATTGGTGTCATATTCTTGCTATATCTTTCACACCAATTAAATCAGCATTGCGTTTGGACTAACAGTCCACTCGTCACACATTTTTCACATCATTCCCAATAAACGATATTTTCAAAATTTGCATGAATGTCGCATTAAAATTACCATTTTTGAATGGACAATTCTAAATTGCAAATCAGTACTTGACATTATAGAAATTCCAACAAAGTGCAATCAAAGAAGAACTTGATCACTAATTGGTTTTGACCTGAATCAAGACTTTCTCATAGCCTTGCGAATCTGGGGCAAGTCCTTCTGAGGTTTAAACCGGGGCAAACCACTACAAGGTTCAGGCTGGGGGACGTTCTTCCGAGTTTCAAACAGGGGCATATGGTGGCAAAATCCAGATACTGGGGCAATTATCGTAGACCATGTCATGGTATAAATCTTTAAGAAAAAAATCTTCAAATACCTGGCAGACTGAGGCAGACTAGTTGAACAGGGGCAGTTTCCCTCCTTACCTTCAAAGTTGGTCAAGCTAACCGTGCCAGAGCCAGTAATTGTTGAGTTCACAACAAGCGTCAAAAGCCTTGGGGCAGAGCAAAAGCACGATCAACATGCATTGGTTAAGTCGCTACGCTCGCATATTCAACATGCTTTGGATAAGTCGCTGCGCTCAACATTTGCAAGCCATCAAGGCATATCAGCTAGAAGCTAGGCTCTTACAAGAACGAGTGCACAACTTCTGCAAAGGATCTAACTTGGGGCATCCATAAACATCCACATCTGTCTTCTGAGCATAACATCATCAGATACCGATTGTCGGGAAGTCAAGTACTTTTACCAAATAAAAGTCCAACCCTGATTGGCAACCAACTACCAAAGTCCAACCCCGCTTGGCATCTCCTAAAGTCCAATTTGTATTGGCAACTATTAAAAGTCCAACCCCGCTTGGCATCTCTTAAAGTCCAATCCTTTATTGGCAACTACCAAAGTCCACCCTTGTTGGCACCTTCAAAAAACCAATCTCCTGCTTGCATTCACATATGCATCATACAATTGACATGTATCGTACGCATACATAGCACGATCATTTCCTCTTTCAACCCTCGAGTTAATATGTCTTTATTTTCTCGACCCCCGAGTCGATATTTGCCTTTTCCTCCTTCAACTCCCGCGTTGATATTTTGTTTTTTCGACCCCCGAGTCGATATTTACCTTTCTCCAACCCCGAGTCAATATCTTTGTTATCTTTTTCCTCGACCCCCGAGTCGATACTTGTCTTCATTTCCT
The DNA here is from genome assembly GCA_963859935.3 of Lathyrus sativus. Taxonomy (NCBI): domain Eukaryota; kingdom Viridiplantae; phylum Streptophyta; class Magnoliopsida; order Fabales; family Fabaceae; genus Lathyrus; species Lathyrus sativus. The sequence goes on from OZ012737.1 coordinate 676,812,488, forward strand.
CGACCCCCGAGTCGATATTGCCTTTTATTTTCTCTCGACCCCCGAGTCGATATTTGCTTTTCTCATTCAACCCTCGAATTAACTTGTTGTTTTGATTTATCCTCGACCCCCGGGTCGATAGTATATTTGTTCTTCTCAACCCCCGAGTTGATGTGCCAGTATACCTCGTAAATCTTTTCACCTTGTTTCACCTAATACCAAAAATAATCTTAAACTAGAAATAAAGCCTTACCAATTATGTTACCCGGTTGCATTCTCATATACATTGCATTTCAATCATTGGCATATACATCTTGCATTCCATAGCAGTTGCATTTTAATTGCATATTTGCGCATCATACAAAGCATTGCATTTTATCCCCAGCAACATAGCATAACAGGATCCAGGATCAGTTCACGAGTATCCTGACCGGTTCTCTATCAAAGTCGGCAATATTTCTCTAAACAGAGTTGATACCCCGCACGAGTTCAGGGAATTCTATCCCCAACAAGTCATTCTTCAACCATGCAGTTGATAATAACGATTCCCTACAGTCGTTGCTCTTATTGTTCCCCAAGCAGAGGTTATCTTAGAGAGTTTATGGAAGATTTCTCCCCTGCAGAGATTGGACTACGCTGTTCCTTTAAATAGGAATTTTAGCTCAACTATTCCTCAGCAAAATTATCACTCGAGATACTGCTTTGGTATCATCGAAGAGCCTTAATGGATAAGGTACTGCTTCGACTACCCGAAGAATCTCAAGTTTTGATCGGAGATACTGCTTTGGTATCATCGAAGAGCCTTAATGGATAAGGTACTGCTTCGACCACCCGAAGAATCTCAAGTTTTGATCGGAGATACTGCTTTGGTATCATCGAAGAATCTTATTGGATAAGATGCTGCTTCGACCACCCGAAGAATCTCAAGTTTTGATCAGAGATACTGCTTTGGTATCATCGAAGAATCTTATTGGATAAGATGCTGCTTCGACCACCCAGAGAATATCAGGTTATCTCGTTCATCTATTTTGCATCCTGTCATCCCTAATCTCTGCACTTCGCTTGTCGGACAAATTTCGGGGTCTTTTTGTATCTAATTGACTTCCACCCTAAAAATGAACGCCATGCAGCTGTTCATTCTCTCAGGTTCAAGGCAATTAGATATGGGCATCTGTCATACCCTAAATTTGTCCTACCCATTTTTTATTTATTTTCACCTTTTTTCGATTTCATTTTCTGTTTTACATTCCCTGTTTATTTTTTCTTGTTATTTAGACACGTGTCTGCTCGCAATTGGTTAATTTTTTAGAACTTTATCATTTTATCCAATAAAGACATGACACATGGCCTAACAACATTTTTGTAAATATTATTTTCTTAAAAAATTTTTTTTTTTAAATGTTACTAATAATATATATTTTCTTAGTAATTTTTTTTCTCGGTTTTTAAATTTTAGTTTATTTTTTTATATTCTTTTTAATATTTATTAATTAGTATTTATCAATATTTATTTATTAGTTAGATTCAATTAATAATGTAATATTAGTTTTATATGTTTTTTTTTAATTAATTGCTGAAAAATTTAAGTAAAAAAAAAGGGAAGAAAAGTTGGATTTGGATATGGGCCCATCACAAAGACCCATTAAGAGAAGGCTGAGATCGTTATAAGAAGAGAGGGTATTTTCAAAAAAGATCCCATTCACAAACCTAGTCGCCCCCACAGAAAGAAAAAAAACCTAGACCCATTTTTTCCAAAATCCCAGCCGCCGCTCCATAACCGTCATGACTGAAGAAACTCCACCATAGAATCTCTGTATAAACCTTCGAATCTGCCGTTTCCATCTCACTGCCGTTCTTCCCCCTTTCCAACCAATCTTCAACAACATCCACATGAATATTCCCCATCATAACCAGATCTCTTTCAAATACACGATTTCAGCAAGTTTCGTTGATTCAACCACCATTTCAACTCATTCTCGGAGCAGCTTGGATTCATTTCTACCCAAGACAATAGTTTCTGCAGTTGAGTCACGACATCACCAAAATTTGTTTATGCAATAACAACTTAAAGCAGATGTGTGCGTGTTTCGAACGTGGTAACATTTCAATCCCAAATTCCATTTGAAATATTTGTTTGTTAGGTAATTAGTTTATGTTGAATTTGAAATACTAGATTTTCTGATTATTAATGGTTTTATTTTACACTGTGATGAATCTTGTTCGATTTGTTTTTATATTATGATAGGGCTTTCATTTTGAGTATTTCATTGCGTGCATTCCAATTCACAGTTCAATGGTTGTTTTCTTTGGCTTAAAGCAGGTTAAAATAATTTGTGGGGTAAATGATTCTATTTCATGGCATTTGATATGGAATTTCATAGTAATTAATTTTGAAGGTTAATAAGTTGTAGCAGGTAGCAATGAATCGTTGTATGTGTACTGTACAAATCTTCTTTTGATGATACTGAGTTTTTTTTATTATTATTTATCTAGTTGTTATTATTATATAATATTTTAATTCTATGGCTACTTAATTATTGCTACTATTTTAGTGTAAATGAGAATTTCACGTTTACTGTAAGAGTATAATGAATTTTTTTTTACTTCATGGCTGATAAACATGGCACAACATATTTGAATGGTTTGTTTTAATACTAAACTGTTGTTATTATTTGGTGCTATAATTTTGACGGTGCCTCGATGTGTTTACGGTGAATTGTTGGCATATTGTTTAAATGGTTCTAGACTGTTATTTGCTTTAAATATATTAAGTAAACACCACATATCACTATTATTATCTATTTGGGCTTTTCATTTTTTATTTTTAACTTTTAGTGAAAAATATTTGACTATACTGTTAGTTTTAAAAGTAGAATATTGATCTTTATTTTTAGAATTTGGTTGTAGTTGTTAAAAATGGTTTGTATTTTCTAATGATATAATGTATTAACTTTAATTTTATTTTATTTTTCTAATTAAATAACGGAAGTGTTGGTGTTGGTTTTGGGGTCTAGCACTCCTTAAGACCTTGGACAACTGCTCTTGAGGCGCACGCCTTTGAGCTGTGGTTATTCCGTCTTTCGGTTTTCAAAACCGTTTTTTACTCAACTCAATTAAATTTTCTAAAAGATATTTTTAAACAATTTTTATTAATTAGATATTTTTATAAGAAATTGTAATTATTCTTTCTTTTAACAAATATATTTCAAAATTATTATCAAATAAATATTTAAAATATTAAACCTTTAGGAAAATATACTTTATTAAGTTAAAACTTTTTTTAATATATTAAATTTTTCTCAAAACAATTAACTATGATTAGCTTTTCTCAAAAAACTTTTTACAATTGGTTAATTTATTAAACTATTTTTCAAAATCAAATTTTAAAGTAATTAAATTCTTGGATCTCGCCTTCCTTGAATTTTTAAGCGACCGCTCTCGAGGTGCACACCTCGAGTTGTGACCCTTTTGATCTTATTTTCTAGAGTGCATAACACGCCTAGTCCGAGTACGCTAATCTATTCAAAATATTTTCTAAATCGAATCACGAAAGAGTCGAGTTCTTAGAGTCGCGCATTCCTCGAATTCGAGAGTGACTACTATTGAGGCGTACGCCTTGAATGGTGTGTCGTTCGAATTTTCGTCTCTAAAATACCTCCTTTAATTATTTGGACAAGTACTTTCACTGTCCAACAAACACTATTTTATAATTAATGGGATAAAAAAGATTGTCGTGGGGATCTAGCATTCCAACGATATCCCGACTATTGGTTGCGAGACTGACGTCTCGTTTATCGAGTATTCGTCATTCTCCCCTAAAATATTCAACCCAACTTTCTTCTCTCGCCCCGTGCGATTGAGACCTTCTCAAACATATTTCGTAGAATCTTTCGAATGAAAAAGGTGTCGTTGGAATCTAGCATTCCAATAATGCCCCGATTAATTGATTGCGAGGCTGACGGCTCGTTTATCAAATAGTCGTCATTCTCCATCAAATAACTTAACCAAACTCCTCTTTCTTGCCCCCGCGCAATCTAAACCTTAAACATATTCAAACGCATCCTCTAACCAAAACATCCAATACGATAAACCTAAATTCCTCGCCCTCGTGCGATTTCCAACTCAAACAACCTCTTCTCAAAGAACATTGTTTAGTCCCTTCTTCCGCGCATAACAAACTCGTGCTTCAGCCTCCCCTAGCGAGCAGACAAGCCAACATTTAGCAGTTAGAATGCGACATAAACACTCGTTCGTTCACAAACCTTTTACCTGTAGTTAGCCGAACTACGACTGCTCTGATTTCTCACATCTGTTGAGAATACGTAGGCATAGGATTGCGATGATCCTAGCGAGCACTTTTCCACTTTTCTTTCTTTCCCACCTTTAGGTTCCCATACCTCTTACCAAAGAACATTGTTTAGTCCCTTCTTCCGCGCATAACAAACTCGTGCTTCAGCCTCCCCTAGCGAGCAGACAAGCCAACATTTAGCAGTTAGAATGCGACATAAACACTCGTTCGTTCACAAACCTTTTACCCGTAGTTAGCCGAACTACGACTGCTCTGATTCTTCATTCACTTCTGAATGTAAGATACGTAGGCACAAGATTGCGATGATCTTGGCGAGCACAATCCCCTCTTTTACCCGTAGTCCCGCGAACTACGACTGCTCTAATTTTCCACTTCCTACAAGTGAAGATACGTAGGCACAAGGGCCCCAATCCTTGGCGAGCACCCTATCTTAAAACCACACATTCCCCCCATAGGAGAAACCTTAGAAGAAAACAAACAAGCATAGCTAACTTTACTCTCGAATCGATCAAGAGGTTCCCGTTGAGTACAACGGACGTAGAGGGTGCTAATACCTTCCCTCTGCGTAATCGACTCCCGAACCTAGAATATTGGTTGCGATGACCATGTTCTTATCTCCTTAAAGGTTTTATCGATATTTTCCTATTCCATCCTTGGAATGAATAAAGTTCGGTGGCGACTCTGTTTCGAACAATATTTTTCCGCGGCCATCGCGAGGATCGTATTTTTCGAGGTACGACACAAACAAATCAATGTGAAGTAACTCTAATGGCCTAGAAGTTGAAACAACATTCTTGCTTTTAAAAGAAGATTTTGAAAATTTACCTTTCTGGCATACTTCACAAAAAGCATCTGAGTTGAACTTCAACTTAGGAAGTCCTCTGACCAGATTGAGTTTATTAATCTGAGATATATGTCTCATATTAATATGTCCCAATCTTCTGTGCCAGACCCATTGCTCATCATTAACAAACATAAGGCATTTTACATTTTAAACCTTAAGTTCTGAAAGATTGATTTTAGAAATGTTGTTCTTCCTTTTTCCATTAAAGAGGACTGAGCCATCTTTTTGACTAACACCTTTGCAACATTTTTGATTAAAGATTATGTCATAACCATTGTCACTTAATTGACTTATGGACAATAAGTTATGTTTTAATCCTTCTACAAGTAAAACATTAGATATGGAAGGAAGGTTACCATTGCCAATAGTACCAGAGCCAATTATCTTGCCCTTCCGATTCCCTCCAAACATGACGTCTCCTCCAGATCTAAGCTCCAGGCTTTGGAACATAGACCTTTCTCCCGTCATGTGACGTGAGCATCCAGAGTCCAGGTACCATGATTGGCGTCCTAACTTTGCTGCTAAATACATCTGCAACAGATATTATCTTGTCCTTAGGTACCCAGATATTTTTGGGTCCTTTTGGGTTAGTTGCCTTATAAGTTAGTCTGAACTTCTGTCTTTTTACAACAGGTTTGTTATGACTAACTCTAGGTTTAAACACATGAATGTTCTAATCAGGACGTGTGTGTTTAATATCATTCAGATGACCAAACTTAAAGTGAGAATATAAGGGAGTATGCTTAATGATAAGTTTATCAACAGGTGTTGGATGTAAATCCTTTCCAAAAGAAGATTCATATCCAAAACCCTTTCTGTTATTTATGCTAACCCCATAGATCATTGAAGTCATCTTGCTTCTATCTATGCTTCTAGCCAGAAACTTCTGAAAGCTATAGTCATATTTTTCTAAAATATTTTTACAATCTGACTTTGTTTCAGAATCAGAGTCTTGTTGAGCTTTTTCAAAATCATTTTTCATTTTAAGATTGTTTTCTTTGAGCTCAGCAACTTCTGACTTTAGCATATTATTCTCAGATTCAAGATTGCATTTAAGCTTCTTGCACTTGAGCTTAATCTGGTTATAGTTCTTCAGAACTTCTGATAAAACCTCAATAAGTTCTTCCCTAGAGAGTTCAGAAAGTACCTCTTCTGAGTCAGATTCAGAATCAGATTCAGATCCAGATGTTCCTTCATCCTGATCTTCCACGCCTTCCATCAGTGCCATGTTGGCACATTCTTCTTCTGACTCTGATGAAGATTCAGATTCATCTGAATCATCCCAAGTTGCCATCATAACCTTCTTTTTTTTGTCAAACTTCCTTTTTGGCTTTTCCTTCAGAAGTTTTGGGCATTCATTCTTGTAGTGCCCAGGTTCCTTGCATTCATAGCAGACAACCTCTTTCTTTCCAGATCATCTGTGTCTAGAAGACTCTTTATGTTGATCTGGCTTCTTGAAGTTTCTGAATCTCTTCTGCTTATGCTTCCAGAGTTTGTTGATTCTTCTGGACAGCAAGGACAATTCATCTTCTTCTTCAGAAGAAGATTCTTCAGAACTTTCTTCTAACACCTACAACGCTTTAACAAACTTGTTAGATTTTAAAGCAACAGACTTACCTTTCTTTTGAGGTTCGTCTTCCTCCAGTTCAATCTCATGACTCCTCAAGGAGCTGATTAGTTCCTCCAGCTTGATCTTGTTCAGATCCTTTTCCATCTTCAGAGCTGTGACCATTGGTCTCCATCTGGTTGGCAAACTTCTGATGATCTTTTTGACATGATCAGCAGTTGAATAGCCTTTGTCTAGAACCTTTAATCCAGCTGTGAGAATCTGGAATCTAGAGAACATTGCTTCTACAGATTCAAACTCCTCCATTTTGAAGGCTTCATATTTCTGGATCAACGCCAGAGTCTTTGTCTCTTTAACTTGGGAGTTCCCTTCATGAGTCATTTTCAAGGACTCAAACATACCAAATGCAGTTTCTCTGTTTGTAATTTTCTTATACTCAATATGAGAGATAGCATTTAGTAGAATGGTTCTAGCCTTGTGATGATTCTTGAACTCTTTCTTTTGAGCTTCAGTCATTGACTTTCTGTCAATTTTCTTGCCATCCCCATCAGTGGGGTGAACATAACCATCAATGAATAAATCCCAAAGATCAACATCATATCCTAGAAAGAAGCTTTCAATTCTGTCTTTCCAGTAGTCAAATTTCTCACCATCAAACATGGGAGGTTTTGTGCTGATTCTGTCTCTGTCTTCATACTTGTTGTAGGATGTTGAAGCTTCAGCAGCCATAATGATTCAACCAAAGATAACAAGAGTTTTCCCACATATCTTTTCTCTTTCGCTGTTAAGTGATTAGCACTACAGAGCCGGAGCTCTGATACCAACTGAAGGTGGGAAAAACACTTAGAAGGGGGGTTGAATAAGGGTTTAGAAAATTATATGGAAATAAAAACACACATTATTTTTATCCTGGTTCGTTAAACTCAACTAATCTAGTCCACCTTATCAAAGATGATTTGCCTTTCTCCACAAGGACTTAATCCACTATATTCAAACAGACTACAGTGTTAACCACTAAGAACAATTGTCTTAGTCTTCTTAAGAAATCCTGACCACAACTTGGTCTTCTTAAGGAATCTTTTACAATAAAATGTAAACTAACAAGTGTTTAAAGTTGTTTCTAAAAAGCTGTATCACAACTGTGATTTACACTTAAGTTTTAGGACGAATGAAACTATTCAACTTATGAAAATAAGATTTGTATGAGAGCTTTGAGAGAGTTTATGAATAATTGTCAAGTGATTCGTCAACTGTAGAATGTTGTTGAAGGTTGATTTTACAGTCCAAGAAGTCCAAGACGTTTGCAAGCTTGGAGACCGTGTACTGCAAAGTAGCTGTGGCCTTTTGTCTTCTAATGACTCTAGCTTTCCCAGAAGAGGATTGTTCAGACAAATCCTTTTTGCCTGTGTTCCTGTGTCTATTACAAAAGAGGAAAGAGTCGTTTGGAATATGCCAACGGATATATCTTTGAATAATATCTTCTTCAACAAGCTTCTATCTCACAGTTATCAACATCAGAGCCTTGGGTGATTAAAGTCTTGATGTTCTCAGAGTTTTGCTAGATCAGAGTGTTGCAGCCATTGTGCTTCAATGTAAATAATACTCAGAGCAGAGTTTGGAGATCAGATCCTCTGTACTTGCAGCGAACAATACTTTCAGAGTCTTATGAAAAACAATGCTTGAAACTCTTCATACAATTTCTTCAGCTACGCTTCAGATGCTTCAGATGCTTTTGCTTCAGAGTCTTCTGGCAGCGCTCAGAGCCTTCGGATGACATGCTTCTGATGCTTCAGATGCTTAGCGTAGAGAGCGTTCAGATGAATTTTTGCTTCCTTAAGAGTATTAAAATTAATATCTGAAACAAAAATACTTGAACACAATTAGAGTATATATTTTCCTAATACAAAATTTCATTAGTGTTATCATCAAAACATAGAGATATAATTAAACACCAATCTGTGTTCTAACATTCTTTTGGTTGGACATTGACATTTACATGAATTGGGTAAGAGTTTCCTCCATCTTTGACGGTGCATTTTGAGTTTGAGGAGGAGGTTGTGTGTAGTTTTGATATTGTTGACAATTTGAAGTTCCGGCCTCTTGCGGCCTCCAAGGTTGTTGGTATCCTTGATTAGGTCTTTGATAACCTTGGTTTTGTTGTTGATAAGGTGATCTTTGTTGATATCTTTGATTTTTGTTTCCGGCATAATTGGCTTCTTCTAAGACGGGAGGGCAATATCCGCTAGGATGGTCACCTTTGCATAACTCACAACTTGCCACTTGAATTTGAGTAGGAACTTCTTGCATTTCTTTAATTTGTTGTGGAAGCTTTGACATTTGTTAAGTCAAAAGCTCCACTTGTTGCGTAAGAAGTTTGTTTTGGGCAAGAATAGCGTCATTCGTACCTAACTCGAGCACACCTGGTTTTATTTGAGCTACCCCACGGTTATGAATCCCTTGATGATCATTAAGTGCCATCTTCTCAATAATTGCAATTGCATCATCGACGCTTTTTGACATCAAAGAACCTCCCACCGTAGCATCCAATAAGGTCTTGTGAACCGAAAGGAGACCATTGTGGAAAATATGAACTTGAGTGAGTTCATCAAAATCGTGTCCTTTGCACTTTCTTAACATAGACTTGAATCTCTCCCAAGCTTCATTGAGTGATTCACTTGCCCCTTGAGAAAACAAATCTATCGCAGTTTTAGCTTCCATGAAATGGTTATGTGGAAATAACCGTTCAAGAAACTTCTCTTCCAGAAGATTCCTGTCCGTCATGATTGTTGTAGATTAATCAAGATACCATTCCTTCGCTTTCCCAATCAAGGAATGAGGAAATAGTCTCCTGAACAGTGACTCTTCGTCAGCTTCAGTTGCTCTCGTTGCGCCCGCAATCTCATAGAATTTTGTAAGATGTGTGAACGAATCCTCATGGTCTAATCCCGTGAAAGGATTTTGATAGACAAGTGCTAGGATTCCCGTCTTCATCTCGGTTTATCTTCCATTTTGAAGATTACGTTCAAATTGAGCGGTATGTCTTGGACTGTTCGTACATGGAGGTGGAGGTGGAGGTGGAGGTGCTGCCATAATTGGTGAATTAGGTGGAGTGGATGAAGAAGATTTTGCGTGCTCTTGTCTTTCGCGAGCTTGTTGTCGTCTTCGCGTTGTGCGACTATTGGTACGTCGTGCGGTTCTCTCAATCTCTGGATCGAAAAGAAGGTTTTTTGGCCGAACCTGTCCATGCATAAACGAATTCTGCACACAAACTAAACAAATTAAAAAGCACAAAGAATTAAAAAGACAAGAGATTCACAATACAAAAAATCTTAAAATCACTAAACTATTGCAATGCTTGCAATATTCAACTAACAATCCCCGACAACGACGCCATTTTGTTAGAAAGTATTTGCGATAGTGTTTTATTGTATCCACAGGGATTGAAGAGAATATATGTGTGTCGTTCAACGGTTTAGTGACTTAAGAGTAGGGGGATTTTTAGAATGGTATCAATATTTGTAACAAGAGTTTGCAATAATAAAATCGGAATAAAAGTCGGTCTTTAAGTTTGATAAAAGGATGTCAAGATTAGGGTTCGTTAGTCTGTCCTAAATGTATCCAACCAATCAAATATGTGAACAAAGTTCTAACCAACATAACCGCATGTCCTCACAAAAGCGTTCATCTCTAAATTGATTTTGTGAAAAATATTGTTTCGACCATTAAATGATCTCTCTAAATAACACTCGAAACAATAAGCATTAAGATTGATACAAAGCGGATATCAACTTTCAAATATATCTCTAGCATGTGTATAGTTGATAGATGAAGATATTAGGTCAAGACTTGGAAAGTTTATCTCTAATACAAACCAAACCATAAATGTACAAATGGTAGCAAACAACTTCATTTATATTGATTAACAACTTGTTCACATACAATAGATTAAGAAGAATATATAAAATCTGAACCAACTACTTCTAACCTTGACAAAAGAGGGATTTAGCCACTCATTTCCATGATAGCTTGAACAACAAGTTTTGGAAGAAGGTTGATCAACATCCGAGTTGAATAATCGAGATTGGATGAGAATCCACCTTCTTTTTGGAAAATATTATCAAGAGATGATGAGAAATGAAAGAATGGGTTTTTAGGGCAGAAAAATCACCTCTAGAGCAAAAACAAGATAAAAGATCTTTTTTTACAAAAAGTAGCCCATACTACTTATAGAAGACCTTGCTGAGCTGTCATGCTCGTTAGGCGAGCAAATTGGTTCGCCTAGCGAACCCCAAAATGTGCCTCCAAAAGTGCCTGCGCCCTGAGGATTCTCACCAGACAAGTTTGCAGATGTTCGCTAGGTAAGCAATCCTTCGCTAGGCGAAGCCTTCGCCTCTTCCTTCGCCTAGAGAATTTATGGTCCTTTTGCCACTGGAAGTGTTCACTACCTACTCGCTGGTACTTCACCTAGTGAGCTATTCGCTACCTCACTCGCCTAGCGAGTTTATGCTCCTTTTGCCACTGCCCATGTCTGGGAGTGTTCGCTACCTTCTCGCTGATGCTTCGCCTAGCGAGCTCTTCGCTACCTCCCTCGCCTAGCGAGTTTATGCCTTTTTTGGCTCTGTCCAAGTCTGGGAGTGTTCGCTGGAAACTCGCTGCTTCTTCGCCTAGCGAGGTTGCTGTTGTTTGCTTGCTTCCTTGGTTCCTTTGCCATCTTTCTTGTGTCTTAAATTTCTACTCTTTCATGCCTAATTGCTGCACAATAACACACAAATTAAAGGTACTAAGATCCTTCTACATAATGTTGCAAACCAACCAAAGCAAGAGCGATTTTAAATACTTTTTCGACAAAAAGGACTGAAAGATGCCCACATTTGATAGCTCAAATAAGCAAAATTGGGCGTCTAACAACCACACACCCTTAATTAAGATAATATTAAACAAGCACACAAAATAAATCATAAAATAACTAAATAATTAAATGGGATGTTATAAGTTTCATGACAAGTGTCTCTTGTTTGTCTTTGTCTATGTAACCCATATAAATGGATATAAATAGAAGGGAATGGATTATTTCATTCTAAATGAAAGAAAACTTCTAAAGAGAATGTTTAAATGAGATAATTAATTATTTTTAGAGAATTTAACATTTTAATTAATTCAAATGATTTGATTAAAATTTATTTATTTTTTAATTTTTTTTGTTTAGATGGAATATTAAAATGATTCATTGTTATATTTTTTGGGTAATTTTCATAAATTATGAAAAATAGAGACCAATTTGCAATTTTTAAAAATTTGAAGGGACTAATTTTTAAATTTTGAAAAATTTTAAGGACGTATTTTCAAATTTTTGAAAATTTTAGGGGTGAATTTGAAATTTTAATAAAATATAAGGAACGTCTTGTAAAAAATTTAAAAATAAACAATTTAACATTTGTATTATATAGAGTGAGAAATTAATTTCAAATTCCTTACTTATTGGTGTGATTGGAAATTCCTTAAATTTAACTTGAATAAAATATTTTATAAATTTACATCATTTTAACAATTCTCCATATTTTTTATCCAAACAATGAATTTTGGCCAAGTAAATAAAATTCCCTCAAAAGACTATTTTTTCTCATTAAAATGTTTCATTCAAACACACTATAAGAAAAATACAAAAATGCCCTTTAGATTTCATTAGTGCATTTTCGAGCGCACCATTTTACACCAAAGTATGTTCTAAGTCAGCTTCACCCCATATTTTTGTCAAATTTAATTCGAAGATGCATCTCCAAATTCACCATATATGCACCACATGCATTCCTAATTGAACACACTCATTTTGACATAAATTGATTTAGAGATTCATCCACACCAGCCAATAATTTTTGACATTGTTTTTAAAATACATTGGTGTAATTGACGATATGTTATAATTATACTATCATATTCAGTTTCATATAAATTAACTTATACACATATAAAAAAAATGAAAATACCATATATAAATGAATAAATTCAAAATATGTAATAAGGTCAAAACAAAGTACAAACGATAATAGTGCTCGTAATACATTACTGAGTATGTCGAACTCAGGTCCCCTTGTTTCTACATTGCCTTCGGTACTGCAATGTCGCTTGTGCATCCTCTATGATGGCATCTAGAACACCCATCACCTCAGAGCCATTCGAAAAGACTCCCCTGTCTATATATGCTTGCCCAAGTTCAGTGATACATCGACATCTAAGCAACACATCAACATTATGATATGCCTTAACCTATTTCTCCTCTAGTATCTCTTGATGATCTACCCTAGGTGGATCTCCTAGATCATTTAGTACTATTAGATGTAGTCATGTGCACGACTTTATGAGTGCACCATTCTCTTAGAGGTTTTTGATTGATGTCAAAACTGTTAGAACACAAATTGATTCTTAATAATATCTCTATGTTTTGATGATAACTATTATGAATTTTTGTATTAAAGAATTATATACTCTAAAATTTGCTTGAGAATGTTTGCTGCAGATGCTAAAGTAAATATCACTCCAGAAGCAAATTAGATCTGAACATAAGAAATATGCAAGGCTCTGAAGCGTCAGAAGCATCTCTTAGAAGATTCTGAACGCTGTCTCCAGAAGATTCTGAGCGCTGCCTCCAGAAGAATCTGAAGTAGAAGCTACAAAAGAATATGAAGCAGAAGCTGCAGAAGAATCTGAAGCAAAAGCCAGAAGCATCTGAAGCAATGAAGTATTTTGTATGAAGAGTTTTCAAGCACAGTTACTTCAGAAGACTCTGATGGTACTAACGCTGCCAGTACTGAGGATCTGACCCAAAACTATGCTCTGAACTTATACACGCTGAAAGCACACTTGCTGCAAAGACTCTGATTCAGCAAAACTCTGATGAACATCAGAAGGCTCTGACCAATTTAGACTCTGATGATTCTTGCTGAAAATTGTTGAAGAAGATTTCAAAGTTATATCCGTTGGAATAACCAAACGACTCTTTCCTTATTTATGCTAGACACAAGAACACAAACAAAAAGGATTTCTCTGTGCATTCTTCTTCTAGGAAAGGTCACATGATGTGAAGACAAAAAGGCTCAGACCTTTTTGATACACTACTCTCAACATGAAAAGCTCTTGGATCACTGTGCCTATAAAAGCAAGTCTCCACTCATCTTCTTCAGTTGACGAAACACTTGAAAAGAATACTTTACAAAGCTCTCATACAACTCATACATTCTTGCTAGAATTATTTCATTGTTCTTCATCTTAAGTGAAAAATCACAGTTGTGATAAAGATTTATTAGAAGCATTTTAACACTTGTATTTATTATTACATTTGATTGTAAGAGAACCTTAAGAAGATCCAGTTAGGATCAGTAGTTCTTGAGAAGACTTTGAACAGTTGTTCTTAGTGCTTACTATTGTAATCAGTTGATTAAATAGTGGATTAAGTCCTTGTTTGAGAAAGGCAAATCACTCTAGATTGGATGGACTGTAGTAGTTGAGTTCAACGAACCAGGATAAAAATCCTTGAGTTTTTATTTCTAAGTTTTATCTTCATACTTATTCAACCCCCCCTTCTAAGTATTTTCTCACCTTCAGTTGGCATCAGAGCTCCGGTTCTGTGTGTGCTACCACTTCACAGTGACAGAAAAGATCCAGTGAGAAAAACTTTGATATTTATATTTGGTTGTTATTATTGCTGATGCTTCAACATCCAACAAATATGAAGAAAGAGACAGAATCAGTACAAAACCCCCTATGTTTGATGGGGAGAAATTTGATTATTGGAAAGACAGGATTGAAAGTTTTTTCCTTGGTTATGATGCTGATTTGTGGGACTTGGTCATAGATGGGTATGTTCATCCCACTGATGGGAATGGCAAGAAAGTAGACAGAAAATCTATGACAGAAGCCCAAAACAAGGAGTTTAGAAATCACCACAAGGCTAGAACAATATTGTTAAATGCAATATCTCACACTGAGTATGAAAATATCACAAATAGAGAAACTGCATTTGACATGTTTGAGTCCTAGAAAATGACTCATGAAGGAAACCTTCAATTAAAAGAAACCAAGGCTCTGGCGTTAATACATAAGTATGAAGCGTTCAAGATGGAAGAATCTGAGTCCATAGAAACTATGTTCTCTAGATTCCAGATTCTTACAGCTGGTCTAAAAGTTCTGGACAAGGGATACTCAACTGCTGATCATGTGAAGAAGATCATCAGAAGCTTGCCTATCAGATGGAGACCTATGGTCACTGCTCTGAAGCTTGCCAAGGATCTGAACACGATCACTCTAGAGGAGCTAATCAGCTCTCTAAGGAGTCATGAAATTGAACTTGAGGAAGATGAGCCTCAAAAGAAAGGTAAGTCTATTGCCTTAAAATCTAACAAATCTATAAAAGCTTTGCAGGTGTTAGAGGAAAGCTCTGAAGAATCTTCTTCTGAAGAAGAAGATGAACTATCTTTGCTGTCCAGAAGAATCAACAGACTCTGGAAGCACAAGCAAAGGAAGTTCAAGAACTTCAAAAGACCAGATCAGCGCAAGGAGTTCTCTGGACCAAAAAGATCTGGAAAGAAGGAAGTTATCTGCTTTGGATGCAAAGAACCTGGCCATTACAAGAGTGAATGTACAAAGCTTCTTAAAGAAAAGCCAAAAAGGAAGTTTGACAAAAAGAAGAAGGTTCTAATGGCAACTTGGGATGACTCTGATGAATCTGGATCCTCATCAGAATCTGAAGATAAATGCATCAACATGGCTCTGATGGCTGGCATAGAAGATTAGAATGAAGAATCATCTGGATCTGAGTCTGATTCTGAATCTGACTCAGAAGAGGTACTTTCTGATCTCACTAGGGAAGAGCTTATTAAAGTCTTATCTGAAGTCCTGAAAAATTATAATCAGATTAAGCTCAAATGCAAGAAGCTTAAGTGCAATCTTGGCTCTGAGAATAATCTGTTAAAATTAGAAATTGCTGAGTTAAAAGAAAACAATTTAAAAATAAAAGCTGATTTTGAAATAGCTCAACAAAATTCTGAATTTGAAAGTAAGTCTAAGTGCAAAAATATTTTAAAAGAATATGACTTTAGCTTTCAGAAATTTCTTGCTAAAAGCATAGACAGAAGCAAGATGGCTTCTATGATCTATGAGGTTAGCAGAAATAACAGGAAAGGAATTGGATATGAATCCTCTTCTGGAAAGGATTTAAATCCAATGCCTGTTGATAAACTTGTTATCAAGAAAACTCCCTTGTACTCTCATTTCAAGTTTGGTCATCTGAATGACATTAAACACACAAGTTCTGATCAGAACGTTCCTGTGTTTAAGCCAAAAGTAAGTCAGAACAATACTGTTGTAAAAAGACAGAAGTTCAGACTAACTTTCAAGGCAACTAACCAAAAAGAACCCAAAAAGATCTGGGTACCTAAGGATAAGATTATCCCTGTTGCAGATGTTTTTAGCAGAAAAGTCAAGACGCCAGTCATGGTACCTGGACTCTGGCTGCTCACGTCACATGACAGGAGAAAGGTTTATGTTCCAAAGCCTGGAACTTAAATCTGGAGGAAAAGTGAAGTTTGGAGGGAATCAGAAGGGCAAGATCATTGGCTCTAGTACTATTGGTAATGGTAACCTTCCCTCTATATTTAATGTTCTCCTTGTAGAAGGATTAAAGCATAATCTATTGTCCATAAGTCAATTAAGTGACAATGGTTATGATATAATGTTTAATCAACAATGTTGTAAAGCTGTTAGTCAGAAGGATGACTCAATCCTATTCAATGGAAAGAGGAAGAACAACATTTACAAAATAAATCTTTCAGAACTTAAAGTTCAAAATGTTAAATGTCTCTTGTCTGTTAATGATGAGCAATGGGTCTGGCACAGAAGATTGGGGCATATTAATATGAGACGTATATCTCAGATTAATAAACTCAATCTGGTCAGAGGACTTCCTAAGTTGAAGTTCAACTCAGATGCTCTTTGTGAAGCATGTCAAAAGGGAAAGTTTTCAAAATCTTCCTTTAAATCTAAAAATGTTGTTTCAACCTCAAGACCATTAGAATTACTTCACATTGATCTGTTTGGACCAGTGAAAACTGCATCCATTAGAGGCAAGAAGTATGGATTAGTCATTGTTGATGACTACAGCAGATGGACATGGGTAAAGTTCCTAAAACACAAGGATGAGTCACATTCTGTGTTCTTTGACTTTTGCAAACAAGTCCAGAATGAAAAAGATTTCAAAATTATAAAAGTCAGAAGTGATCATGGTGGTGAATTTGAAAAAAAATATTTTGAAAAATATTTTAGTGAAAATGGCATTGCTCATGATTTTTCCTGTCCTAGAACTCCACAACAGAATGGGGTTGTAGAGAGGAAAAATAGAACTCTGCAAGAAATGGCCAGAACCATGATCAATGAGACTAATCTGGCAAATCACTTTTGGGCAGAAGCAATCAACACAGCCTGTTACATTCAGAACAGAGTGTCTGTAAGACCTCTTCTGAAAAAGACTCCCTATGAATTGTGGAGGAACAGAAAACCCAATATTTCATATTTCCATCCTTTTGGATGTATTTGCTATATGCTGAATACTAAAGAGAATCTGAACAAGTTTGATTCTAAAGCACAAAAGTGTTTCATGCTTGGGTATTCTGAACGCTCTAAAGGCTACAGAGTATACAATACTGAAACACAGATTGTGGAAGAATCTATTCATGTTAGATTTGATGATAAGCTTGGCATTAAAAAGCCAAAGCAGTTTGAAAGTTCTGCAGATAGAGAAGTAATTCTCACAGACTCTGAAGACTCAGAGGCAGACAAAGCTCAAGTGAAGGAACCAGAAGCAACGCCAGATGCAATTCCTTTGACTTCTCAGATGAACAACTTAAACATTTCTGAAGAATCAACTGTTAGAGGATCATCTTCCAGAATCAAAGCTTCTCATCCAGAGAATGTGATCATTGGAAAGAAGGATGACCCTATCAGAACAAGATCCTTCCTCAGATCATCTGAAGCATCATTATTTGGATTTGTGTCAGTAATTGAACCAACCTCTGTGGATGAAGCTCTGCAAGACAATGACTGGATTATTGCCATGCAAGAAGAGCTAAACCAATTCACAAGAAATAATGTGTGGGATTTAGTTCCAAGGCCAAAAGGATTCAATATAATTAGAACTAAACGGGTCTTTAGAAACAAGCTTAATGAGAAAGGAGAAGTTGAAAGAAATAAGGCAAGGCTAGTTGCTCAAGGTTACAGCCAACAAGAAGGAATTTATTATACAGAGACTTATGCTTCTATTGCAAGGTTAGAGTCTATTCGTTTACTCATTTATTTTGCTACACTATATAACATCACTCTATATCAGATGGATGTTAAAAGTGCCTTTCTAAATGGTATTATAGAAGAATAAGTTTATGTTCACCAGCCTCCTAGTTTTGAGAGTGAAAAATTTCTAGAACATGTTTTCAATCTAAAGAAATCTCTGTATGGTTTAAAACAAGCTCCCAGAGCTTGGTATGAGAGGTTAAGCAATTTCCTTCTGGAGAAAATTTTCATCAGAGGCAAAGTGGACACAACACTCTTTTGTAAATCATTTAAGAAAGATCTTCTAATTTGTCAAATATATGTGGATGGTATTATATTTGGATCTACCAATACTATGCTGGGAAAGGAGTTTGCTCAATGTATGCAGACAGAATTTGAAATGAGCATGATGGGAGAATTGAGATTCTTTCTGGGAATTCAAGTCAACCAAACTCCAGAGTGCACTTACATTCATCAGACCAAATATGTTAAAGAACTTCTGAAGAAATTTAACATGACTGATAGTAAGATGGCAAAGACTCCCATGCATCCAACTAGTACACTAGGCAAGGAAGAGGTAAGTAAGAAAGTAGATCAGAAACTCTACAGAGGTATGATTGGATCTCTTCTCTACTTAACTGCTTCTAGACCTGACATTTTGTTCAGTGTATGCTTGTGTGCAAGATTCCAATCAAATCCTAGAGAATCACACTTAACAGCTGTTAAGAGGATTCTAAGGTATCTGAAAGGTACTTCTAATGTGGGTTTGTGTTACAGAAAATTTGATGATTTCAAATTAGTTGGATTCTGTGATGCTGATTACACTGGAGACAGAGTGGAAAGAAAAAGTACTTCTGGAAGTTGTCAATTTCTAGGAAGAAATCTAATCTCTTGGTACAGCAAGAAGCAACCCACAATTGCACTATCAACTACAGAGGCAGAATATATTGCTGCTGCTGGATGTAGCACGCAAATGCTCTAGATGAAAAGTCAGCTAGAAGACTATCAGATATTTGAAAGTGACATTTCTATATTTTGTGATAATACTTCTAATATATGTTTGTCTAAAAACCTCATTTTACACTCTAAGGCAAAACATATAGAAATTAAACATCATTTCATTAGAGACTATGTTCAGAAGGGAATTATAAACTTAGCCTTTGTTGATACAGATCATCAATGGGCAGATATTTTCACAAAACCCCTTGCTGAAGATAGGTTCAAATTTATTCTGAAAAATATTGGTATGGATTTTTGTCCAGAATAATATTTATCAGAAGCAAATTTTTCATCTGTTGCTTATTAGATTTATGTTTATTTGTGTGTATCTAAACTAACCAATCTTAGAGGATCTGAACGTTGGCTAAAGTTTCATTTCTTAAGAGAAGCACATGCAAGCAAACACGTGTCATTCTGAATCTGAAAAGATAGCGTGTACACTACTGAAGAGACATTTGAGGTATGGTTTGAATAGTGAAAATCTTGATTTTCCCCCCAATTTGTCAGAATCAATTAATGCTTGAAATGATTTTTATTCTCTTTCATTAATTGTCATTAAATGCTATGTGAAAACGTGCTTTGTATGTCTGTTTGGGTGCCTTAAGTGTTTTCTATAAATACCACATCTCACACCAATTTCACAGTTTTCACATCACAAGCAAGTTTATGCATTTCTGTCTTCTATTCTCTCTTCACAAAAACCCTAAACCTTCGTCCAAATCATCTTCATCATCTTCAATGGCAACCTCATCTTCTACTGCAGCTCAGTTTCAATCAACCATGGCTGCAGTTACTTCTGCAAATATGGGTGTGACTCCATTCACTGTTCCTAAAAGGACTTTGTTAACTCCTGTTGACAAACTTGAAGTTCTCTGTGAATCAATGGTGGAATTTGATTCGTTAGCTGAAAATGGATTTGAATTTCGTTCAATAATTGATGCACAAGGATGGGTAAAATACTTTGACAGATTATTTGGACCAGTTTACCCTCATTTGGTGAAAGAATTCTGAATACATGCATCTGTTTATCCAAAATTCATCTTGTCTTCTGTTCTGGGTAAGGAGATTATAGTTACTGAAGATCTAATCAGGAAACTCATAGGGTATGCGGAGACTGATGAAGTATGTCATCTGCCAGCTGGATGTGTGGACATGGAGGAAGTTTATGAAGAAGTCATCACTTCTGGACAGGCCTCCAACAAATTTAAAGATCTGAAGCCTGACTACAAAATCTGGGCAAAGATTTTTCTGGGATGCATCCATCACAGAAAATCTACCAACTCTCCAGATTACGTGAACAATGAACAACTCTATTTTATGTATTGTTTAAGTCAGAGCACTAAGGTAGATCTTCCTTACATTCTATTTATGCATTTATGGAACCATATCAATGCTTCAAGAGAATCTGTAAAGGATAAGGGTCAGAAGATCAGAACATGGATCCCCTTTGGAAGGTTAATTTCAGACATTCTGACAGAGAATGGACTGGTGACTGCTCTGTATGAAGCTGGAGTCAAGGATGAACTTGAATCCATTGTTGGAAAACCTCTTAATGCAAAGAGTCTTCAGAGACTAAAAATTATAGAGGAACTCACATCTGCACCCAAGAAGCTGAATATTTCTGAAATCAGTCAGAAGCGAATTCCAGTTGAAAATTTTCCACTGTTTGGTGCTGAAGAACTAAGGGATATAATTGTGAGATATATTGATTCATGCAAAGCAGATGGGACTTCCATTCCTGCAGATATTCTGAAAAGAGCAAGAGAACCAATGCCAGATGTATACAATGAGAACATGAGAAAAAGAAGTTAGTCAGAAACAGAAGAAACTACTGCTCAGAAGAAGCCAAAAGTTGCTGACAAGCCACAGAAGCTGATCAAGAGAAAAGCCTCTGGTGACGTTCCTTCTGTTTCCACAAAATGTATCAAAATTAAAGGTACTAAAACATCTGTATCTTCTTTTTCTAAAATTGTTATGAATGACTCAACATTTAGTTCTATTCCTAAACCACCTCCTACTCAAAAACAATCTATTCCTGCTCCATCCCAAAAAATCTGAACCATCAAAAATTCCTTCCCCACAAAAATCATCTGATCATATTTCCACTATTCCACTAAAAACTTCTGTTACTCCACCATCTGAACCAACAACAACAACAACGCCATAAAACAAAATTCCCACACCTATAACAAAACCAGCAGAACAATCTGCTCCACAACAACAACTAGAAAAACAATCAGACACATCTGATCCAGTTGCATCTGATTCTGTTGCACCTGAACAAGTTATTTCTGAACCACCTATATCTGAATCACCTGTATCTGAACCTCCATCAAAACCTTCTGAGATTCAATCAGAATCAACTAACCCTCCTGAAACAACATTACCTGAGACAGAGGTTCTAAACGTTACACCTCTCAAAACTGTTTTTGAAGTGTCCTCTACGTCTTGTACTCCAACCACATCCTCAAACTCATCAGAATATGATATACACCCAGATATTCTTTCACCTCCCTCTCTCAGAACTTTTGTAGTTAACCAACCAGAACCACCTATTTTTTCTGAAATTCTCATTCCCAATCCCATCCCAACACCTAAGCCAAGGACATCTGAGTGTGTGTCCTTTGCCTCGTGTAAACCATTTTCCTCTGACAAACTTCCCTCTGGTTTCAAATTCAAAATTTTCTATACCAAAATTGAACCATATGACACTATCACCCCTCTTAAACCCAAGCTTTCCATTATTCTACCATCTGTTCTCCAAACATATATAAAAGAACTGCCAAAAATGATTTCATCAGAATCTCTTTTATCTGATAAATATGCATTCATTACTTACACTTCTACCACTTTTGATTTTGTTTCCTATGCATCAAATGCAAAACCATCTCTGTTGAATGCTTTAATCAGATCAAAAACTGTCATTTCATCTGATTCTCCATCCTTACCCTTCTACCCTCGCCCTCTGGTCATCATTCCAGAATTTACCATTCCACTTTCACCTCAACCCAAGCCACTCACATTAGACACCCTTCTAAAACCAAAACCTAGGCTGAATGTTGATCATTTATTTACAAGTTTTATGAAAGAAATAGAGATGCATTTAGGCTCTGTTCAGAGGAAGTGCTTATCAACAATGGATGCAAATGAATCTGATTCTATCTGGAATAGATTCATTCACAGATTCAATATTGTAGCCTAAAATCTGAAGCATGTATGTTCTGATGATGCAAAGCTCAGATTTGCTGAGACTGCTAGAAGTTTGATCTGGACTGTTAAAAGATCTGCACCATTGCTTCTTGAAGATGTTCCTTCATCCTCTGTAGTATGTGATACAGAAGTGACTGCTGAATTTGCATTTGAAGAAAACCCTCTAGCTATGACTCTTGTAGAACATCCCTCTGGATCTGTAGCTCCTGACTCTGCATCTCCTATGGAAATTGACTCTGTTCCTGCTTCAGAATCTGCCCCACCTTCCTCATCTGAGATCAAGAAAGAAAATCCAGATCTTGAAGATAAGATTGCAGTTCTGGAAGCTGGTCAATCTGAGATTAAGTCATGGATGGCCAAGCAAGATAAGAAGTCTGAAGACATGGCTCAATGGATGTCTAAACAAGATCAGAAGAATGAAACCATGGCTAAGTGGATGTCAAAGCAAGAACAATCCTCCTCTGAGATCACTGACCTGTTGAAGATGATTTTGTCCAAACAAACTTAGTTTATTTTTTATCTGATGTTTGCACATGTTCTTGAATCTTATCTGATGTTTGTATTATTTGCTCTGAATGAATGAATGACTCAATGTTTTCTCTACCTGATTTATCTTTTCTGTATTTCCTTTTATTTGTCTTTTAAAAGTCTTTACTTTTTGATAATGACAAAAAAGGGGGAGAAAATAGATCTGACTGTTTAAAATAAACTCTACCTAAATAAAACTTCAGACATATCAATTCTAACTAACGTAATCTCTTAGTGTTTCAGAACGTTTGATAAATCTGACATAACTCTAAGACTTCCAGATAATATTTTACTTATCAGACTCTGACTCTGAAACATGCAAGATCTAATGTTTAGAACATTCAAGCTCTGATTCTGAAAAGAATACTCATGCAAAAAGGGAATTCTCTATTCTTTCTAAGTATTCAATTCAAGGGGAGATTCATCATCTCAGGGGGAGTTAAAATTATTTTACTTTCTATTAAACAAAATTTCTGATGTTTTTGTCATCATCAAAAAGGGGGAGATTGTTAGAACACAGATTGGTTCTTAATAATATCTCTATGTTTTGATGATAACTATTATGAAATTTTGTATTAAAGAATTATATACTCTAAAATTTGCTTGAGAATGTTTGCTGCAGATGCTAAAGTAAATATCACTCCAGAAGCAAATTAGATCTGAACATAAGAAATATGCAAGGCTCTGAAGCGTCAGAAGCATCTCTTAGAAGATTCTGAACGCTGTCTCCAGAAGATTCTGAGTGCTGCCTCCAGAAGAATCTGAAGCAGAAGCTACAGAAGAATCTGAAGCAGAAGCTGCAGAAGAATCTGAAGCAAAAGCTAGAAGCATCTGAAGCAATGAAGTATTTTGTATGAAGAGTTTTCAAGCACAGTTACTTCAGAAGACTCTGATGGTACTAACGTTGTCAGTACTAAGGATCTGACCCAAAACTCTGCTCTGAACTTATACACGCTGAAAGCACACTTGCTGCAAAGACTCTGATTCAGCAAAACTCTGATGAACATCAGAAGGCTCTGACCAATTTAGACTCTGATGATTCTTGCTGAAAATTGTTGAAGAAGATTTCAAAGTTATGTCCGTTGGAATAACCAAACGACTCTTTCCTTATTTATGCTAGACACAAGAACACAGACAAAAAGGATTTCTCTGTGCATTCTTCTTCTAGGAAAGGTCACATGATGTGAAGACAAAAAGGCTCAGACCTTTTTGGTACACTACTCTCAACGTGAAAAGCTCTTGGATCACTGTGCCTATAAAAGCAAGTCTCCACTCATCTTCTTCAGTTGACGAAACACTTGAAAAGAATACTTTACAAAGCTCTCATACAACTCATACATTCTTGCTAGAATTATTTCATTGTTCTTCATCTTAAGTGAAAAATCACAGTTGTGATAAAGCTTTATTAGAAGCATTTTAACACTTGTATTTGTTATTACATTTGATTGTAAGAGAACCTTAAGAAGATCCAGTTAGGATCAGTAGTTCTTGAGAAGACTTTGAACAGTTGTTCTTAGTGTTTACTATTGTAATCAGTTGATTAAATAGTGGATTAAGTCCTTGTTTGAGAAAGGCAAATCACTCTAGATTGCGTGGACTGGAGTAGTTGAGTTCAACGAATCAGGATAAAAATCCTTGAGTTTTTATTTCTAAGTTTTATCTTCATACTTATTCAACCCCCCCTTCTAAGTATTTTCTCACCTTCAAAAACTAGGTAATTAGTATTTGTACATTGGATCTTATCTCTCTATGTCTAGGTTGCATTTCATCTTAGGACACTAGGGATCAAGTCATAAGTATTTAGACATGTTAAAAAGCTCAAAAATATGTTCCTTTTTGAAAAACCATGTTTTGAGTCGGCTCACCCGCGCTAGGGGTCGACTCTTTCTGAAGCAAAAATTAAAAGAAAAGGTTCTATTGCAAAGGAGTCAATACGTAGGGCCTTAGAGTCGGCGCACAACATGTTTGGGTCAACTCCCTCTGTTTGCTCAATTTTTCAAAAAGCTCTATTCCCTCTAGAAGTCGACTCCCTGGAAACATGGGTTGACTCCCAGCTCATATGGGTTGACTCCCTCTGTTTTAAAATTGTCAAATTTTATTATTTTTCAAGCCTAAATTTTTCTACTTTCTATTTTAGACACACACACACACACGTGCGCACACACACACACACGCGCGCACACACGCGCGCACACACACACACACACACACACACACACACACACACACACTCCTATATATAATCATTCATGCATCATTTCACATCTTTAAAACCTGGAAGATACAAAGAACTCCCATCATCTTTATCTTCTCATATTGCATTCATACAACAATAACACATAATAACTTTTACTTTGTGATCAAGAGATAGTTTGATAAGGTCCAATTAAGATTAGGTTGTAATTAATTGGATTGGAAATTGTTTGGGATTTTTTAGATATATCCATTTGGGGTTTTCTTCCAAGATCAATGAAAGATTTGAGGGGTTTTCACAATAGTTTGCAATTTGGATTCAGCTGAGTGAAAGTTTTAAAGAATGGGGGTTCAGTCAAAGGAGTAGCGGTAACCGAAGGATCAAATATGAGGTATTTCACTTGATCGAGCTCAAGATCAAGGGGAGAAAAGAACATAGGATTAACATCAAATATAGGGTTTGAAGGGTTGAATTTCTATTTCTTTTCTTGTAAACTACATTTGTAAAAGTTAATTTTCATTATTGAAGTGTGTTGTGGAAAAATGAATACAGAAGAGAGAGTGTTGGTGTTATGGTGGATTTGTTAGTAGTTATTAGTTATTAGTCTTGGTTTCTCTTTTTGGTGAGTTGATTGTCATGCACTTGGGATGGTTGATTTCATGACAAGTGGCTTTTGTTTGTCCTTGTCTATGTAATCCATACAAGCAGATATAAATAAAATTGGAACATTTTCTTCTACCTACCTTCATATAGGGGTGGACATCGATCAGTTATGGGTGGATCGATTTTAAATTTTCTAAACCGAACTAATTCACGGATGAAAATTTTGAACTGATTTCACCCAAAATTAATTTTGGTTTTATCGGTTGACGATTTATTAATTTAACAGTTCATACGATGGTTCAATCGGTTGGATTTATTATTTGATCGTTTTAAAAATATTTTAAATGCAACAATTAAAAAAATCATCTAAAAAAACAATTTTTTTTACATTCACCCTAACATTAAGTTTCTTAAATACAATAACGTATAAAAAACTCAATACTCATTAAACATACATCAAAATCATAAGTTTTGCATAAAGAGAACTAAAGAACCAAACATAACCTATTACGGTTCCATCATTATCCAAATAAAAAACTATTACTTCCTCTGGTCCTTAATATACGGAAAATTTTACTTTTTAGATTCATTGAAGAATCCATGTATCTGGACTATATGTTCTCCGAATACATTAATTTTTTAATGAATATAAAAAAAAATTATATTAAGGACTATAGGTAGTATCATTAATTACATTTCCATATCCACACTACAAGTAAAAAGGGGATTTGCGACAGTTTTTTTAGGAGTTACGGCGGTTATAACTGCCATTAGTTACAAGTAATTGTCACTAAAATGTGTGTCATGAGCCCTTTTTGCAACGATTTGAAAACTGTCATTCCAATCGTCGTAGATAAGCGCGACGATTATAAATCTCCTTTAAAGTTAAATTGTGACATTTTCTAACTGTCGTGAATTTTATTTGATGTTTCATTTCTAGTGTTGATAGCAGCGATGGTTAAAAAACATCTATGGAGGTTTATAACCTCCGCTAAATTAATCAATTTCTTTTTTTAAAAAATAGAATATCTAATGTAGTATTGCTACAAACAGATCCGTGTATATATATATATATATATATATATATATATATATATATATATATATATATATATATATATATATATATATATATATATATATATATATATATATATATATATATATATATATATATATATATATATATATATATATATATATATATATATATATATATATATATATAAAGCAACATAAATATTAAACAAATCGCACTATATAACCTTATCACGAAACAACTCAAATTCATACTCAAACAAGTCTCTTACCTATATTAATACAATTAATTTAGGCTTAATTATAATTTTGATCCTTTATTTTACTTTACTCAAAAAATCGGTCCTCCTATTTGAAATTTAAACAGTTTTGGTCTCCCCCTCATATTTTTGAACTTAAAATTAATGATGCTTTCATTTTTTAAATGACAATTTACATGTAAAACATGACAAATTATCGTATATAAACCTATTATTAAACTTCGTAGATAAAAATATAAGTTAAAGAACAAAAAATTATCAATTTTTTATGAAGAAAATTTAAGAGAGTGACTAAAACGGTTTGAATTTAAAAAAGAGGGATCAAAATTATTTAAATTTAAAATATATGAACTAATTTTGTGAATCAAACAAAATAGGAATTTACAATATATAACCACATCACAAAACGACTTAAATTAAATCAAGTACTCAACATATGCAAGCAAAAACAATGTCACAAAATTAATGGAATGGAATTACAGTGAGCTTCTAGTAGAGAAAATTCTAAAACTTATTCATATTCATACGTTACTGCATAAGTCAATAAGTTTCTTTAAACAAAGAAGAGCTTGCAAATATCTCTCAACATTCATTTTTAACTACGAATGTGAAAAGCTTACGTATGTCGTAATGTTTGAATTTTCATCTCCATCACCTCTCATCTCAAGTTATAAACTTTATGGGATTGCAAGTTATGAGACGTAATTTTCCAGTATGCAGTAACACAAGGATGATAGATTGTATTTAAGAACTAGTAAGATATTCGTATTTTCGCACGAGTAAAGTTATTTGATATATATAATAAAAAATATATTTAAATATACCTGTAAATTTGGTACAT
Source organism: Lathyrus sativus (assembly GCA_963859935.3). Taxonomy (NCBI): domain Eukaryota; kingdom Viridiplantae; phylum Streptophyta; class Magnoliopsida; order Fabales; family Fabaceae; genus Lathyrus; species Lathyrus sativus. Next base: position 676,840,173 of record OZ012737.1, read on the forward strand.
TATAAAATATATTTACATACGTGTTGAAATTTGAAAGTAGTTATTAATTTTAAAATGAATAATGATTATATAAATCAAATTGTATTAAAATACAAAGAAAAAAAAGTGACTCTATGAAAAAAAAAAGGAATATATAATCTATGACATATATAAAGGCAAAACTTAATTTTTGGTGTAGCCTAATTTTCTACCGATTTTACCCTTATTTTAAAATGTGTAACTTACAGTAGGTGAGCAGAACCCAACCCAAAGACCTGTCCCAACCCAATATAGATGGAATGGGTTCGAGTTGACCCTCGGGTTATCCAACCCGTCCTAATGTTATGAATGAACATGTGATACTATTTATTTATTTATTTAATTTATTGATATATTTAAATTATTCCAAATTTTCAATAGACTTTTTCACTTTTTACCTCATAATTTAATATATGCACTAAATAAATACTAAGTATACATCTGTTCTCTTACATAATGTTTTTTAATTTACATCTTCTTACTATGTTTTAGGGGGAAAAAAGTGATGACATATAATCGAAATTTTTACGGGTTTAGGTATGGACGGGTTAGGGTCATTAAAATAACCCGATCAAAATTTAGGACAGGGTTAGGGTTAGTCATAACCCATCCCGACCCGTCCCTTGCTCACCCCTAACTTACACAATAACTTCCATTGAAAAACTACTATCATCATTCACATGACTTTTTACTAATAACTTCTTACATAACTTCCATTTAAAATTAACATTAAATAAAAGATATATCATTTATATATTTTTACGCGTGCACATTAAAAAAGCGGACAAACGAGTGCCCGTCTGTACGCTAGTTTGATAATAAGGATCTTATCTTTTAAATTAAAATAATTATTGATTAAAATAAAATATGTATTGTGTTTATAGTGACCCGCGAAATAGAAAGTTTATTTGATACACTATAAAATGTATTTATATATAGATGTAAATTTGAAATGAATTATTTAATTATAAAATATCAATTGTATTAAATAATCATGCAAAAAAAATCACTCGTGAGATGAAGAAAAACCAAAAAAATAATAATTTGATGCGATAATAACCTGTAAAATAAAAAATCATTTGAACAGTAAATAAATATAACAGGCCTTCTTTAAAGCATTGTTGACTCCATGCAAATAATGAGGAACAACTATCTAGAGTGATTGCTCCATTATAATAGTTAAATTTTTCAAAAGGCAATATTTGCATGGTAAACTACTTTAAATTATAATCACATCCTAACACATTTCGTAACAAATAATCGTAACAAATAATACTTCACATCTTTTATGTATCAGAAGTTCCAATTTTAGCATTTATAATAACTTAAGTTACCAATATTAATTTAAAATCAAATGATTGAGTTTGAACTCAAATTTTAGCAGTTAACTTAAATCTTAGGTATCTACTGCCAAAATTTTCCATGAAAGTACGAATTAATCAAATTAGCTTGTTTAGAAAGAAGGAAAGTTAAAATAGAAAACTTCTATTTGCAATTTGTAAACAGTTTGGTGCCAACTATTTAAGAATTCATGCTATGGAAAATTAACTTAATAATATGGAAAATGCAGTGTTTTATGTAATATATTCTAGACTTTTTTAATCAAAATAAATTCAATACGGAAAGTTTCACAAGCATTAAATATTTAAGATTTTGTAACATTTAAGAAATTTTACTAAACAAGTTAAGGTTGACTAGAACAATATACTTACTTGAGCTTCATCTTGTGGCTGCTTCTTTGGTTGAGCTCTTTTCTACTCCTAAAACTTTTATAAGCATTCATATTTTTTCGTCTACTCATCAATTTTGGGGGAATTAGGCTCAAACATGTGTTGTAAATATATAATTTAATTAAAAACAAAGAAAAACACAAGGAAAAGAAATATGTATATACAACAAAATCACATCACAACAATACATATATTAATTTATATCAAAAATTACTGCAATGAAATTTAGAATTCTAAAAATGTAACAAGTAATAACTAAAATATAATGTTTTTTAACAAGAAAGAATACTCGTTTCATATGCTCAATCAACTGGGGTGTAGAGGCTACTCACGTTGATTTGAAAAATGCATTTTGTTAACAAAAACCCAAACATTCAAAAAACAAATTAAACTGAAACAAAAAATAATTAATACATTATTGTCATACCCTAATTTTTAACCCTAAGATTCCACTTATCATTTGTATCTTTACACAAACAAGGTCACATTTGGTTCTCCTCCTCTCACCCTTTAGGGTTTTGCTTTTAAGATCACCAAGCACGCTTTTTGTGTGTGTTTTATCTTTATTTTTATATGCTTATAGTTTAACTAACCACTAATCAAAATGAAAAAGTATGTTTTGTTACTTTAAGCTCATTGTGCAAGGTAGGGCATTTCATCAAGAGCATCATATTTGATTCCTTAGCTAGGGTTTTGATACCTTAAGTCAAAGTGTGAACATCCATTGACTCCCAATGACTTATTTCTCAATATATGACTTTTAATATCAGGTTCTATGTTCTAAAGCATTACTCTACATCATTTTTTAGTAAGAGTACCTCAAAATTGTGTAGCTTATTTCTCAAGAAAGTCAAAGGTTCTTCTGTTTATTTTCATGCCTTCTTCAACAAGTTGTCTCAAGTCTTAGTCAATTTAATCAAGAACATTCAAGGAAATATTATTTTGGTTTCATATGATCATCCATGTGCCTTTAAGTGCAAGAAATTTTCAAATATACAAGTTGATGCAAGAAGGTTTGACCAAAAAGTCAACATTTTCAAATCAAAATTTCAAGGACTACAACTCCTTTAATTCTCCATATTTTTTAGTGCTTGTTTTTTCATATGACTCTTATCAACATCCTCCACAACTTCTCTTTACATGACAAGAGCCAATTATACTTGTAGGACTATCAAAAGTTTGAAGACATTATAGATCATTTGTGGACTTAGTGAAATTTGACCTATTTTCAAGTGATTTTTTCTCAACTTTCAAGGATCACAACTTCTTCAATTTTTATCATTTGAGGCTAATTATTTTTGCATAATATAATTTACAATATCCTCTATAAGTTTTTTTCAATGATCAAGATCAAATTATTCTTTGAAGGCCTTGGAATTTGTTAGAACATTATAGGTCATTTTATGCCTCTAAAACATAGAATTTTTCTAAGTATGATGACCAGCTTTTCATGCCAACTTCAACATCTCATTAATTTCTCCTTAGATGTCCAAATGAATACTTTTATGGCACATTGTAAACTAGGCCATAAGGACTACACATTGCAAGAAGAATGGTGACAAAAAAGCCTCTTTAGTAGGATGCCCCATCATGGTGAACATGGTGACTTGAAACTGAAGAAAGCTCCATGATCAAATTTTTGCTTCATTATAATTTCAAATATAGGACAAGTTAAAGTTCAATTTTGCACCTAACCAAGTTTAGCAAGTATCCAGAGGTTGTTTAATACTTGTAATGCAAGTTTTGGTTGAGTTTTGAATGGATCAAGTCACACTTTTGACATGATGAGGATGCAGATGAATTCATCCAATTTCCACTCAATTCAATCCTATCAGTATCCCATCATCTTCAGCTATAAATAGATGTTCATTCTGAAGGTGAGATAATACTTAGAAGGGGGGGGGGGGGGGGGGGGGTTGAATAAGTATGAAAGATTAAGACTTAAAAAATAATCACACAATTATTTTTATCCTGGTTCGTTTACACAACTACTCCAGTCCACCCTTCCTAGAGTGATTTGCCTTTCTCAACAAGGACTTAATCCACTATTAAATCAAACTGATTACAATAGTAACACCTAAGAACAACTGTTCTTAGTCTTCTCAAGAGCTACTGATTCCAACTGAATCCTCTTAAGGAATAACCTTTACAATCAATGTAAATTAAATACAAGAGTATTAATGCTTCTATAAAGCTTTTATCACAACAGTGATTTTTCTCTTAAGTTTAAGTACAATAAATTCTAAGAAGAATATGAAAGAATGAGAGCTTAGAATAATATGATTTCTTTTCAGCAAATTGTGTAACTGAAGAATGTGGTGAAGTTCTCCTTTTATAGGCAGCTGATCCAAGGATGCTGAGCGTTGAAAAGAGAGTCCCAAAAAGGTCTGAGCCTTTTTGTCTTCACATCAAGTGACCTTTCCTAGAAGTGGATAGCACAGAAAAATCCTTTTTGTCTGTGTAAGTGTGTCTAGCACAAATGAGGAAAGAGACGTTGAATAACTCCAACGGATATATTCTTGAATATTTCTTCTTCAGTTTTCAGTAAGTTCTTCAGAGTCTGAATGGATCAGAGTCTTCTAATGATATTCAGAACTTTGTTGTATCAGAGTCTTCTGCAGCATGTGTGCTTTCAGCGTGTTGATCATCAGAGCATATTTGATACAGAATTTCAGTACTTGGCAGCGTTGGTACTTTCAGAAACTTCTGTAGAATTATGCTTTGAGAAACTCTTCAAACAATATTCTTCTTTGCTTCAGATCCTTCAGCTTCAGATGCTTCTGATTATCTTCAAATGCTTCTGACTCAGAATGTTCTGGAGCTTCTTGCTTCAGATCCTTCTGGAGACTACGCTCAGGATCTTCTGTAAAGACCAATCAGATTCTTCTGTAAGATGCATCTGGCGCTTCAGAGTCAGGATAACTTCTTGTATTCAAAACAGATTTGCTTCTAGAGAGTTAATTTCAATTCAATCTGCAGTAAAACTCTCAAACAAATTTTAGAGTATATAATTCTTAAATATAAATTTCCTAACAGTTATCATCAAAACAAAGAGTTATTATTAAGAACCAATCTGTGTTCTAACAATCTCCCCCTTTTTTATGATGACAAAAAGTATCAGAAATTTTATTTAACTGAACATAAAGAATTATAACTCCCCCTGAGATGATGAATCTCCCCCTGAGTTAAATATGAAAAAGGAATAGAAACTTCCCTTTTGACTTGAGTAATCTTCAGAGTTAGATCTTGTTTGTTCTTATAACATTCTAGGGTCAGAATGTCTTGCAGATATAAGATTCAGAGTTTGATAAAAGACAAATGATCTGAGAGACTCAGAGATTCTTTTATAGAGTGTTCTTATCAAATGTTCTGAAATAGTCAATTTAAATATTATATAAAATAGATATGTCTGAAGATTCATTCTAGTGAAGTTATATTAAACAGTTCAGATCTTTATTTTCTCCCCCTTTTTTGTCATAAGCAAAAAGTAAAAACTTTTAAAAAGACAAATAAAAGGAACAATAAATAAGATAATTCAATGGAGAAAACTGATTCATTCAAAATAACAGAGCAAGAGTACATAGGTAAGCATCAGAAGATATAGCAATAAAATTCAGATGCAAACAACAGATGCAAAAACATTAGAATAAAAAAATCTAAGAGTGTTTGGACAAAAGCATCTTCAATAGATCTGTAATCTCAGATGAGGATTGCTCTTGCTTGGACATCCACTTAGTCATAGTTTCATTCTTCTCATCTTGCTTTGACATCCATTCTATCATATCCTCAGACTTCTTATCTTGCTTAGCCATCCAGGATTTTATCTCTGACTGACCAGCCACCAGAGCAGCAATCTTGTCTTCAAAGTCTGGATGTTCTGTCTTTATCTCAGATGAAGAAGGTGGAGGTTCTGCAGCCTGAACAGAGTCAATTGCCATTGGTTCTGTAGATTCTGAAGAGGGTTCTACCAGAGTCATAGTCAATGCATTGGCATTAGGTTCTGTTGGAGGTGGAGGAGCATCTAAACGAAGCAGAGGTTCAGTTTTGTTGACAGTCCAGAATAAAATCCTTTCAGCTCTGAGCTTTGCATCATCAGAACAGACGTTCTTCAGATTTGAAGCTACAGTGTTAAATCTATTGATGAATCCTTTCCAGGTGATGTCAGATTCATTTGCATCCATAGTTTCAGAGCATCTCTTCTGAACAGTACCTAAAGACATCTGTATTTCTTGCAAAAAAGTTTGAAATAAATTATCAATATTAAGTCTGGGTTGTGGTTTAAGCAAGGTTTCCAGAGTCATTGTTTAGGTTTGGGAGTTGGTGGTAAAAGTGATTTTTGGATGGAAATCAGAGGAGGGGGATAATATGGAATGAAAGGAATTTCTGGTTTTTGAGGTAAGGATCTGTTTAAAGCATTAAGCAGATGAGGTTTTGGTCTTGTGCGTGGGCAAACATCATCAAAGGGTTCATTAGAGTATGGTATGAAAGCAGAGTTTGGTGATTCAACAGATGCAACTGTGTTATCAGATGCAGGTTGCAGAGCTGAAACAACAGCTTTACCAGATGTAGCAGATATTGTTGCTAAGGATCCTACATTGTTCATTGATTGAATATATGAAAGAATCACAGATGGAAGAGCCTATCTGAGTTTTGGTTTCAGAGGGTTGAGGGGTTCAGAAGGTTCAACTCTATCATAAAAATCTTTTAGTTTGAAACCATAAGATAGATTATGATAAAGAGAAGAAACTTGGGCACAAGATATACCAGATGATGATGGATTGGAATTGAGGATTAACATCTCAGATGATGGTGCAGGTGGAGGCATAGGATCTGGAATGGGAGTTTTAGAAGGTATGGTAGGTTCAGGTTCAGGTACAGGGTATTTGTCAGATGGAGAAATTAGAAAATCTGGGTGGATTTCTGATTCTGATGAGTTTGAGGATGTTGTAGGTGTACAAGAGGTAGAAGATACTTGAAACACTGTTTTTAGTGGAGTGACATCAAGAACTTCTGTCTCAGGGATGTGAGGTTCATATGTGTTGGTAGGTTCTGAAGGAATGTCAGATTGTTTGGATGGTGGTTCTGATGAAACAGAAGCAGAAGTTACTTTTGTAGGTTCAGAAGTAACAGGTGCAATAGGTTCAGAAGGTGGAATATATGATGGTGGATTGTCAGAGGCTTTTTCTGGTTGAACTTCTTTTGGTTGGTTTTCTGGATGTTCTGAGGTTTGTTGTTGATCAGAGTTTTGTTTTTCAGATGGTTGTTGTTCTGATGGTGGTTGATCTGATGGTTGTGGATCTGATGGTTGTTGACGTGGAACAAAGTGTTTGATATGTATTTTGGGTTGAGATGGTTTTGATACAGAAGCAGTAGTTTGTTTTTGAGGTGAAACAGAACTAGGGGCAGTAACAGAAGTGGTTTGAGTAACAGGTGGTTTTGGAACAGACTTAATATTTGAATCATTAATAACAAGATTTGCAGAAGTTACAGAAGTCTTAGTACCTTTTACTTCCTCTTGGCAGGTACAGAGGCAGCTTCTTCAGAATCTTTTCTCTTCAAGAGCTTCTTGGGCTTCTCAGCAATCTTGACCTTCTTCTGGACAGGTTCAGATTCTTCTATAGGCTGAGTCCTTTTCCTCTGAAGTGGCGCTTCTTCTTCTCCTGCATCTGGTAGTGGTTGTTTGACAAGCTGAAACACATTAGCTGGAACAGGTATTCCTTCCTTCTTGCATTCTTCTATATACATAAGCACTATATGTCTGGCTTCTTCAGCAAAGAATAGAGGAAAGTCAGCTACAGGAACCCTCTTATTCAATTCAGACATATTCAGCCTCTTTGGAGCAGTAGTGAGTTCATCAACAATTTTGAGTCTCAGAAGACTTTTAGCGTTCAGAGGTTTTCCCATAATAAACTCGAATTCCTCTGTAACCCCAGCAGCGTACAGAGCAGTCACTAAACCATTTTCAGTGAGAAGATCTGAGATCAACCTTCCAAAGGGGATCCAAGTCCTGATCTTCTGGCCTTTCTCTTTTACAGATTCTCTAGATGCATTGATATGATTCCACAGATGCATGAACAGAATGTAAGGAAGATCTACCTTGGTGCTCTGACTAAGGCAGTACATGAAATAGATCTGTTCATTGTTGACATAATCTGGAGAGTTGGTTGATTTCCTGTGGTGGATGCATCCCATGAAGATCTTGGCCCAGATCTTGTAATCAGACTTCAGATCTTTGAATCTGTTAGAAGCTTGACCAGCAGTCATAACTTCCTCATAAACCTCTTCCATGTCCACACGCCCAGCTGGCAAGTGGGAAACACCATCTGTTTCTTCATAGCCTATCAATCTTCTTATCAGATCCTCTGTGATAATAATCTCCTTTCTCAACACAGAAGATAAGATGAACTTGGGATAAACTGATGCATGAATCCAGAATTCTTTCACAAGGAGAGGGTAAACTGGTCCAAACAGCCTATCAAAGTACTTAACCCATCCTTGAGCTCTAATTATGGAACGAAATTCAAATCCATTATCATCCAGAGAATCAAACTCAACCATAGATTCACACAGAACTTCTAGTTTATCAACAGGCATTAGAAGTGTTCTTTTGGGAGGAGAATATGGAGCAACACCCAAGTTTTCTGAAGTCACAGCAGCCATAGTAGATTGGAACTGAGCAGTTGTTGATGAAGAAGACGCCATTGAAGAATGCTTTTTCAAACACTTAGATTTTGGGTTTTTATGCAGATAAAATAGGAGATGAAAACGCATGTAAATTCTGAGAGTGAAAAGTGTGAAAGTGAATACAAGACAAGTATTTATACTAAACACTTAGGCACATCAAAAGTCAGAAAAACGCACGTTTGAGCAAGCATTAAATGAAGAGAATAAAAATCATTTCAAAACATTAAATGCTTCTGACAATTTGGGGGGAAAACCAAGATTCTTACTATTCAAACTTCACCTCAAACGTCTCTTCAGTTATGTACACGCCACCTCTTCAGATTTTGTGTGACACGTGTTTGCTTGCATGCTGTTCTGAATTCTCTTAAGAACTGAAACGTTAGCCAACATTCAGATCTTCTAAAGATGGTTAGTTCAGAGTTTCACACCAGAAATATTGATCAGAATAGAATAAACAGACAGAAGAAATACTTCAGAGTATTTAAACATTTTTGCATCTGTAACAATTTGCTTATGATAAATATCATTCTGGGCAAAAATCCATACCAATATTTTTCAGAATAAAATTGAATCTATCTTCAACAAGGGGTTTTGTAAAAATATTTGCCCATTGATAATCTGTATCAACAAAGGCTAAATTTATGATTCCCTTCTGAACATAGTCTCTGATGAAATGATGCTTAATTTCTATATGTTTTGCCTTAGAATGTAAAATGGGATTCTTGGACAAACATATAGCAGAAGTATTATCACAAAAGATAGAAATGTTACTCTCAAAGATTTGATAATCTTCTAGTTGACTCTTCATCCAGAGCATCTGCGTGCTACATCCCGCAGCAGCAATGTATTCAGCCTCTGTGGTTGAAAGTGCAATTGTGGGTTGCTTCTTGCTGTACCAGGAGATTAAATTTCTTCCTAGAAATTGACAACTTCCAGAAGTACTTTTTCTTTCCACTCTGTCTCCAGCGTAGTCAGCATCACAGAATCCAACTAATTTGAAATCATCAGATTTTCTATAACACAAACCCACATTAGAAGTACCTTTCAGATACCTTAGAATCCTCTTGACAGCTGTCAAGTGTGATTCTCTAGGATCTGATTGGAATCTAGCACACAGACAAACACTGAATAATATGTCAGGTCTAGAAGCAGTAAGATAAAGAAGAGAGCCAATCATACCTCTGTAGAGCTTCTGGTCTACTTTCTTACTTACCTCTTCTTTGCCAAGTGAGCTAGTAGGATGCATTGGAGTATTTGCCAGCTTGCTGTCAGACATGTTGAATTTCTTCAGAAGTTCTTTAACATACTTTGTATGATGTATGTAGGTGCACTCTGGAGTTTGATTAACTTGGATTCCTAGAAAGAATCTGAGTTCTCCCATCATGCTCATTTCAAATTCTGCCTGCATACATGTAGCAAACTCCTTTCCAAGCATAATATTTGTTGATCCAAAAATAATATCATCTACATAAATTTGGCAAATTAGAAGATCTTTCTTAATTGTTTTACAGAATAAAGTTGTATCCACTTTGCCTCTGATGAAATTCTTCTCCAGAAGAAAATTACTCAATCTCTCATACCAAGCTCTGGGAGCTTGTTTTAATCCATATAGAGATTTCTTTAATTTGAAAACATGATCTGGAAATTTTTCATTTTCAAAACTAGGAGGTTGGTGGACATAAACTTCTTCTTCTATAATACCATTAAGAAAGGCACTTTTAACATCCATCTGATACATAGTGATGTTATTTTGTGCAGAAAAGGAAATAAGAAGGCGTATAGATCCTAACCTTGCCACTGGAGCATATGTCTCAGTCTAATCAATACCCTCTTGCTGACTGTACCCTTGAGCAACCAGCCTTGCCTTATTCCTCTCAACTTCTCCTTTCTCATTTAGCTTATTTCTGAAGACCCATTTTGTACCAATAATATTGAATCCTTGAGGTCTTTGAACTAGATCCCATACATCATTTCTGCTGAATTGATTTAGCTCTTCTTGCATGGCAATAATCCAATCATTGTCTTGCAGAGCTTCTTCTACAGAAGATGGTTCAATTTTTGACACTAGTCCAAATAGTGATGCTTCAGATGATCTTAGAAAGGATCTTGTTCTGATGGGATCATCCTTCTTTCCAATAATGACATCCTCTGGATGAGAAGCTTTAATTCTGGATGATGATCCTCTGATAGTTGACTCTTCAGAAATGTTTAGATTATTCATCTGAGAAGTTAAGGGAGTAGCATCTGAAGTTGCTTCTGGTTCCTTTACTTGAGTTTTGTCTGCTTCTGGAACTTCAGAGTCAATAAAGACTACTTCCCTATCTGCAGAGTTATCATCCTGCTTTGGCTTTTCAGAGCCAAGCTTATCATCAAATCTGACATGAATGGATTCTTCCACAATCTGTGTCTCAGTGTTGTATACTCTGTAGCCTTTAGAGCGTTCAGAATATCCAAGCATGAAACACTTCATTTCCAATAGTGTCAGATCCAATGATCTTACCCTTCTGGTTCCCTCCAAACTTCACGTCACCTCCAGATCTAAGTTCCAGGCTTTGGAACATAGACTTTTCTCCTGTCATGTGTCGTGAGCATCCAGAGTCCAGGTACCATGATTGGTGTCTTGACCTTGCTGCTAAGAACATCTGCAACAGGAATCATTTTGCTTTTAGGTACCCAGATCTTCTTGGGTCCTTTGGGGTTAGTTGGTTTGTAGGTTTGTCTAAACTTCTGTTTTACAACATAATGTTTATTCTGACTTGCCTTGGGTTTAAACACATAAGTATTCTTCTCAGAGCTTGTGTGTTTAATGTCATTCAAGTGACCAAATTTGAATTGAGAATACAGAGGTGTCTTCTTGATGAAAAGTTTGTCAACAGGTTTTGGATTGCTTCCAGATGAAGATTCATATCCAATACCTCTTCTGTTGTTTCCACTAACACCATAGATCATAGAAGCCATCTTGCTTTTGTCTATGCTCTTAGTGAGAAATCTCTGAAAGCTAGAGTCATATTTTTCTAAAATATTTTCACATGACTTAGTCTCAGATTCAGATTCTTGTTGAGTTATTTCAAAGTCATTTTTGATTTTCAGATTTATTTCTTTTTGCTCAACAAGTTCTGTTTTCAGAAGATCAATCTCAGATTCAAGATTGCTTTTCAGCTTCTTGTATTTGAGTTTGATATTGTTATAACTTTTAAGAACTTCTGTTAAAACTTTTATGAGTTCTTCTTTGGTTAGTTTATCCATTACCTCTTCTGCGTCATCATCAGATTCAGATTCTGATTCATATCCTGAGGTACCTTCCTCTTGATCCTCTGTGCTGGCCATCAGTGCAACATTTGCACATTCTTCTTCTGATTCAGAAGATGATTCACATTCATCTGAGTCATCCCATGTTGCCATCAGAACCTTCTTCTTTTTGTTAAACTTCTTCTTGGGTTTTTCTTTCTGAAGTTTGGGGCAATCATTTTTGTAGTGCCCAGGTTCTTTGCACTCATAGCACACAACTTCTTTCTTGGCAGATCTTCTGTGTCCAGAAGATTCCTTTCTATTTTTAGATCTTCTGAAGTTGTTGAACTTCTTTCCCTTGTGCTTCCATAGTTTGTTAATCCTTCTGGACAGCATGGATAACTCATCTTCTTCTTCAGAAGAAGATTCTTCATAGCTTTCTTGAATGACTTGCAAAGCTTTAGCAGTTTTGTTAGATTTTAATGCAACAGATTTACCTTTTTCTTTCTTCTGAGGTTCATCTTCCTCAAGCTCAATCTCATGGCTCCTCAGTGAGCTGATGAGTTCTTCTAGAGAGATCTTGTTCAGATCTTTAGCCATCTTCAGGGCAGTCACCATTGGTCTCCATCTGGTAGGCAGACTTCTGATGATTTTCTTTACATGATCTGATGTAGAATATCCCATCTCCAGAACTTTCAGCCCAGCAGTGAGTATCTGAAATCTGGAGAACATGACTTCAACAGATTCAGAGTCTTCCATTTTGAAAGTCTCATACTTCTGGATCAGAGCCAGAGCTTTTGTCTCCTTAACTTGAGAATTTCCCTCATGAGTCATTTTTAGGGATTCAAACATATCAAAAGCAGTCTCCCTGTTTGTAATTTTCTCATACTCTGTATGTGAAATTGCATTCAATAATATAGTCCTGACTTTGTGGTGATTTCTGAAATCTTTCTTCTGAGCATCTGTCATAGATTTTCTGTCAATCTTTTTGCCATTCCCATCTGTGGGATGTACATATCCATCTATGACTAGATCCCATAGACTAGCATCATATCCTAGGAAAAAACTCTCAATTCTGTCTTTCCAGTAGTCAAATTTCTCCCCATCAAACATTGGGGGTTTGGTGCTGATCCTATCCCTCTCTTCATATTTATTGTTAATATTGGACATTGAATTATCAGCCATGGTAACAAATAAATATATATCAAAGTATTTCTCTCTGGATCTTTACTGACACTGTTAAGTGGTAGCACACTCAGAACCGGAGCTCTGATGCCAACTGAAGGTGAGATAATACTTAGAAGGGGGGGGGGGGTTGAATAAGTATGAAAGATTAAGACTTAAAAAATAATCACACAATTATTTTTATCCTGGTTCGTTTACACAACTACTCCAGTCCACCCTTCCTAGAGTGATTTGCCTTTCTCAACAATGACTTAATCCACTATTAAATCAAACTGATTACAATAGTAACACCTAAGAACAACTGTTCTTAGTCTTCTCAAGAGCTACTGATTCCAACTGAATCCTCTTAAGGAATAACCTTTACAATCAATGTAAATTAAATACAAGAGTATTAATGCTTCTATAAAGCTTTTATCACAACAGTGATTTTTCTCTTAAGTTTAAGTACAATAAATTCTAAGAAGAATATGAAAGAATGAGAGCTTAGAATAATATGATTTCTTTTCAGCAAATTGTGTAACTGAAGAATGTGGTGAAGTTCTCCTTTTATAGGCCGCTGATCCAAGGATGCTGAGCGTTGAAAAGAGAGTCCCAAAAAGGTCTGAGCCTTTTTGTCTTCACATCAAGTGACCTTTCCTAGAAGTGGATAGCACAGAAAAATCCTTTTTGTCTGTGTAAGTGTGTCTAGCACAAATGAGGAAAGAGACGTTGAATAACTCCAACGGATATATTCTTGAATATTTCTTCTTCAGTTTTCAGCAAGTTCTTCAGAGTCTGAATGGATCAGAGTCTTCTAATGATATTCAGAACTTTGTTGTATCAGAGTCTTCTGCAGCATGTGTGCTTTCAGCGTGTTGATCATCAGAGCATATTTGATACAGAATTTCAGTACTTGGCAGCGTTGGTACTTTCAGAAACTTCTATAGAATTATGCTTTGAGAAACTCTTCAAACAATATTCTTCTTTGCTTCAGATGCTTCAGCTTCAGATGCTTCTGATTATCTTCAAATGCTTCTGACTCAGAATGTTCTGGAGCTTCTTGCTTCAGATCCTTCTAGAGACTACGCTCAGGATCTTCTGTAAAGACCAATCAGATTCTTTTGTAAGATGCATCTGGCGCTTCAGAGTCAGGATAACTTCTTGTATTCAAAACAGATTTGCTTCTAGAGAGTTAATTTCAATTCAATCTGCAGTAAAACTCTTAAACAAATTTTAGAGTATATAATTCTTAAATATAAATTTCCTAACAGTTATCATCAAAACAAAGAGTTATTATTAAGAACCAATATGTGTTCTACACATTCTACCTTCATTCTCAAACTTTTGAGACCTAGAAAACCCCTACTCCACCTTCAAATTTTCAATAAAAAGTGAGTTATCGTGTTTTAATTTCCAGCCACTCTCTCTCATATTTCTTGATTCCATAAGCTTTATGATATTCCTATGAAGCTTCTGGAACAAATTCCAAGCTCGAAGAGTCCCTGAATTTCTCCAACCAAATCCAGTTTCAGAGCTTCTCATATCGTTTTTGAACGAGGTATTTTGAAGCTCCATTTTTACTCAAACAAGTTACCACAATGTAGTCATTTGTTTGCTGAACATTTCTTCTAACCTAGCCGGTGTTGATTCTTCTTGTACATCATTTAATTTATGTTTTTTTGTTTTTTGTTTCTTCTGATTTTCCTCAAAATCCTCACTACTTGTTTTCAATAAATGAAAATGGAGAGTGATGTTGAGTTCGCCTTGATGAGACGGTCACAATGGCATAGGTCTCATGACTTATCTTTACCATTTATAGATTCTTCAATGAGAGATCACTAGAGAAGATGACCGAAGAGAAGGGACGATGACATGAGGTGGCTTCCATGCTGGCTATTTGAAATGTTTCTATTGGCTGCATTTGAATGTGATTCCATGCTATTTCTGAGCTTCCATCATACATTCTCATCTTAGGAGTGTCGAATCTGCCACGTCAATTAAAGAGGCTAGATCTGACACGCCTTATTTTTTCTATTTTATTTTATTTTCTGATTTTATTTTTAAATTGCATTTTTATTTAAAAATTCATAGTAATTTCAATTTTTATCGAAAAAATACCAAAGTAATTTCTAAAATTTTATTTTATTTTTCTCTTTCTGATGAAATATTTTTTATATTTTTATTTGATATTTTTCATGATTTTTCTCTTTTTCCTTGCATTTTTAATTATTTAAAAATACTTTTATTCATTAAAAAATTCTCAAAAAATTCCATAGCATTCTTGCATTATTTCTGAACTTCTGGATTTTTCTTAGTTATTTGTGATATTGTTTGATGCATCATCTGCATTTTCATTTTGGTTTTCATTTTATAATTAATTTAAAAATCACTTTGATGCATATTAATTCATATTATTGCATTTTTGTTTTGTTTGACCTTTGTTGACTTATGTTTGACTTGAATTTTGGTTGATTTGGTCAAGTTTCATCAAGCTCAATGGATCTCGGGTATTGATGGGGTGAAAACCCTAATCCACAAAAATGGATGATTGATCTTGATGATAGTTTGATCAATCCTTTGATTCAACTTGTTGTTTTGGTTTCCTTGTTGGCTCTCCTTCATCTCCCTTCTTTTTTCTTTCTTTTGGTTGATGAAAATCTTTAACATCATAGAACTTTTGAAATTCTTGATTAAGATGAGACCATTACCTTTTTTCTTTTTGTATGGTAAGCTTTAGGAGAATGACTTACATGTCATTCTCTAGCTTGTATTAACACATAATTGTTATTGACTGACCTCCCATAGTATGACTTTTCCTATAAGTTGTACTACGATTGCTTAACATAGTGCTAAATTTGTCTCAAATCAGAAACTAAGTCATTTTTGTAAGTGAGATTGTCAGCCTTCTATTCTTCATTGTATTGTGTGAAATAGATTGAATATTTTGTTATCTAAGAGATCTAGTGACATATTTGTTGATTTTATCCAAGTTGGAGCCTTTCTCTTTGTAATGTATAAGACCATATTTTCATGCTTGTGGATATCTAGTTGAGTGTTCTTTAAAAAATGACAAATTGACATTTCTTTTCTAATCACTAACTTACTAACTTTTTGTTTTATTTGTTTACTTTAAAGTCATTTATTTTATACTTTTTACTTATCGTCATTTACTTTATGCTTTTACTTTAGCATTTCATATCATATTATCATATTGTTTTTTTTCTTTGTCCACTTAGACTTGTGTTTATGCTTATGCTCTTTTTATTTTGTCCACTTGGACTTTCTCTTTAAGACATTAATAAATATCAAAACTCCTAAAAAACATGGTTACTTTCATGGACTTGATGTTACTACCATAAGCATTATTTAAGAGTTATGGACTTAGAATTAAGATCTTGACCTTTGCTTGGAAGTACATCTTATGACCTACTTGGAGTCATCTGGTATCCTTGGCTTAAGGATTCTCTTGAAGGCTCATCCTGGTTACTATTGATTTCATCTGATACTTGGATTATTATGGCTTATTTGACTTGCTTGAGGCTTAGTCCAAAGGAGGAAATTCTTGATTGACTTATGTCATGAAGCTTACTATCTCTCTTGGTTAGATCTTTCTTTGTCCTTAACTTTTATTTTATTCTTTAGGATAAATTCTTCATCTCTTTCACATTCTTAAATTTTCAAAATCTTCTCACTTTCTCAAAAATCTTCTTCTTTCAAACTAGAACTTTTTTCTTAATAAACCTTGACTTTGTCAAGTGCATTTTCAAAATTTTTTTTTTAATAAATGCTAAGATACTTTAAGCATATTAAATCACTTCAAAAGACATAAAAAATATAAAAACTCATTCAAATCTTTTTGTGCCTTTGTGCACTTTTTCTTTTAAATTTTTTTATAAAGTTTAGACATGAGTCATTTTCATAGTTGAGATGTATTTCTCCTATCCCCATATTATTGATGGTAATTCTTTTCCACTTTTTCGTTTAAAATGAATACTAACAAACTATTTTGGTTACATTTACCACGAACTATGAGGTTTTGATCCTCCATTGCACTTTATGGATACGTAGGCACGAGGCTCAGGAAGTCTTGTAAAACACAAAATTATAAAAAATACTTCTTTTCTCACCTTCCCAATCTTTTACAAACAAACCATTTTTTCAAACAAAAAAGTGTAGATATTTCAAAGAGGTTCCTATAGAGTACTATAGACATTTTGAGTGCTAACACCTTCCCTTTGTGTAACCAACCCCCTTACCCTCTCTTTGTTTAATTGTTTTTGTTTTAGAACTTCTTTAGGTTTTGTTCACTCTTTTTCCTTTCCTATGGATAAAATGAAAGTGCGGTGACGACTTTTGCTTTATGAGTTAAGTTATCAATATCTTATACTCACAATTTTCGCTGCTATAATTAGATCCAGCAACTGATGCTTATCCACTAGCAGAATTTTTCCAATCGTGATTAATACATTGATACATTAAATTAATAATACATTAAACCTGTTTTTACAATCATGATTGTGATTGAGATGAACCATTAATTGGTTCTTTTCCTTTTCCAGCGACATCATCACATCCAGATGCTGATCCACTAGCAAAGGGACCGATAAATTATGCATAACAATAAACAAAAACCAAATAATTAAATCAAAATCAAAGCTGATATATTAGGGACTAAATAAAAAATTTATATACCTAATACAATAGTGATAGACCCTTCAAAATCTTCATTTATATTCAGGTCCTTGAATTGACTAAGTGTAGGTTTCAACCAATTATATGCACAAATCAAAGCCTATGCCATTTCAAAGCTTATTGAGCTTCTATATGTTTCTAGAACTCTACGCCTGATACTGTACGTGCTTTCAGAAGCGACAGTGGACACAAGACTAGCTAAAACATCCTTAACCTTTTTTGATAAAAATAGTATCTACAAGAGTTTTGTTTCCACCACATAACAACGTCAAAGTTAAAATCATAAACACAATTATCATCCTAGGTACCTCTCAAGATCATGTTTTTTATCTATTGAATCTTTTTGTTTAAGGTGCTTTTTAAAAGCTTCAACCCTTGCAAAATGAGATGGAACTTCAGCATTAGGAATAACACCATCACTAAGTGAACTACCCTTAATAGACTAGTAAATTATCCAAAACCATGTTGTTGGTTATATATACCTGTGTACCAATTGAATAGTTTAAACAACTCCTTTTTTATCAAATCAATCAGATCAGTAAAAGGCACAGACTCATCTCTATACATATCTTAGAATGGTTTGGTTGCCAAAGTGTTGAAAGCACCTTGATTTTGGTTGTCTGGTGGTGAAATCATCAGCAAGGGGAATGAAGTAAAAGCTCAATATTTTTGGATTCATGATGATTTTGCAAGAACAATCTCACAGACAAGGTTTGAGAACTAAAATATTTAATGAAAAGAGTGAGAAAGGAGTACCTATTTATAGCGTGACATATAAGGGTTTGAGCGTGTATTCCCGATAAGCATTTAATGTAGATCATGCTAATAAAAAATAAAATCAAAACCTTTCCTTTTTGTGTCTTCTAATCGATTGGCTGAGAGATCCAATCGATTAGATCTTCAATTTTCTCAAGATTTTATACAATTTTCATAAATGCATGGATTTGATTTGCATGAAGAGTAATGTAAACTTGGATTTGAACAGGAAATGTTTATTTCAAACTTTTCTAATCAGTTGTCAACATGTGCTAACCGACTGGGCTTATGTAGTTCTGCCTCCTTTGGGCCTCATGTTGGACTACTTTTTAGCATCCCCAATTGTTAATTTTTGCACCCTTTTTCTAGAAAGCACTAAAATACTCCTCTTATAGGTTGATAATAATTTAATTTGATGAGTAAAATGTTTAGAAATATTACTTTAAGGGGTTAATCATATTTTTTTTTATTATTTCAACCTTAAAATAATTTTACGGCTTTTATCAAGAAATCTTGATAAATATTTTCTAAAAGAGAAAACCCTAAAATAGTGTATCTTCCTCCATACATCGTTGGATGCAAGAGTTAGTAAAACCAAAAAATGAATAAGTCCATCACAGACATATTCATTTACCAATCGCTAAGGATCATATAACTTGAGATATTCTCAAATAATTTGCTTTCATCATAACGGTTGACATTTTCCATCTTCGTTTTATCCTTGAATCAGAGACTTCACAAATATTGTATACTTTAGAAGTATATCATGCTTTTCACAACTTCATAATGATTGTTAAAACTCCAAGATGCAAAGCATACATGCAAAACACTAAGGTTTCACATTTGGCGTCCATATCTTCTTGGGCCCGTGTGCATTATTCATAGAAGATCTAAGGTGGTTACTTTTAGATCCTTTCACATTTGTCCTATTCTCTTACAGCGTGTTTATTTATAAATTGGACGCTTACTTTCCTTTTGATATACACCTTTCATAGGTTTTCTATCTCTTTTAAATCATATTCCATTTCTATTTATAGTGGCCCTTTGATTAGACAAAGTTAGGTCTAGTTTTTTTTTCCTTGGGTAAACTTTCCTAAGGTTTCACGAAGCCTAGTTACTTCTTTTATTTAATTACACAAAAAATATATGCCCAACTTCAAATAAAATATCCATTAAAAACACATCACCACATGTAAACCAGAGGTTAATTAATTAATTACATAATCAAATTTTCCTCAAAACGAATGGTTAAATCTATATTTAATCTCAATGAAACTCACTAATTTTCAAGTAAAAAACTAGATTAGGAAACTTTAATTTTCAAAAAGAAAAGGTAGGGAATTACTTGATAAGATAGGTGCATCTCGGGGAGATGCTTCAGAGAAAGCTTTATCTCCCCATGGATACTAATAAACCTTGGATGGAATGAATGAATCAATGTTATTAATTAATGAGAACTAAGTGAAATTGAAAATTTGAAAATAGGGAAACTTACAGGATTTTGAGTGTGTTGAAGAAGATAAGGGCTCTATTCAGAAGAAAGTTGATTTGTGAACTTGTGTTGGTTGGAATAAGATGTTGCCATGGATAGAACCTTGGGAGTGTGATACGTGAGAGTGAGAAAGGGAAACGAGAGAATGGTTTGGTGAAGGAGAAGGGGTGTTGGTGATATAAAAAGCGGTCGAGGACACCGGTAGGGGTTTGATGAAGCATAGAATTATTGAAGTTTGTTGTGGAGAAATGAATGTGGGATATATATATATATATATATATATATATATATATATATATATATATATATATATATATATATATATATATATATATATATATATATATATATATATATATATATATATATATATATATATATATATATATATATATATATATATATATATATATATATATATATATATATATGCACACACACACACACACACACACATATAACAAACCTAACCCGATGTTACACTACCAAAACATTTATTCGCGGAACTAAATAAAAGCATAATTGAAGAAAACTGAGATATCCATCTCAAGCCATCTTCTATTACGCACCATATTAACGCTCCTCTGCCTGATTATCTCAAAATTCCAGCCACAAAGCCTAGCTTTGGCTATGGCTTCTCTCCTTTTCCAACCCTTGACTTTGTCTTTTTCTCACAAAAGCTCTTTCTCCTAATTTCTAATTGTGCAGACTGGAAAAAAAATAACTCCACTCTCCCTCTATTAATATTAACCTAATAACAATCTTTTAATTATTTCACTTTGGCCCCAATTCATTCTTAATTTTACCTCATTCCCTTATTTTCTCATCATTCTTATTTTCCACCCAAATCTCATAAACCCACTATTTTTAACTATTTTTAATTATTTAAATTAACTAAAGTTCTAATTAATTTATACACAGATCAATTATACCCACAACATTACCCAAACACAAATAATTGAATAAAATAAAGTTCAACCAAATGAAAAATAAAAATACGAGAAACAGGGTGTTACACCTCTCAGGAGAATTATTTTTCTGTTGAACCTTTTTGTTTATGGTGCTCTTTAAAAGCTTCAACCCTTTCAAGATGAGGTGGAACTTCAGCATTAGGAACAACACCATCATCGAGTGAACTACCATCAATAGGACTAGTTAATGATCTAAAACCATGTTATTGGTCATATATACCCTTGTACCAATTGAATAGTTTAAACAACTTCTTTTTTATCAAATCAGTTAGATTAGTAAAAGGCACAAGCTCATCACTATACATATCTTAGAATGGTTTGATTGCCAAAGTTTTGAAAGTACCTTGATTCTTGTTGTCTAGTGGTGAAATCATCAGTATGGAGGCTGAAGTTGAAGCTCAATCTTTTTGGATTCATGATGATTTTGCAAGAACAGTCTCACATACAAGGTTTGATCAAGAAAATATGTAATGAAAAAGAGGGAGATATGAGTACCTATTTATAGTGTGCTATATTAGGGTTTGAGCGTGTATTCCTGGCAAACATTTAATGTAGATTGTACTGGTCAAAAACCAAATTAAAATCTTTCCTTTTTGTGTCTCATAATCGATTAGCTAAGAGATTCAATCAATTACATCTTCAGTTTTCTCAAAATTTTGTGCAATCTTCATAAATGCAGGGATTTTATTTGCATGAAGCGCAAGGTAAGCTTGGATTTGACCTGGAAATGTTTGTTTCAAGCTTTTCTAATCAAATGTTAACATGTTCTAACAGACTGGGCTTGCGTACCTCTGCCTTCTTTAGGCCTTATGTTGGATTTCTACTTTTCAGCATCCCCAATTGTTAATTTTTGCACCCCTTTGCTAGAAAGAACTAAATTACTCACCTTATGGGTTATAAAATAATTTAATTTGATGCGTAAAATATTTAGAAATATTATTTTAATGGGTTAATCAGATTTTTTTGATTATTTCAACCTTAAAATAATTTTACCTCTTTCATCAAGAAGTCTTGATAAATATTTCCCAAAAGGGAAAACACCAAAATGGTGTATCTTCCTCCACACATCGTTGAATGCGAAGTTGGTAAAACCAAAAAATGAATAAGTCCATCACAAATATATCCATTCACCTATCACTAAGGATCATATACTTTGAGATATTCTTAAATAATTTACTTTGATTAAAACGGTTGACATTTTCCATCATTTTTTTATCCTCGAATCAAATACTTCATAAATATTGTAAACTTTTAGAAGTATGCCATGCTTTGCACAACTTCATTAATAATCGTCAAAACTCCAAGCTGCAAAGCATACTTGCAAAACACTAAGGTTTTGCCTTTGGTTCCCATATCTTCTTGGGCCCAGGTGCATTAGTCACGGAGGATCTAAGGTGGTTACCTTTAGATCCTTTCAATTTATCCAAGTAAAAAAGTTCTAAGTGTTCTATTCTCTTACAGTGTGTGTGCATTTATAAAGTGGATGATTATTGTTCTTTTGATATACACCTTTCCTAGGTTTTCTATCCCTTTTAAATTCTATTCCATTTCTATTTATGGAGAACCTTTCATTATACAAATTTAGGCCTAGTTTTTTCCCTTGGGTAAACTTTCTTAAGGTTTTACAAAGTCTGGTTACTTCTTTTATAAGGGATTCACACCGCTTACATTCTACTTTCGAGTTTCTAAGCTTAGTTATCTCTATTTTGAAAGAATTTTTTATTTCCTTAAGATATCTTAAATATCCTTAAGACCTAGGGTACACTCTCTTAGTTTATTATTTTCATCCACACCACTCATTCTAAACAATTCTGCATAAGATGGTTTGAGACTTGAAATAGTATCTCCCTCGTAGGATGCCTTTAAGAAGATTTCATCTTCTTTGTTGGAAGAAGACTTTTATATATTTATACTCGAGGTTTATGTTTCTCATCCTCTTCTTTGTTCGAGTATTGAATAAACTTCTTCATATTCTTTGTCATTCCTTGAACAAGAGGGTCCTTCATAGGATGTTGAATTTTTCAAGGATCGTTCAACTACTGAGTATGTTCTTTCAAAGGATTGCACATGAGTTGTATGATAAAAGTATCATGAAATTGATGATTAATCAGTTTGGATTCCTTCATTTTTGTTTACTTGAATTGAATCTTTCATCTTTTTCTAAAACTTACTTCTTTCTTAGTTTTTCCTACAATTCATGAAGGTTCCCATCTTTTATATTTAAGAATTAGAGTAAATATCAAATTATTAATTCTTACATATTTATTAGTAATACAATTTCCAACAAAAAATTTCAATATTTCTAAATTTAGAAAAACATCCATGACGGGTATCACTATTTTCTTCGCCTCGCGTGCTCATCTTCTCTTGTTCGACAGTTGGAGTTTATATCCTTCAAGAGTCTCCCACATTTCCTTTGCAGTTTTACAGTGATGAACATCGTAAAATTTACCATCGTATAGAAACATTATTATAAAGTTCTTTGTTTTAAGATCTATCTATATCTTTATTTTTTCTTCTTCGATCCAAAGGGAATATTGTTTATCTACTACTTCATCATTTACTTGATTAGTAGGGTAAACCGGACCATTGACTATTATTTTCCACAAATCATAATTTATGCTTTGAAGAAAAATTATAATCCTACCTTGCCAAATATTGAATCTAATATCATTAAAAGGTAGTCATATGTTTAGAAAAGATCTCTTGTTGAAAATCATCTTCCTCTTGAGACGATTAGTCCTTAAATGGGAGTTAGGCTCTGATGTCACTTGTTAGACTTGAGACTTCACACACAAGAGAGGATGAATTGTGTGATTTAGAAAAACGTGACTTTGAAAAACTTTGGAAAATAAAATCATAGTTTAAAAATATTTTTGAAAACTTAGCGGCGAAAAAATAAAAGAATTTAAAATAAAATGCAGAAAGTAAAGAGTTCGATGAAAACGACTTAGTGTTATCCTCAAAAATGACTTAAAAATGTGATTTTGAAAAACTTTGGAAAATAAAATCAGAGTTCAAAAATATTTTTGAAAAATTAGTGGCGAAAAATAAAAAAGCTGAAAATAAGATGCAAAAAGTAAAGAGTTTGGGGGAAAGAGAGGAACACTAAAATTTATACATGTTCAGTAAAAAAAAAACTTAGTCCTATCCCCAAAAATTGATCTTGAGAGTTTTTAATAAACGTTGAGAGGTTTTAGTTGGAAAAATTCACGACCCCCCCCCCCCCCCCTATACAAGAAAATGATGGTTGACCTCCAACCAAATATTACAAGACTTTAGAATATATCAGTTTGAGCCTTCTCTTCCAAGTGGTGAATCTAGGTGACTAATCATTTCTTCACAATCGACGGCCTTGGAGCGGTTAGACTTCTAGTTCCTTAAACCTTGTAAGCTTGTATACAGGTTGAGCTCACGAACCTTAAACCTTGGTTTTACACGAGATAACCAATAACCTGTATGATTTTATGACTAGGTTGATCTCCAACCTATGAAGCTTTTAATATCAGACTGAGTTTCAACCTATCTTGGTTTTAATACTAGGATGACCAAGAACCTAAGAGATTTTATCACGGGTTGATCTCCAACCTAAACGAGGACTGAATCACACAATCCCAAATAGTTTTTTTACGGGTTTAGCTTATAACCCAGAAAAATCCCTAAAGAAATAATATTCAACCAAGGTGTATACAAAAGATTCCATTGGTGAATTTTCAATTCTACCCTTTCCAGAATTACAATTATATCCTCACTCACAAAATAACTTTTCTCACAAAAGCACTTAGGTTAAAATATTAGTTAGAGAAAGTTAAATAAAACTTTAGAGAGAGAGAGAGAGAGAGAGAGAGAGAGAGAGAGTGTTTGTCAAAATACGGTTCTGAATGAAATGAAATGAGAAAATGAACCTCTATTTATAGGCTAGAGGTTGGCTCAAAAAAGAAAATCGAATACAAGTTTTGTATGACCTTCTAGTTAATTGACACATATTCACAATGAATTATAAATTTGAAATACAATTGATTGTAAGTTTATAAAAGGAAGAAAAATATATCTAGTTGTTGCACATCATTAAGGCGTTGTCTCAATCTCTCGTGACTCAAGTTTGAACTGAGCTAATTGATTAGATAAATGTCCTAATAGATTAGATAAGTCAAAATTTCGCCTATATCTATTTTGACGGTTCCTAATTCATCTGGCACAAATTCAAGATATTTTTTAATATATTTTCTTTGGAAAAAACATTTTAGTGTGTGTGTGCGCTTTTAGCCATGCACTTTTACAATAGATTCATTATTCTTTACAATAGGCCCAGTCACTACTAAATTAAGAAGATCCTAATTACTTCAATGCTTTCCAGATGCTTTCTCTTTTTCTGTACACTTGCTTCAGTAGCTTGAGACGAGACTTTAGATTACATTCCATTTTATTTCCATCACTGGATAGTCAAGTCTATCAAACCCTAATGATAAGATTTACATCTTTATCTACTTAATCTTTCATGCTTGACTTATCACAAGAAATTAGTTTTTATCATAACAAGTCGACGTCCTTGTTAAAAGCATATCACCTGCAAAACAAGGTTACACATGTGGCACTACCCTTGTGCTAGCCTAGCACCAATATGTTTGATTTGCATAACTTCCCTTTGAATTACCTTGTCTTAGGCATGGAAATTTTATCCCAGTACACAGTTAACCTTCACATTGCGCAGGGGATCGCTTTCTCTGTGAGAGAAAAAAGTCTACATGTTCTACACTTAAGGTTTCATTGCTTCGTCATTGAGCTCCTTCCTCTGGGTCTTGTAGGCGGCCCAGAACAATAAGTATATATGATAATAATTATTTTCCCTAATAGGTATTTCATATGTAGAAATTAGTTTTGAAAAAGTAAGTGTTGGCATTCAATTTGATGGCAAAATGCTTTAGTCTAATGAAGGAATGAAATCTCATTTCATCTCGCGCAATTTCTTCGAACCAAAAGAACAAAGCCTCTTGTTTTTTAGTATATTTCCCTCTAATCGAAGGAACAAAGTCTTTTATTTGTATTGAAAAATTTTCATATCCTATTTTCAGGGTCGTCCCAAACATTTTAGAGGTCCCGTTCTATTTTAAAATCAGGTCCTTGATAGATGAAAACACAATTAAAAAAATATTTTATTTAATTGTAAATTAAATTAAATAGAGTGACAAAAATAATATAGAAACATTCCGTAGAAATTTGACTTGATAAAGTTTAATGTTTTGCATTTTTCTACTCTTATAATCTTAGATTTATAGAAAAATTCTTAATATAAGGATTATCAGTCTGCACAATCTGATATCATTATTTAAAAGGTCGACCCTGCTACTTTTGAGATGATATCATTATTTAAAAGGTCGACCCTGCTACTTTTGAGAGTTATCTTGTAAATACTACACTTTTTATTTTAAATTTATATATATATATATATATATATATATATATATATATATATATATATATATATATATATATATATATATATATATATATATATATATATATATATATATATATATATATATAATATGCAATTTTTAATTATTTAATTATAATACTCGTTAACATATCATTATTTATAAGATCCATCCTCCTATTTTTTGAGAGTTATATTGTAAACACTGTATTTTTTATGTAAAATTTATAATCTCTAAAAAATCTTAGTTGAAGTTGGGATCACTTCATTGATCACTTTTTCTCAAAACTAATCTAAAATATAAAAGTATTAAAACTTTAATCCTTGTATTTATTTTCCCATTTAAAGTTGCATCTTGTGAAAGGTGGTTATTAGCAAGAAATAGACTGAAAATGAATGAAAATGATTTTATGGCAAACCGTCGCAAGTAAGAGTTAGCGACTATTAGAACCGCCGCAACATCCAAAATAAACCATCGCAAATATTTTTTTCTTGAATGTGTCCTTTTATGATTTGATGATTTTTCTTGTGTGCATCTAGTTTTATTCGTGCTTTCTTGACAAATTCCATGCCTAAGATCAAAAAAAAGAAACACACAGTATACGAAAAAAGAGGAACATAATTACAACACAAAAATATAATGTGAAAATTCTAAAATCAGAAAAAAAAATCATGGTAGTTGTCAATAGATAACCAGAGAATAACACTATGTAAAAATTGTTACAATACATAATATATCCTCAACTAACACAGACTCTCAATACACTCACACCCTCTAAAATAAATATTTAACTACATCTCAATACACCCACACCCTCAACTAACACTTAACTAACACAGACTCTCAATACACATTTTAAGAATATAAGAGAACAAAGAAAGTTAAATACAAACTTAAAGTGTTTTTGACCAGTGCATCTTAGAATGAATAGCTTAAATCGTATTTATAGCATTGGACTCTCATTTCCTTCACAAAACTAAGCGACGTGAGACTTCAAATAACTTGTATCCTATATATAGCATTGAGTTTTCTTCATTCACAAAATTAAGGGATGTGAAACTTCTTCAACATATATATTTTCAACCAACCCCAACAATCTCCACTTTGATTGAAAACAATACATATTGTCTTCACCGACAATCATACTCCACCATAAAGAGTATCAACATGTATATTTTTAACTAATTCCAACAATCTCCACCTTGATTGAAAATAATACATAAACTTTCATTGTCTTCACCGACAATGATACTCCACCATAAAAAGTATAATCACTTGAAGCTATACCACTCCAAGAATTTTCACCGACAATCATAGTTTTAAAAACTATCCTACTCTATCACGAAGAATATATTTCACTTAAAAATAAACCACTTCAACAATTTCACATTGTCATCACCGACAATCATATATTTTATCATGGAGAATAAATTTCACTTGAAGTTAAACCACTACAAGAATTTCACGTTGTCTTCACCGACAATCATAATTTTAAAAACTATCATACTCTCTCATGAAGAATATATTTCATTTAAAGATAAACCAATTAAGGAATTTCACATTATCATCACCGACAATCATATATTTTATTTGAATAGAAATCACTCCAAGAATTTCACATTGTCTTCACCGACAATCATAGTTTTAAAAAAAAACTATCATATTTCACCTAAAGAAAAGTATACTTCACTTGAAGATAAACCACTTCAAGAATTTTCACATGTCGAAAACCAGGTTGAAACATTATGGTGCAACTTCCTTCTTGACAGAAAGCTCTTCAACCAACGACATATTCTTGCAACTTGTGTAATCTTGAATGTATCAACACATCTTTGACTTGAACTTTTCACAAGTAAAAGAAAATCTCCCATCAATCTTCTCTAGCTCAAACTGCACAGCGGAATTTTTCTCAACAACTCTTTCACAATACTATCCTTCTTTTCTGATGTGAAAGATCAGACAAAACTGCAACCACGGTGCATACTAAAAACACTTATCCCTAGATCAAACAAAAAACTTTAGTACGAATTTTTGAAAAAAAAAACAAAAAGAGCATAGAAAAAAAGAAAAACACAATCACAACACAAGGACATAACGTGGAAACTCTAAAATCAGAGAAAATATCACAGTTGTTGTCAATAAACAACCAGAGAATAACACTATGTGACGGGTACATTTTGGAATAAAGAACTTGAATCTTATATATAGCATTGGACTTCCACTTCCTTCACAAAACTAATTGATATGAGACTTCAAATAACTTGTATCATATATATAGTCTTAGACTCTCTTTTCATTTAAAAAAACTAAGCGTTACGAGACTTCTTCAACATATACATTTTTAATCAACTCCTATAATCTCCACCTTAATTGAAAATAATAGATAAATTTTTATTGTCTTCACCAACAATCATATTTCACCATAAAAAATATATATCAACCCCAATAATATGGTGCTTGGCGAAAATGTCATTTCTTCTCTACCAAGGTTGTAGCCTCTCCATATGTACCTCTAGATTACTTTTATTGAGACGTGGTTATTTTTCTGATTAGAAGTGATACCTGCATGAACTAATTCATCGTATCCTCTAGCTTTGTTCTTTGTCTCACTGAGAAGTTTGTTGATAAGTATGTAAAGATTGTTTCTCAAGTATGTAAAGTTTGATCACTTCAATTGTTTGAGTCAAAGCTTCATTATTTGTACCTAGTTCAATGATTCCTACTTTATTGCCCCTAGTGATCACTTGCAGCCATTATTACAATGACCGTGATAACATTGGCTGCATTTTTAGGCATCTATGAACTCCCTAAAGTACTAACATATAATAAGATATTTTATTTGCTAAAGCTCACTGCAAGATATATTATTTTGGCGTCAACTCATCAAAACCAAGATTTTGATACCTACTCAACATAGAGTAGACTAGTTTTGCATGCTTCACATGAAGTTGTGCCAATGAGAAAAAAACTTTTTTTTTAATAAGATGAGAAAAAACATTAATAATGGTTTTTTTTTCCTTCCATAAATCTATCATATGAAAAGAATTTAGTTAAAAGTTTTGCCTCCCACTCGTCTCACTTTGTCATCACCTGAGACGGTTGGTCAGGGTATCGATCATTGGCCTTCCATTCTGTTTAGATTCTGAGTCATTAAGTTGGTCCAAAGC
The DNA here is from genome assembly GCA_963859935.3 of Lathyrus sativus. Taxonomy (NCBI): domain Eukaryota; kingdom Viridiplantae; phylum Streptophyta; class Magnoliopsida; order Fabales; family Fabaceae; genus Lathyrus; species Lathyrus sativus. The sequence continues at coordinate 676,869,510 of OZ012737.1, forward strand.
AATGAAAACCCAAGAGGAAGGACGAAGAATCAAACCCGCAGATCAAATACAACACGATATCATTACAATGCTCTAAGCACAAAATGCAAGTTAATTACAGCACTTTACATGAAACAGATTTTTACCAACAGAGTATTATCCAAGTGTTACACGTAAAACTAGCCCCTATCTACTCATTGACTATCAATCAACTCGGTATGCGTTAAACTTTCATTGATGGGACATATTTGCAACAAAAATATATTTTGGCAGATCTTTCCCTAATGGGTAATTATCACAAGAGTTTTTCTATCAGGAGCGCCAATATACACAGGCAAAATCGACTGCGCTTCACTTAGTAGAAGCACCCATAGTCTCAACAAGTTCTTCCATAAGCTCCTTTTGCTCAAGTGAAACACAAGACTGCAGAAAAAAATAGAAAATCAATATTGCAGAGCCATGATAGATCACTTTCATTCATTCATTCATATGAACCTATATATATTAATGGCAAAGTCAGTACTTGTAGTATATTCATTAACCTTGTAACTAACTATCCAAGTAGAAAACTGCTGAGCCAAACAAGGCCTTACTTTGTAACTAACTGTGCTGAGTCAGAACAGTCCTAGTCTGGGCATAAACAACTACCCAGTTCAATATTGTAACTAACTTTCATTTTGAGAAAAATAAAGTACAGAACAGAGAATGCAAACTACTTTCCCTCTCGCTTCATCTATTACAAAGCCCTCTCCTTCCTTTCTCTCCTAACTCCCAAACAAAGCCTAAATAAACCACCACAAAAAGTGCCCAGCTTAGTTGCACCTATATTAATACATACCAGTTTCTAAGCATATACCGCATGCAGTCCAACACTGGTTAATGGGAAAGAAGAGCAATTTCTTGCTGGGGGAGGTGTTCTAGAGAATATACCTGAACAGCATCCTCTATGTCACCACCTAGAAAAGAGGTGAGCTCAAAGTTCCTCTTCAATCTGTGGTCAGTAACCCTGTTCTCCTATAAGTGTCAAAATTTGTCAGTAAAACCATAATTTTTCATCGAGAAAAAAGGGAACTTCAATAAATCTCAGTTATGCTACCTCGGCCAGTATGACGGGAACAAATAACACAATACTGGATCTTATTCACTTCACTGATGCATGTGGTTTTCAGAGATTCAAAAAACAATTTAACGTGTATGTTTCTTTTGTATCTAAGAACATCAATGGCATTTCACACATTATAATTTATAATGGTAAAATTTGTTATTTGTTATGAATATGATTATGAAGTTTTGACACTCTTTACATTTTGGATCAGGAATGGAGAAACTAACAAGCGAGATTGTGCAACAACCACACCCAGAAAAAATATGGACTGCAACACTAAGTACCTTAAAATTGTATGTCCGAATTTTTTCTGAACGCGCTCCTGTACCAACCTGTAAATAGGAAGTGCTGTAAATAGTTTGATATCTATCTATTAACCTGTATAGCCAGCTCACCAGATAAACTATGACTGATGCAAATCATGATGGACAACTCATGAAATCTTTGATCAAGTACATCCAAATAAAAAATTGGATATTGAACTAGGGGAGAGGACAGCAATGTGTTACCGAAGGTCATAGAAGCAGGGTTCCTATTACTATGTTGTTGATGCAGTTCTTCTGGGTTTGGAGTTGAAAAAAGTTTGAGGTTAGCGAAGAAAGTAAAACGATACATATATATTTCTTCAACATGATGCCAATGCATTCTGCATATAAAATCTAAGGCAATTATGTGACCGTGCCAACAATTCTACAATTGCAAAGTCTCTTAACAGAGTGGTTGATCCTAGGTTGTTCTTTTCAGGATGACATAAACGTACAGTTGTAAACATTCACATATAACCCAAAGGACCTAAATCTTCAAGGCATCAGCAAGCAATCGAATCGAGTGTACTCTAGCAAAATACACAAGACAGATCATACCTGTGATTTTCTTTGATTTCGTATTGACTCTTGCTGCTCCCTTGATTTTATCTCATATCTGTAAAACTATCGTATATCAAATCTAAATGCAACGGATTAAGACAGATCAAGAAAATACTCGGGGAAAAAGTACTAATGAGCTCATGACGTTTGGTCAGCTTTTTGTTTTGTGATATTTATGTCTTTCAGTTCCTCATGTATAATGAAACTCAAGAAACTATAGCCATATTCATCTTGTGAGCATGTCTTTAAGAGAAAAAAGTGAAGGAAAAAAAAGATGTTGAAAAACCTATATGGCAATGGCAATGTTGATGCTTACAGTTTGGCTCGCAGTAACTGAAGAGCAAGTTTCTTGTTCTGATTCTGAGTCCTTTGTTCAGTACAAAAGATGCGGATTCCCGTTGGTTTATGAACAAGATCAATTGCTGTTTCAACCTTATTAACATTCTGGCCTGCAAGATATGATGGTATCAGAAATCCTAGAGGAAAGGAATTTGTATCTTGCTTTGGAAAATTTTAAGATTGATTACTTGATTGATATAGTTACATGTTCATATTCTATACATACCTCCTGCACCCCCAGAACGTGCCGTTGTCAGTTCAATATCTTTTGGGTCAATTACAATTTCAACTTCATCAACCTAAATAAAGATTTCAAATTTATAGATTTAGATGTGCTCTAAAATCTTGAAAGGAGGAAGGGAGGCAACGACTCATGTATTAGTAAGCTAAATGCTGTGCTCATTATAGAACATACGAATTTAAGAAAGAAACATTTAAACAAAACATGATCTTTAATCGCAAATTGAAATAGGCATTCCACGAGACTAGACACCATATTGACACGACCTTACATTTATACCCACTCCAAAAAACTTAGACCTAAGCTAGCTATTTTTCTGACTTTGATAGATATTTATGCAAAAACAGAAACTTTAGGAATAAAATATCAAATTAACAATTTCACAAATGCTAAGGCAGTAAGACTTTCAAAATGCTTTCAGACCTATACGTCAGAGTCATGAATAATGCATTGCTAAAGCCTGAAACATGAACTCTACCTCTGGCATGATGGCAACTGTTGCAGTAGAAGTATGTATGCGGCCCTGTGTCTCTGTTAGAGGAACACGTTGAACTCGGTGGACACCAGATTCGTATTTTAATTTACTATAGACACGATTTCCTTTTATCTCCATCACATAAGTTTTGTACCCCCCTTTTTCTGCCTAAAAGATGGCAAAAATACAAATTATACAAGTTACAAAAGCCATTAAAAATTGGAGTTTTCATAAGGAATACCTCAGAGCATGAAATGGCAGAATGCTTCCAAGAATTCCGTTCACTAAATTTTTCATACATTCGGACCTGGTTCGACATCAAAACAGCATAAGAATATGATTATAATTTAACATATGTCTCATTGATTAAAACATTTAAACAAGGACAATCAAAATGGCTAGAATGGAAAGACAGAAAATATATGACGGAGACAGTCAAATGATTCAGATATGGTACAATAACAGAATTTGTTTGTGCATGTGCAGTGTGCCATTGTTCTTCATACATACTCATGGGTTAGAAAGGACAAATAAAAGCATGTACCTACAAGATCACCAGCCCATATTCCAGCCTCGTCACCACCAGTACCTGCTCTTACTGCAAAGCAAATGGTGATAAAAATACTCCATAAGTTGTAAAATTTAATAACAGAAATGGAAATAAAAATAACTATATGATAATAGTATTGATTTGCTAAGCTCAGATATCCATAAATTTCAGAATGTAACTACAATGAGATGTACGAGGCAAGGAGAAGCGGCCGATCCATAAATCATACCACTCCTTAATAGAGTGTAAGGATGCTAGTGCCTTAAGATAGGCATCTGTATTTGTAAAGCTAGTTTCCCTAAGTGTGTAACTAACTAATGCTGAGTCAGTACAGATAGTTACTCTATGATGCACTATATAAACTCACTAGAGTGAGTTGTTGTAACCAATTTTCATTCAATGCAAAACAGAAATAACAGAATGAGTCTTTCTCTCTCTTCTCCTTCTTTGTTTATCAATTTCTAATATGGTATAAGAGCTTCTTCGATCCTCAACAATGTCAGAAACCAATTCCACGCAAACGCAAACTGCACTCGATGCCGATCCTCAACATTGTCAGAAACCAATTCCACACAAACGCAGACTGCACTCGATGCCGATACAAAGAACATTTTCAAGACGTTCGCATAGCAAGTCACGATCAAATTGGATGAAGATAATTTTCACTCGTGGAAGCAGTATGCTACTCTATCGGACTCTGTTCTACCAAGGGTTGTTCAATAAGTTCAGTCTCATCAAATTAGGGATGAAATTCACAAACACAAGTTTGCACACACTAATGTGAAGTTCAGACATTGAAAAGCATCTCAAAAGGTGAAAAATCTATCTGAATATCTCGCTAGAATTCAGCGTATTGTTGATATATTAGGTTCAATTGATGATCCTGTATCCCATCGTGATCAATTCGAAGCGATTTTAGATGGTTTGCATGATGAATGCAATGCTCTTGCATCTTTTATTTAATATTATTTAATATTGTTGTTCTTTGTCCTATTATTGAAGGAGAATCCATGTTGCTCTAACATGAGTTTAAGCTAGACTGGGTCGTGAAAAGTCTTAGAATGTGTGGGTTAGGCCTAACTCATCCTACAAAATCAGCTTGTAAGGTGAGGATTACCCCCATTTATAAACACATGTTCAGGCCATAGATTGTCCGATGTGAGACTCTTAACACCCCTTCTCATGCTCAGGATTTGCGCCTGCGGCATGGAACTAAATGGTGGGTGGTCCAATGGATCTTAAACGAGGCTCTGATACCATCTTAGAATGTGTGTTGGACCTAACTCACCCTACAAAACCGGCGTGTAAGGTGAGGATCCCCCATTTATAAACATATGTTTAAGTCATAGATTGTCCAATGTGAGACTCTTAACAAAAAGTGTTATAAGCAAACCTGTTTCTGTCAATCTTGCTCAAGGCAATGCCACTACACCTCAAAATGTTTCTACTCTGAATCATGTGTCCAACTCTGTTCCAAATCAGTGGAATGAGACTCAGTTTACTGGTGGTCCTCAATTAGTCCTCAATTCAATGGAGGAAATAGAGTTTTTCCGCAGTAGTCGCCACATGAATTAATTTGTGGCAGAGGTGGTCTTTTTGCTCGTCATTTCAGAGTTCATTGTCAGATTTGCTTTAAGCCAGGGCATGATGCAAGTATCTGTTACTGCAAGCACTCGTCTATGATGACTATGGTGTATTCTCCCGGAATGTCTCTCAACCATGGCAGAAAACTCAGTCTCAAAACTGGAACTAGTAGACAAATAGTCTTAATCAATGGGTCTCTAACTCTAAATCAATGGTTGCCTGGTACAAATCATTGGAGCTCAACAATGGCATGCTTAAACTATAGGTCCTCCCAACTGTGCTCCATGACCTACCCTGACTTCTCTCAAGGACAACCTCAAGCCTATCTCACTAGTGACACAATAGCCAACTCATCCACTCAGCAATGGTATCCTGATTCTGGTGCAACACAGCATGTGACTAACAACTTAGATTTTCTTCTTGGTGGTGTTGACCTACCTGGTTCTGACCTACAAGGTTTGTCAATTACTTCCATAGATTCAACACATTTTTCCTCAACTCACAAATGATCACACACTCCTAGCACTCAATAATTTACTGCTTGAGCCTGACATAATTAAAATCTTATCTCAGTCAGCAAGTTTGCAAAGGATAACAATGTTTTCCTTGAATTCCATGCTGATAAATGTCTGGTTAAATCTCAAGATCAGTCTAAGTGCTATTACAAGGCTTTCTTGGCAAGGATGGCCTTTATACATTTGGTCCTTTGCAACCAACTCTAGTTTCTTTGGTCCCATCCATCATTCTCTTTCTTGCAATTCAGCTGCTTATAATAATGGTGAAGGCTTCACTTGTACAACATTTGACATAACAGGCTTGGGCATCCTCACCATGAGGCCCTGGAGACCACTCTTTCTCTATGTACTATTCATGTACCACATAGGACCATGAGGCCCTGGAGACCACTCTTTCTCTATGTACTATTCATGTACCACATAGGCCCAGCTTTGAGCTGTGTACTCCTTGTTGCCTAGGAAAAATTCACAGACTACCTAGTCAGATTTCTAATTCTGTATATCAAGCTCTTTCGGATTTGTTGTTTGCTCGTGTGTGGGGACCAATTCCCATGTTGTCTACTTCTGGATATAAGTATTTATTGACTTGTGTTGATGCTTGTACCAAATATACATGAGTTTTTCCTATGAAATTAAAATCAGATGTTCTTCTCACCTTCACACTTTATCGCTGTAGTTGAAGGACACAATCAAATCTTGGTAAATCAGCACCGCCAAGAATGAAGTCTGAGTTGTTGGTCACATGGTGTGTTGCACCAGAATCTGTACCAATGTTGAGTTGGTAAATTGCTCATATCATCACTAGTGAGATAGGCTTGAAGTTGTCCTTGAGATGAGGGAAAATTAGGTCTTGAAGTAAAGTTGGAGGATCCTCTAGGTTGCAAGCCATTTATTAGTTCCAGCAGTCCATAGATTAGCTGGTTGCCATTGATTAGAGTGAGAACTCCACAGATTAGGATTGTTTGTTTGTCCACTGATTCCATTTTTGGGACTGAGCTCCATACCAGTTTAGAGACTGAAGGTCCTGCCAAGGTTGTAAGGCATTCCATGAAGGATTCATCATAAGCATCATAGAGGAGCACATATGGTAACAGATGCTTACATCATACTCCGACTTAAAGCAAATATGGCATTAAACTTTGAAACGGCCAGCAAAACGAGCACCTCTGCCACGATTCATGTGGCGACCACCACGAAAAGTTCTATTTCCTCCACTAAATTGAGAACCACCAATAAATTGATTCTCATTCCACTGATTTAAAACATAGTTAGGCATACGATTCAGAGTAGGCACAGTATCGGGTTGAGTAATATTGCCTTGAGCAAGGTTAATAAATACATGTTAAATAAGCTCAGCTTTCTTTGTTCTATCAAGTTTAGATTCATGTAAGAGTAACATGGATTCTGCTTCAATAATAGGACAAAGCTCAGCACAATATTAAGTAATAGATGCAAGAGTCTAATATTCATCAGGCAAATCATCTAAAATCGCTTTCAATTGGTCAGAGTGAGATACCAGATCATCAATCGAACCTAATATATCAACAATACGCTTAACCCTAGCAATATATTCAGGGATAGATTTGTCACCTTTTGTGATGCTTTCCAGTTCTGAGCTGAGCTGTTGGATTTCGCATTGGTGTGCGCAAACATATATTTGTGAATCTCATCCCATCTAAAGTTGAATAATTCCTTCGACTTGCAGCTTCCACGAGCGAAAATTATCTTCATCCAATTTGATCGTGGCCTGTTGTGCGAACATCTTGAAGATGTTCTTCGTGCTGGCTTCTAATACCGGTTGCGTTGGCATTGGCGTTTGTGTGGAATTGGTTTCTGACATTGTTGTGGATCTAAGAAGCTCTTGATATCATATTAGGAAAAAATAAACAGAGAAAGAGAAAAGAGAAACTAATTCATTTTGTTATTTTTGTTTTTCATTCAACTGAATGTTAGTTACAACAACTCACTCTAATGAGTTTAAATAGAGAGACCTAGAGTAACTAATTGTGCTGACTTAGCACCAGTAAGTTACACTCTTAAGGGAACCTAATCTTTTGCAATACACAAGCCTTACTTACATCCTTACACTCTATTACTCTATTACTTAAAAAACCTCGGTCACCTCTTAGGTTTCTGTATCTCAGGGATAGGCTTCAGGTCATAGCAAGTCATCTCTGTCTCCCAAGAGATGATTGTGCATTTGAGGGACAGATAATAGAGTGTAAGGATGCTAGTGCCTTAAGATAGACATGTGTATTTGTAAAGCTAGTTTCTCTAAGTGTTACGATGTTGAGTCAGCACAATTAGTTATTCTATGGTGCACTATAAATTCACTAGAGTGAATTGTTGTAACCAACTTTCATTCAATGCAAAATAGAAATAACATAATGAATCTTTCTCTCTCTTCTCCTTCTTTGTTTATCAATTTCTATACCTTGTGGTGTACTAGTCAAATTGGTGAGTATCCACTACTCACAGTAAAACTATAAAACAGTGGCACTAGTGTTTAAAAATCAGCCTTATGTTCTCTAGCATAAGTCTTGGTGATACCATATTAAACTAAGCCAAGTAAAAATAAATCATTTAGTTGCGACAATGCATTGAAAAGAAGAACGTAATCTACCTTCAAGCATTATGTTTCTTGCATCCAGAGGATCACTGGGAAGCAGTAAAACCTGCCAACATATAACATGCAATTAGTAAGTTTCTAAAATCTGAGAGAAATGGAAAAGAAAAGAAAATATAGAGAATGAGACAGGTGATTGAAAACTCAAGATAGCTAAAGATAGAGGAGGGTGTGGTCATAAGAAAGTCAAAAGATAGGAAATTTCTGCTTGTGATGGGCAGAGAAAAAATGAGTACATATGATAACAACGTTGAAAAAGTATCAAAATTCCTCTGCATGGTTTTGACATTTCAGCTGATGTTTCACATTTGGGGTCGAGGGTGGCTTAATTGACATTGATCTATACTATGCAAACAATATACAAACTTTCGAGTGAAATTAGCATATTCCTGATGGCAAAACATATCAAGAAAAAGATTTATTGAATGCTCAGACTTAGTCTTCATAAATTATGATTAAACACAAGTCACAAGTAATGACAGACAAAAAAATGTAACTTGCATTCCCAATTCATAAAACAATGACATGAATAAAAACAAACCTTCAGCTTGTCCTCTAGCTCTGAGAGTTGCTTGGACAAAGATTCAACTTCGTAAGATATCATTTCCGCCATATCCTCATCATTGCCGTCATCCTTTGTTAAGGCTATCGTGTTGTTTGAGAAGAAGTTGAAAACAAAATGAATGATAAATAAACAATAACATGAATCATCCTTCTGGAAAAAGGATTGACAAATGATAGGCCTTGAGCAAACCTTTGGTGTCTTCAAGCATCTTCTCACAGTCTTTAAACTTATTATACAAGGACACAACCTAAAATCACAATATCACATCGGTGACATTATTAGAAGACAATTTGGACAAATTTCTCAATATTTAGTAAGGAAAAAATACATATAAAAAAAAAGGTTGTACTAGTAATAACAACTATTTTTTTTATAACCTCTCTCATTTAACTTCTCAATATTATCAATGCCCCGCAGAAAAGAGCTGTTTGTTCAAAGTCTATATGCAACGGTGCTATAGCACAACTATGGTCGCAATTTGACAACATTTTTTACCAAGTAGTATATCACCAAACATTTGCAATTTGTTTAAACTCAGTTATCCTATGCAGTATAGCGCCACTATAGCCATAATTTAACAACACTTCTGCAAGCATAAATCTATTTTAGTTGATAATCTTTTTATTATCGCAAAAACGGCCGCAACAAAACGGTATAAGAAGGTACCGATATTGTTATTCACCAGAACAAATTGTGATTAATTCACGGTGACGACCGCAATCACTATCACAAGAACTGTACCGATGGAAATTGCGAAAGCCTGCGACCACAACGCATGGCAGTTGCGACGGCAACCATTATTTAAAACCTATAATTTCCTAAGTTATAAGATAATCTAAATTCAGCCTAAATCAATGTAATTGTGAAAAAAAGATAAAAAGGAATAATAAAAGTTAAATTACCACGTCAAGCTCCGACACCGATTGTGCTAACTTCTGATACTCGCTGGGATTAGAAACAACGTCTGGATCAGCAAGCTTCACCTGAAATCATTTTACATTTCAGAAACAAAAAACTCGCTAAAGAAAATAAAATAATAGAAATTAGTGTAGAATTAGCGTGTAACATCATACCGATAGTTCTTTCCATGTTTTCTCAGCAGATTCAAGCTTCAAAAGCAGATAAGGTTCCGCCATGCAGACGAGTCTTGTAGATGGGAGGGTGGTTCTGGTGGGAAGAAACGTGAGGCGTCTGTTGATGAAGTGGTGAAGGGAGCGGTGTTTTAACGGAATTGCGTCGCGGCGTGTGCTGCATGTTCGGGCGGTGAAGCTCGCCGCGAAAGTGTTCATGGTGTTGAAGTCACACAGCAATGACTGTGTCTGTGTGTTTGGATAAAGAAGCAGGTGACGCGGAGGGATGTGAGAGCGGTTGCGAATGCTGTTAAGATGAGATAATTTGGTTTGGGCTGGGTTGGGCCTTTACTAAGTTTTTGAAGAATCTACTTGCTAGTTGCTACCCCACATTTATACTTCTCATCCCAAAAATACTTGAAAAGTCTAAAGTAGTCTTTTAACTAATGATTATGTGTAGTTTCAACCTTAATTGGATGTTATCAACTTTAATCTAGATGTTCAGCCAATCAAAAAATGATTATGTGTAGTTTTATTTTGTGTAAGAGAGGTTGAAGATGATGAGAATTCTTTGAAATCTCTATTTTGTATAGGTTTACTCTAGAACCTTACTAGAAATTATGCATGTATCGAGTTTTTTTATGTATGCAAGTTTGGAAGCAAAAGGAATGCAAAAGAATGAAAAAAATGGTGAATTTTGAAAAAATTCATCGTATTGTCGACCTATAAAGGTCTTTAGGTCGACCTATGAAAGCCTTGTGTTGATCTAAAAGAGTCAGCACATGGACAGAGCCTATAGGCTTTATTTCTGCAGCATGTGTGTCGACCTATAAAAGAATTTTCTTCTATCTGCCGACTTAAAAATCGTATAGGCCGACCTATAAAGGTTATATGGCAACCTATGTAGTCAATGCATAAAATATGCTTTAAAAATGAATTACATAGGTCAACCTGAAACTCGTATAGGCCAACCTATAGACTTGTTTTTCACATGAAACCTTTTTTAAAATAATACTTTGCTTCCTAATGCAAAGATGCACATTAAGACTCAGAGAATACCATCCAATATACATAAACGCTAAAATATCCTAGATTTGACATCATACAAAATACATCTATTGAAAAGTTGCACTCACAACTGGTACTAGAACGGGACAAAGTATTTTGTCTGACTTCAAAATAGCACACAAATTTATTGAATTATGATAAAATTATGAAACTCTCCATTCTAAAAGATTTTTGAACTCTATTTCTAAAACAAGTGACGACAACCCAAACGGACTTATGAAACTCAAGTTACGCCTAAAACATGACGACCAACGAAGGAGCTAAACTGACTACGCCTCTGGTATAAAAACCAGGGAACTGCTACTCTTGTAGTGCTCCTAGACCTAATTTACCCACTTTAAAAAAAAAATTATTGTGTTAGCTTTCTAAGCAATCGGAGACACCTCAAACGAACTTACAAAACTCAAGTTACAAAACTCAAGTTACGCATGCAATATGACGATCAATCACCATTTATGTCTACCTGTGATTTTTTTTTTTTGTTTTCTCTCTATTGAACAGATTTGAAACTCGCCTATTTCTCCTATTTGAGTCTTCGCCGCCCTAAAGACATACAAATAAATAATGGTTTGTGTCACATTTGAATCTCAACTCATCAGTACTCAATCATGCCTAATCACAAGGTGAATGATAACTTAACTAACTTAATTCATCCAACTCCAAAAATACATCAAAGTCATCAAAACTTAACTTTAAGGTCATATACCTTCAACTTCAACTCTAAAACTGTAAAAGGACTCTAAAAAAATATATATGATTATAGCTTAAGTAATTGACAACTTTAGAGTGAATTTCAAAACATGTTAACAACTCTAAACATGTTAGCTAACTCAAGGTTCACGGGTGACAACTCTACTAAGGTATTTCCCTACAAATGGGAAGGGTTCTCATAACCCTCAACTTAACTCTAAAATTACCTCACTGAAGTTGGCAAAGGTTTTCTCCAACACCTTGAGTTATTTAACTCCACAAACTCATCACTCACGATTCACACAATAATAAACATATCAATTGCACACAATTAGAAATTTATTTCACCAATTATCGCCAAATCAACTGAAAATTTTGGCACGTAGTGGACAAATGTTGGATATGATGTCAGGACGTCATAACAGCAGAATTAACACAAGAACAATTGAAAGAAAAAATGCAAGAATTTAAATAACGCACAGTAGTCGTTAACCCAGTTCGGTGCAATGTCACCTACATCTGGGGGGCTACCAAGCCAGGAAGGAAATTCATTATGACAGTATTAGTTCAAAGCTAAACTCCCCCATTTACAATTTCTCGCCTAATCACTACCTTGTGTAACTTCTACCTAGAAACCCTCTAGATATAAGATTCCCCCTCACTTCTTAATCAGCCACAATCCTAGTGACAATTCAACAAGAACAAATAATAAAAGTAGCACACTTCCAAGACAATACTTGATCTTGCTTAAAAGCTTCAATCAAGAATAATACACTTTTGCTTAAAAGCTTTAGAGTAGACAATGAACAATGAACAATTGACAATTAACACAATCCTACTCAGATGTCAAAAGACATAAGAGAGGAAGACAGAGAACAACACAAAAATCCTAGAAAAATTCTCACACAAAAATACGGCACACACCCACTTTCTAGGTAAAAGCATTTCTTATAAATAGTGTTTGAGAAGCATAAACTTAGGCTTAAAAACCGCAACAGATCTAAAATAGTAGCTGTAAATATTCTGCATAATCTTCTGCACAAGAATAGGAACTAAGTAGAAAGTTTCCTAAAAGGCTCAAGGATCCTTTTTATGAAAACTAACAGAATATGTCAAAACAAAAGTTCCCACAATATCCTCCCTTGAATAACGCAAACGTGTGAATTAAAACACACTCAAATGTCACGCTAAAAATAGCAAAAGAGTCATGTCTTAACTTTATGGTATAACATGTCCTGGAAAATGTCACAACATCATGCTGAACATGATGTCCGACTGTCATGGCAGAACATCTGGTTCAACATCTTGCTAACAACATGTTATTTTACCAAAATGCAGCCAATCAAAAAAATACAGAACTTACAATCTCCCCCTTTGGCAAATTTTGGCTAAACCAACCTTAACACACATCAGAGGTACACACAGCAGAAACAAACAGTAACAAAGAAACCCAAGCACAATGTTGTCACACCAATAAAGAACACCTGACAACATAATGTCAAGACATCATGTCTGACATCACAAACCAACACAAGCTACATGACAACATGCAAGCTCTGTATAAATTGCAACTTTGCAGCTACTGATCAGACAGGTACGCAACTCCCCCTATCATACATAACCAGTACTTCCCCTGAAGGGGGAAAACCCAAATCAACAGAAAAAGAACACATGAACATGAACTTATGCAAGCCCAGGCCCAAGCACACTCCCCTTGAACACCACAACCAACTGCAGAGAATAATGCATTCTCACAAACACATTAAATGGTTCCAATAGCAGCAACAGCATGAGAGACTACCATGCTCCCCCAAAATAGTTGCATACAAGCAATAACAATGAAAAATAACCATTCCTAAGCAGTAGTATAAACATGACATAAAGTCATGACATCTGATCTAACATCAAAAACAACAATCACATCAACATTTTACTCCCTTTTTTTAGCCAAAAATTGATAAAAAGAAAACAGAGTAAATGTACATAAATGGAAACACACATATATGGAAGCACAAATACTACTACTCCCCTTTTTAGCCATAATATTGGCAAACAAAGTAGTCATTCATCAAAGCAGAAGAAAGGTAGATGAAAATTAGAAGCAACAACCTTCTACCAAGCAAACATATTAAGCACACTACTATAAAAGTAATATAGACCATCTACATTGAGCATGTCATTAGACTGATCCTTCTTTACACCACCACTTTTTCTTTATCTTCTTTGTTAAACAAATATTTCTCCTCTTCAGCAAACATACTATTATTATCAGAGTCGTCTCTTTTACTACCAACAAAATCATCTTCAACCACATTTTCTTGGGATTTTTCAGGAGTCTCACTATGAAAATTTTCTTGTGTGGTTCTAACAAGATAATCAGGTTGGGCCAAGAATGTTGTTACATCCGGTATAACATCAGACTCAGGGTTGGTAACCAAGATCTTAGAGAGACAAATATGAGCACATGTGTCAATAGTGCTATTAACAACGACATTCAAATTAGAAGTTCAACACCATTGGGTTTCCATTTATTTCTATTCTTAATCATCACATGACTAGCCCTAGGTTGTGTTGGACGTTTTGGATAATCATACAGTCTATAACAGTAAGGCTTTATATGACCATATTTACCAAAATAATGACATTTCCAAGGCTGAAACTTGGCTTTAATCTAAGTTTTTTTGAAGTCTGGCAGGATTTTGCAACATTTGATCAGACATCGTGAGCTCATGCTTTACTTCAGCAGGAAAAAACTTTGTCACATGGGTTTTTCTTTGATTATTTAAAGAATGATAATTAAACCCTATACCAGTAAATATTTCACCTCCTTTCCCAACTTGAAGAATCTCATCCAACACATCAGATCCATTGTTCAACATTCTCACATATTTGGTCATGTTTTCAAGTTTAGAATTCAATAGGATTACCTCATCTTGAAGACCAGAGACAGTAGATAAAAGATTTTCTTTTTCAGCCTGCAGTTGAGCTATGATTATCTTTTGTGTTTATTCTATCTTACACACATCTTCACTTTTGACACAAAGCTCTCTGTATGAAATAACCAACTCTTCATAAGAGACATTCTGATCACAAAAATCTTCATCAGATTCACATCTGCCAGTGAGGGTTGCAACATGCTTAGCAGTTTCAATAACATGTTCACTTTCAAAATCATCATCAGACCCAAAAATATACATGCCATTCTTTTAATTCTTGAGGTACGTCGGACATTCTGATCTAATGTGACAAAAACCCTCACATTCATGACACTGACTACCTTTTCCTTGATTGGGCTTCTTCTTTGTTCTTGCTTTTCTCTAAAAATCATTGTTCTTCCTGATGTCGAATGACATGTTATTGGCATCTGGTCATGAACTCCTATCCATACTCTTCAGCACCTTATTGAATTGCCTCTCAAGAAGCATAATATTATTAGAAATTCCTTCATTAGTCTCCTTGTCATATTGAACCTCTTTATCATTAACGTTGGAGATAAAAGTTATGCTTATGTTCTTCTTTTCAGATCTTTCATTGATATCTAATTCAAAAGTTTGAAGTGACCCAACAATCTCCTCCTATTTCATGTTACTGATGTCTTAGGCTTCTCCAATTGTTGTGACCTTCATGTCAAACTTCTTAGGCAATGAACTAAGAATCTTTTTAACCAACTTCTCCTCTAACATCTTCTCTCTCAAAGCATTAGATGTATTGGAAACATCAAGAATATTCATGTGAAAATCATGAATGGACTCGTCATCTTTCATTCTGAGATTCTCAAATTTGGTGGTGAGAAGTTGAAGTCTTGACAACTTTATTTTTGATGTGCCTTCATAAGTGATTCTCAGGATTTCCCATGCATCTTTTGCCACGCTACAAGTATTTATCATCCTGAAAATATTTTTATCAACTCCATTGAATAAGGCATTTAAGGCTTTGGAGTTTCCAAGAGAAAGATCATCTTCTTCCTTAGATCAGTCATTTTCTGGCTTCAATTCAGTTGTGTCCTTCCTATCTTTCCCTTTACAACAGGGTGTTCCCAACCTTTGATAACTAATTTCTAGGTTTTTCTATCCATAGATTTTAGAAAAGTCACCATACGCGCCTTCCAGTGATCATAGTTTGTGCCATTTAAAATAGGCGGTATGTTGACAAATCCTAGTTCCATGTCTCTAGTACCAGAAAGTATCTCCCTGGAGCTCACCCAAAATAGAACAGAGTGCCTGCTCTAATGCTAATTAAAGTTCTGGCACGTAGTGGACAAATGTCAGATATGATGTCAGGTAACAGCAGAATTAACACAAGAACTATTTAAAGAAAAATTGCAGCAATTTAAATAACACACAGTAGTTGCTAACCCAGTTTGGTGCAATGTCACCTACATCTGAGGGCTACCAAGCCAGGAAGGAAATTCATTATGACAATATTAGTTTAAAGCTAAACTCCCCCTTTTACAACACATCGCCTAATCACTACCTTGTGCAACTTCTACCTAAAACTCTCTAGATATGAGATCCCCCTCTCACTTCCTAATCAGACACAATCCTAGTGACAATTCAACAACAACAAATAATATAAGTAGCACACTTCCAAGACAATACTTGATATTTCTTAAAATCTTTAATCAAGAACAATACACTCTTGCTTAAAAGCTTTAGAGTGGACAATGAATAATGAACAATTGACAATTAACACAATTTTACTCAGATGTCAAAAGACATAAGAGAGAAACACAAAGAATAACACAAAAACCCTAGAAAAATTCTGACACAAAAATACATCACACACCCACTTTCTAGGTTAAAAGCCTTTCTTATAAATAGCCTTTGAGAAGCATGAGCTTAGACTTAAAAACCGCAACATATCCAAAATAGCAGCTGCAAATATTCTACATAATCTTCTGCACAAAAATAGGAACTAAATAGAAAGTTTCCTAAAAAGGCTCAAGGATCCTTTTTATAAAAACTAACAGAATCTATCAAAATAAAAGTTCCCACAATATCCTCCCTTGGATAACACAAACGCGTGAATTAAAACACACTCAAATATCACACTAAAAATACCAAAACAATCATGCCCTAACTTTTTGGTATAACATGTCCTGTCACATGTCACAACATCATACTGAACATGTGACTGTCATGGCAGAACATCTGGTTCAACATCTTGCTAACAACATGTTGTTTTACCAAAATGCATCTAATCCAAAAAACATAGAACTTACATCAATATTAGGTTTATCATCTCAAAAACTTTAAACATGAATAATGCAACTCATAATTTACACATGTGACCTTATTGACATTGAGTTAACAAATGTGACCTTATTGACATGGGAGGCTCTGGTTATAATTACATTTTGAGATGCCCCGTGACTCATGGTGGCATGAGGATTTATGAAAAATTAAACTGCTTCTTCTGCAATGCAGTTTGGAGAAACATGTATCCTAAAGCTCATGTGAAGACGCTGCATAGGATGGATATCTCTAATTATCATCTTATGTTACTTACCCTCATGGATATTGAGCTTAGATAGGTGCCAAAATATTTTATGTTTGAATGTGTTTGGTTGGTTGAAGATACTTTTGAGGATATGTTAAAGATTTCTTGGGATATTCACCACCCTCTACTGCATAATCTTGAATCCTTGAAAATCACAACCTTGCAGTGGAATCTCCAAAATATTAGGAGTATTCGGAGAGAAAAAATTCATCATTTTAGTCGGCTTCAAGGTATTTAACGAACTATTAAAAATGGAAGGGATCATGAGGGCCTCACAAAGCTTGAAAAGAAAATTAAAATTAACCACCCCTCTAAGATTTTATATAAAGAGAAGCTTATTTGGTATCAAAGGGCGAAGGTCAACTGGATGGTGAATGGCGACTAAAACACCAAATTTTATCATACTAGTTGGGCACCGTAGAAGAAGGAAAGTTATTAATATGCTTAAATACAAAGATAACAAGTGGATTGAAGATGGAGAAGAAATTAAGACTATGTTCCAAGTTCATTTAAAAAATATTTTAACTACAAAGCTTAATAGTTCTGACTGGCTTCACACTTCTTATAGGTTCCCTAGTTTTGATAATAGTGTCACCAGACTTTTAAAGACTGATTTACAAGATTTTAAGATCAAGCAAGCACTTTTTGATATGACGGCTTGGAAGTCCCCTGGGCCTAATGGTTTTTCTACGGGTTTCTATCAAAACATATGGAACCTCACTAGTGAGAACACCAACTCTTTTATTCAACAACTTTGGCATATGAAAGCTTCTCTAGAAGATATTAACTTTTCTGATATTTGTTTGATTCCTAAACTTGAGAACCCAACTTGTAACTCAGCTTAGACCTATTGGTTTACAGAACTCAACTTTGGATTATTAGACTCAAGGGGAGCTTATAAACCTCATACTCTGATGTTGCAAAGAAAATTATAACTATCTAACATTGTCCTTTAAATAATTATGTTTGTCATCATAAAAAGGAGGGATATTGTTAGAACAATATTTTTTCATGACATCTATTCTTTAGGTTTTGATGATGACAAAGTATTAAAAGAACATTGATTATATTTGAGGTATGCAGGTTATAACTATCCTGAATATATATATATATATATATATATATATATATATATATATATATATATATATATATATATATATATATATATATATATATATATATATATATATATATATATATATATATATATATATATATATATATATATATATATATATATATATATATATATATATATATATATATATATATATATATATATATATATATATATATATATATATATATATATATATATACAGAATCTAATATACAAGGGCACACTTGAGAGAAGTTGAATTTCTAGCTTCTGGTGGTGCAAAATTTAAAGAACACTCTCTAAGTGATGTATGGCGTAGACTCTAAAGATGAAGGTCTCAGCATCAGAAGAAGCAACATAATTATCTCTACACTTGGTTGATCATTTAGAGTTAGTGATAAAGCTGAAGATATTCATACTGTAGAAAGCAGGCTGCATTATCAAATGAGTTTGTCAGCTAGAGTCTTAGTTCATAAGGCTCTAGAAAAGTTGGCATGCTTTACAGATAATAACTCTTAATGGCTCTATAGTATAAGATCTCTTTGAAGACTCAATGGTTAAACATGTTACACAATGGATCAAGATCTTTTGGTATATTTATCTTCAACATCTCTTGTACTATGGAGAAAGCAAAGACACTTGATCAAGTTATCTCTCCAACAACTAGTCTTCTGCAAATTCTATATAAGTAGCTGAAGGTTCAAACTGAATCTTTAACAAGGATCAACCTAATGGAGGAGTATCAAGATCAGCAATTATCAACACAATCATGTATGAAAAATTTCTATTGTAGGTTGTAATTATAAAACCCTTAAGATTTCTTAAACATTTAATATCTTATAAATATTAAGAGCTTTAGTTCTTTGTTATGGTGATTTCCCTGTACCTCTGATATTTGTACCAAGTACACCTTGTTTTCTATTCTGTTGAACATGTTGTTTAGCAATTTATATTAAGTCTCTCGCCAAGATGCTTGAGCCATGTAAGTCTCCTGCTATGTGCTAGAGAATTTAAAGTCTTAATCAAGTAGATTGATTGAGCAACCAAGTCTCTCGCCAAGATGCTTGAGCCATGTAAGTCTCCTGCTATGTGCTAGAGCATTGAAATTATTAATCAAGTGGATTGATTAAGCAAAATTCTTTAATCTGTGGGATTTAAGCAGGAAGTCTCTCGCCAAGATGCTTGAGCAATGTAAGTTTCTTGCTATATGATAGAGCAGTGAAAGACTTAATCAAGTGGATTGATTGAGCAAAAAAGTCTTAGGCTACGATCTGAGTAAAAGTTTTAAACCTGAGGAGTTTAAGTAGGAAGTCTTGGGTTTGTGGAACCTGAGCAGGGAAGTCTTGAATCGTGGGTCTGAGCAAGAAGTCTTGGGCCTGAAAGGCTTGAGCAGGAAGTCTCGGGTCTTAGGGACCTGAGCAGGAAATTCTTAGGATGCGAGTCTAATTAAGGAAGTCTTGAGTTTGTAGGACTTGAGCAAGGAAGTCTTGAGCCTTAGGGGTTTAAGCAAGAGGTCTCAGATTTAGGGTCTGAGCGTTGTAAAAGTCTTATGCAGAATGTATAAGCGATTGTAATCATGTTTTGATTATAGTGAAAATCTCTTGCGAAGCAAGGGGACCAGAATTATCTCATTTGGGAGGAACCAATATAAATCTTTGCGCCTTCTACTATTATTTATTTTCTTTTGTTAACATTCGTTGCTAAGTATAACCAGAATCTGAACACTAGTTTAGATTCTGAACTCTTATCAGACACAAATTAAGAAAATGAAAAACACAATTCAACCCCCATTTTTGTGTACTTTTCTCAGCTTCATCCCAATCATTCTGGCTTCATCCCCAAAAGAAGCATCCATGAAAACATTGTCATTGTGCAGGAAATTCTACTTAGTATGCATAAATCAAAGAGTAAAATGGGTTTCTTCGCTATCAAGGTCTACCTTTCCAAGGCCGATGATAA
This sequence comes from Lathyrus sativus, assembly GCA_963859935.3. Taxonomy (NCBI): domain Eukaryota; kingdom Viridiplantae; phylum Streptophyta; class Magnoliopsida; order Fabales; family Fabaceae; genus Lathyrus; species Lathyrus sativus. The sequence continues at coordinate 676,889,743 of OZ012737.1, forward strand.
TATAAGTTGGAACTTTATTAGTAATATTTTGTTCGAAGTTGAGGTTCCTGATAATCTGAAGGATCTCATCATGCTTGTTGTAACCTCAGTTAAGATAAGGGTATTATGGAAAGGCGACAAAGGTGAGTTCTTCGAGGCCAGAAAAGGCTTAAGACAAGGCGACCCTCTATTTCCTTACTTGTTTAATATTTGTATGGACAAACTCTCTCACTTGATTCATGATGCAATGGAGTCCAACAAATGTTAGTGTTTGAGGATTGGTAAATAGGATCCTAAAGTGTCCCATATAATGTTCACGAACGATCTTATCCTCTTTGGATCAGCCTTCGAATCGTAAATTAAAGTGGTTATGGACACTGTATCCCAGTTTTGTAACTCCTCAGGTCAAAAATTCAATATGGACAAGTATAATATCATGTTCTCTGGTAACACTCTTGTCTCTGTCAGGAATTTCATTCTTGCTAACTTAAGTTTTAAAGAGACTTCCTCTCTTGGTACCTATTTAGGGGTGCCTTTTACAGGCAAAAGTCCTAAAATCAAATATTTCTATTATCCTATTGAGAAAGTTCATTCTAAATTGGCCAATTGGAAGAGCAACCAATTATCTTTTGTTGGAAGAGTTACTTTGGCTAAGGTTGTGATTGAAACCTTGCCCACTTACACTATGATGATAATGGCTATCCCTCAAGACTGCATTCAGAAGATCCAAAAGTGTCAACATGCCTTCATCCGGGGAGACAATATGAGAGAAAGTACCTTCATTCGATTAAATGGAGAATCATTAGTAAAGATAAGCATCAAGGTGGCCTAGGTCTTAGAAATCTGGGGATCATGAATAAAGCTTGTCTTGCCAAGCTGGGTTGTAACTTGAAAACCAAAGGTAATTCAATTTGGTGCATTATTATGAAGAGCAAATATTTTTCTAGAAGACTTGCTTCAGGTAGTTTGACTGTCGAACCCTATGATTCCTACCTTTGGAAATTATTAGTTGACGTTCGTCCTAAACTAGACAATCTTTCTTATTGGGAAATGGGCAACATTACACCTATTAGACTGTGGAAGGATGCTCGAGTTGCTCCTGGTTTGCAGCAGGCTGACATCAGAAATAATATTAATCATGTGGCTGACCTCATTAATCCAACTGGTTGCTGGAACTAGAACTTAATTCATAGGTTATTTCCTCAGTCCAATATGGATAAAATTCGTGCCATTTCTCCTCCTTCTTTATCTGATATTATTGATGATAATTGTTTATGGGGGGGGGGGGGGGGACTGATTCCAAATTTTCTCTATGTCGAGTATGTATGCTTATCTAAGCCACAATCTGAAGACACTTCTAATTTTCATTGGGATTCCATCTGGAAGCTTCAGATCCCCGAACGAAATTAGGAATTTTGTTTGGAAAGTTTTCCACAAAGGAATCATTACCAATGTTTATCTCAACTATCTCCAGCTGAGGAACCAATTATGTGATGTCTGTGAAGATCAACTTGAATCTATTCTTCATGCCTCACGGGATTGCATTATTCCCAAAAGAATTTGGAGCCATTTGGCCAGCCATGACAACAAGGCTCGTTTTTTCTCCCCTACCTTAGCTGACTAGTTAGAGTTAAATGTCTCTCAGCAATTGTATCACTCTGAATTTGATTGGGATGCATTGTGGGCTTTCGGGTGCCATCTTGTTTGGGGTTGAAAGAATGAAAAAAATCCATGAACCTCATTTTGTCATGCCTCAAAACTTGGAGAATGAGATTCGTAAGAGTGTGTCTCTTTATCATGTCAGTAGAAGCCTTCAACTTAGAGTGCAACCCTTGCAAAAAGTCTGATTATTGTGCAGTGGATCCCTCCACCTACGGTTTGAATTTGTTTCAACTATGATGGGGCTAACAATGACGTGTTGTTTGCTAATTATGGGGGTCTTTTAAGAGATAGCCAAGGGTGCTTGCTAGGTGGTTTCCATAAGACCACGGGCAATTGCAATAGCGTTTCTACTGAACTCTGGGGAGTGCTTACTAATTTGGAGTTTGTTTTGAAGAAAGACTTCAAAAAAATTATTGTTCAAGTGGATAACAAGTTAGTTGCAGAATCTCTTGTTGGGCCGGACCTGGTTCATAGGCAAGGTTTGACTCTGGCTAGGCGTATTCTTCTTCTTACTAAGAATTTTGAGACTGAGCATTTTAATCACATTTATAAAAAGTCTAACAAGTGTGCTGATTTTCTAGCCAAACTTGATTTGTCTTATTTAGATTACTGCATCTAATTAATGATTGTCCATTAGAATTAAGTCAGTTACTGATCAATTGTAATAGTTCTTCTGTGAGACTTGTTGCCTAATGTTTATCTATTTAGGGCCTTTGGCCCTCCTTTTCTACTTTAAAAATACTAATTCTTCAATAACCAAAAAAATAAATAATAAGAAACAATGAGAAATTCATAGTATTTATTTCAATCTAGGTTGATACAAACTTAATTGCACATCCCATATTAAATGGACATGGTTTGGTAAAATGTTTACCCCACATCATGATGCTGTCACCTTCATATTATTGACACATTCACTAATGTCTAAATTTCACTTCTACACGCACAAAAATTGCACAGCGTTTCTTTTTCTTTCATGATCTTACGTATTCAACATTATTTCAAATATAATTAAATATTTTACAATACATATGCTTATATTAATTACTAACCAGACTACTCAGAGCCACCCAACAAAAGAAATTGATGCTTTCATCATGATGTGTTTATATTCATCATTCACCCAACAGTTGTCACATTGAGAAATTGAGATGCCAACTTTATCACAAATATGTAATCACAATATTCTTATTATTTTTAATATACACACATACTATACATTCGTGTTACATTATATTATATACTAATTTACCACCAATTAAATTCATCCATGTACAATCTGAACTTAACTTGTCCATTATAACATGCAATGCAATCCAACTCATATGCTTTTCAAATTTAAATTTCAACTTTAACTAACTTTACACATAATTTATCTACTTATTTATGTTAAACTTTACTTAACTACCTTTAGTTAATAACTCATTATAACAACTCATAAAAGCACAATTTGATTCCTTCAATTCAAACACCACACACACAACACATTCATATCACCACCTTTCACTCAAAAGTGCAACCACACCTGCATTCACTAGATTATTTCTTTAAGTCCATTATAAAAGTGATTTTTTTCCTTTGGTTCATGTGACTTTCTAGTTTTCATTGACAGAGAATGAAGAGGCTGAAGTAGTTGTTTGAAAATGGGAGTTGTGACTCTTGGTGAATTGAAGCCTAGTGTTTCTGGGAGAAAAAGTTTTCGTCCAAGTTCAAGCATAAGACATGCTACTGAGTGGTACTATATATTCTTCTACTACTTCTTAACATGTTTTACTCCGATTTTGTAGTTATTGCAGTCCTTAGACACAGACGCACAAATACCAGAAACAATAATGTAACTATAAATTTCAGTGTCATTGTCGTGTTTGTGTCATATATTAAGAGGTTGAATTTGAATTGGTGTTTTTATGTATCAACTATTATTTTAGCTTTTGGTGAAAGTGAATTTGGAGATGAAATAGGAGTTCACCGACAATGGACAATTTTTTTGGCTTCATATAGAACATGACAACTGTGAAATCAACTAGGCCATACTACTGTGACTTCAATGATTTGCATGAATGGGTTCCACTCTACTGAAATAGTCATATTCTTAAAATATTCTTATCCAAGATCTTGATTTGGAAGTTTAACTTTTCTTTTGATTTGTGATGTACAAATCACTTAGATTTAGTTTCATTTTTGTGATAGTAGAGTCTCTTTCAATGTCTCTGGTAATTTTCATGTTTATGTGTATCTATAGTGATTCAGAATGAGTATTTTTTTGCAGGCCAATTTCTGATGTTTCTAGTGATCTTACTATTCAAGTAGGAGCATCAACTTTTTCACTTCATAAGGTAAATGAAACAATCTATCTTCGATTTTGATATGTAGGGCCGTTTTTAAGGGTCTGCAACATGTGTTACTGTACATGGCTTTAAATTTGTTACAGTGAAAATGTGATTATAATAGATTTGTCACATGCGGCTAAACCATGATAAAATAGGGCTCTCAGATATTTTGTCAAGATTGAACCGTGACTGTTTAGATTGAACTGTGCCTCCAAAAACTTAAGTCAGCCCTGTCGATATGTTATAACTATGAACTGAGAACTTATAAGTCTTGCAAATTGTTTTTCAGTTTCCTCTTGTATCTAGAAGTGGAAGATTTAGGAAACTACTATTAGATGCAAAAGATTCGAAAGTTTCTCGCGTAAGTTTTCCGGCTGTGCCAGGTGGTGTAGAGGCATTTGAGCTAGCTGCAAAATTCTGTTATGGAATCAATGTTGATTTCAATCTGTCAAATATTGCTATGATACATTGCACATCTCATTTTCTTGAAATGACAGAAGAATTCTCAGAAAAGAATTTGGTGACGAGAGCCGAATCGTATCTAAAGGAGATAGTACTTCCAAACACATCAAGTATTATAAATGTTCTTCACCATTGCGAGAATCTTGTTCCTTTATCCGAAGAAATCAATCTCGTTAATAGGCTCATCAACGCGATTGCGAATAATGCGTGCAAAGAGCAACTTACTTCTGGTTTGTTGAAACTTGATCACAATTTTCCTTCTAAAGCAACATCGATAATGGAACCGGAAACACCTCTAGATTGGTGGGGGAACTCGATGAATGTTCTTAGTCTTGAGTTCTTCGAACGAGTTGTATCTGTTATGAAGTCGAAGGGACTAAAACAAGACTTGATCAGCAAGATTTTGGTAAACTATGCACATAATTCTCTTCAAGGGACTAGTACTGTTAGTTCCCTCGACGTAGAATCGCAGAAGAAACAAAAGGTTATTGTCGAAACTATAGTTCGCTTACTACCAACTCAATCAAGGAAAAGTTCAGTTCCAATCGCGTTTCTATCGTGTTTATTGAAAACCGCGATAGCGACAATGGTGCCAACTTCTTGTAGAAGTGATCTCGAGAGGCGTATCGGTCTACAACTCGATCAGGCAATTCTCGAAGACATTCTTATTCCAACGAACTCGCCTTTGAGTACTCACAACACAATGTATGATATAGATTCAATTTTGAGGATCTTTTCTACTTTTCTAAACTTGGATGAAGTGGATGATGAAGATAGTGATTTCAGAGATGAAAATCAAATGATGTATGAGTACGATTTCGACAGTCCTGGATCTCCGAAACAAAGTTCGATTCTAAAAGTATCCAAATTGATGGATAATTTTCTTACTGAGGTAGCACTAGACTCAAACCTTTTGCCATCGAAATTCATAGCACTTGCAGAACTACTTCCCGATCATGCTCGTGTCACAAGCGATGGACTCTATCGAGCCGTTGATATCTTCCTTAAGGTTAGAACTCTATTGCATATATGTTTGTTTATACTAGACATGACGATATCCAGTGAGATTCAGCCCTTATCGTTTTGATTCGTAAAAATACTGTACTATAACTGCTGGTTTATTTATTTATCTTATAGGTTCATTCAAACATTAAGGACTCAGAGCGATACCGTCTAAGCAAAACAATCGACTGTCAGAAACTATCTCAAGAAGCATGCAGCCATGCAGCACAAAATGAAAGGCTACCAGTACAAATAGGCGTACAAGTTCTTTACTATGAACAAATAAGGCTACGAAACGCAATGAACGGAGGACACAATCAAATCATGTTTGGTGGAAATCATGGCCAGTTTCCTCAAAGATCAGGGAGTGGTATAGGAAGTGGAGCAATTTCACCAAGAGATAACTATGCATCGGTAAGACGAGAGAATCGAGAGTTGAAGCTTGAAGTAACAAGAATGAGAATGAGGTTGAATGATTTGGAGAAAGATCATGTTTCTATGAAACAAGAGCTTGTGAAAACAGGTCCTGCACAGAAATTTTTCAAATCATTTGCTAAAAAACTGAGCAAATTTAATGCTTTGTTTCGTATAAATAGTATTCGCGAGAGTGGAACTGGAAGGTCCAGTTCGCAAACTCGGTCGCGGTTTCCATTTCACAGGCGAAAATGTCACTCAGTTTCATGACAAAATGTTATTAAGATGTTAATCTCTGTCACAATGTATAATATGCATAAACATATGATGAATGATGTGACTGTGATTTAATTTGACCAAATTTTGAGTTTATTATAAATGCTCATTGCTGATTTTTTGTGTTCATCATTATTTTTTGACGTCAAACTCTTAACACCACTCACACCCATCACTATTGGACTTGATAGTTTAATAGCAAAAATCTAATAATAAGAGACCTAACGATTTTTAGACGAGAATTTGATATTATTTTAGAATGAGTTTGACATTATTTATCACTACAAAAGCGATATATAAACTCTTTTTTAAGCTTTGTCTTTAATCAATGCGTGATTTAGATTTCTTCCAATACTCATATTTGCGCCTAATACTATTGTGCGTGGATGTAAATAATAAGTGACTCAAATTTTGTGTAACTTATTTTTCCAATATATCCTATTTGTCTATTACTATTGAGTTTGATGTACATGTATAAATGGTGATAACATGAATCGATGGACTAGAATTAGAATTTTGGTCTAATTCAATTCTACAAAATCGACTTAAAAGGTAATGTTTGTCTCAATTTACAAATATATATTTAAGTCATATATTATATAATATAATGTAAGACTCTTAATCCTATATCACATATGTCAATATCGCATTCGTGTCCGCCATTCTTATATGTCTAACACCAAACCCTTTTTTTTCTTTCAAAAATATCATTAAATAACTAAAGATAATAATACAGAAATACATGGTATTAACCCTTTATGACAAAAGTTTCAAAAGACATCAAAATCATAACATGACTACAAATTAGCACCAAAAACAAGCCTTTGAGTAAAGGACTTGAAGGTTGATAACAAAAAGACAGCAGGATGAGATACAATGAATCATATCATATTTCTTTTGGTGTCAAAGAATCACATAATTTGATTATGTGGTAGCATAATGACTAGAGTGACAAAAACCAAATAAAAACAAGCAATGATTATTCATAACCAAATAAAAACAAGCAATGATTATTGATCATTTCCCACTTCAACACCATTTTCATGCGTAATAATACCATGTTCACAAAAAATATTTGACTCTCATTTCCCACTCTGCTTGGATATAACTTTTCCGACAAGAATAGGTTTTGAGAAAAAGTGAAAAAATGATGGTGCCAATGAAAAAAGAGGAACAACACATCATGAGAAATGAACTCCTTTATCTGTTTTATTTTGCACTAGTTGGCCTACATTCTCCTTTTTTTGGTTAATTAAGAGGGCCAAGCTCAAGAGTTATGTGCTCACCTCTCTCCTTGTAGGACATTTAGAAAACAACTATTACCACCCTAGATTTTACTCATTAGGGAAAAAACCAAATAATTCGTGATTTTGAAAGCGGAATATATATATATATATATATATATATATATATATATATATATATATATATATATATATATATATATATATATATATATATATATATATATATATATATATATATATATATATATATATATATATATATATATATATATATATATATATATATATATATATATATATATATTATTTTTTATTTTTTATTTTCATATGCATATAATTAAATAGACAACTAACAATTTTTTTTTAAAAGAGGAACATATAAATGTGAATAATTATATGGAGAAAAGAAAAATAAGGAGGAGAATAAAGAAAATAAAGAAATACAATGATGCAACAAAATTTCACACACAATATGGAAAAAATGTGTGAGAGAATAATACAGAAGATAAGAAGTGAAGAATAAATAAACAAATTGAATAACACAAATAATTGATAATCCAATTTATTAGAATAGTTAGGATTTTTAAAAAAGATGATGAAGAAGAAGAGAGAAATCTAGAGAGAATAACTACTCTATTGAGACAAAACTGAAAAATATTAATGATTGAATTTCAAATTAAACTATATGATAAAAATTGTTTTTTGAAATTACAACGACGTGCCTATTAATAGGCAACCAAAATCCAGGCTAAAAAATATACAAAGTTACACTTCGATACAACTGTTATATGTTGTATTTAATTTTGTCAAATATAAATGACTCTACAGTTGATTTGACTAGGTTACATAACTTGTCGAACACAAACTACTTAATGAAATGATGAATTACATCTTCTAACACACCTCCTAATTTATATTTTCAAAACTTTTTGTCATACTTCAAATTTTACCCTTAGATTTTTTGATCTTTTACATCATTTTAAGTTAGTCATCTTTTGTATTTACAGTTGTATGGTTCATTAGCCATTAATCATGCTCTCTTTCAGTTTAATTTTTGTCACCTAATGTCATCTTGATTTTTGTCTGCTTTTGTTCGTTTAGATTTGTTATCTCATTTATTTAATTCATTGTTTTCAAGCATAATCTATATATTTAATCTTATTTTAAAGTCTTAGAACTTTATGTTTTTAGTTTTGAATTTTTGTTTTTATTTATTATTTTTAAGTATTTAGTCTAGTTTAAAATTTATTTCTTCTTTTGTTAATATTATTTTTATTTATTTATTTATTTTATTATTTATTGTTATTATTATTTTTACTACTATTACATTTTTATAATTATAATAATAATAATAATAATAATTATTATTATTATTATTATTACAAAGCCCAAATTATTTTTTTTAATAATAATTATTATTATTACAAAGCCCAAATTATTTTTTTTGTCATTTTAAGTCCTTTGCATTATTACAACAAAATTACAAAAGAGGGTCAACAAAGTCTCTCTCTGCTCCATGTTTACACCAGAATAAACTTTTGCCAAACTCTGCTATCGTACCAGCCAATTTCTCCTGCGAACCAGCCTGCAAGCTCTACCACATGCTACAACATCCTTTTCTGCACACATCTCGACCATATACGAAAACTTTGTCATATCCATGAAAAAATCAATACATCAAAATATGAGGACCCTGCATCACCTGCTTAAACATTGCACAACAAAGGTAACTCTCTGCAAATTATATATCTTGCCACTTCTTCCCCCAACACTCCAAGAATTGCACTAAGACCACAATAAAGCTACTACCTGCAAGCAACACACAGGAAAATAGAACACCCAACACCCTTTGTTCCTCTTAATTCACCTTGATCTTCACCATTAACAACACCCTGCCATAACTAAGAACCACATAGAAATCCTTCGTTCTTTTTGCCACTTAAAATTCATCTCCTTATTCTTCAACACTTCACGGTTAACCTCTTCAACCCAAACTGAATCAAAAAAATCAAATCCTTCCTAACTTGAAAACCTCATCGTCGTCGTCATATTTGAATCACCCTTCTTCACCGTGTCGCCACGAAAATTAGAAATTCACCGCGAATCCAAAGCAAAAAGAGGAAAATAAAAGAGATTGAGAAGTTCGCGATTCTGAGGCGAAGGAAATCGAAACAGAGAGTGAGAAGATTTGAAACGTTGATTCGTTTTGAGAATGAGATTTCATTTTCTCCCTGCATTTTTTTCGTGTTAATGGCCTCACGATTTTGTTTCGTTTCATTATTTCATTATTGTTTTTTTACTTGAAGCATTCAACTGAGTCGGATTTAGGGTTTTTGACCCAACTCAATTCATGCACTAATAATGATGTTTAAGTAATGGGCTTTGTAAGCCCGTATGCTTCCTTTTTTGCTTTTCATGTTTTTTTATGAAAGCCAGTGGATAGTGGACTCTGCATCGGCCCACATGATTTCACTCTTGGCACCACTTCTTTTCTATATACACCCTTTAATTCTTTATCCTACACCCCCGCTTTTAATTTAGTTAGTTCCTAGATTTTAAGTTATTAAGTTCTTAATTAGAACTTAGTTTAATATTTTTAATTAGAATTCGATTAGCTTTAATTAGTTTTTATTCCATTTTAGTTAATTTTAGTTTTTTTATATATATTTAATCATTTAGTTGTAACTAGTTTTTTTTAGATTTTATTACTTTTTTATATTTAATTACTTATTTCTGATTAGATTTTAGATTTAGTTAGTTTATTCAAGGGCTCATCTAGGTTAGTTATTTAAGCTTTTTTTTAGAAATTAATTGGTTTAGTTTCTAGCTTATTTAATTATTTAGTTTTTTAATAATAAGAATTCAGTTAGTTCAAATTTTAGAATTAGTTAGTTAATTTTATTTTGGTTTAATTTGATTTTAATTAATCGTGACTTTTCTATATTTTTATTAATTCTTTATGTTTGATCTAATTCTTGTTACTTTTGACTATATTTAAATTCTGATTTCGATATCATATCCTAGGAGTTTTTAATTTGCTTGAGCATTTACTGTATATATTGCTATTCCTTTTACACTTGATACTCGAGGTTCATCTCTTTGTCCCTCGTTTTCTTTTACCTAAATTCCAAAGGAAAGGATCCTTTGTTGACTGCCATGTCATACTTAGCCTAACTTTAGCTCATTACACTTTATCCTAGCCTTAGGATTAGAGTCGTTGTGCTCTATTTAATCGTCCCACCGTGGACATCCTTTTTCTTTCCCTTTTAACCTAACCTTAGGTTTAGAGTCACCGCACTCTATGTAGGTGTCTCACCGTAAACATTTACTTTTCCCTTTGGAACCTTGACCACAGTCAAGAGTTCCTCACCCCTATTGAAGGGAACTACGGTTGCTCTGATTCTATTTCCGTCAGGATATATAGGCACGAGATGCGTTGTCTTGGCGATCATACTTTGTATATACTTTAGACCTTTACCTTAGCATATTTTCCTTAGCAAGCAAACTTTAGCATAACACAAATATTAACAAGAGGTTCCTGTAGAGTACTACAAATATTTAGGATGCTAACACCTTCCCTAAGTATAACCAACCCCCGAACCTTAGATCTCTTAGCTGCGTTGTTACATAGCGCACTTAGAGTTTTCTTCGATCTTTACCCTTTCCTTTGGATAAATCAAATCTCGGTGGTGAACTGCATGTTTTGTGATTCAAGTTAACACAATAGCTTAATATCTGATTCTCACCGCGACAGAAATGGCGACTTCACTGGGGACCTCCCCTAAGATGGTTAAGCCCACCTTGTTTATATTTGTGTTTTACTATATGTTTGCTTGCTTGTATACTTGTATATTTGTATATATTTGTAGATATATCTGTTTGTGCCTAGGTTTTTTTCTGTATGCAGGGTTATTACTTTGAGTGGTGAAGATAAGTCCTATACCCGGACTTGAGTGCACCTATGATAGGAAGGTGGTATATTCAAAAAGGCTTATAGGGAGTTGATTTCCGACCAAGCTGACTTGAGAAACCACCACTCAGTGGAGGCCTTCTTGGGCGTAGTTTTGTTGAACGAGTATTCGTGAAAACATTACTACTTTCAACCTAGGAGCCTGTGACATTGAGGACCTTTAGTTACCTTTTACCCCCATTTGGCCTTGTTAGGACATAGTGCGATGACTATGAGGGAGTAGTCCCGAAGTAGTTGATACGTGATACTACACTCAAACGAGACTCTCTTGAGAATATTATTGATTTCCAAGTAGTTGGTGTGTCGATAATATCCGAAAGATGGGTCGATGACTTTGAGAACTTTGTTAGAACCCGTTATGCCGGTGCTTTACCCCTAATACACACTCGGTGGTTGGTTCTTTACCCATACCTCATGTTGTGATCTCGAACCTTTGATCATTTTATATGTGTTTTGCATCCTGTCTTGCATCGTATTGCATTGCATTTGCATTTTTGCATGGATCATTGCATACCTCTGTTTGTCTAGTAACTCATGCCCAGTTGTTTCTATATTCCAGTATACCTCTGAGTCGTCAAGCTGATTCCTCGACACCGATATCAGACTAGAGATAACTATAGATGCAAGATGTCAGAGCAAGAGGTATATAATGAAGAAATATGAATGAAGATCGATGACTTAAAATCAGGCACGACCAAGCTCACCGAGATGCTTCAAGTACTGATTGCTAGAGGAGAGCCATCTCAGAGGACCGTCATTCAGGAAGTTTCAAGTGTTGATCCTCCTTATGTTCAAATGCCACCATCTATTTGGCCAGAGTTTGGTTTACCTCCTAACTACTCTCCGCCTCTTGCATCTACTGCTATGATTGGTCAGACTGTCAGACCAGTTTTTCAAGCTTCCGTCTTTGCTGAGCCCAAACCTGTGGTCTACACTGTTACCCAGACTGTCCGAGCTTCCTTTGAGACCCATCTCTATGAGTACAATGCTGCCAGTACTCAAGGGGAAGACCGTGAAGATTTTATTGAGCCTGAGGTTGTCCGTGAACATCTTCAGATCATAGATAAGAGACTCAAAGCCGTCGAGGGCACTGACTTCTTCAACGTAGATGTAGACAAGATGTGTCTAGTTTATGGTTTTGTTATGCCTGCTAAATTCAAGAACCTAAAGTTCGTGAAGTATAAAGGTCACTCATTTCCAAGAGCCCATTTAGTCATGTACTTCTGAAGGATGGCAACTTACACCAACAATCAGAAGCTGCTCATCCACTACTTTTAGGACAGTTTGAGTGGTGCCTCTCTCAAGTGGTATATGAACTTATAGCATAATAGTGTCCACTGCTTCCAGGATCTCGCCAATGCTTTTATGAGGAAATATAAATACAATCTGGACATGGCTCCTGATCACCGTCAACTTCAGAATATGTCTCAGAGTGAGAGAGAGTCGTTCAAGGAATACGCTCAGTGTTGGAGAGAATTAGCTTCCCAAGTTGAACCCCTTATAGTAGAGAAGGAGCTAACTGGAATGTTCATGGATACTTTGTCCTCTTTCTATTGGGAAAAGATTATTGGAAGTGTCTCTTCGAGCTTTACAGATCTGGTGACCATTGGCCAAAGGTTAGAAGAAGGACTAAAAAATGGCAATGTATCCAGAAGCGCTGAATCTTCCAATGGTGCAAAGAAATCCTATGGGAATTTCCAGAAGAAGATAGAAGATCAGACCAATGTTGTCATGACTGAAGTGAGAAGGCCTCGTCCTAGACCTCAGTTTCTTGATCATCATGTTGTTGCTGTTGTTACTGCTCCACGACCAGCTCAGATTCCTCAACGCCTAGCCGTTGGACAGAGCCAGTATCAGAATAGGAATCAATTCAATCCTATTCCCATGACATATATAGAACTTTATCCTGACTTGGTTAAATAAGGGCTGATCATTACAAGGACTCTACAACCTCCTCCTAATCCTCTTATAGCTGGATTTAGAGCTGATCTTCGCCGTGCATTTCATGAGGGCGCCCCAGGCCACAATTTGGAGCATTGTATGCACTGAAAGCCTGAGTGCGTGAGTTGGTTAGAACTGGAATCCTTGATTTTAAGGATAGTCACCCGAATGTCCAAAACAACCCCTTGCCAGCGTATCAAAAGTGAAGCTTCAGTCCGACTTCAGCAGACTATCTTCTTAAACGTCAGTGTTTCAAATAGGACGGCTCATCTTTGTACTGATTAGTCAATAGGCCTTTTTTTCTCGTTGTTTGTACTTTCCTCCATTTTGTTTAAGTTGTTTGCTTCTTATTAGTGTTTGTACTTTCATATTAATGAAGTGAGTGTTGCAACTTTTGATTTCAATTCATTTTGTCTATTATCTGCATTTTTATGCTTTATCTTTCAAATATTTACTCCTTGTCTAAATTTTTGATTATGCAAATATTTGAGGGAGGATGATGAAAACGTGTACCCATAATGGTTATTGGTATGTGTCGCACCCTATTTTTTTACCGTAAGAGCCACCTGTTTCTTTTGTTTTTTTTACTCTAATTTAATATTTATGTTTCACGGCTAACCAGTTTGTGCAGGTGCAGTGATGTCAAGGTATAGATTCTTACAAACAAAGAATCCCAAGGATGTGACTGGTACACTTGAATTTAAATTTCACCATTCAAGAATTCAAGTTGGTGAATACCTCTGGCTATTGGGTATCTCGAAATTAAGTACGGACATATCTTCATGTGTGATTTTAAAGGAAGACAACTGAGGATGTTACTACACTGATCTAATTTTGTTTCGAGTTAACTTCCCCGTTTCAAATATATGTTCTATTAAGGAGTTTGCGGGATAGGACTCTAAGGGTCCTCAAGGCGACAATCAAGACATTTGGTTCATTTACGAGTAATTTCCAAGTAGAGACTGAAGGAATAACTAACGGTAATATTGTCAGCTCGAGAGTCTCTTCTTAATTGGATACAACCACGTATAAGTTCTTCCGACATAAGGCATTGCAAATCAACGAGAAATACAAGTCATAATTTAAGCTACTGAATAAAATAATGGTTTGTAAGGGATTTGGAACTATATAGAAGAAGTCTCGAAGTTGCAAGTGCAACTCTCCCTCTTTTTTCATGATAAAGTTATAATTCAAACTTTAATCCGATTGACATTTCAAGATTTAAGATCCAAGGTTTACAAGATTGAAAATTATATTTGCTAAAACTCTTTACAAAGCCAAACATCTGAGCCACCTCAAGAACATTCAGAGCTACACACGAACCATAACCATTACAACATCGGAGAATTACAGAAAAAGTTAACAGCTACCACAAATCCTTAAGTCCTAATCCTAAGCCATCCAATATCTCTTTGTGCCATTCATACTTCGCACCTTGAGCATGCCACACCAATCTTGAAGGCCCTCGCGTATTAACCTATTTCATGTGTACACCTGTGATAAACAATAACAAATCAATTAGAACACAAGCAGAGATTCACATCCAGGTTCGTTAACATACATTCGCCACACGTTAACAGTGGTCACGGTAGCAAGTTCAGAGTAACCGTCAAAACCGCAACAACGATGGTAAGATGCATAAGGAACTTGCTTCATCGGTACAACACTAAAGCTACACGAATGTGTCGACAAGAGAAAGAGCCCTACACGAAAAACTATGCCTCCGTAATAGGTGCACGCGAACAATTACGTTGACAGCAGGGAACAACTCACCGGATAATATCCTCATTAGAGCACTCTCTTGTCCAGTCTTTAGGGAACTTAAGGAGGCAGTTTTTTTTCTCGTGGCAGAGTCATTGCCATGTCACATACCCTGTCTGATATCTCCAGCCTGTTATGGATGTGATTCAGTCGGATGAACTGGCGCTTCGATTACTGGTGTTGCTCTGTCGTCGGTACACAAGATATTAACTCTGGATGTGATGGATCAAACACGGTCAATGTTGTTGATACTATGGACTTGTTGGTTGATGCTGTAACAAGTTGTAGATTTGAGGTGATGGGTCCTGGATCAGAAGAAGTGGTATTAATGAAGATTTTACAAGTCCTTCTAGCTTGTGTGAAAATTAAAGCATACTTAGTAACCAACACATTTGCACTATAGTGAACACCTGCTTCCATATAGTTCATCAAGCAGGAACCAAAGGTGAGTTGTTACAACGGATAACTCGATATACAATGCATGAACTTGTTAGGTGTATATGCTCCCACCTTCAAGAGATTGACACTGCAGAGAATTTATCTATAAATGGGATCACCACTTCGGAACAAGAGACCTGTGAACTAAACGATGAGCAAGTTTCGGCAAGCAGACGATTCGGAAATGGGAGCCTGAACTCTGCATATGATGCTCAACCATCGTCCGCGAGTATTGCTTCTAGTACTGCGTATATTGGTACAGAAACTGTAATGTCCGAAAGCAGTGCTACTGCCAGTAGTGAAAAGGAGAATGATCTACAAGAGTTGCAGCTCATGACGGAACCATATGGAATTCCCCGTATGATGAAGACTTCATTTCTGTGCTCTTTGTTGAATGTTGTTGATCATATAGGAATGAGTCCTCGATCGAACACAATAGCATTTGATAAAGACGTTCCTCTTTTGGCCTTAACCTTGATTAATTCAGCTTCAGAACTTGGAGGGTGTTCTATTCACCGTCACCCAAGGTTGCTAAGCCTAATTCAGGATGAGTTTTTTTCAATGGCGTGTAGCTTTGTTCTCGATCTTTATCATCATCTTCGTACAAAATTCAAATTGCAGCTAGAAGCCTTTTTTTCTCTTGTGGCATTTTGAGACTTGCACAAAGCAGATATAGGGCTTCGTACCAGTAGCAAGAGGTAGCCATGGAAGCCCTTGTTGACTCACGCAGACAAAGGACATTTATGGTTGATATGTATTGCTAACTTTGATAGCAACATAACTTGCAGTAATGTCTTTGAAGACCTTGCTAACGCATTGTCAAGAAGTGCATTTCCTGTAAGCTGTCCATTGTCTGCCTTGCATATTCTTGCTTTAGATGGTCTTATCGGTGTTACACGGGGAATAGCTGAAAGGCTGCCACAACCGGAATTATTTCACAACCAACTTTTGTCAACAATTCTCAAAGCAACAAACTGTTTTCACCGCAAGTTGCCGCAAATTACCAGCCAGCACTGCCGCTGCTACTGCAAATACAAATTGAAACAATCCATCAGCCCCTGAAAACAGAGCGAAACGCTTCAAAGAGCATGGATATAACCCTTACCTTCCATACCGTTTCTTTCTCACATCCATAAAAGTTGTGTCGTGTTCACAATTGATTCCTGCAAGTAACCAAACAGTCAATGATTTACACAATGTTTACAAAAGACACAAGATAACACTGTTTTCAAATTCATTCGCATCAAATTATGATAATTCAGAGGATTACCCTGTAGGTCACCCTTCTCTATTCTTGGAGAACTCCAAACGTCGCCAGAAAACTCGACTGAAGAAGCTCTAATTTCTGAGAATGTAGTTCACACCAGTAGAACAGTGAAACTCAGAGCGATGGATCCTTAGAGGCTAGTCACATTAAGGGCATGCTCACAAGCTGTGTCTGAACTCATCAGTTAAAACCTGCAAAGACAACCCAATGCAGCTGGTGCAGATGAAGACAACCACGATGAAGGTTTTGACTCGTTCATTATCTCACTCCAGCTCCCCAAGCACCATCATCAAACACATGAAAAAGGATGTTCAAATATGTATCAGTTTGAAGAGGAAACATAGGAACGTGGATTGAATTGAAAGGATATACCCTGCGAACGCTTGCTTTTGCTACTCTTCACCACCAGCTTTCTTTTTCGTGGAGTTTCCTGCTAGACACGCATCAAGCACGAAGTCTCCCCCTCTGGGCTTCTAATCCACCTTCTGGCCCAAGACATTTGCCACCTGTACCTGCCAGGTCATGATCACAGAAATAAAACCGTTAGAGAATATCCCTGGGAAGAATAAAAGATGTTATTCATACTCAAATCAAATCCAAACTCAAATTAAAGCAAAATCAAAGATTGAAGTGCCAGTTAATAGCAATCATACGAATTAGGAATGTTTTCAAATCTGATTCACCCTAATTTGGAAAACGTCAATCCACATTCAAATCAGCATTCAAATTCATTCCAAGATTTTTTTTTCATTCAGAGGCCTATATAAGGAGGCTACGTAGAAGGAGAAAAACGGTTGAGAGAAAGTTATCATAAGAAACCGAAAATCGCCACAAAGTCAGTTCAAAAACCTAAATTGAGAGAAGGGAGAAATTATCTTTCTTCCATTGACAGAACCAGCTCCATTCGCTGCGAATCCAAACCGCCGCAAGTTCAGCCAGACGAGACCCGTTTTCGACGCCGCTGCGATCATCAACTGTCAGTAATGCTCTGTTCTTTTCCATATTATTGAACTTTTGATATCTCTGGTTTTGATTTCAGGATTCAACAAAATACGAAGGAGATGGTGAACGAGAGAGATTGACCGTGATTGGAAGAGAAGAGAGAAGTCAAGGGGTACCGATTTTGAGGGGGAGGGATGAAAATGGGGGCTAGGGTTCGTGTTTCTCTTTTGTTTTCTTTCAATTGGCTATAAAGCAAATCTCAAAGGTTAATCTTTTCCAGAGGATTATCTTGCTCAAGGCTACAATGATTATTTTAAAGATTCAACTAGCTCATACCATGAAAAGGAAAGTTTAGGGTACAATTTTGATAATTGTACAATAGAAAGAAGCAGGTATTACAAAACTACTAAAAGTAATGCTAGAGAAGGCATCTGTAATACCCCAAAATTTGCCCTGAGATTTAGTCGAATCATTTCGCATTTCATGGCATTTCACATCGCATTTTGGCTAAATACTAGCGTGTTATGTAGTTGGTTGATTTTTGCAGGAAAATATCATGCGGCGCGTTTTTAGTGCATGAAGTTTAAATTGGTCATTTGGTTGCGACCGACGGTCAACTTGCGAGTTCTGAGCCGTGGTCAGAAATTTGAGCCGTTGGACATTGGTGGGGAGTTTTTGATGGAGGAGGTTTTGGATCCGTTCGAAATTGATTTAATTCAAAGTTTTGGACCGAAGTTTGGCCGAGGATTTGGTTCATTTTGAGTTTAATCGAAGGGTTGAATCCGGACAAATTTGTTCGTTTGAGTTGCTGGAAAGATTAGTCGGAGGTTCGTACTGGAGACGGATTTAGTCGGATAAACTGGAGAAATTCGGAATTAATAAAAATATGTAATTTCTTTTCGTTTTTCATTTCATCTTAAAATCAATTGTATTGCATTTCCGTTATTATAAAACATTTTATCTCATTCTTAATTTTATTTTTGTTTTCATTTCCTTTTTAAAACCATTGATTTCATGAGTTATTTTATTTTTCATTTCATTTCTTTTACTTAATTTCTTTGTTAAAAAAAAAAATAATAAACAATAACTTCATTTCATTTTAAAGTAATTTTATTGCATTTTAAATATATTTTTTATTTATTTCATTTTTAACATTGTTCTCCTTTTTCATGCCAAATTAGTTATTTTTAACTTTTTGTTTTCATTTTATATTTTTTTAATCAAATGCTTATCTTTTAATACCAATTTCATTTCATTTGCATATCAAAAATAATAAATAATTAATATTTTAAAAGAATAAACAATTTTATTAATGATATTGATTCTTTACACAAAAATTAACAAATAATAAATTACAAAAAAAGAGGAAAAAATAAATTACATTTTTAAAAATTTCCTAAAGATTCCTAAGTCTTCTGATCTTCTCCGACTTTGTCCGAGCTTCCGACCGACTCTTCCGAACCTGCAAATAAAACAAATTTAGTCGGTTAGTTTTGACACCCTCAGAGTGGTATCATCATCGGGTGTTCGATTCTCGGCAATGGCCTATCCGGCAGCAATCTGTTCTTGTTTCCGAGGCAACGAGAGAGATAGATAGATAAAAGCTGTTTTCCGAAGAAATGATTATCAAAAAAAGTTGTTTCTGCAAAAGTGCTTATTTGAAAAAGCACTTAAATTAAAAAGCACTTTTAGCCAAACAGAGTTTTCTAAAAAAATCTGGGCATCCGCGGATCCAACACAAGGTTCGCAACAACAACGCAAACAAACAAATCCAATGAACAAGGTTAAGATCACAATGACCAAATTCTGAAAAAGTCTCCAACAGTGATTTTGCAACAACAGTCAACAAAGCGAACAATCAGCATAACAAATCCACCAAAACCAATAAACCTGTGGAAAATCAAACAACAACAACGTTTCCGAAATAAATTCCAACAAGTTCATCCAACTAGTTCAAACGAATCAAACACAAGCAAGAAGCAACAGAAAGTCCTGAAAATCAGCATAGACGAAGCAGTTTTTCGCAATAAAATCGTGATGGATCCGGTCCAGAAAAAACAACATATAAACCATCAAGAATTCATCAGATGAATAAAAAGGATCTGCGAACCCTAAGAAGGAACTCAAAAGCGGAGGCTCAGAGGAATACCATTTCCATCATCATTGTCGACCGACAACGAGGTTCAGAAATGGAGCTTCATTATCACCTTCGTTAATAGGTGAAAGAAGAAGAGGAAGCTTCCAATCAAGCTCGCGATCCGTCCGTCGCCTTCACCGCAGTCAAAAGACAGTCGTCGGGTAACGAACTCAGGCCTCAGAGTCTCGCGCTCATCATCGGCTACCATCCGGTCAAAACCAATCAACAGCGTAAGTCATGAGGACGTTTTTCGATTTCTGTTCTTTTGTTGTTGGCTTTGTTTGATTTCAGGTGAAAACGAGAAGAAGAAGAAGCAAGTAGATACATGCAAGCACAAGAGAAGCGGAAAATCTCGAAGGGGGACGATAATGGCCGACAGTGGTTTCGGTCAAGGAGAAGAAGATGAGACTAATAACCCTAAATGGGTTTCCCATCGAACATACCCCCAATTTATTTTTCTTCCGTCACTGTATCTAATTTCCTTTATTTATTTTATTTTCCACCTTTTGTTTATAATGTTTTTAGTTTATAGGAATTAATTAAGTTGTATTATCTAACGTTTTACAATTTATTTAATTAGGTGAAGTACAAACAATTTTCCTAATCTAACGTTTCTAAACTAAAAAATTATAAAGGTTAAAACCTCTTTTTATGAAAACATTAAAAATCACAATTTTTACTCACTTTAAATTTAAAAAGAACTTTCCATGTAAGTATTATAAACTAACACTAAAACTGTTAGTTAAAATATTTTTTCGAATGAAAACCATGTTATTTAAGATTTATTTAAAAGACCCTTTTTGAAAGAACAAACTTGTGAGTAAAAATTTTTTTTTTTAATAACTTAATAGATTCATTCTTTTATTAAAGTTATAACCATTTTTCATTTTTGAATAAAAACCTTTTTTCGGAATTTTTAAAGTATGATATTTTTTAAGTTTGGTAGTACTTCAATTTTTTCGTTTTGTCTATATTTTTGTGCCGTCCTAACTATTATTTTCTCGGTTGTATAGTTCGTAGTACTTTTTTTTCTTTCTCGTTTTGCATTTTATTTTCTTATGTTTGTAATTTATGCGAGGCTATCATCGCTGTTATTTATTCTTGCAATTTTTGGGATTTGTAATTTACACGAGTGATCGTCGTGATGCTTTTCATTTTACCGCTTTCTTTATTTTTCTGTACTTTAATTCGGCCGTATGATAATATTTTTCGTTTGCATGTTTTTACCGTTAATCACCCTCCTAAGGATTAGGTATAGCCGTTTGACTGTCGAGTCAATAGTCCTAACCTTCACCGTTTCCAAACCCCTAACAGCCTAGGTGTCCTGCCGTGGACGAAAATATCCGTTACCCTAGTATTAGCTCAAAGAGTCGCCGTACTCTGTTTAGGGTTTCCCGCTGTGGAATCCCTAATTTAACCCTATTTTCAATTCAACTATTCAACGTAGAAATAGGAGTTTCAAAACTTCACGTAAGCGGTTCCTTAAGAAACGTTTACCCCCTTGAAACCTTGACCATAGTCAAGAAGTTTCTAACCTCCCTAGTGAGGGGAACTACAATTACTCTGATTCCATTCCCGTCAGGATATGTAGGCACAAGATGCGACGTCTTGCCAAGTAAACTTAGGACTAACCCTTAGGTCTTTTTAGGTCACTCTATCCCTTAACTCAGTATATATTTCAAATAGATAATAAAATAAAAAGCATACTTTAAACAAAAGGTTCCTGTAGAGTACTACAAAAGTTTAGGGTGCTAGTACCTTCCCTAAGCTTAACCAACCCCTTACCTAGGTCTCTCCCTGCATTGTGTTTACGATGAAAAAATAGGTTTTTCCCTCTTTTGACCTTTTCCTTTGGATAAATCAAGGAGCAGTTGTGAATTAAGAATTGTGATTCAAACTAATTAATAGTTTGATATTCTATTTCCACCGCAACAGAAAATGGTGACTTCACTGGGGCAGGGCTCCTAATTTTTAAGGGTTGCCCCTATTTTGTTGATTGTATGATATTTCATTTTATTACATGTATGTATATCTTATTGTACCTTGCTTGTGGGGATATCTGTTTGTTGTGAGATAAGTCCTACACCCAGACTTGAGTGACCTTATTATAGGATGGAGATATATTCGATGAGGCTTATAGGGAGTTGAATCCCGACCAAGCTAACTCGAGAATTGTCGCTCAGTTGAGACCCTTTCGAAAATGGTTCGGTTGAACGAGTAATCGTGAAAACTTTTACTATGGTCGATTGGAGTCTGTGATATTGAGGACTGTAGTACCTTAACACCATCGTGGCCTTATATAGGACGTAGTGCGGGAATTATGAGGGAGTAATCCCAAAATAGTTACTACGCGATACTACACTCAAAAGAGGTTCTCTTGAGAATATTGTTAACCACCGAGTCAATCGGGAAATTGATAATATCTGAAAGTGGGCTGATGACTTTGGGCACCAATTTAGAACCTTTGTTCTGCAGGTACAACTAACCTATAGTACATACCTTATAGGGATGGGTAGACCTTGACTCTACTCATATACCTTTAACATAGGACTTTGTGTATATTTGTGCATTGCATTCATAAAGCATCACATTATATTGAGTCTCATGGAATTCAACTTTATTTACGAACATTGCAGGATACCATGGATTGCAATAAGAGAAAAACTTTGAAATATTCTTTTAAGAATCCTAAGTTGGATGACCTAAAGAAGTTAGGAGATTTGGTCAACGATCAAGAGGAGTTCAGAAACAAATATGGAAGGTTGTTGCCTTTGTTAAGAATCCAAGTGAATGAGGGACTTCTTTCCACTTTGCTACAATTCTATGATCCAGATTATCACTGCTTTACATTTCTGGACTATCAGTTATTACCTATGTTAGAAGAGTACTCTTATCTAGTTGGTTTACCTATCTTGGAGGGCTCACCTTTCCCTTTCTTGGAGAAGTACCCTACAGAACAAGACATTGGTAAAGCCCTCTATCTAAAGACATCCGACATCAAAGGCAATATGACTACTAAAGGTGGGACTCTCGGTTTGCCTACGAACTTCTTGATCAAGAAAACCCAATACCATGCTGTCATACCCCAAATTTTAACCACCTTAGATCCTCATTATCATGTTAGAATCATGCATCATAAGTTTACTTAACATTAACCCAGTTCAAAGTTTTATGTGTCAAGTTACAGATGAATCAGGGTTTCGCGTGATCGAAATCGAAGAAGGGTGTGTGTGATCAATGAAGGGTGTGAATGAATTTGAGATATGAGAAGATTCAAATATGCAACATAAGGTCAAAAGATAAGTCAATTTGAAGTGGGCGCAACAAAATCAAGAACAGTGCAGTACAGGCACCCGATTAGGGTTTTTGACTGATGAAAAGTCAACCATAGTTTGACTTTTGTGTTAGAAGGTATTTCAATGAGGGAATTGGGATTAATAGAGCTCATATGACCTAATGAAGTCTACTCAAGAAGTTTCAAAGTCTCAGGAAGTCCAGAACTTCCGCAGACGACTCGGAAGCTACCGATCGATCGCGCCGGCGACGAAAAATCGACTTTTCAAATTTAAGGATTTGGACTTCAAAATGTAAAGCAAAAATGTTCCATATGTCAATATGAGACTACCCATAAAGTTTCATGGTCATTTGATCAAGGATGGAGGTGTAATCGGAAAAATCGGGAATTAGGGTTTCGAAAGGGGCAACACCCTAACTTCCTAACTACACACTCAATTGAGGTGGTTCTAGTCTCATTTGAAAGCTCTTGACAAGCTCTACAAAAGTGTCCTAGTGGTCCATGGTCAGAAAATGCTTAGTTTTTGAGTTAGAGAAGAAAACATTACAAGAGGAGGAAAAAGACTTAGAAAATTCTAAGTGTTTTGTACTAAGGAACCCTAAAATCAGCCAACTTCAAGGGGATTTTTCACCTAGTTTCAAATAGAATCAAGACTTCTAGCCAACATGAAAGTTTTAGTACTATGTGAGGGCTTTCTAAAAAGTACAAGAACTCCTCAATGTGATTTATGAGCTGAGAGATACATGTGTTCAAAGTTGGTGTTTTGTCACTTTTGTCCCACATTGGCCAATTTTGCAAAAGCACCTCTCCCACCCAAGTGGGCCAATTTTAACCTGCCAAACTCATGTTATCTGATATATTGAACATCTCAAGCATGTTAGAACAGAAAGATTGCATAGAAGTAGCATGGAATTAAAGTTGTGAAGTTCATTGCCAAAGTTGCCAAAATTGACTTTTCCAAGCATGAGGTGTAAAACAAATCTGCTCCAGCCACTCTATCAAGCCTCTAGCCTGCATTTTCATCAGTAAAAACATCAAGTTACTTGCCCCTTGAGTGAAAAGAACAGCCAAAGGTCAGAAAAGCAAGGCAAGTTGGATGGTGGATGAAAAATATCCAAGTTTGCTTCATGGTTAAGTTTGCTTTCTAGTAAAGCTCCTCACTTCAAAATTCTATTAATAGGGACCTCAAACCCCTCATTCAAGACATCAACATCCTTCTAAAAACCAGAGCAATCAAGTACCCTTGCTATCTTTCATGCTTGCTTGCAATTTGCAAAAATCATCAAAATTCTCTAAGTGTCCAAAATTCTGCACTTGACACTTTTGCTACCACATCAATTTCTACCAATTCTAACACCCCAACAACCATCCATACACACTCTAAATGACATATAGAAGGTGTACAATCCATCAAACCACCAAAAATCTCAAGAAATCAAAAAGTCAACATCATACCTAGCTTACTTTGACCAAAAGCCACAAAAAACACCAAAGTGAGTTCCAAGCCTTTCCTTGAGGTTGTGATCATTTAGACACCTCACATATAACTTATCTCAACTGTCCAAGCACTCATCACTAATTGGAAACTCATATCTTGTCATTTGGCACCATAAGTGCATTGTTACTTAAAGTGGAAGAAAGACTCAAAAGCAAGAAAGTGAAATAAAAAGATCTCTGGTATTTTTCTGTTCTAACTTGCTTGAAAGGTCCTTCAACAGGTATGTAACCAATCCTCATTAGCCATTGCATCATCCTTTATGTATTTTGCTTTGATGAACATTTTGTGAATCTTGAACTTATGAACAAATTGATGATTTTTCCATGATACTTGGTATGTGATAAACATGTGATTTCTTGTAAGTATGAACATGAAGTTATGCTTGCTAAAATGTTGTTTGTTGAGTTTGAAATTGGATAACATACTGCCAAAGCAGTTTTGGAAAACTGTTGGATTTGCTGTCATAACCTAAGTTGGTTTGAAGATTAATGCTATGTGCTTCGATTCACTTTGCTTGAAACTCTTGAAATGATCATTGATGCTTGATGTGTATGCTATGTGTTGATCTATTATGTCTTGTTCAAACCAACATCTGGCTCAATGTGTTAATACTGCCCTGCCATAAATTCAAAAACTTGATGCTAATGTTCTTTGTTTGTCCTGCTGTAACTTACTTTGTTCATGACACTATGTTTGCAATTCATGAGAAAAACATGTTTGATCTTCAAAGAAAATAGCAGGTTTTGTTTCACTAATTTTGTTTGAGAAAGGTTTGTTTTAATCACTAATACTGCTGTTTGATTTTGCTCTAATGGGATAATTTATTCTGCTGCTAGTAGAGCAGCTGTTTAACATGAACATGACCAATTTGCTCATCACTTCTCTTGTGGCTCAAGACACTTTAATTGTTAACAAACTTGTCTTTTGAATGAGTAACAATATTGTGATAAGTAGTCCTTGGTCTTCATGTCAAAATTTCACTTGCATCAAAACCTGTTTGAACAATCATTTACATCAAAATCAGGATTTGCACATTCATGTTATAGCCATGGAGATTCATTTTGGCATAAGACATCTGCATTAGTAGCTTAAGTCTCAACCATGTTTTTGTTTCAATGTTAAGATTGAGAACTTTATCTTACTTTCATCCTGCTGATATTAGCTAGCAAATCTTGTTACATCATGCTGTCTTTCATACTTTGCTTTACAATCCATCAAACTCATGGCAATTGATACTCACATATTGCATAGAGCATGACACATCTATGTTCATTGTTCCAACATGTCTCTATGAGCATTTTAAACATGTCTATATGCTTGCCTTGCTGTTTTATGTTTAAAACCAAGATTTCACATGTTGACACAAAAGTTTCAAATACACAAGTCACTCAACTTGACACTTTTTGTATGACTTGTTTTTCTTCATTAAAACAACACCTCACACACCTCATATTACTCAATTATAACATGTTGGAACACTTGTTTGATTTAGAAACACACTGCAACACAAATTCACTCATGAGTTGCTTTTTGCTTTCACATGCTTGCACATCATACACCAGATTTTGAATCAATGAGTTTCTTTGAAATTTTTGTGTCACAATAGGTTAATATGATCATTTTTAACCTACTTGTGTGAGTCAAATGTTTTGAAACTAGGTAGAACAAAAACACACCATCACATGTACATAACACACATAAGATGCACTTTGGATGCCACACTTCCACATACCTGTTCCAGTACTTTCTTTTTCACATGTACACACTTATAATCGTGCTTGAAATGTGTCCACAATATTCCTTTGGTCTGATATGCTTTTGAACTTGAAATCCATATTGTCATGCAATATTATCTTTGTGATCACTTGCAAATTGAGTATAATTTTCCATAATCAGTACATCCTGGCCATGAAAGTGTTTTCATTTGCTTAAATATCATGTAACTGATGTGTATGTATGTTTAGCTTGGAGTTAATATGGTTGTACAAGATTACTCATGTCAATTTGAATTTTTGAAGCAAATCATAACCCCTATCGGGTTTTCCAGTAGAAAAACAATTTTCAAAAACTACCACCACCATCTTAATCCTCAGATGATTCTACCCCAAAAGCATATAAACTTTGTGAAAAAAGACCAAGAAATGAGAAAGTTATGGATGCTTTTGCAAATCATAAAATCCTTTGGTTTTTGCCCAGCCATGAATGAAAACACACATCATATATTTATCATTGCGCTTCAATTAATGGATGTATGGCCGCCCCAGCGGTTGAGACTTGCGTGCGTATTGTACTTGGCATGGGTTCGATCCCTTGTGATAACCCTTGCTGCCACTTTTTCTCATTTTTCACATGAAACTTCAAAAAATCATAACTCTCTCATTTTTTATCATTTTTCATCCATTCTTTTTTCCTTGTGTTTTTTTTAATATGTACTTTTATGTCATGTATTTATTTTCCATGTTTGATTAATTTCTATCATGTTTGACCACGTGCGATCCGCGCGTTGACAGTACTAACCCTAATCTGTTGCAGATGAAAGTTAACAGGATTCCACTTGTTTTTCTTTGTGAAAATTGATTGTTATCATACCTATACATGTTTGTCAACATGCTAGGATTTTTTTTCATGTTTATTTTATCTGTTTGTTAACCATACTCCAGGTGCGATCTGTCGTCACAGTTGTCGTACCCATCATCTGCTTTGATTGTCATCATTGCTTTTCATCCTTAATCTTTTTTCATTGGTTGTCACCATGAATTCTCTTGTATAATATTTGTATTTTATTTTATCCCCAAGTGATGAAGCTTGTTAGCTTTCATCCAGTTGTCGATCATCCGTCCCTCCAAAGGAAGGTCTGTCCACTTGACTGTCAATGTCTTGGACCAAGCTCTTTATGTTCCCTTGACTTTGTTAAGTCACCTTAACCCTAGTTTAGAAACCTTTAGACTTTGCTTGAAGTCTAAGAAACCTACCCGTACTAGGAGTGTTCTTCAACTAGAACCCTAGGAAAGAGTTCGTCAACTCTGTGTAAGAATCATCGTCATGATTCCTTACTTCCCCTTTCAATTTAGATTAAGGAGTTTTGTCAAACTCCACACAAACATTGTCATGTTTGTTCCCTTTTGAACCTTGATCATCATCAAGTGTTCTTCCCCCTTGTGAGGCGAACTACGATTGCTCTGATTCTATCCTAGTCAGGATACGTAGGCAAAAGGTGCGATACCTTTGCGAGCAAACTTAGAAAACCACTTAGGCCTTTATTTTGTTTTATCCCAATTCCCAATTAAACCATAATGCATATTTCACAGCTTAGCAAGTATTTAAACAAAAGGTTCCTGTAGAGTACTACAGATATTTAGGGTGCTAATACCTTCCCTAGATATAACCAACCCCCGAATCTCTAAAGTGTTGTTGTCACATCGCGCAAAAGGTTCTTTCTTTCTTTAGACCTATCCTTTGGATAAATTAAAGACCGGTTGTAAAAGAAATACGGTTCAAGTTAATTAATAGCTTGATATCAAATTTTCACCGCAACACATGCCGATCGTTTGAGTATGCCTACATTTGAGGCAATCCTCGCCCTAGTTTTCTATGGAGTGTTACTCTTCCCGAGTTTTGAAGGATTCATTGATCTCAACACCATTAAGATCTTCC
Source organism: Lathyrus sativus (assembly GCA_963859935.3). Classification (NCBI taxonomy): domain Eukaryota; kingdom Viridiplantae; phylum Streptophyta; class Magnoliopsida; order Fabales; family Fabaceae; genus Lathyrus; species Lathyrus sativus. The sequence goes on from OZ012737.1 coordinate 676,918,018, forward strand.
TGAAAAACAACCCGGTACCAACTTTATTAGGTAATACATACCATTCTGTGCATCTTTGAAACTTTCATAAGGGAGGGATGATTACCTGCTGTGTGCCCTTATTGTACAAGTGGTTTATTTCGCACTTGCCCAAGTCTACTTCCTTTTTGAGGCTTGACAAGGGACTTTGGTCACAAGGGTTATGGCGCTAACACACTCGGACATCGATTAGTATAACCGCGTGTATGATGGAATACTAATTATTGACGGTTGTGGAGACTTTGCCAATGTAGCTTTACTTAGTTTTAATGGAGGAATCAACTACAATCCAGTTCTAGCTCACTGACAGTTAGGATATCCCTTGAAGGAACCACCTAAGACTGTTCACATGGATAAAATATTCTTCAAATATGATAAAGCCCTTCGAGATCAGATTGTATCTGCATGGCGTCATTTGCACAAGAAAGGCAAGAAAAGTTTAGGGAAGCCGAATTGTGTGTCCATGGAGCCCTATCTTCGTTGGGTCCGAGAAAGAGCCATCAAGTTGAAGATACCTTATCCTCGCCAAGATCCTCTACCTCCGAGAGAGGAACCTGTCCAGATTTTCATGACCGAAGTTGAGACTTTGAAGATCGCCTTGAAGAAATCACAACATGAAGCAGAAGCATGGAAGAACAAATATCATGTGGTGGTTAGTGAGTATGACGAACTTCAAAAACAGCTTCAGTCGAAGAATGAAGAGGTACTCTCCTACAAGAAGAGAAGAATCTACGAGGATTTATTTTCCTCTGACGCTCCGCCCACCTTTTGAAGTTGTGGACCTCGCTTCTTTAGGACTTTACTAGCTTTTATTTAGCTGTTTTTGTCAAGACTTTTTCTTTTAAGAATATTTATTTGTAATCTGTTTTTTTAAATTAATAAAATTCCTTCGTTATTCAGTAATATTCGTAAATATTTGAATTCCATGAATAATTTCATTCGCATTTCGCATCCTATCATCATATTTTGCATTTCATGTGTCTCCCGGTTTTCTCATACTCAGTTCTCTTGCCTTCCAGTTTCGTCACCCTGAGTCGATACAACACTAGAGCTCAAGCTCGAAAGAGGATGGAGGACCAAGCTCGAGAATTTGATCGCGTCAACAATGAGTTAGCAGATCTTCGAGGGAATGTAGGAACAATTATGGAATTGCTCCAAGTTATGAATGCAAAGATGGATACTCAGGCTACTATGGTTTCTGAGATTAACACTACTGCTGTCGTAGATCCTCCAATTGTTTCTGTCGAGAACCCGTTTCCTTATGGCCTGTCACAAGATTTCTTACATCCTCATGTTGTTACATCCGCTCAGCAGGCTATTCCTATTACTACATCCGTTCAGCAAGCCATGCCTGTTATACAGAATGTTCAGCAGACTGTGCCTTTGGTTTCCGAGCCTCCCAAAGTGGTTCCTACTTTCACACAAGCTAATGTCCACACTCATGTGCAGCCTTGTCTTAATGAGTCTATTTATGAAATTCTGGATGATAATGATGTAGGGTACCAGCCATGTGATAGGCTTCGTGAGGAAGTTGTCATTATCGATAAAAGATTGAGAAAGATGGAGGGGGATCATATTTTTGGTGTTGCTGCTAGAGACATCTGTTTGGTTTCCGGCCTGGTTATCCTGCCAAAGTTCAAAACTCCAAACTTTGACTACTATGAAGGGACTACTTGTCCGAAAAGCCATTTGATAATGTACTACCGAAGGATGGCTGCCCACGTGGAGAATGATAAATTAATGATCCACTATTTTTAAGACAGTCTGAAAGGTGCTTCATCGAAGTGGTATTTGACATTGGACCATTCTCGCTGTCGTACCTCAAAAAATACAATCCTCGCGATGGACGCGGAAAAAACGTTCGAACAGAGTCGCCACCGAACTTTATTCATTCCAAGGATGGAATAGGAAAATATCGATAAAACCTTTAAAGAGATAAGAACATGGTCATCGCAACCAATATTCTAGGTTCGGGAGTCGATTACGCAAAGGGAAGGTATCAACACCCTCTACGTCCGTTGTACTCAACCGGAACCTCTTGATTCAATTCGAGAGTAAAGTTAACTACGCTTGTTTGTTTTCTTCTAAAGATTCTCCTATAGGGGAAATGGGTTGTTTAAGGATAGGGTGCTCGCCAAGGATTGGGGCCCTTGTGCCTACGTATCTTCACTTGTAAGAAGTGGAAAATCAGAGCGTTCGTAGTTCATGGGACTACGAAAGATGAGGGGATTGTGCTCGCCAAGATCATCGCAATCTTGTGCCTACGTATCCTTATTAGGGAATAAGGAATCAGAGCAGTCGTAGTTCGGCTACCTACGGTTTGCTAAAAGGTTTTTGTTTGGAATGAACGAGAGTTTAAGTCGCATTCTAACTGCTAAACGTTGGCTTGTCTGCTCGCTAGGGGAGGCTGAAGCACGAGTTTGTTATGCGCGGAAGAAGGGACTAAACAATGTTCTTGGTAAAAAGGTGTATTGAATCGAACGAGAGTTTAGGTCGCATTATAACTGCTAAACATTGGCTTGTCTGCTCGCTAGGGGAGGCTGAAGCACGAGTTTGTTATGCGCGGAAGAATGGACTAAACAATGTTCTTTCTAAGAGTGTTTGGGCTGGAAATCGCACGAGGGAGAGGAATTAAGTTGATCGTATTGGATGTTTTGGTTAGAGAATATATTTGAATAGGTTTAAGGTTTCGATTGCACGGGGGCTAGAAAGAGTTGGAATGGTTGAATATTTTAAAGGAGAATGACGACTACTCGATAAACGAGACGTCAGTCTCGCAATCAATTAGTTGGGATATCGTTGGAATGCTAGATCCCAACAACACCTTTTTCATTCGACTAACTTCGAAATATGTGTTCGATGAGCGGTTTAGATGTGATCACACGAGGGTGAGAGACGAGGTTAGACGGGTTGTATGTTAGGAGGAATGACGAATATTCGATAAGCGGGACGTCGGCCTCGTAACCAAGTAATTGGGATATCGTTGAAATGCTAGATCCTAACGGCATCTTTTTCATTCCATTAATTATGAAATATATTTGTTGGACAATGAATACTTGTCCAAATAATTATGGGAAGTGTTTTAGGAACGAAAGTTCGAATGATATACTGTTCGAGGTGTACACCTCGATAGTAATCATTCTCGAATTCAAGGAATGCACGACTCTAAGAACTCGATTCTTTCGTGATTTAATTTAGAAATATAATTTGAACGGATTAGCGTACTCGGACTAGGTGCACTAGGTATTCTAGAAATGTAAGATCAAAAGAAGGTTACAACCCAAAGTGTACACCCTGAGAGCAATCCTTCGAGAACCTAAGAAGTTCTAGACCTCAAGAGTTCGATATTGTTTAATTGAAAAGAATAGTTTTGAGGAAAAATACTCGAGGTAAGTCGAGGTTTGAATTTAATTTTGAACGTGTGCACTAGCAAAGTGGGCTAGTCTTCTAAGTGACCAACTAGAAATAATTGATCAAATAGGTGTCAGTGTAAGGAAGCCCAGGATTAAGCTTTAAAATGTTGTGTATGGTGATCGAGAAATTATTTTAAAAAAGATTTAAAGATTTTGAAAAGAATTGAGCATTTTAAAGAAAAGAACAACGAAACGACCGCAACTCAAGGCGTACGCCTCGAGAGTAGCCCCTCGAAAATTCAAGGAAGGCGAGATCCAAGAATTCAATTGTTTTGAAATTTGTTTTTAGGAAAATAGTTTAATTTAATTAAGAAAAATAATTTTAATTTTCATATATAAAATTATTAATCAATTGTAAATTTTTTTTGAGAAAAGGTAATTATAATTAATTGTTTTGAAAAAAAGTTTAATATCTTAGAAAAATATTTTAACTTAATTAATAAAGTATATATTTTTTAAAAGTTTAATATTTAAAATATTATTCGACAATAATTTTGAAATATATTTTTTAAAAGAAAGAATAATTGGAATTTCTTATAAAAATATCTAATTAATAAAAGTATCTTTTATAAATCTCAATTAAACTAAAATTATTTGAAAACCAAAAGACGGAACAACCACAACTCAAGGGCGTGCGCCTTGAGAGCGGTTGTTCAAGGACTCAAGGGATGCTAGACCCCAAGAGCCCACTACTTTCGATAAATGAGCCCACTACTTTCGGTTTGAATTTTACCGTGAAACCACAACACAACAACTAGCATCTTCATCTCTCAGCCCTAGCTACACAGTCATCTTCCAAGCCAACCGTCTCAAACTATACTACCATAGGCCCATTTATTGATTCACAAACTTCTTTCTTTTATAAACTCTTATTACCCTTTCATTAGGTGTATTAATGCTTTCATATTTTCACAACTGACATTTATGTACTATCTTTTATCCTATTGTGTCATTACGGAATCATGTTTCAATGCTTAACAATATGCTAGACGATCAATAAATAATGGTTCAGAAAGTTGACAGCATAATAAAGAGGTAGGACATATATATTCTGATCTATCAAACTAGTCAATCACGATAAAAACCTTAACTAGTCAATTTATGGAGAATCACGTCTATACTATCTATTATCTAACACGTATGGACCATCAGATATATAAAATAATACATCCTTTTAATTATTTCACAGTTAACAACTGTGAGTCTGTGACAAGTAGAAATATTCATCAGCATTGCAGGGATGAACACACATCAAAGGTAACCAACCATATTGGTGTTTCAATTCCAAATTCCAATGCAAATGACTGGATATAGATTGTTAGACTTAGGGTAGAATATTCTATTTAGTTTTACACACTGATGCCTAATATAATATTTAACTTATAATTTAACCACCCTAAAGTTTTTATTTTTCCTTGAGTCAGGTTGCCTTGCTAGATCATGTACCGATGAAGAATCTCGCAGAGCAATTGAGTCTTGGTTATACTAATCAGCTACCTTTTTTTTCTTAAAATACTACTAAATTAATACAAAACAAAAGTATCTATAAGATTGGTGATTTTTAAAGCATTGAAAAGAAAAAAACGGATTAAAGGCACAAATCTATTTATATATTTCATTTCAGTTCTATGTCCATATACATATTTATTTGTGTAGACTTGAGAGCTAGAGTATATCTTGTTTGGATTCAATTTTTGAAAATGGTTTGACGACATCTTCAACTTAATTGAAATGATCATTTTGGTTAAATGCTAGATTTCTCAAAAAACTAGCGTTAAATAAATATGCAAGCAATGAAATCAATAATAATTAAGGAGGAGATAAAAAATATGAAATCACTAGTAAAACTTACATTTACTTGGATGGATTCTAAACACAACTATTTGTCCGTTAAAAAAACTGTAACAAAAAATATTAGTAGTTGTTAATTCTTCACAAATAGAATAAAATTCAATTTCTCCATTTAACTTTACTAAAATTAAATTTATAAGTTAGTGTTTAAGAGTGTAAAATAATTAAAAGTATAAATTAGTGTTGATTCAAGTCTTCATTTCACTTTTAAACACTAATTTATAAATCTAATTTGTTGTTGTCATTGGTTCCATTCATGACAACAACAACTACGACTTATGATGCCTAGAAACAAGACTACCAGTTAATGCTTCAGACACTTTACTTGAGAGAAAGAATGAGAGAGAATGAAAAATAATTGATGAATTGTTATTATTAAAAGTTATGTGACTGAATTACAATTATGTGTTTATATGTAACTATATTACTTGTATACTAAATAACTGCGATAACATACTTTAACCTTAACTAACTTAAATTTGAGTTACAAACTTGAATTATATCATATTGATACCCATGTATCAAGAACTAGAACTCTGAGAAGAAGAATTAATATAATTCTCACAGTTCTAGACTAGGGGAACAAATCACAGTCAAGCGCATAAGATTCAACAATTGATAAATGTCTTTTTTTGTTAAGATATATTCCGAGTCTTTTTTGCCAAGGTATATTCCAAGTATGCAAAGAGTCTACGGCTACAACGTCCTCTCTTGCAACATGAAATGCAAGACCATGTAATTTAATCACACATGAGATGCCAATATTATTGACATATTGAATAAATGATATTGAATTCAACTCATCAATATACTCTTGTAATGCTCTCTAGCTTTTCACTTCCATCTAGGGATTGAACAAATGCAAAGACTACGCAAAATACTGCAAATAAAATCACTTTTTTTTGAAGATATGAACTTTACGAAAAAGTGAAAATTAAACAAAAAAAAAACTTGACATGCCAAAAAGTTATTTATCATAAGCTATACAATTGCAATGGACTAACTAAGAATTATTTAATTAGAGTTTGATTACATATTGATTGGAAATTAACAATGAGTAACTTAGCCACCTGCAGATTAACAGCAATTCCAAGAACATGAAATATCTATATGGATCTTTCACGACATTGTTTTGGACTCCATCTAGAGATCGTGTGCTCTTCAATGACATAGTTTTCCGAACATAATGGAGACTCACCACTGTGACCATTTTTATTAACATGCAAAACTAATAAAGTTTTTGCAACACTTCCAAGAAGTCGTGTAGTGCAATGAACGTCAGACCATACTCTCAGTCTTCCATTTAGATTATCATCATTGTCATGTGATAGAACAAGTACACCGTACTCAGAATGCACCAGAGCTGGATGGTGGCGATAAACAATGAAGTCTACACCATACTGAGCCCCTGACCTTACTACCCAGTTTTTCATTTGAAGGTGAGAATAAGCCTTGTAGAAGAAAGGGAATGCTTTATTCTTGGATTTGCAGTAATGCCACAACTCATCATCATTTGAATCACCAGACTCAGCACCGACGTTAATCTTAAGGCATTTCAAGGAATAACATAGGTAAAATGCTTCCTCCAAGGTTAATTGAAACCAGTACGTGTCCTTTTCAACGTTTCTCACAGGCCGACCAAAGCATGCTTTATCAAGTAGGTCAAGCTGTTCAGCTTGCACTGCTAAGTGTACACAATTATCAGAGAGAAATCCAGATGCATTTGATTGAACTAAAGAAGACTGAAGTTGCGATATAATCTTTGACATGGGTTCTTTAAGTGCCTCGGCTTCTGCATCCTTTTTCGATTTTGCATCTTTTCCTTTCCATCTTGGTGCCATTTCTCCTGAAGAAAAATAAATCAAATGTTGTTCAATTCGAAGTCCAAGTTGATTTAGTAAAGCTCAATCAAAAAGGTAAAGACAAAAGACAGGAAAAAGAACTTGGACTCAGATTGCCTAACTTTAAGACACCAACTGCACTCTGCCTTTCAGTCATTCTAAGTCATTTGATCAATCTTATGGTTCACAAGATGCCCCATATCCTATTAAATTTTCCAAACAAAATGAAAACATGAAACCACAACACAACAACTAGCATCTTCATCTCTCAGCCCTAGCTACACAGTCATCTTCCAAGCCAACCGTCTCAAACTATACTACCATAGGCCCATTTATTGTTTCACAAACTTCTTTCTTTTATAAACTCTTATTACCCTTTCATTAGGTGTATTAATGCTTTCATATTTTCACAACTGACATTTATGTACTATCTTTTATCCTATTGTGTCATTACGGAATCATGTTTCAATGCTTAACAATATGCTAGACGATCAATAAATAATGGTTCAGAAAGTTGACAGCATAATAAAGAGGTAGGACATATATATTATGATCTATCAAACTAGTCAATCACGATAAAAACCTTAACTAGTCAATTTATGGAGAATCACGTCTATACTATCTATTATCTAACACGTATGGACCATCAGATATATAAAATAATACATCCTTTTAATTATTTCACAGTTAACAACTGTGAGTCTGTGACAAGTAGAAATATTCATCAGCATTGCAGGGATGAACACACATCAAAGGTAACCAACCATATTGGTGTTTCAATTCCAAATTCCAATGCAAATGACTGGATATAGATTGTTAGACTTAGGGTAGAATATTCTATTTAGTTTTACACACTGATGCCTAATATAATATTTAACTTATAATTTAACCACCCTAAAGTTTTTATTTTTCCTTGAGTCAGGTTGCCTTGCTAGATCATGTACCGATGAAGAATCTCGCAGAGCAATTGAGTCTTGGTTATACTAATCAGCTACCTTTTTTTTCTTAAAATACTACTAAATTAATACACAACAAAAGTATCTATAAAATTAGTGATTTTTAAAGCATTGAAAAGAAAAAAACGGTTTAAAGGCACAAATCTATTTATATATTTCATTTCAGTTCTATGTTCATATACATATTTATTTGTGTAGACTTGAGAGCTAGAGTATATCTTGTTTGGATTCAATTTTTGAAAATGGTTTGACGACATCTTCAACTTAATTGAAATGATCATTTTGGTTAAATGCTATATTTCTCAAAAAACTAGCGTTAAATAAATATGCAAGCAATGAAATCAATAATAATTAAGGAGGAGATAAAAAATATGAAATCACTAGTAAAACTTACATTTACTTGGATGGATTCTAAACACAACTATTTGTCCGTTAAAAAAACTGTAACAAAAATTATTAGTAGTTGTTAATTCTTCACAAATAGAATAAAATTCAATTTCTCCATTTAACTTTACTAAAATTAAATTTATAAATTAGTGTTTAAAAGTGTAAAATAATTAAAAGTATAAATTAGTGTTGATTCAAGTCTTCATTTCACTTTTAAACACTAATTTATAAATCTAATTTGTTGTTGTCATTGGTTCCATTCATGACAACAAAAACTACGACTTATGATGCCTAGAAACACGACTACCAGTTAATGCTTCAGACACTTTACTTGAGAGAAAGAATGAGAGAGAATGAAAAATAATTGATGAATTGTTATTATTAAAAGTTTTGTGACTGAATTACAATTATGTGTTTATATGTAACTATATTACTTGTATACTAAATAACTGCGATAACATACTTTAACCTTAACTAACTTAAATTTAAGTTACAAACTTGAATTATATCATATTGATACCCATGTATCAAGAACTAGAACTCTGAGAAGAAGAATTAATATAATTCTCACAGTTCTAGACTAGGGGAACAAATCACAGTCAAGCGGATAATATTCAACAATTGATAAATGTCTTTTTTTGTTAAGATATATTCCGAGTCTTTTTTGCCAAGATATATTCCAGTAGTGTTTTGATAACACTCTCTTGGTAATTACTTATGCAACTTCATGTGGAAGCCTCTTTATTTGAGCAGCTTGTGTAATCTCCAGAAATTTACCTTCGCAATAAATAACATTTCTCTAGTTCATCCTCAACAGAGAAGTTTATTGTGAAATGATGGATCTTTATCCGACCAGCTTTTCTGTCAATTGGAATTTCTGTGGAATAACTCCCGATGAGAATTCTATTGCATGGTTCAACCTGCTCGTATCTCTTTTAAAGATCCCCGACAGAGTTGTTAATATCTTTTTCCAACAAATGGTTGTCTCTTTATTTGAGAAGTTTGTTGTGTGTTTGGAGCTGCTCAGTAACAAGTAGCTAATGATATATCTCTTTCTCCTACCCAGTGACAGGTAGTCGAGTATGTTTGTCCTACCCAGTGTCAGGTAGTCGACCTTTTATCTTTTTCTCCTACCCAGTAATAGGTAGTCGAGTCCGTCCTACCCAGTAACAGGTAGTTGACATGTTGTTTACCCTATCCAGTAACCGATAGATGGTAACCCCTTTCATTCAAGTTTATTATTCTCGCTAAACTACTTAGTAACCAGTAGTTGGCGTTGCTTCTTTTCCTACCCAGTAACAGGTAGTTGATTATATCTCAACGAGTGGATTACTTTTTATCCAGTAACTGGTAATAAGTAATACATTTCTTTGTTTTCTACCCAGTAACTGGTAGATAACAATTCTCTTGTGTTTTTGCACTTATTTTCTACTCAGTAACCGGTAGAAAGTATTTTACCTATTCTCTTCGGTTCGAATATCTTCGCCCAGTAACTGGTAGTTGGTATCTCTTTCCCCATTGAGTCGTTTCCTTTCCCTTATCGGAATAGGATCTTGCTCTTTTGTTTTCTCATGTGGAGTCTCTCTTTTTCTCCCGAGCTTTTGTTTGTCTCCTGTGACATTATCTCCCCACAGAAGTCTTATGTTCGCATATCATTAGCATAATCATATCATTTTGTGGTCTCTTAGGGCTAAAAAATTGGGTTAATTGTTATATTTAAGTCTCTTCTATCTAGTCGAGACAAAGATGTCAATCTTCATATCTCCGGATAGAAGAATCTTAAATAGGGGCAGCTGTAATACCCTAATTTTTACCCCTAAGATCCCACATTTCATTGGCATATCATTCCACAAACAAGATCTTACTTTGTGTTTCTTATTTACTTTATGTTTGTTTCTGTTTACTAACATCTAACCAAAATACCAAAAAAAATATTTTTCAATTTGTTTGTTTCTTCTTCTTCTCTGTGTGTTTAGGATTTTGCAAGGAGATTGATGGTAAAGACATTCACTCAAGTTTAAATCAGATGGACGTTTGACCTCATTTTGGTCAAACTATCAAGAGTTTGCTTCAACTATAAGTTACCCGTGGTGGTAGGATATTTTCTCAGGAATTGTGATCGTTCATGGTCAATTTGTCTTGTGTTGAAATTCATTGGTTTATCAAGCAATGTTCAATGAGAAGTTTGGTCCAAATTGAAGGTGCAAGTAATGTCCTGGTACATGAGTAGTTGTGTTCATTTTTATCAGAAGTATGTGGAAATAGTCAAGTTGGTGTTACAATGAAATTGAGAGTTCATGCCACGAAGCCTTGCCATCAATAAAAAATTTTATGCACTCATGCACATGTATACTATTGTGGAAAAAGAATTTGTATGTTGAACAAAAGAAGTGCATTGATCCAATACCTACATGCTCACAAGTATGTGGCAAGTGCTTTAGTTGTGGCATACATGATTGTTCGAAGCTATGCCATGTTGAGAATTGTTCGCCATGTAAAATTCAAATTCAAAAGCTATTCAATGGATCTCTTGATACCTATGGATTTGAAAGTTTTAAGTTTGATAGTTTCGAGCAATTATGTATTAGTTTTACAAATGAGAAGCTACAACAACATTTTAATCAGCATGCCTTTAAAATAGAACAAGGAAAAAGGGGTCAGTAAGAGTGAATATGTTGAAAGTGAGTGTGGCTTGCTGTTTGATGCTGGTATCACCGGAAAACGCTACAGACTAGGTCGTTGTTCGCCACAAGCAGGTTTGTTTGTGAAACCATGATAGATTATGTTTTATGGCCATGTTTCCCTTGAAACACTTAGCACCCATTCACAATCGCAGTAGCAGAAACTGGTAGTTCAACACAAACGTGGCACTTCCCAAAGTTCTCATGGTCGAAGAGAAACCTAGCGCCGCTCTCTCCATCACCACTGCTTTCTCCCACAGCCAGATGTCTACAAGAATAGGAGGCACAAATGTTCATGAATTCAACAGGAGGTTTCTTGTTGAGCCTGCACGTTTTAAAATGACATCAGTTATGGAACATGTGTTCAGTGTAGATTTTCATGGTAAATATCAAGATTGGACTACCACAGATCCCTGATCTTTTTCAAGCTCAGGATAAAGACTGAATCAAATCCAAAGGCACATATTTGTTTTGAAGTTGCTGATTGAGTCTGCTATACATGCAGTCACAAACAAACAAGAGCAATATTAGTGCATGGGAGTGTGAAGCACAGTCTCTACTTGATGATGCTCAATCTTTATTTGAATTGGATAACACTGCTCATGGAACAACGCTTGTGGTTTATTTGCATTACTTTTCTAAGATTATTCGCGTGTTGCGGGTGGATGATCATCCGGCTGGATTGCAGAAGAAATTTGAGAGGTTCACCGAGTTTGCTTTGACCATTGTTTCCGTTGCGGCGGGAGTTTTTACTGCTGGTTGGATTGAGATTTCATGTTGGATTTTGACTGGAGAACCACATGTCATCATGAAAGCTCAGATAATTGGGCTGACCAAGCTAATTTGAGAGCAAGAATAGGTAGTAGTGCAATTTATGATTCTTCTGGTCATCTATACTACAGTTCCCCAAAGACAGGGAGGGAACCAGACGGATCTCATAATATGATTGACAGTAGTTTTGATTTTCCTCCTTTACCTGTCATCAATCTGTTTGAAAAGAGCGATGAAGATAAAAGCTCGGTCATAGAGCATGGCAATGAACTTTCTGCACGACGTAAACTAAGATTAGAAGATGAGTCACTGCATAGCTTCAATGTCAATAACAATGTAGACTTAGTTATTGAATCAAATGGCCAACCTCTTACTACCTTCCATCCTGTAAACTCTGAAATTGAAGTTGCTTCAGCTGATGAAGATAAACCAGAATTTTCATCTGACGATCCAGTTTATGAAACACGGATAGTAAATTAACTAAAAATATCAGATGTGCCACAGGCAGCGATGACAAGTGCCTCGATGGGCTGCCAGTGAAGATAGAGTATCAGAATGGCTTTGGACTCTGCACAAGATAGTTGTTGATGTTGTGAGGATCGATAGTCATCTTGAATTCTATAAGGACGGGAGAAATTTAGCTAGAATGTCCGATATCCTTGCTGTCTATGCATGGGTTGATCCTGCAACGGGGTATTGTCAAGGTATGAGTGATTTGCTGTCTCCCTTTTGTGGTAATCTTTGAGGATAACGGGGATGCAAGAAGTCGATGCCACAACCCTAGTTCCTGTTGGACAAGATGCCAGCTCTGTGCAGCCAATTGGAAATATTGCTAAAAGATTTCAGGCTTTGTGCGTGAAGGATAGTGATGTTCTATATGAGGATCCTTATATTCAGATTGGTATTAAAGCAGAATGGAGAGCTCATCAAGGTCATCTTGTTCTTTTCTTGGGGAACAAGAATACTTCTCCTCTTATAGCTGTGCAAGCTTTAATATTGCCTCCCATCCATTTGAAGATGGAGCTCTCTCTAGTACCAGATACTATACCTCCCAGCACATGCAGAAGTGCTCTTTCTGTTTTTTTTAGAGGAACTACTTGGAGTTATATCAATGATCATGTTCATTTCCATATAGGACAGTGGTATGCTTCTCTACTTCGGAACCTTCTCATTCGACGTTGTTCCCATCATTAAGCACCGTCCTGCTCCTGGTTCTCTTTACCGTAGTCCTCAACTCTATGCTAAGCTTCAACACGAAATGGATGCAGATAATTCTTCCGCCGATGCGATATCAACAATACGGAAGAGTCCATATAGAGGTGGTGAATGGAAACCATGCGTACACAAATCTTCAGAAGGCTTTCCTGAATCAAATGGATACGTTTATATAGAGGCTAATGGTGGCTTGAATCAGCAAAGGACATCGATATGCAATGTTGTTGCTGTGGCTGGCTATCTTAATGCTACTCTTGTGATCCCAAATTTCCATTATCATAGCATATGGAAGGGTCCTAGCAAGTTCAGCGACATTTATGATGAAGAATATTTTGGCAATACCTTGAAAAATGATGTACGGGTGGTTGAAAAGATTCCCGAGCACATGATGGAAAGATTTGGCAGCAATATGACAAAAGTTTTCAATTTTAAGATCAGGCAATTCTTTCTTCCAAGTTATATGCCCGGCTATCAGAGCCTCTTGGCCTACACGATCATCTATTACTGTTGAATATGATTGTTAGCAAGATAGCAACTAACCTAAAGTGTTACATTGAGAGTGAAGAGGTCATTGATCACACCTTAAGTTTGTTCTTGGAGCTTGCAACTGGCTTTATGACTGGGAAGCTACTTATGAAGTTGGATACAGTGAAATTTATCATTGCCAATCATACAAGGGAACATTTTCCATTTTTGGATGCAAAGAAGTGCTCCCGCAGTAGGACGATTTTCTATTACACTATTGGCTGGTTGGTATTCATGGAGGATTGTCCTGGGAAATTTAAATCTTCAATGGATCCACTCCAGCAGGTTTTCCTCAGTTTGGAATCAACTCCCGATTCAGTGTTTCGAACAGATGCTGTAAAATATGCACTTGTTGGTTTGATGAGAGACCTTAAAGGAATTGCAATGTCCATAAATAGCCGCCGAACTTATGGCTTTCTATTTGACTGGTTGTATCCCGCACACATGCCTCTAATCTTAAAAGGAGTCTCACATTGGACAGACACCCCAGAGGTTACGACCCCATTATTGAAGTTCATGGCTGAGTTTGTGCTAAATAAATCTCAACGTTTGACATTTGACTCTTCTTCTCCAAATGGAATACTTCTCTTCAGGGAAGTCAGTAAATCGATTGTCGCCTTATGGAACCAGTATATTATGTAGAGATTCAAACACCGATAGATTGTGTGTCTGCTATCTACACCGTGTTGTCTCGTAGGCGTGGACATGTTACTGCTGATGTTCCTCAACCAGGCACCCCGGTTTATCTTGTTAAGGTTTTTTTCCCGTGATAGAATCCTTTGGTTTTGAGACAGACTTGAGATACCATACGCAAGGGCAAGCGTTTTGTCAATCAGTTTTTAATCACTGGGCTATTGTTCCCGGAGATCTTCTGGACAAAAGCATTGTTTTGCGCCCATTTGAACCAGCACCAATCCAGCATCTTGCCCGCAATTTATGGTAAAAACAAGGCGCAGGAAGGGAATGAGTGAAGATGTAAGTATAGGCAAGTTCTTTGATGAGGCTATGATGGTGGAACTTGCACAGCAGGCGGCAGATCTTCATCAACAAATGATATGATTCTTCATAATTTTTCTGCTTGGTTTGATGTTCATTTTGGATTGAGTTTGAAATTTGGGCCCTTTTGACTGAAACTGGAAGCAAATGGTATGCGATACAGCAAGCAAATTATAAGTTATTTGCTTCTGAAGTTGGCATGTATTTGACAGAGCTATTTACCATACTACTGTGGCAACATCTTTGTCTCAACAGAACGAACACATTGAATGCGTAGAGAACATTTGTCATTCGTTTTTGAGCATTCATGATAAGGCAGTTGTTAGTTCATCTTTGTTAGAAATGAATTCAATAGCAGTAAGACTCGCCAAGCATCTGCGACTCTCTTCTTACGATGCTGTGCCGAGAAGCGCGGCGATGTGGTACTCAACTTTGATATCTGAAACTGATGTTGATCATCAGCCTTCAGCAAACAAGGAAGAATTAGATGATGAGTTTGATAATTTTCTTGGTGGTAAACCTGAGTTACAGCTGCAGATGTGGCAAAAGCAAGCCAAGATATGCTGACCCCACAAACCTTCCACGTCACCCAAGTGAGCTGCAAAAAGAAAAAGTCCAAAACGACATAAAAAAATATCACAACAGGTCACACATAACTTGCATCCCAAAACGCAGAAAAAAATCTCACAAACGGCAAATCATTTTCACTCATTCTCATCTATAAATAGAACACCTTATTCACTCTTTTCTTCAAGCTTTTCAAGCCAAAAAATCTCTGCTGATTTTCTTCCTCAATTCCTCAATACAAAACCTTTTGCTCACATTCTCTTCTCATACTTCCTTCCACCAAATTAACTTCAAATCAACCTCAAACACAGATCAATTTCGAACCAGAATTCGTTCAGAAGAAGAAGAGAAGCAAGAAGAAGTTTGGATTGATTTCTTACCTGAGTTTGAAGGTAGATTGAGCTTCACCGTCATTTTCGATCCGTTACCTTTTGTTGTGATTCTTTGAATTGTTGGTACCATTGTGAAGAGCTTTTGATTTCGATTGCAACCGCGTATTTTTCGCGTCCCGCCGTTGTGATTTAAGCAAGCATCCATGGCCGTGAATGTTTTCGTTTGTGAGAGCTAGAAGAAGAAGATGATTCTGTTTAGTTTTCTTTTTCTACTTTTCAATTATATTTTTCTTTTATTTTTTTTATTTTCCTTTTTATTTCTTTCAGAACTTAACCGTGTGGACTTTTCCACATTTTTCTTTTATTATTAAATTTGTTTTTTTAATTTCATTTTTGAAAAAGCTCTTAAAAAAATTATTTAAAAATATTTTGATTAAGTGTTGATTGTTTTGGATCTTGAATTTGATAAGATTTCATCAATATCAATGGACTTTGGGTGTTGATTTTATCCACCAAGAGAGGTGATTGATATTGACGATAATTTAATCGATTCGAGATTCAAATTGTGATTTCATTTTCTTTCTTCTTCTTTTTATTTTTGATCGATGAAATCTATGGATCATAGATTGTTGATTATCAAGGTTGATTAATCTTCATTATTTCAAAACTATGGACGAATAATCATTGAGATAATTCTCCTTACTTTGGAATAGTGATAGATTACCTTTGATTAATTGATGAAAAATCTTGATTATGATGAGATCATCACCTCTTTTCTTTTTGTGTGGCATGTTTTAGGAGAGTGATTTATATATCATTTCTCTAACATGTATTAACACTAACATTTTATTGACCGGCCTCAGATAGTTTTGGTTTCTACATAAACCCGATTACGATTGCTTAACATAGCGCTAAAGTGTCCCTTAATCGGAAAATGATCATTCGTGGCTCAAACTTACGTTTAAAAGTCCAAGTATGTTTAGTTGCTTGTCTTAACTCCAATACCTATGAAAATCATTGTTAGGAGGCTTTGATTCTATCAATCCTCTAATGAATTTTCATTAATCTTGGTCTAAGTGCAAGAATTAATCATCATTGATCATATGTTCTAACCACTAACCACTAATTCACTAACAATATCCTTGTTTAATTTTGTTTATATTCTCTTCTTACTCCTTATTTTTTACTTTTATGCTTCCATTTTATCATTTCATACCATATCTTTGTTTATGTTTATGTCATTTCTCTTTTGTCCACTTGGACCATACTTTGTTCAAAACACTAATAAAGGATAAAACATCTAAAAAAATTTGGTGCTATTAACTTTGTGGTTATACTCTTGGACCATTCTTAGACTTTGGACTTCATGGACATTTTGGACTTAGGATTAGGATTTTCTTCCCTATGCTTGGAGTATTTTGAATCTTAGCCTTTATTTGGCTCGATCCTTGGCTTATGCTTTAAATCGGATGGAATTCTTTTTGCTTGCTTTGGAGTGTGCTACAAGTCGGTTAGATCTTTCTTATCTCTAGCTCTTATTTTGTTTTTTAGGATAGTCACTTCATCTCCTCCCCTTCTTAAATTTTCAAAACTTTCTCCCTCTTTCAAAACCTTCTTGGTTTCAAACTTCAAAACCGCTTTCGCAATAAAACCTTGACTTTCGTCAAGTGATTTTTAAACTTTGTTTTTCTTAATAAAAGTCAATCAATGTTAATCATGTTTTGACCAATTTCAAAAGACATAAAAAATACAAAAACTCATCAACTCTTTTTGTGCCTTTATGCACTTTTTCACTTTAAAACTTTTCATAAAGTTTAGACATGATTCATTTCTATAGTTGAGATGTAAATCTCCTATTCCCCATATTATTAAGACTTTGACATTTTCCACGTTGATGTTGAGTGATTGTCTTGTTGATAATCCAAGCAAATCCTCCATCTTTATGTGACGCAAATGTTGTCTTAATACTCGTGGGTGGATAGTCGCAGTTTTCTCCTTGAAATGACGATTTGTCTTTACATCTAAAATCAATCAAAACCAACAAATTTTTGTCATTTGTACCACGAACTACGGGGTTTTGATTCCATATTGCACTTTATGGGTACGTAGGCATGAGACGATAAGTCTCTCCAAACACAAAAATCTAAAAAAAATATTCTCTTCTCATCTCCCCAATCTCTTTTCAAACAAACCACTTTCAAACCAAAAAGCGTAAATATTTCAAAGGGCTCCTATAGAGTACTATAGACGTTTTGGGTGCTAACACCTTCCCATTGCGTAACCAACCCCCTTACCCCGATCTCTGTCTCGTGTTCTTATTTTAGAACTCTTTGGTTTTGTTCGCTCTTTTTCCTTTCCTTTATTTGGATAAAATAAAAGTGTGGTGGCGACTCTTGTTTTCTTTGAGTTAAGTTAGTCAATAACTTACACTCACGATTTTTACCGCTACAGAAAAGTGGCGACTCTGCTGGGGACTCCAACGGTTCCTAGTGGGTTTCGCCTACTTTGATTTATTTATCGCTTTCTGTTTGACTTGTTTGTTATTGATTGTTCTGTTTTGGTGCCTGGTAATTTGTGTGGTGAGATAAGTCCTAACCCGGACTTGAGTGCACTTATGATAGGAGGGTGGTATAGTCTTGTTGGCTTACGTGGAGTAGTCCTTACTAAGCTGACTTGAGATCCCCCGCTCGGTGGAGGCCCCTTTGGAAATTACTGATGTCTTACGAGTAGTCGTAATTGATATTACTTTTTTCCGACTGGGAGCCTGAGAAGCTGAGGACCTTAGAACCCTTTAACCCATCTTGGCCTTATTAGGACGTGGTGCGGTGGCTGTTCAGGTGTAGACTTGAATTGGTCGTTACGCGATACCACACTCAGATGAGTTTCTCTTGAGAATATTGTTGGCCGACGAGTAGTCGTTTAAGCCGATAATATCCAAAAGATGGAATTATGATTCTTGGAACTTTTTAGAACCTTGTTCTACAGGTGATAATATAACCATAGTACATACCATTGTGGGATGGTTGGTTCTTACCTTTGGCTCCATGCTCGTGCCGAACCTTTGAACTTGTGTGTTTTGTATGTCTTGTTTGTGGGTGTTGCATCTTGCACTCATGCATTCATGAGCATTGTGTTTCAGCTGGTTTTTAAGGATCTCAGAGATTTTCTTTTGCAAACATCGTAGATATTGTTGATTATAGATATTGGAAGGAGAAACACTCAGAAGTACGGTTTTCGGGCTCCTGATCTTACAGAGTTGAGAAAGCTAGTGTCCTTGGTAGATGATCGTTCAGGCTTCTTATCTCGTTATGGGAGACTTTTATTTGTTCTTTCTACCAATATTGAAGACGGAATTCTGAATACCCTTATGCATTTCTATGATCCTATTTACCGATGCTTCACATTTCCCGATTATCAGCTCATGCCGACCTTGGAAGAATATGCTTATTTGTTGGGTGTACCGGTTTCTGATAAAGTTCCGTATACTGGTTTGGAGGAAGCTCTTAAGCCTCAAGATATTGCTGAAGCTACCCATTTGACGAAGTCGGATATTGATGCAAATCTAAAGACTAAGGGAGGCCTCAAGGGTTTAACTGCTAAGTTCTTGATTGAGAAGGCTACTTTATTTGCTGACATTGGTCGCACATTGGCGTTTGAGGCTATATTGGCTTTACTCATCTATGGACTAGTCTTGTTTCCTAATATTGATAATTTTGTGGACATTAATGCTATTAGGATTTTCTTGATTGGGAACCCTGTTCCAACTTTGCTTGGTGATACTTATTTATCCATCCATAGTAGAACTTCTAAGGGAAACGGTACCATTGTTTGTTGTCTACCTCTGCTGTATAATTGGTTCGTTTCACACTTACCTCAGACATCTGCTTTTAGGAAAAACAAGGATTGCTTAAGGTGGTCTCAAAGGATTATGTCTCTTACGCATACTGATATCATTTGGTCTTCTTCGGTTTACGATAATGTCCAGATTATTGATAGTTGTGGAGAATTCGCCAATGTTCCTCTTCTTGGAATACAAGGCGGAATTAACTACAACCCGAGTCTAGCTCGCCGTCAGCTGGGTTATATGCTGAAGGATAGGCCTAAGAATATTTTATTAGAGGGCTTATTCTTTCAAGGAGGGGATGATTCTCTTGGTTTGAGAAGAAAAATGGCTCATGCCTGGACTAAGATTCACAGGTTGGGTAGAGGGGAGCTTGGAAGACAAGTTTGCATTGCTTTGGAACCTTACACGCTTTGGGTGAGGAAGAGGGCTATGGAGCTTAAGATGCCTTATCCTATTGAGAAACCTTTGACTACTGTGATCCCTACGCCACTCCCTGTTTCTTCTGATGATGTGAAGACACTTCAAGATGCTTTGGCTAAGATGAAGGAAAAGAAAGAGATGTGGGAAAGTAAGTTTCAAGCTTCTGACAAAGAGAAGATGGAATTGCAAAAACAGATGAAGGAGAAAGATGACTTGATAGAGTTACTTGAGCGGCGCGCTGTGAAGAGGCATGCAGAGGATTTATTTTCCTCTACTACTCCATCAGCACATCCTCCTACTTCTGGTGCTTGGAAGGGTATTGTGGATCAGCTTGTGCTAGAGAAGATCACCATGAAGCACAACTATGAGAAAGAGATTAAGAGACTCCGAAGGAAGTATCAGCTTGGATCGTCATCAGATGTTCCTTAGGACCTAGCTTTTTCTTATTTTGATATTATTGTATTTTGTACTTCCAAGTGTAACTCTTTCCAATATTCAATGAAATGAGATGTTTATCAGTATTTCAAGAAGTGTTATTTTTCTTTATGATGTTTGTAATTGCTTTATATTTTAAAGATCCTTGAAAACTGGTTGAAACACCTGCATTTTGCATTTGCATTCGCATCATCGTGCATTGTGTGTTGCCTTTTCCAGATGTCTTATTTGTTTCTTTTGGCCTTCCTTCAGTCAAGCTGTCGCATCACTACAACACCCGGGCTAACTCTAAGAAAAAGATGGATCAGTTGCAACAAGAGAACCGCGAGCTCCGTGAAGAGGTATCAACTCTGAAAGATGGTTTGGAGAGACTGACTGCCGCGATGGAAGCTCTGGTGGCTGCTCAGAATCAGCCACCACTACCTCCTCCTTCTCCTGTCCAAGGAACTGTGATTTCTGAAATCGGATCAACGCCCATTTCTGTGGCCCCGATTAATACTTCTCAATATCAAATGCCTGTTGGTTTCCCTTGGGGCATGCCTAACAATTATGTGCCAGAGGGATATCGACCTCCTGTTCCCGAAGGTTCTAGACTCCCTGCTGTCATGGCTGTACCACCTCATGTGGTTAATGTTGTTCCTAATGCTGAAGTTCCGGTTGTTCCTACTGTCATACCTGTGCCACCGCCTGCAACTCACGCTATGCCTTATACTGAAGAACAAATTTTCCATACTGCTCCGAGCGAGAGTTTAGATGTTATGGATCGAATAGATGACTTTCAAGATCAGTTTGCTGAAATGCAAAGAGAAATCAGGGCTTTAAGGGGAAAGGAGTTATTTGGAAAGAATGCTCATGAGCTTTGCCTTGTTCCAAATGTGAAGATTCCCGCTAAGTTCAAGGTTCCGGATTTTGAAAAATACAAAGGGAACACTTGTCCGCAAAGTCACTTGATCATGTATGCTAGAAAGATGTCTACCTATACTGACAACCATCAGTTGTTGATCCACTATTTTCAAGATAGTCTTACTGGTGCTGCGCTGAAGTGGTATATGGGACTCGACAGTACACAAATCAAGACATTCAATGATCTTTGTGAAGCTTTTGTTCGTCAGTATAAGTATAATCTCGATATGGCGCCAGACCGTGATCAGCTTCGCGCAATGTCTCAAAAAGAGAAAGAAACTTTTAAAGAATATGCGCAAAGATGGCGTGAGATTGCAGCTCAGATAAGCCCTCCGCTTGAAGAGAAAGAAATGACCAAGATTTTTCTGAAGACTCTGGGTTCATTTTACTATGAAAGGATGGTTGCGAGCGCTCCTAGTGATTTCACGGAAATGGTTAATATGGGGATGAGATTAGAGGAAGCTGTCCGTGAGGGACGTCTGATAAAAGAAGGAAATTCTGGAAGTACAAAAAAGCCTGGTGTTGGGTTCCCTAAGAAAAAAGAGGGAGAAGCTAATGCTATATCTCAGGAAAGGTCTAGAAGACGCAGAGTTGTAAACAACAATGGTAGTCGTCGTCAGCAACAAGTAGCATCTGTTACGCCTGTTATCAGTAACACCCCTACCGCTCAAGCTACTGCAAGTTATCAACCACGTTTCTAAGAGAAGACAACTCAACAAGGTCGTACACAGAGGAAAACACAATTTGATCCCATTCCAATGACGTATACTGAGCTCTTTCCGGCTTTAATAAAGAATAATTTGGTTCAACCTCGTGATCCGCCGGCTGTTCCAACTGAAATTCCATGGTGGTATAAGCCAGATGCTCATTGCGCATTTCATCAAGGTGCCCCTGGACACGATATCGAAAATTTCTATCCTCTGAAGCATGAAGTTGCAAAGCTCGTAAAAAGCGGTATTCTGTCTTTTGAAGATACCAACCCTAATGTGCAATCAAATCCGTTTCCTAAACATGGTAATGCAACTGTTAATATGGTATATGGTTGTCCTGGTACATACCGTATTTTCGACATTCGCTGGATTCGGAGATCGCTTGTTGAAATGCATGCTACTTTGAGTGAGTTCCATGATATTGAGCATGATTATGCCGCTTGTTGTATTTGCTCTGTGAACCCTCGAGGGTGTGTGATTGTAAAAAGGGACTTACAAAAGATGATGGATGAGAATTTGATTCAGGTTACTGCAAACAGAAATGAAGTGGAGAACGAGGTGAATGTCATAGTCCCACGTTTCAATATTCCTGAGCGGGTTGTAATTTCTTACAATAGTCAGAAATCTGCTGTGACGCCTTTGGTTATCCGTTTGCCTGGCCCGACACCGTATGAATCCGATAAAGTTGTTCCCTACAAATACAATGCTACTATGTTGGAGGATGGAAAAGAGGTTCCCATTCCTTCTCTTCCCTCAGTTGTGACTATTGCTGATGTCGGACGTGTAACCAGAAGTGGTCGAGTGTTTGCTAATGAGCCTTCAAAGACAAGTGAAGATACTGGGAGTAAGCAAATTCAGTTGAAGACTTCTGTGGAGTCTGGTCAATCAAGTGATGTAAATCAGAAGTCAGATAATGATGAGGTATTGAAATTGATCAAGAAGAGTGAATATAATGTGGTGGATCAATTGTTACATACACCGTCAAAAATATCTGTTTTATCTCTGTTAATGAGCTCTGAGGCTCATCGTGAATCGTTGCAAAAAGTATTGGAACAAGCTTATGTAGATCATGATGTGACTGTTAACCAGTTTGATAGCATTGTTGCCAATATCACTGCGTGTAACAATCTGAGTTTTTGTGATGAAGAGTTGACCGATCATGGAAGAAATCACAATTTGGCTCTCCATATTTCCATGAATTGCCAGGAAGACGCTCTATCCAATGTGCTGGTTGATACTGGGTCATCGTTGAATGTGATGCCAAAATCTACTTTGTCCAGATTATCTTATCAAGGTACTCCTATGAGGTTCAGTGGGGTCATTGTGAAAGCCTTTGATGGATCGAGGAAAACCGTGATTGGAGAGGTTGATCTCCCTATCAAGATTGGTCCATGTTTTTTCCAGATCACTTTTCAAGTCATGGATATTCGTCCTGCTTACAGTTGTCTTCTAGGACGCCCATGGATCCATGAAGCTGGAGCTGTTACTTCGACACTGCATCAAAAGTTAAAATTCGTGCAGAATGGTAAACTTGTCGTTGTTGGTGGAGAACAGGCTATGTTGGTAAGCAGTTTGTCGTCTTTTTCTTATATCGATGCGGAAGAGGATATTGGAAATCCGTTTCAGGCTCTTTCTGTGGTTGATAAAGCTGTTAAGAAGGATGGGGTGTCCATGTCTTCTTTAAAAGATGCACAACATGTAGTGGATAATGGCCAAGCTCATGGATGGGGCCGAATCATTGAAGTTGCTGAGAAAAAAGATAGAGCTGGTTTGGGTTTTACATCTGGTTCAACCCAAAAAGAGCTGAAGAGTATTCATGAAGTCTTTCGAAGTGCTGGGTTCATCCATTGCAAAGATCATTCTACAGCTGCAATTCTTGAAGATGACCAAGAGGAAGAAATGCCCAACTTTGTGACACGTGGATTGATATGCCAGAATTGGATCGCTGTTGATGTTCCTACTGTTGTTCATGTTTCAAAGTAATTTGTTTTTGTTTCTTTCAAAAATCCTTTCACTCTGCCCAAGGTGAAAGTGAATTTGTGAGGGCTTTGTTTCAACTTTTATCATCATCAATAAAATGTTTTCCTGTTTATCCATATGTTGTTTTCTTTTTTTGCTTTACTTCTGAAAAATGGTAACATAAAAAACCGAAAAAAAAGTATAATAATGTTATAATCACTCTTATCTGCATAATATTTTCATTTTTTTTGTTCATATTCTAAAATCAAACATAAAATCATTGTGCAGATTGATTGTTAAACCCATTGGAAACAATGACCATATGCCCCCTCCCAACTTTGAGTTCCCTGTGTTTGAAGCGGAAGAGGAGGATATTGAAGAAATTCCTGATGAGATTTCTCGATTGCTTGAGCACGAGGAGAAGGCCATTCAGCCTCATGAAGAGCCGGTGGAATTGGTTAATCTGGGTTCCGATGATGATAAAAAAGAAGTCAAGATTGGGGCACTGCTTCAGTCAGATGTTAAGAAGAGGATGGTAGAGCTTCTTAGAGAATATGTTGACGTGTTTGCTTGGTCCTATCAAGACATGCCTGGTCTTGATACCGGTATTGTGGAGCACCATTTGCCATTAAAGCCTGAATGTTCACCCGTGAAGCAGAAATTGAGAAGAACTCATCCTGACATGGCAGTGAAGATTAAAGAAGAGGTTCAAAAGCAGATTGATGCTGGTTTTCTTGTGACCGTAGAATATCCTCAATGGGTGGCCAATATCGTGCCTGTTCCAAAGAAAGACGGAAAAGTCCGAATGTGTGTTGACTATAGAGATTTGAATAAAGCAAGTCCAAAAGATGATTTTCCACTACCACACATTGATTTGTTGGTAGATAATACTGCTAAGTTCAATATCTTTTCATTTATGGATGGATTTTCCGGTTATAATCAAATAAAGATGGCACCTGAGGATATGGAAAAAACAACATTCATTACACCCTGGGGAACATTCTGTTACAGAGTGATGCCCTTCGGTTTAAAAAATGCTGGTGCAACGTACCAGAGAGCTATGACCACTCTGTTCCATGATATGATGCATAAAGAAATTGAGGTCTATGTGGATGATATGATTTGTAAGTCGAAGACTGAAGAGGATCATATTAAAAATTTATTGAAGTTGTTTCAACGTTTGAGAAAGTTTAAGCTCCGTCTGAATCCTAATAAATGCACTTTTGGTGTTCGTTCTGGAAAATTGTTAGGCTTTATTGTCAGTCAGAAAGGCATTGAAGTTGATCCTGGTAAAGTTAAAGCTATCCAGGAAATGCCTGCACCCAGAACAGAAAAACAAGTAAGAGGATTCTTGGGACGTTTAAACTATATCTCTCGATTTATATCTAATATGACTGCCACATGTGCACCGATTTTCAAACTTCTCCGCAAAGATCAGGGTTGTGTCTGGACAGAAGATTGTCAGAAAGCTTTCGAAAGAATTAAAGAGTATCTGCTTGAACCTCCTATTTTGTCTCCTCCCGTAGAAGGAAGACCTTTGATCATGTATTTGACCGTGCTAGAAGAGTCTATGGGTTGTGTTCTGGGTCAACAAGATGAATCTGGGAGAAAAGAATTTGCCATTTATTATTTAAGCAAAAAATTCACTGATTGTGAGTCTCGGTACACGATGCTTGAAAAGACATGTTGTGCTCTAGCTTGGGCTGCCAAGCGCCTCCGTCAGTATATGTTGAATTGTACAACTTGGTTGATATCTAAAATGGATCCAATCAAGTATATCTTTGAAAAGCCTGCTTTAACTGGGAGGATTGCTCGTTGGCAAATGTTGTTATCAGAATATGATATCGAGTACCGAACTCAAAAGGCGATAAAAGGAAGTGTTTTGGCTGATCATTTGGCACACCAGCCAATTGATGATTATCAACCTATTCAGTTTGACTTTCCTGATGAGGATGTGATGTATCTAAAGGTTAAAGATTGTGAGGAGCCATTACATGAAGAAGGACCTGAGCCTGGATCCCGTTGGGGTTTGATTTTTGATGGGGCGGTTAATGAATATGGCAGAGGTATTGGTGCAATTATTGTTACTCCTCATGGTTCTCATATTCCTTTCACTGCAAGGTTGGTTTTCAATTGCACAAATAATGCGGCTGAGTATGAAGCGTGTATTATAGGCTTGGAAGAAGCTATCGATTTAAGAATCAAGGTTCTGGATGTATATGGAGATTCAGCTTTAGTGATTAATCAGATTAAAGGGAAGTGGGAGACACGTCAACCTGATTTGATTCCTTATCGTGATTATGCAAGAAGATTGTCAACTTTCTTCAATAAAGTTGAGTTTCACCATATACCAAGAGCAGAGAATCAAATGGCAGATGCTTTAGCGACTTTATCCTCCATGATTGTGGTAAATCATTGGAATGATGTGCCAAAGATTAGTGTGATGCGTCTTGATAGACCAGCTCATGTGTTTGTAGTTGAAGAGGTTGTTGATGACAAACCATGGTATTATGATATTAAATGCTTTCTTCAGAATCAAGAGTACCCACTTGGGGCATCCAAGAAGGATAGGAAAACTTTGAGAAGATTGGCTGGTAGTTTCTTCTTGAATGATGATGTGATGTATAAGAGAAATTATGACATGATCTTGCTCAGATGCGTGGATAGACACGAAGCAGATATGTTGATGAAAGAAATCCATGAAGGATCCTTTGGCACCCATGCCAATGGACACGCGATGGCTAAGAAGATGTTAAGGGCAGGTTACTATTGGCTGACAATGGAATCTGACTGTTGTAAATATGTGAAAAAGTGCCATAAATGCCAGATTTATGCTGACAAGATTCATGTGCCTCCAACTCCTCTCAATGTTATCTCTTCTCCATGGCCTTTTTCAATGTGGGGCATTGATATGATTGGAATGATTGAGCCTAAAGCGTCGAACGGACACCGTTTCATATTGGTGGCTATTGACTATTTTACCAAATGGGTTGAAGCGGCATCATATGCAAATGTGACCAAGCAAGTAGTGGTCCGGTTTATCAAGAATCAAATCATCTGTCGGTATGGTGTTCCGAGCAAGATCATCACTGATAATGGGTCGAATTTAAATAACAAGATGATGAAGGAATTATGCGATGAGTTTAAGATTGAGCATCATAATTCCTCCCCTTATAGACCCAAGATGAATGGGGCTGTTGAAGCTGCTAATAAGAACATTAAGAAGATTATTCAAAAGATGGTTGTTACATACAAGGATTGGCATGATATGCTTCCTTTCGCTCTGCATGGGTATCGTACATCCGTTCGCACTTCAACAGGGGCAACCCCTTTTTCTCTTGTTTATGGCATGGAAGCAGTGCTCCCGATAGAGGTTGAAATCCCTTCTATGAGAGTTTTGATGGAAACTGAATTGGCCGAGGCTGAATGGTGTCAAAGTAGATACGACCAGTTGAATCTGATTGAAGAGAAAAGAATGACGGCTTTGTGTCATGGCCAATTATATCAACAAAGAATGAAGAAAGCATTTGATAAGAAGGTTCGACCCCGTGTGTTCAGAGAAGGTGACCTCGTGCTCAGAAAGATCTCGACTTTTACTACTGATTCTAGGGGCAAGTGGACTCCCAATTATGAAGGCCCATATGTTGTTAAGAGAGCCTTCTCTGGCGGTGCATTAATTCTTACAACTATGGATGGAGAAGAGTTCACTCGTCCTGTGAATGCCGATGCAGTCAAGAAATACTTCGCCTAAAAAATAAAAGAACAGCTCGCTAAGTTGAAAACCTGAAAAGGCAGCTTAGGCAAAAATGAGCGTCTCGGTGGATTGAAAACCCGAAAGGGCGGTCCAGGCAAAAATTAGAGACAAAACAGAAATAATTATCCCGGTAGATTGAAAACCCGAGAGGGCAATCTAGGTAAAAGTTAGGGATCATGGCAAGTAACTGCATCTGGCCAGTCTTGATCGTTTGAAGCAACATTTCCTATCAAAGGTTTTACTTTAGATATTCTCCGCTGAAGTCTCAAGCACAGTTGGAATTCAAAGTTGTTAGGGAGAATAATGGTCATTGTATTTCAATGTAGAACTTTCCATTGTACTTACCATTTTTCAAACTTTGTAATGATCCATGGAGTTACGCCATTTGCGGACTACCATTCTATCAATAGAATTTGGGCCTTTGTCCCTTTGTTTGCAATTCTTATTTTATTTCTGTTTACAGAATTTCATTTTATTTTTGATGATGATTTTTGAAACAAATGTGAATAATTGATTTAAATTTTGAAAATTATAAAAACATTTTTCTTTGATTTGTGAAAATAAAAGAAAGAATGTCAACAGTAATCCCAAGAATGGTAGAATCTTGAAGCGAAAAGCGTAAGTGTTCTCTTCAGCAGGGTTCTTTCTTGCCTCTCTGGTAGAATTTATTGGCAGCTCCCCAGTAGAGTTGTGTTGATGTTTCCCCATTTGAGCTATATTGAGGTCTCTTCAGTAGAGTTTGCTGATATTCCCTTAGCAGAGTTTTGTTTCTTTGGATAAACCAGACGAGTGTTGAACGGTTTTCCACAGCAAAGTCTTGATTCAAATGATGGATATGTTTTATTCATTCAACCAGATTATGATCGGACAGTTGAGAAATTTGAAGATCACTTCTCCTTGATTGTTTTTGCCCAGGCGGAGATTTGTCTTTGATGATTCCTAGCGGAGATTATGCACATTTGCTTTGGATTATTCCTCAAGTAGAGAACAATGTTGAGAAGTGTTGACATAGCAGTCACCTGTCGGGTTTTCTCTCACCTTGTGGTTGGGTGTTGATTTAAAATCCCCCACAGTTTGACTTTTTGCTATGATGTTAACTTCTTATTCCCCTGGCAGGGTTGGAAGATTTGTGTTGCTATGTTTTTCTCCAACAGTTTTTTTTCTCAAAGCGGAGTTCATATTGTTGTTCCCTTTTGTTGAATTATTGATGGTTGAAGATTTTCCGTTGCTGATCTCCAGCACGATCTCCAATGATATCTCTAACTCGCAGAGATTAGCCGAGTATTTCAGTGGTGTTGTGGTGTTTTGTTCACCCTCTGTTTGCCCTTTTTGTCTGATTTATCAGCATATTCATACTCATTGCATGCGCATTCATTTTGGTTGAGCATAGCATGTCTTTGTTGCATTGTGCATCCTGCATTTTTTGTTGGTATTTCCCTTTTCCCGATGTTGTTATCTCGCAGAATACGTATGTCCTCTATTCATTAGAATGTCGACCTCTAAGCAGAAAATACCTATCATTTTTAATTCCCCACTGAGTTTATGCCTCGTGGAAGATGTTTTGTTTAGCTTTCCTCCCCAGCTTTTATCTGGATGGAATTGTTCCCCAGTTGAGTTATTTCCTCATTGGGTCGAGTCTTGTTTGACCGTTTCTTTCCAGTTTGTTCCTGGATTGAACTTTGGTCTCTTGCAGCAGTTACTTCGGTTTTCCCTGGGCTGTGAAACCGGGATGACGAGAAAGTAGTTTTGAGGATTTATTTTCCTCAGCAGGAATCTGTTATTGATCCTCGTCAGAAGATGAAGATTTGATTTTCCCAGTAGTGTTTTGATAACACTCTCTTGGTAATTACTTATGCAACTTCATGTGGAAGCCTCTTTATTTGAGCAGCTTGTGTAATCTCCAGAAATTTACCTTCGCAATAAATAACATTTCTCTAGTTCATCCTCAACAGAGAAGTTTATTGTGAAATGATGGATCTTTATCCGACCAGCTTTTCTGTCAATTGGAATTTCTGTGGAATAACTCCCGATGAGAATTCTATTGCATGGTTCAACCTGCTCGTATCTCTTTTAAAGATCCCCGACAGAGTTGTTAATATCTTTTTCCAACAAATGGTTGTCTCTTTATTTGAGAAGTTTGTTGTGTGTTTGGAGCTGCTCAGTAACAAGTAGCTAATGATATATCTCTTTCTCCTACCCAGTGACAGGTAGTCGAGTATGTTTGTCCTACCCAGTGTCAGGTAGTCGACCTTTTATCTTTTTCTCCTACCCAGTAATAGGTAGTCGAGTCCGTCCTACCCAGTAACAGGTAGTTGACATGTTGTTTACCCTATCCAGTAACCGATAGATGGTAACCCCTTTCATTCAAGTTTATTATTCTCGCTAAACTACTTAGTAACCAGTAGTTGGCGTTGCTTCTTTTCCTACCCAGTAACAGGTAGTTGATTATATCTCAACGAGTGGATTACTTTTTATCCAGTAACTGGTAATAAGTAATACATTTCTTTGTTTTCTACCCAGTAACTGGTAGATAACAATTCTCTTGTGTTTTTGCACTTATTTTCTACTCAGTAACCGGTAGAAAGTATTTTACCTATTCTCTTCGGTTCGAATATCTTCGCCCAGTAACTGGTAGTTGGTATCTCTTTCCCCATTGAGTCGTTTCCTTTCCCTTATCGGAATAGGATCTTGCTCTTTTGTTTTCTCATGTGGAGTCTCTCTTTTTCTCCCGAGCTTTTGTTTGTCTCCTGTGACATTATCTCCCCACAGAAGTCTTATGTTCGCATATCATTAGCATAATCATATCATTTTGTGGTCTCTTAGGGCTAAAAAATTGGGTTAATTGTTATATTTAAGTCTCTTCTATCTAGTCGAGACAAAGATGTCAATCTTCATATCTCCGGATAGAAGAATCTTAAATAGGGGCAGCTGTAATACCCTAATTTTTACCCCTAAGATCCCACATTTCATTGGCATATCATTCCACAAACAAGATCTTACTTTGTGTTTCTTATTTACTTTATGTTTGTTTCTGTTTACTAACATCTAACCAAAATACCAAAAAAAATATTTTTCAATTTGTTTGTTTCTTCTTCTTCTCTGTGTGTTTAGGATTTTGCAAGGAGATTGATGGTAAAGACATTCACTCAAGTTTAAATCAGATGGACGTTTGACCTCATTTTGGTCAAACTATCAAGAGTTTGCTTCAACTATAAGTTACCCGTGGTGGTAGGATATTTTCTCAGGAATTGTGATCGTTCATGGTCAATTTGTCTTGTGTTGAAATTCATTGGTTTATCAAGCAATGTTCAATGAGAAGTTTGGTCCAAATTGAAGGTGCAAGTAATGTCCTGGTACATGAGTAGTTGTGTTCATTTTTATCAGAAGTATGTGGAAATAGTCAAGTTGGTGTTACAATGAAATTGAGAGTTCATGTCACGAAGCCTTGCCATCAATAAAAAATTTTATGCACTCATGCACATGTATACTATTGTGGAAAAAGAATTTGTATGTTGAACAAAAGAAGTGCATTGATCCAATACCTACATGCTCACAAGTATGTGGCAAGTGCTTTAGTTGTGGCATACATGATTGTTCGAAGCTATGCCATGTTGAGAATTGTTCGCCATGTAAAATTCAAATTCAAAAGCTATTCAATGGATCTCTTGATACCTATAGATTTGAAAGTTTTAAGTTTGATAGTTTCGAGCAATTATGTATTAGTTTTACAAATGAGAAGCTACAACAACATTTTAATCAGCATGCCTTTAAAATAGAACAAGGAAAAAGGGGTCAGTAAGAGTGAATATGTTGAAAGTGAGTGTGGCTTGCTGTTTGATGCTGGTATCACCGGAAAACGCTACAGACTAGGTCGTTGTTCGCCACAAGCAGGTTTGTTTGTGAAACCATGATAGATTATGTTTTATGGCCATGTTTCCCTTGAAACACTTAGCACCCATTCACAATCGCAGTAGCAGAAACTGGTAGTTCAACACAAACGTGGCACTTCCCAAAGTTCTCATGGTCGAAGAGAAACCTAGCGCCGCTCTCTCCATCACCACTGCTTTCTCCCACAGCCAGATGTCTACAAGAATAGGAGGCACAAATGTTCATGAATTCAACAGGAGGTTTCTTGTTGAGCCTGCACGTTTTAAAATGACATCAGTTATGGAACATGTGTTCAGTGTAGATTTTCATGGTAAATATCAAGATTGGACTACCACAGATCCCTGATCTTTTTCAAGCTCAGGATAAAGACTGAATCAAATCCAAAGGCACATATTTGTTTTGAAGTTGCTGATTGAGTCTGCTATACATGCAGTCACAAACAAACAAGAGCAATATTAGTGCATGGGAGTGTGAAGCACAGTCTCTACTTGATGATGCTCAATCTTTATTTGAATTGGATAACATTGCTCATGGAACAACGCTTGTGGTTTATTTGCATTACTTTTCTAAGATTATTCGCGTGTTGCGGGTGGATGATCAGCCGGCTGGATTGCAGAAGAAATTTGAGAGGTTCACCGAGTTTGCTTTGACCATTGTTTCTGTTGCGGCGGGAGTTTTTACTGCTGGTTGGATTGAGATTTCATGTTGGATTTTGACTGGAGAACCACATGTCATCATGAAAGCTCAGATAATTGGGCTGACCAAGCTAATTTGAGAGCAAGAATAGGTAGTAGTGCAATTTATGATTCTTCTGGTCATCTATACTACAGTTCCCCAAAGACAGGGAGAGAACCAGACGGATCTCATAATATGATTGACAGTAGTTTTGATTTTCCTCCTTTGCCTGTCATCAATCTGTTTGAAAAGAGCGATGAAGATAAAAGCTCGGTCATAGAGCATGGCAATGAACTTTCTGCACGACGTAAACTAAGATTAGAAGATGAGTCACTGCATAGCTTTAATGTCAATAACAATGTAGACTTAGTTATTGAATCAAATGGCCAACCTCTTACTACCTTCCATCCTGTAAACTCTGAAATTGAAGTTGCTTCAGCTGATGAAGATAAACCAGAATTTTCATCTGACGATCCAGTTTATGAAACACGGATAGTAAATTAACTAAAAATATCAGATGTGCCACAGACAGCGATGACAAGTGCCTCGATGGGCTGCCAGTGAAGATAGAGTATCAGAATGGCTTTGGACTCTGCACAGGATAGTTGTTGATGTTGTGAGGATCGATAGTCATCTTGAATTCTATAAGGACAGGAGAAATTTAGCTAGAATGTCCGATATCCTTGCTGTCTATGCATGGGTTGATCCTGCAACGGGGTATTGTCAAGGTATGAGTGATTTGTTGTCTCCCTTTTGTGGTAATCTTTGAGGATAACGGGGATGCAAGAAGTCGATGCCACAGCCCTAGTTCCTGTTGGACAAGATGCCAGTTCTGTGCAGCCAATTGGAAATATTGCTAAAAGATTTCAGGCTTTGTGCGTGAAGGATAGTGATGTTCTATATGAGGATCCTTATATTCAGATTGGTATTAAAGCAGAATGGAGAGCTCATCAAGGTCATCTTGTTCTTTTCTTGGGGAACAAGAATACTTCTCCTCTTATAGCTGTGCAAGCTTTAATATTGCCTCCCATCCATTTGAAGATGGAGCTCTCTCTAGTACCAGATACTATACCTCCCAGCACATGCAGAAGTGCTCTTTCTGTTTTTTTTTAGAGGAACTACTTGGAGTTATATCAATGATCATGTTCATTTCCATATAGGACAGTGGTATGCTTCTCTACTTCGGAACCTTCTCATTCGACGTTGTTCCCATCATTAAGCACCGTCCTGCTCCTGGTTCTCTTTACCGTAGTCCTCAACTCTATGCTAAGCTTCAACACGAAATGGATGCAGATAATTCTTCCGCCGATGCAATATCAACAATACGGAAGAGTCCATATAGAGGTGGTGAATGGAAACCATGCGTACACAAATCTTCAGAAGGCTTTCCTGAATCAAATGGATACGTTTATATAGAGGCTAATGGTGGCTTGAATCAGCAAAGGACATCGATATGCAATGTTGTTGCTGTGGCTGGCTATCTTAATGCTACTCTTGTGATCCCAAATTTCCATTATCATAGCATATGGAAGGGTCCTAGCAAGTTCAGCGACATTTATGATGAAGAATATTTTGGCAATACCTTGAAAAATGATGTACGGGTGGTTGAAAAGATTCCCGAGCACATGATGGAAAGATTTGGCAGCAATATGACAAAAGTTTTCAATTTTAAGATCAGGCAATTCTTTCTTCCAAGTTATATGCCCGGCTATCAGAGCCTCTTGGCCTACACGATCATCTATTACTGTTGAATATGATTGTTAGCAAGATAGCAACTAACCTAAAGTGTTACATTGAGAGTGAAGAGGTCATTGATCACACCTTAAGTTTGTTCTTGGAGCTTGCAACTGGCTTTATGACTGGGAAGCTACTTATGAAGTTGGATACAGTGAAATTTATCATTGCCAATCATACAAGGGAACATTTTCCATTTTTGGATGCAAAGAAGTGCTCCCGCAGTAGGACGATTTTCTATTACACTATTGGCTGGTTGGTATTCATGGAGGATTGTCCTGGGAAATTTAAATCTTCAATGGATCCACTCCAGCAGGTTTTCCTCAGTTTGGAATCAACTCCCGATTCAGTGTTTCGAACAGATGCTGTAAAATATGCACTTGTTGGTTTGATGAGAGACCTTAAAGGAATTGCAATGTCCATAAATAGCCGCCGAACTTATGGCTTTCTATTTGACTGGTTGTATCCCGCACACATGCCTCTAATCTTAAAAGGAGTCTCACATTGGACAGACACCCCAGAGGTTACGACCCCATTATTGAAGTTCATGGCTGAGTTTGTGCTAAATAAATCTCAACGTTTGACATTTGACTCTTCTTCTCCAAATGGAATACTTCTCTTCAGGGAAGTCAGTAAATCGATTGTCGCCTTATGGAACCAGTATATTATGTAGAGATTCAAACACTGATAGATTGTGTGTCTGCTATCTACACCGTGTTGTCTCGTAGGCGTGGACATGTTACTGCTGATGTTCCTCAACCAGGCACCCCGGTTTATCTTGTTAAGGTTTTTTTCCCGTGATAGAATCCTTTGGTTTTGAGACAGACTTGAGATACCATACGCAAGGGCAAGCGTTTTGTCAATCAGTTTTTAATCACTGGGCTATTGTTCTCGGAGATCTTCTGGACAAAAGCATTGTTTTGCGCCCATTTGAACCAGCACCAATCCAGCATCTTGCCCGCAAGTTTATGGTAAAAACAAGGCGCAGGAAGGGAATGAGTGAAGATGTAAGTATAGGCAAGTTCTTTGATGAGGCTATGATGGTGGAACTTGCACAGCAGGCGGCAGATCTTCATCAACAAATGATATGATTCTTCACAATTTTTCTGCTTGGTTTGATGTTCATTTTGGATTGAGTTTGAAATTTGGGCCCTTTTGACTGAAACTGGAAGCAAATGGTATGCGATACAGCAAGCAAATTATAAGTTATTTGCTTCCGAAGTTGGCATGTATTTGACAGAGCTATTTACCATACTATTGTGGCAACATCTTTGTCTCAACAGAACGAACACATTGAATGCGTAGAGAACATTTGTCATTCGTTTTTGAGCATTCATGATAAGGCAGTTGTTAGTTCATCTTTGTTAGAAATGAATTCAATAGCAGTAAGACTCGCCAAGCATCTGCGACTCTCTTCTTACGATGCTGTGCCGAGAAGCGCGGCGATGTGGTACTCAACTTTGATATCTGAAACTGATGTTGATCATCAGCCTTCAGCAAACAAGGAAGAATTAGATGATGAGTTTGATAATTTTCTTGGTGGTAAACCTGAGTTACAGCTGCAGATGTGGCAAAAGCAAGCCAAGATATGCTGACCCCACAAACCTTCCACGTCACCCAAGTGAGCTGCAAAAAGAAAAAGTCCAAAACGACATAAAAAAATATCACAACAGGTCACACATAACTTGCATCCCAAAATGCAGAAAAAAATCTCACAAACGGCAAATCATTTTCACTCATTCTCATCTATAAATAGAACACCTTATTCACTCTTTTCTTCAAGCTTTTCAAGCCAAAAAATCTCTGCTGATTTTCTTCCTCAATTCCTCAATACAAAACCTTTTGCTCACATTCTCTTCTCATACTTCCTTCCACCAAATTAACTTCAAATCAACCTCAAACACAGATCAATTTCGAACCAGAATTCGTTCAGAAGAAGAAGAGAAGCAAGAAGAAGTTTGGATTGATTTCTTACCTGAGTTTGAAGGTAGATTGAGCTTCACCGTCATTTTCGATCTGTTACCTTTTGTTGTGATTCTTTGAATTGTTGGTACCATTGTGAAGAGCTTTTGATTTCGATTGCAACCGCGTATTTTTCGCGTCCCGCCGTTGTGATTTAAGCAAGCATCCATGGTCGTGAATGTTTTCGTTTGTGAGAGCTAGAAGAAGAAGATGATTCTGTTTAGTTTTCTTTTTCTACTTTTCAATTATATTTTTCTTTTATTTTTTTTATTTTCCTTTTTATTTCTTTCAGAACTTAACCGTGTGGACTTTTCCACATTTTTCTTTTATTATTAAATTTGTTTTTTTAATTTCATTTTTGAAAAAGCTCTTAAAAAAATTATTTAAAAATATTTTGATTAAGTGTTGATTGTTTTGGATCTTGAATTTGATAAGATTTCATCAATATCAATGGACTTTGGGTGTTGATTTTATCCACCAAGAGAGGTGATTGATATTGACGATAATTTAATCGATTCGAGATTCAAATTGTGATTTCATTTTCTTTCTTCTTCTTTTTATTTTTGATCGATGAAATCTATGGATCATAGATTGTTGATTATCAAGGTTGATTAATCTTCATTATTTCAAAACTATGGACGAATAATCATTGAGATAATTCTCCTTACTTTGGAATAGTGATAGATTACCTTTGATTAATTGATGAAAAATCTTGATTATGATGAGATCATCACCTCTTTTCTTTTTGTGTGGCATGTTTTAGGAGAGTGATTTATATATCATTTCTCTAACATGTATTAACACTAACATTTTATTGACCGGCCTCAGATAGTTGTGGTTTCTACATAAACCCGATTACGATTGCTTAACATAGCGCTAAAGTGTCCCTTAATCGGAAAATGATCATTCGTGGCTCAAACTTACGTTTAAAAGTCCAAGTATGTTTAGTTGCTTGTCTTAACTCCAATACCTATGAAAATCATTGTTAGGAGGCTTTGATTCTATCAATCCTCTAATGAATTTTCATTAATCTTGGTCTAAGTGCAAGAATTAATCATCATTGATCATATGTTCTAACCACTAACCACTAATTCACTAACAATATCCTTGTTTAATTTTGTTTATATTCTCTTCTTACTCCTTATTTTTTACTTTTATGCTTCCATTTTATCATTTCATACCATATCTTTGTTTATGTTTATGTCATTTCTCTTTTGTCCACTTGGACCATACTTTGTTCAAAACACTAATAAAGGATAAAACATCTAAAAAAATTTGGTGCTATTAACTTTGTGGTTATACTCTTGGACCATTCTTAGACTTTGGACTTCATGGACATTTTGGACTTAGGATTAGGATTTTCTTCCCTATGCTTGGAGTATTTTGAATCTTAGCCTTTATTTGGCTCGATCCTTGGCTTATGCTTTAAATCGGATGGAATTCTTTTTGCTTGCTTTGGAGTGTGCTACAAGTCGGTTAGATCTTTCTTATCTCTAGCTCTTATTTTGTTTTTTAGGATAGTCACTTCATCTCCTCCCCTTCTTAAATTTTCAAAACTTTCTCCCTCTTTCAAAACCTTCTTGGTTTCAAACTTCAAAACCGCTTTCGCAATAAAACCTTGACTTTCGTCAAGTGATTTTTAAACTTTGTTTTTCTTAATAAAAGTCAATCAATGTTAATCATGTTTTGACCAATTTCAAAAGACATAAAAAATACAAAAACTCATCAACTCTTTTTGTGCCTTTATGCACTTTTTCACTTTAAAACTTTTCATAAAGTTTAGACATGATTCATTTCTATAGTTGAGATGTAAATCTCCTATTCCCCATATTATTAAGACTTTGACATTTTCCACGTTGATGTTGAGTGATAGTCTTGTTGATAATCCAAGCAAATCCTCCATCTTTATGTGACGCAAATGTTGTCTTAATACTCGTGGGTGGATAGTCGCAGTTTTCTCCTTGAAATGACGATTTGTCTTTACATCTAAAATCAAACAAAACCAACAAATTTTTGTCATTTGTACCACGAACTACGGGGTTTTGATTCCATATTGCACTTTATGGGTACGTAGGCATGAGACGATAAGTCTCTCCAAACACAAAAATCTAAAAAAAATATTCTCTTCTCATCTCCCCCAATCTCTTTTCAAACAAACCACTTTCAAACCAAAAAGCGTAAATATTTCAAAGGGCTCCTATAGAGTACTATAGACGTTTTGGGTGCTAACACCTTCCCATTGCGTAACCAACCCCCTTACCCCGATCTCTGTCTCGTGTTCTTATTTTAGAACTCTTTGGTTTTGTTCGCTCTTTTTCCTTTCCTTTATTTGGATAAAATAAAAGTGCGGTGGCGACTCTTGTTTTCTTTGAGTTAAGTTAGTCAATAACTTACACTCACGATTTTTACCGCTACAATGAGATGCCAATATTATTGACATATTGAATAAATAATCTTGAATTCAACTCATCAATATACTCTTGTAATGCTCTCTAGCTTTTCACTACCATCTAGGGATTGAACAAATCCAAAGACTACGCAAAACACTGCAAATAAAATCACTTTTTTTTGAAGATATGAACTTTACGAAAAAGTGAAAATTAAACAAAAAAAAACTTGACATGCCAAAAAGTTATTTATCATAAGCTATACAATTGCAATGGACTAACTAAGAATTATTTAATTAGAGTTTGATTACATATTGATTGGAAATTAACAATGAGTAACTTAGCCACCTGCAGATTAACAACAATTCCAAGAACATGAAATATCTATATGGATCTTTCACGACATTGTTCTGAACTTCATCTAGAGATCGTGTGCTCTTCAATGACATAGTTTTCCGAACATGATGGAGACTCATCACTGTGACCATTTTTATTAACATGCAAAACTAATAAAGTTTTTGCAACACTTCCAAGAAGTCGTGTAGTGCAATGAACGTCAGACCATACTCTCAGTCTTCCATTTAGATTATCATCACTGTCATGTGATAGAACAAGTACACCGTACTCAGAATGCACCAGAGCTGGATGGTGGCGATAAACAATGAAGTCTACACCATACTGAGCCCCTGACCTTACTGCCCAGTTTTTCATTCGAAGGTGAGAATAAGCCTTGTAGAAGAAAGGGAATGCTTTATTCTTGGATTTGCAGTAATGCCAAAGCTCATCATCATTTGAATCACCAGACTCAGCACCGACGT
This sequence comes from Lathyrus sativus, assembly GCA_963859935.3. Lineage (NCBI taxonomy): Eukaryota > Viridiplantae > Streptophyta > Magnoliopsida > Fabales > Fabaceae > Lathyrus > Lathyrus sativus. The sequence goes on from OZ012737.1 coordinate 676,957,060, forward strand.
TAATCTTAAGGCATTTCAAGGAATAACATAGGTAAAATGCTTCCTCCAAGGTTAATTGAAACCAGTACGTGTCCTTTTCAACGTTTCTCACAGGCCGACCAAAGCATGCTTTATCAAGTAGGTCAAGCTGTTCAGCTTGCACTGCTAAGTGTACACAATTATCAGAGAGAAATCCAGATGCATTTGATTGAACTAAAGAAGACTGAAGTTGCGATATAATCTTTGACATGGGTTCTTTAAGTGCCTCGGCTTCTGCATCCTTTTTCGATTTTGCATCTTTTCCTTTCCATCTTGGTGCCATTTCTCCTGAAGAAAAATAAATCAAATGTTGTTCAATTCGAAGTCCAAGTTGATTTAGTAAAGCTCAATCAAAGAGGTAAAGACAAAAGACAGGAAAAAGAACTTGGACTCAGATTGCCTAACTTTAAGACACCAACTGCACTCTGCCTTTCAGTCATTCTAAGTCATTTGATCCATCTTATGGTTCACAAGATGCCCCATATCCTATTAAATTTTCCAAACAAAATGAAAACATGAAACCACAACACAACAACTAGCATCTTCATCTCTCAGCCCTAGCTACACAGTCATCTTCCAAGCCAACCGTCTCAAACTATACTACCATAGGCCCATTTATTGTTTCACAAACTTCTTTCTTTTATAAACTCTTATTACCCTTTCATTAGGTGTATTAATGCTTTCATATTTTCACAACTGACATTTATGTACTATCTTTTATCCTATTGTGTCATTACGGAATCATGTTTCAATGCTTAACAATATGCTAGACGATCAATAAATAATGGTTCAGAAAGTTGACAGCATAATAAAGAGGTAGGACATATATATTCTGATCTATCAAACTAGTCAATCACGATAAAAACCTTAACTAGTCAATTTATGGAGAATCACGTCTATACTATCTATTATCTAACACGTATGGACCATCAGATATATAAAATAATACATCCTTTTAATTATTTCACAGTTAACAACTGTGAGTCTGTGACAAGTAGAAATATTCATCAGCATTGCAGGGATGAACACACATCAAAGGTAACCAACCATATTGGTGTTTCAATTCCAAATTCCAATGCAAATGACTGGATATAGATTGTTAGACTTAGGGTAGAATATTCTATTTAGTTTTACACACTGATGCCTAATATAATATTTAACTTATAATTTAACCACCCTAAAGTTTTTATTTTTCCTTGAGTCAGGTTGCCTTGCTAGATCATGTACCGATGAAGAATCTCGCAGAGCAATTGAGTCTTGGTTATACTAATCAGCTACCTTTTTTTTCTTAAAATACTACTAAATTAATACACAACAAAAGTATCTATAAAATTAGTGATTTTTAAAGCATTGAAAAGAAAAAAACGGTTTAAAGGCACAAATCTATTTATATATTTCATTTCAGTTCTATGTCCATATACATATTTATTTGTGTAGACTTGAGAGCTAGAGTATATCTTGTTTGGATTCAATTTTTGAAAATGGTTTGACGACATCTTCAACTTAATTGAAATGATCATTTTGGTTAAATGCTAGATTTCTCAAAAAACTAGCGTTAAATAAATATGCAAGCAATGAAATCAATAATAATTAAGGAGGAGATAAAAAATATGAAATCACTAGTAAAACTTACATTTACTTGGATGGATTCTAAACACAACTATTTGTCCGTTAAAAAAACTGTAACAAAAAATATTAGTAGTTGTTAATTCTTCACAAATAGAATAAAATTCAATTTCTCCATTTAACTTTACTAAAATTAAATTTATAAATTAGTGTTTAAAAGTGTAAAATAATTAAAAGTATAAATTAGTGTTGATTCAAGTCTTCATTTCACTTTTAAACACTAATTTATAAATCTAATTTGTTGTTGTCATTGGTTCCATTCATGACAACAACAACTACGACTTATGATGCCTAGAAACACGACTACCAGTTAATGCTTCAGACACTTTACTTGAGAGAAAGAATGAGAGAGAATGAAAAATAATTGATGAATTGTTATTATTAAAAGTTTTGTGACTGAATTACAATTATGTGTTTATATGTAACTATATTACTTGTATACTAAATAACTGCGATAACATACTTTAACCTTAACTAACTTAAATTTAAGTTACAAACTTGAATTATATCATATTGATACCCATGTATCAAGAACTAGAACTCTGAGAAGAAGAATTAATATAATTCTCACAGTTCTAAACTAGGGGAACAAATCACAGTCAAGCGGATAATATTCAACAATTGATAAATGTCTTTTTTTGTTAAGATATATTCCGAGTCTTTTTTGCTAAGGTATATTCCAAGTATGCAAAGAGTCTACGGCTACAACGTCCTCTCTTGCAACATGAAATGCAAGACCATGTAATTTAACCACACATGAGATGCCAATATTATTGACATATTGAATAAATGATCTTGAATTCAACTCATCAATATACTCTTGTAATGCTCTCTAGCTTTTCACTTCCATCTAGGGATTGATGAAATCCAAAGACTACGCAAAATACTGCAAATAAAATCACTTTTTTTTGAAGATATGAACTTTACGAAAAAGTGAAAATTAAACAAAAAAAAAACTTGACATGCCAAAAAGTTATTAATCATAAGCTATACAATTGCAATGGATTAACTAAGAATTATTTAATTAGAGTTTGATTATATATTGATTGGAAATTAACAATGAGTAACTTAGCCACCTGCAGATTAACAGCAATTCCAAGAACATGAAATATCTATATGGATCTTTCACGACATTGTTCTGGACTCCATCTAGAGATCGTGTGCTCTTCAATGACATAGTTTTCCGAACATAATGGAGACTCATCACTATGACCATTTTTATTAACATGCAAAACTAATAAAGTTTTTGCAACACTTCCAAGAAGTCGTGTAGTGCAATGAACGTCAGACCATACTCTCAGTCTTCAATTTAGATTATAATCATTGTCATGTGATAGAACAAGTACACCGTACTCAGAATGCACCAGAACTGGATGGTGGCGATAAACAATAAAGTCTACACCATACTGAGCCCCTGACCTTACTACCCAGTTTTTCATTCGAAGGTGAGAATAAGCCTTGTAGAAGAAAGGGAATGCTTTATTCTTGGATTTGCAGTAATGCCACAGCTCATCATCATTTGAATCACCAGACTCAGCACCGACGTTAATCTTAAGGCATTTCAAGGAATAACATAGGTAAAATGCTTCCTCCAAGGTTAATTGAAACCAGTACGTGTCCTTTTCAACGTTTCTCACAGGCCGACCAAAGCATGCTTTATCAAGTAGGTCAAGCTGTTCAGCTTGCACTGCTAAGTGTACACAATTATCAGAGAGAAATCCAGATGCATTTGATTGAACTAAAGAAGACTGAAGTTGCGATATAATCTTTGACATGGGTTCTTTAAGTGCCTCGGCTTCTGCATCCTTTTTCGATTTTGCATCTTTTCCTTTCCATCTTGGTGCCATTTCTCCTGAAGAAAAATAAATCAAATGTTGTTCAATTCGAAGTCCAAGTTGATTTAGTAAAGCTCAATCAAAGAGGTAAAGACAAAAGACAGGAAAAAGAACTTGGACTCAGATTGCCTAACTTTAAGACACCAACTGCACTCTGCCTTTCAGTCATTCTAAGTCATTTGATCCATCTTATGGTTCACAAGATGCCCCATATCCTATTAAATTTTCCAAACAAAATGAAAACATGAAACCACAACACAACAACTAGCATCTTCATCTCTCAGCCCTAGCTACACAGTCATCTTCCAAGCCAACCGTCTCAAACTATACTACCATAGGCCCATTTATTGTTTCACAAACTTCTTTCTTTTATAAACTCTTATTACCCTTTCATTAGGTGTATTAATGCTTTCATATTTTCACAACTGACATTTATGTACTATCTTTTATCCTATTGTGTCATTACGGAATCATGTTTCAATGCTTAACAATATGCTAGACGATCAATAAATAATGGTTCAGAAAGTTGACAGCATAATAAAGAGGTAGGACATATATATTCTGATCTATCAAACTAGTCAATCACGATAAAAACCTTAACTAGTCAATTTATGGAGAATCACGTCTATACTATCTATTATCTAACACGTATGGACCATCAGATATATAAAATAATACATCCTTTTAATTATTTCACAGTTAACAACTGTGAGTCTGTGACAAGTAGAAATATTCATCAGCATTGCAGGGATGAACACACATCAAAGGTAACCAACCATATTGGTGTTTCAATTCCAAATTCCAATGCAAATGACTGGATATAGATTGTTAGACTTAGGGTAGAATATTCTATTTAGTTTTACAGACTGATGCCTAATATAATATTTAACTTATAATTTAACCACCCTAAAGCTTTTATTTTTCCTTGAGTCAGGTTGCCTTGCTAGATCATGTACCGATGAAGAATCTCGCAGAGCAATTGAGTCTTGGTTATACTAATCAGCTACCTTTTTTTTCTTAAAATACTACTAAATTAATACACAACAAAAGTATCTATAAAATTAGTGATTTTTAAAGCATTGAAAAGAAAAAAATGGTTTGAAGGCACAAATCTATTTATATATTTCATTTCAGTTCTATGTCCATATACATATTTATTTGTGTAGAGTTGAGAGCTAGAGTATATCTTGTTTGGATTCAATTTTTGAAAATGGTTTGACGACATCTTCAACTTAATTGAAATGATCATTTTGGTTAAATGCTAGATTTCTCAAAAAACTAGCGTTAAATAAATATGCAAGCAATGAAATCAATAATAATTAAGGAGGAGATAAAAAATATGAAATCACTAGTAAAACTTACATTTACTTGGATGGATTCTAAACACAACTATTTGTCCGTTAAAAAAACTGTAACAAAAAATATTAGTAGTTGTTAATTCTTCACAAATAGAATAAAATTCAATTTCTCCATTTAACTTTACTAAAATTAAATTTATAAATTAGTGTTTAAAAGTGTAAAATAATTAAAAGTATAAATTAGTGTTGATTCAAGTCTTCATTTCACTTTTAAACACTAATTTATAAATCTAATTTGTTGTTGTCATTGGTTCCATTCCTGACAACAACAACTACGACTTATGATGCCTAGAAACACGACTACCAGTTAATGCTTCAGACACTTTACTTGAGAGAAAGAATGAGAGAGAATGAAAAATAATTGATGAATTGTTATTATTAAAAGTTTTGTGACTGAATTACAATTATGTGTTTATATGTAACTATATTACTTGTATACTAAATAACTGCGATAACATACTTTAACCTTAACTAACTTAAATTTAAGTTACAAACTTGAATTATATCATATTGATACCCATGTATCAAGAACTAGAACTCTGAGAAGAAGAATTAATATAATTCTCACAGTTCTAAACTAGGGGAACAAATCACAGTCAAGCGGATAATATTCAACAATTGATAAATGTCTTTTTTTGTTAAGATATATTCTGAGTCTTTTTTGCTAAGGTATATTCCAAGTATGCAAAGAGTCTACGGCTACAACGTCCTCTCTTGCAACATGAAATGCAAGACCATGTAATTTAACCACACATGAGATGCCAATATTATTGACATATTGAATAAATGATCTTGAATTCAACTCATCAATATACTCTTGTAATGCTCTCTAGCTTTTCACTTCCATCTAAGGATTGAACAAATCCAAAAACTACGCAAAATACTGCAAATAAAATCACTTTTTTTTTAAGATATGAACTATACGAAAAAGTGAAAATTAAACACACAAAAAACTGACATGCCAAAAAGTTATTTATCATAAGCTATAGAATTGCAATGGATTAACTAAGAATTATTTAATTAGAGTTTGATTACATATTGATTGGAAATTAACAATGAGTAACTTAGCCACCTGCAGATTAACAGCAATTCCAAGAACATGAAATATCTATATGGATCTTTCACGACATTGTTCTGGACTCCATCTAGAGATCGTGTGCTCTTCAATGACATAGTTTTCCGAACATAATGGAGACTCATCACTGTGACCATTTTTATTAACATGCAAAACTAATAAAGTTTTTGCAACACTTCCAAGAAGTCGTGTAGTGCAATGAACGTCAGACCATACTCTCAGTCTTCCATTTAGATTATCATCATTGTCATGTGATAGAACAAGTACACCGTACTCAGAATGCACCAGAGCTGGATGGTGGCGATAAACAATGAAGTCTACACCATACTGAGCCCCTGACCTTACTACCTAGTTTTTCATTCGAAGGTGAGAATAAGCCTTGTAGAAGAAAGGGAATGCTTTATTCTTGGATTTGCAGTAATGCCAAAGCTCATCATCATTTTAATCACCAGACTCAGCACCGACGTTAATCTTAAGGCATTTCAAGGAATAACATAGGTAAAATGCTTCCTCCAAGGTTAATTGAAACCAGTACGTGTCCTTTTCAACGTTTCTCACAGGCCGACCAAAGAATGCTTTATCAAGTAGGTCAAGCTGTTCAGCTTGCACTGCTAAGTGTACACAATTATCAGAGAGAAATCCAGATGCATTTGATTGAACTAAAGAAGACTGAAGTTGCGATATAATCTTTGACATGGGTTCTTTAAGTGCCTCGACTTCTGCATCCTTTTTCGATTTTGCATCTTTTCCTTTCCATCTTGGTGCCATTTCTCCTGAAGAAAAATAAATCAAATGTTGTTCAATTCGAAGTCCAAGTTGATTTAGTAAAGCTCAATCAAAGAGGTAAAGACAAAAGACAGGAAAAAGAACTTGGACTCAGATTGCCTAACTTTAAGACACCAACTGCACTCTGCCTTTCAGTCATTCTAAGTCATTTGATCCATCTTATGGTTCACAAGATGCCCCATATCCTATTAAATTTTCCAAACAAAATGAAAACATGAAACCACAACACAACAACTAGCATCTTCATCTCTCAGCCCTAGCTACACAGTCATCTTCCAAGCCAACCGTCTCAAACTATACTACCATAGGCCCATTTATTGTTTCACAAAATTCTTTCTTTTATAAACTCATATTACCCTTTCATTAGGTGTATTAATGCTTTCATATTTTCACAACTGACATTTATGTACTATCTTTTATCCTATTGTGTCATTACGGAATCATGTTTCAATGCTTAACAATATGCTAGACGATCAATAAATAATGGTTCAGAAAGTTGACAGCACAATAAAGAGGTAGGACATATATATTCTGATCTATCAAACTAGTCAATCACGATAAAAACCTTAACTAGTCAATTTATGGAGAATCACGTCTATACTATCTATTGTCTAACACGTATGGACCATCAGATATATAAAATAATACATCCTTTTAATTATTTCACAGTTAACAACTGTGAGTCTGTGACAAGTAGAAATATTCATCAGCATTGCAGGGATGAACACACATCAAAGGTAACCAACCATATTGGTGTTTCAATTCCAAATTCCAATGCAAATGGCTGGATATAGATTGTTAGACTTAGGGTAGAATATTCTATTTAGTTTTACACACTGATGCCTAATATAATATTTAACTTATAATTTAACCACCCTAAAGTTTTTACTTTTCCTTGAGTCAGGTTGCCTTGCTAGATCATGTACCGATGAAGAATCTCGCAGAGCAATTGAGTCTTGGTTATACTAATCAACTACCTTTTTTTTCTTAAAATACTACTAAATTAATACACAACAAAAGTATCTATAAAATTAGTGATTTTTAAAGCATTGAAAAGAAAAAAAACGGTTTAAAGGCACAAATCTATTTATATATTTCATTTCAGTTCTATGTCCATATACATATTTATTTGTGTAGACTTGAGAGCTAGAGTATATCTTGTTCGGATTCAATTTTTGAAAATGGTTTGACGACATCTTCAACTTAATTGAAATGATCATTTTGGTTAAATGCTAGATTTCTCAAAAAACTAGCGTTAAATAAATATGCAAGCAATGAAATCAATAATAATTAAGGAGGAGATAAAAAATATGAAATCACTAGTAAAACTTACATTTACTTGGATGGATTCTAAACACAACTATTTGTCCGTTAAAAAAACTGTAACAAAAAATATTAGTAGTTGTTAATTCTTCACAAATAGGATAAAATTCAATTTCTCCATTTAACTTTACTAAAATTAAATTTATAAATTAGTGTTTAAAAGTGTAAAATAATTAAAAGTATAAATTAGTGTTGATTCAAGTCTTCATTTCACTTTTAAACACTAATTTATAAATCTAATTTGTTGTTGTCATTGGTTCCATTCATGACAACAACAACTACGACTTATGATGCCTAGAAACACGACTACCAGTTAATGCTTCAGACACTTTACTTGAGAGAAAGAATGAGAGAGAATGAAAAATAATTGATGAATTGTTATTATTAAAAGTTTTGTGACTGAATTACAATTATGTGTTTATATGTAACTATATTACTTGTATACTAAATAACTGCGATAACATACTTTAACCTTAACTAACTTAAATTTAAGTTACAAACTTGAATTATATCATATTGATACCCATGTATCAAGAACTAGAACTCTGAGAAGAAGAATTAATATAATTCTCACAGTTCTAAACTAGGGGAACAAATCACAGTCAAGCGGATAATATTCAACAATTGATAAATGTCTTTTTTTGTTAAGATATATTCTGAGTCTTTTTTGCTAAGGTATATTCCAAGTATGCAAAGAGTCTACGGCTACAACGTCCTCTCTTGCAACATGAAATGCAAGACCATGTAATTTAACCACACATGAGATGCCAATATTATTGACATATTGAATAAATGATCTTGAATTCAACTCATTAATATACTCTTGTAATGCTCTCTATCTTTTCACTTCCATCTAAGGATTGAACAAATCCAAAGACTACGCAAAATACTGCAAATAAAATCACTTTTTTTTGAAGATATGAACTTTACGAAAAAGTGAAAATTAAACAAAAAAAACTGACATGCCAAAAAGTTATTTATCATAAGCTATAGAATTGCAATGGATTAACTAAGAATTATTTAATTAGAGTTTGATTACATATTGATTGGAAATTAACAATGAGTAACTTAGCCACCTGCAGATTAACAGCAATTCCAAGAACATGAAATATCTATATGGATCTTTCACGACATTGTTCTGGACTCCATCTAGAGATCGTGTGCTCTTCAATGGCATAGTTTTCCGAACATAATGGAGACTCATCACTGTGACCATTTTTATTAACATGCAAAACTAATAAAGTTTTTGCAACACTTCCAAGAAGTCGTGTAGTGCAATGAACGTCAGACCATACTCTCAGTCTTCCATTTAGATTATCATCACTGTCATGTGATAGAACAAGTACACCGTACTCAGAATGCACCAGAGCTGGATGGTGGCGATAAACAATGAAGTCTACACCATACTGAGCCCCTGACCTTACTACCCAGTTTTTCATTCGAAGGTGAGAATAAGCCTTGTAGAAGAAAGGGAATGCTTTATTCTTGGATTTGCAGTAATGCCACAGCTCATCATCATTTGAATCACCAGACTCAGCACCGACGTTAATCTTAAGGCATTTCAAGGAATAACATAGGTAAAATGCTTCCTCCAAGGTTAATTGAAACCAGTACGTGTCCTTTTCAACGTTTCTCACAGGCCGACCAAAGCATGCTTTATCAAGTAGGTCAAGCTGTTCAGCTTGCACTGCTAAGTGTACACAATTATCAGAGAGAAATCCAGATGCATTTGATTGAACTAAAGAAGACTGAAGTTGCGATATAATCTTTGACATGGGTTCTTTAAGTGCCTCGGCTTCTGCATCCTTTTTCGATTTTGCATCTTTTCCTTTCCATCTTGGTGCCATTTCTCCTGAAGAAAAATAAATCAAATGTTGTTCAATTCGAAGTCCAAGTTGATTTAGTAAAGCTCAATCAAAGAGGTAAAGACAAAAGACAGGAAAAAGAACTTGGACTCAGATTGCCTAACTTTAAGACACCAACTGCACTCTGCCTTTCAGTCATTCTAAGTCATTTGATCCATCTTATGGTTCACAAGATGCCCCATATCCTATTAAATTTTCCAAACAAAATGAAAACATGAAACCACAACACAACAACTAGCATCTTCATCTCTCAGCCCTAGCTACACAGTCATCTTCCAAGCCAACCGTCTCAAACTATACTACCATAGGCCCATTTATTGTTTCACAAACTTCTTTCTTTTATAAACTCTTATTACCCTTTCATTAGGTGTATTAATGCTTTCATATTTTCACAACTGACATTTATGTACTATCTTTTATCCTATTGTGTCATTACGGAATCATGTTTCAATGCTTAACAATATGCTAGACGATCAATAAATAATGGTTCAGAAAGTTGACAACATAATAAAGAGGTAGGACATATATATTCTGATCTATCAAACTAGTCAATCACGATAAAAACCTTAACTAGTCAATTTATGGAGAATCACGTCTATACTATCTATTATCTAACACGTATGGACCATCAGATATATAAAATAATACATCCTTTTAATTATTTCACAGTTAACAACTGTGAGTCTGTGACAAGGAGAAATATTCATCAGCATTGCAGGGATGAACACACATCAAAGGTAACCAACCATATTGGTGTTTCAATTCCAAATTCCAATGCAAATGACTGGATATAGATTGTTAGACTTAGGGTAGAATATTCTATTTAGTTTTACACACTGATGCCTAATATAATATTTAACTTATAATTTAACCACCCTAAAGTTTTTATTTTTCCTTGAGTCAGGTTGCCTTGCTAGATCATGTACCGATGAAGAATCTCGCAGAGCAATTGAGTCTTGGTTATACTAATCAGCTACCTTTTTTTTCTTAAAATACTACTAAATTAATACACAACAAAAGTATCTATAAAATTAGTGATTTTTAAAGCATTGAAAAGAAAAAAAACGGTTTAAAGGCACAAATCTATTTATATATTTCATTTCAGTTCTATGTCCATATACATATTTATTTGTGTAGACTTGAGAGCTAGAGTATATCTTGTTCGGATTCAATTTTTGAAAATGGTTTGACGACATCTTCAACTTAATTGAAATGATCATTTTGGTTAAATGCTAGATTTCTCAAAAAACTAGCGTTAAATAAATATGCAAGCAATGAAATCAATAATAATTAAGGAGGAGATAAAAAATATGAAATCACTAGTAAAACTTACATTTACTTGGATGGATTCTAAACACAACTATTTGTCCGTTAAAAAAACTGTAACAAAAAATATTAGTAGTTGTTAATTCTTCACAAATAGAATAAAATTCAATTTCTCCATTTAACTTTACTAAAATTAAATTTATAAATTAGTGTTTAAAAGTGTAAAATAATTAAAAGTATAAATTAGTGTTGATTCAAGTCTTCATTTCACTTTTAAACACTAATTTATAAATCTAATTTGTTGTTGTCATTGGTTCCATTCATGACAACAACAACTACGACTTATGATGCCTAGAAACACGACTACCAGTTAATGCTTCAGACACTTTACTTGAGAGAAAGAATGAGAGAGAATGAAAAATAATTGATGAATTGTTATTATTAAAAGTTTTGTGACTGAATTACAATTATGTGTTTATATGTAACTATATTACTTGTATACTAAATAACTGCGATAACATACTTTAACCTTAACTAACTTAAATTTAAGTTACAAACTTGAATTATATCATATTGATACCCATGTATCAAGAACTAGAACTCTGAGAAGAAGAATTAATATAATTCTCACAGTTCTAAACTAGGGGAACAAATCACAGTCAAGCGGATAATATTCAACAATTGATAAATGTCTTTTTTTGTTAAGATATATTCTGAGTCTTTTTTGCTAAGGTATATTCCAAGTATGCAAAGAGTCTACGGCTACAACGTCCTCTCTTGCAACATGAAATGCAAGACCATGTAATTTAACCACACATGAGATGCCAATATTATTGACATATTGAATAAATGATCTTGAATTCAACTCATCAATATACTCTTGTAATGCTCTCTAGCTTTTCACTTCCATCTAAGGATTGAACAAATCCAAAGACTACGCAAAATACTGCAAATAAAATCACTTTTTTTTTAAGATATGAACTATACGAAAAAGTGAAAATTAAACACACAAAAAACTGACATGCCAAAAAGTTATTTATCATAAGCTATAGAATTGCAATGGATTAACTAAGAATTATTTAATTAGAGTTTGATTACATATTGATTGGAAATTAACAATGAGTAACTTAGCCACCTGCAGATTAACAGCAATTCCAAGAACATGAAATATCTATATGGATCTTTCACGACATTGTTCTGGACTCCATCTAGAGATTGTGTGCTCTTCAATGACATAGTTTTCCGAACATAATGGAGACTCATCACTGTGACCATTTTTATTAACATGCAAAACTAATAAAGTTTTTGCAACACTTCCAAGAAGTCGTGTAGTGCAATGAACGTCAGACCATACTCTCAGTCTTCCATTTAGATTATCATCATTGTCATGTGATAGAACAAGTACACCGTACTCAGAATGCACCAGAGCTGGATGGTGGCGATAAACAATGAAGTCTACACCATACTGAGCCCCTGACCTTACTACCTAGTTTTTCATTCGAAGGTGAGAATAAGCCTTGTAGAAGAAAGGGAATGCTTTATTCTTGGATTTGCAGTAATGCCAAAGCTCATCATCATTTTAATCACCAGACTCAGCACCGACGTTAATCTTAAGGCATTTCAAGGAATAACATAGGTAAAATGCTTCCTCCAAGGTTAATTGAAACCAGTACGTGTCCTTTTCAACGTTTCTCACAGGCCGACCAAAGCATGCTTTATCAAGTAGGTCAAGCTGTTCAGCTTGCACTGCTAAGTGTACACAATTATCAGAGAGAAATCCAGATGCATTTGATTGAACTAAAGAAGACTGAAGTTGCGATATAATCTTTGACATGGGTTCTTTAAGTGCCTCGACTTCTGCATCCTTTTTCGATTTTGCATCTTTTCCTTTCCATCTTGGTGCCATTTCTCCTGAAGAAAAATAAATCAAATGTTGTTCAATTCGAAGTCCAAGTTGATTTAGTAAAGCTCAATCAAAGAGGTAAAGACAAAAGACAGGAAAAAGAACTTGGACTCAGATTGCCTAACTTTAAGACACCAACTGCACTCTGCCTTTCAGTCATTCTAAGTCATTTGATCCATCTTATGGTTCACAAGATGCCCCATATCCTATTAAATTTTCCAAACAAAATGAAAACATGAAACCACAACACAACAACTAGCATCTTCATCTCTCAGCCCTAGCTACACAGTCATCTTCCAAGCCAACCGTCTCAAACTATACTACCATAGGCCCATTTATTGTTTCACAAAATTCTTTCTTTTATAAACTCATATTACCCTTTCATTAGGTGTATTAATGCTTTCATATTTTCACAACTGACATTTATGTACTATCTTTTATCCTATTGTGTCATTACGGAATCATGTTTCAATGCTTAACAATATGCTAGACGATCAATAAATAATGGTTCAGAAAGTTGACAGCACAATAAAGAGGTAGGACATATATATTCTGATCTATCAAACTAGTCAATCACGATAAAAACCTTAACTAGTCAATTTATGGAGAATCACGTCTATACTATCTATTGTCTAACACGTATGGACCATCAGATATATAAAATAATACATCCTTTTAATTATTTCACAGTTAACAACTGTGAGTCTGTGACAAGTAGAAATATTCATCAGCATTGCAGGGATGAACACACATCAAAGGTAACCAGCCATATTGGTGTTTCAATTCCAAATTCCAATGCAAATGGCTGGATATAGATTGTTAGACTTAGGGTAGAATATTCTATTTAGTTTTACACACTGATGCCTAATATAATATTTAACTTATAATTTAACCACCCTAAAGTTTTTACTTTTCCTTGAGTCAGGTTGCCTTGCTAGATCATGTACCGATGAAGAATCTCGCAGAGCAATTGAGTCTTGGTTATACTAATCAACTACCTTTTTTTTCTTAAAATACTACTAAATTAATACACAACAAAAGTATCTATAAAATTAGTGATTTTTAAAGCATTGAAAAGAAAAAAAACGGTTTAAAGGCACAAATCTATTTATATATTTCATTTCAGTTCTATGTCCATATACATATTTATTTGTGTAGACTTGAGAGCTAGAGTATATCTTGTTCGGATTCAATTTTTGAAAATGGTTTGACGACATCTTCAACTTAATTGAAATGATCATTTTGGTTAAATGCTAGATTTCTCAAAAAACTAGCGTTAAATAAATATGCAAGCAATGAAATCAATAATAATTAAGGAGGAGATAAAAAATATGAAATCACTAGTAAAACTTACATTTACTTGGATGGATTCTAAACACAACTATTTGTCCGTTAAAAAAACTGTAACAAAAAATATTAGTAGTTGTTAATTCTTCACAAATAGGATAAAATTCAATTTCTCCATTTAACTTTACTAAAATTAAATTTATAAATTAGTGTTTAAAAGTGTAAAATAATTAAAAGTATAAATTAGTGTTGATTCAAGTCTTCATTTCACTTTTAAACACTAATTTATAAATCTAATTTGTTGTTGTCATTGGTTCCATTCATGACAACAACAACTACGACTTATGATGCCTAGAAACACGACTACCAGTTAATGCTTCAGACACTTTACTTGAGAGAAAGAATGAGAGAGAATGAAAAATAATTGATGAATTGTTATTATTAAAAGTTTTGTGACTGAATTACAATTATGTGTTTATATGTAACTATATTACTTGTATACTAAATAACTGCGATAACATACTTTAACCTTAACTAACTTAAATTTAAGTTACAAACTTGAATTATATCATATTGATACCCATGTATCAAGAACTAGAACTCTGAGAAGAAGAATTAATATAATTCTCACAGTTCTAAACTAGGGGAACAAATCACAGTCAAGCGGATAATATTCAACAATTGATAAATGTCTTTTTTTGTTAAGATATATTCTGAGTCTTTTTTGCTAAGGTATATTCCAAGTATGCAAAGAGTCTACGGCTACAACGTCCTCTCTTGCAACATGAAATGCAAGACCATGTAATTTAACCACACATGAGATGCCAATATTATTGACATATTGAATAAATGATCTTGAATTCAACTCATTAATATACTCTTGTAATGCTCTCTATCTTTTCACTTCCATCTAAGGATTGAACAAATCCAAAGACTACGCAAAATACTGCAAATAAAATCACTTTTTTTTGAAGATATGAACTTTACGAAAAAGTGAAAATTAAACAAAAAAAACTGACATGCCAAAAAGTTATTTATCATAAGCTATAGAATTGCAATGGATTAACTAAGAATTATTTAATTAGAGTTTGATTACATATTGATTGGAAATTAACAATGAGTAACTTAGCCACCTGCAGATTAACAGCAATTCCAAGAACATGAAATATCTATATGGATCTTTCACGACATTGTTCTGGACTCCATCTAGAGATCGTGTGCTCTTCAATGGCATAGTTTTCCGAACATAATGGAGACTCATCACTGTGACCATTTTTATTAACATGCAAAACTAATAAAGTTTTTGCAACACTTCCAAGAAGTCGTGTAGTGCAATGAACGTCAGACCATACTCTCAGTCTTCCATTTAGATTATCATCACTGTCATGTGATAGAACAAGTACACCGTACTCAGAATGCACCAGAGCTGGATGGTGGCGATAAACAATGAAGTCTACACCATACTGAGCCCCTGACCTTACTACCCAGTTTTTCATTCGAAGGTGAGAATAAGCCTTGTAGAAGAAAGGGAATGCTTTATTCTTGGATTTGCAGTAATGCCACAGCTCATCATCATTTGAATCACCAGACTCAGCACCGACGTTAATCTTAAGGCATTTCAAGGAATAACATAGGTAAAATGCTTCCTCCAAGGTTAATTGAAACCAGTACGTGTCCTTTTCAACGTTTCTCACAGGCCGACCAAAGCATGCTTTATCAAGTAGGTCAAGCTGTTCAGCTTGCACTGCTAAGTGTACACAATTATCAGAGAGAAATCCAGATGCATTTGATTGAACTAAAGAAGACTGAAGTTGCGATATAATCTTTGACATGGGTTCTTTAAGTGCCTCGGCTTCTGCATCCTTTTTCGATTTTGCATCTTTTCCTTTCCATCTTGGTGCCATTTCTCCTGAAGAAAAATAAATCAAATGTTGTTCAATTCGAAGTCCAAGTTGATTTAGTAAAGCTCAATCAAAGAGGTAAAGACAAAAGACAGGAAAAAGAACTTGGACTCAGATTGCCTAACTTTAAGACACCAACTGCACTCTGCCTTTCAGTCATTCTAAGTCATTTGATCCATCTTATGGTTCACAAGATGCCCCATATCCTATTAAATTTTCCAAACAAAATGAAAACATGAAACCACAACACAACAACTAGCATCTTCATCTCTCAGCCCTAGCTACACAGTCATCTTCCAAGCCAACCGTCTCAAACTATACTACCATAGGCCCATTTATTGTTTCACAAACTTCTTTCTTTTATAAACTCTTATTACCCTTTCATTAGGTGTATTAATGCTTTCATATTTTCACAACTGACATTTATGTACTATCTTTTATCCTATTGTGTCATTACGGAATCATGTTTCAATGCTTAACAATATGCTAGACGATCAATAAATAATGGTTCAGAAAGTTGACAGCATAATAAAGAGGTAGGACATATATATTCTGATCTATCAAACTAGTCAATCACGATAAAAACCTTAACTAGTCAATTTATGGAGAATCACGTCTATACTATCTATTATCTAACACGTATGGACCATCAGATATATAAAATAATACATCCTTTTAATTATTTCACAGTTAACAACTGTGAGTCTGTGACAAGGAGAAATATTCATCAGCATTGCAGGGATGAACACACATCAAAGGTAACCAACCATATTGGTGTTTCAATTCCAAATTCCAATGCAAATGACTGGATATAGATTGTTAGACTTAGGGTAGAATATTCTATTTAGTTTTACACACTGATGCCTAATATAATATTTAACTTATAATTTAACCACCCTAAAGTTTTTATTTTTCCTTGAGTCAGGTTGCCTTGCTAGATCATGTACCGATGAAGAATCTCGCAGAGCAATTGAGTCTTGGTTATACTAATCAGCTACCTTTTTTTTCTTAAAATACTACTAAATTAATACACAACAAAAGTATCTATAAAATTAGTGATTTTTAAAGCATTGAAAAGAAAAAAAACGGTTTAAAGGCACAAATCTATTTATATATTTCATTTCAGTTCTATGTCCATATACATATTTATTTGTGTAGACTTGAGAGCTAGAGTATATCTTGTTCGGATTCAATTTTTGAAAATGGTTTGACGACATCTTCAACTTAATTGAAATGATCATTTTGGTTAAATGCTAGATTTCTCAAAAAACTAGCGTTAAATAAATATGCAAGCAATGAAATCAATAATAATTAAGGAGGAGATAAAAAATATGAAATCACTAGTAAAACTTACATTTACTTGGATGGATTCTAAACACAACTATTTGTCCGTTAAAAAAACTGTAACAAAAAATATTAGTAGTTGTTAATTCTTCACAAATAGAATAAAATTCAATTTCTCCATTTAACTTTACTAAAATTAAATTTATAAATTAGTGTTTAAAAGTGTAAAATAATTAAAAGTATAAATTAGTGTTGATTCAAGTCTTCATTTCACTTTTAAACACTAATTTATAAATCTAATTTGTTGTTGTCATTGGTTCCATTCATGACAACAACAACTACGACTTATGATGCCTAGAAACACGACTACCAGTTAATGCTTCAGACACTTTACTTGAGAGAAAGAATGAGAGAGAATGAAAAATAATTGATGAATTGTTATTATTAAAAGTTTTGTGACTGAATTACAATTATGTGTTTATATGTAACTATATTACTTGTATACTAAATAACTGCGATAACATACTTTAACCTTAACTAACTTAAATTTAAGTTACAAACTTGAATTATATCATATTGATACCCATGTATCAAGAACTAGAACTCTGAGAAGAAGAATTAATATAATTCTCACAGTTCTAAACTAGGGGAACAAATCACAGTCAAGCGGATAATATTCAACAATTGATAAATGTCTTTTTTTGTTAAGATATATTCTGAGTCTTTTTTGCTAAGGTATATTCCAAGTATGCAAAGAGTCTACGGCTACAACGTCCTCTCTTGCAACATGAAATGCAAGACCATGTAATTTAACCACACATGAGATGCCAATATTATTGACATATTGAATAAATGATCTTGAATTCAACTCATCAATATACTCTTGTAATGCTCTCTAGCTTTTCACTTCCATCTAAGGATTGAACAAATCCAAAAACTACGCAAAATACTGCAAATAAAATCACTTTTTTTTTAAGATATGAACTATACGAAAAAGTGAAAATTAAACACACAAAAAACTGACATGCCAAAAAGTTATTTATCATAAGCTATAGAATTGCAATGGATTAACTAAGAATTATTTAATTAGAGTTTGATTACATATTGATTGGAAATTAACAATGAGTAACTTAGCCACCTGCAGATTAACAGCAATTCCAAGAACATGAAATATCTATATGGATCTTTCACGACATTGTTCTGGACTCCATCTAGAGATCGTGTGCTCTTCAATGACATAGTTTTCCGAACATAATGGAGACTCATCACTGTGACCATTTTTATTAACATGCAAAACTAATAAAGTTTTTGCAACACTTCCAAGAAGTCGTGTAGTGCAATGAACGTCAGACCATACTCTCAGTCTTCCATTTAGATTATCATCATTGTCATGTGATAGAACAAGTACACCGTACTCAGAATGCACCAGAGCTGGATGGTGGCGATAAACAATGAAGTCTACACCATACTGAGCCCCTGACCTTACTACCTAGTTTTTCATTCGAAGGTGAGAATAAGCCTTGTAGAAGAAAGGGAATGCTTTATTCTTGGATTTGCAGTAATGCCAAAGCTCATCATCATTTTAATCACCAGACTCAGCACCGACGTTAATCTTAAGGCATTTCAAGGAATAACATAGGTAAAATGCTTCCTCCAAGGTTAATTGAAACCAGTACGTGTCCTTTTCAACGTTTCTCACAGGCCGACCAAAGCATGCTTTATCAAGTAGGTCAAGCTGTTCAGCTTGCACTGCTAAGTGTACACAATTATCAGAGAGAAATCCAGATGCATTTGATTGAACTAAAGAAGACTGAAGTTGCGATATAATCTTTGACATGGGTTCTTTAAGTGCCTCGACTTCTGCATCCTTTTTCGATTTTGCATCTTTTCCTTTCCATCTTGGTGCCATTTCTCCTGAAGAAAAATAAATCAAATGTTGTTCAATTCGAAGTCCAAGTTGATTTAGTAAAGCTCAATCAAAGAGGTAAAGACAAAAGACAGGAAAAAGAACTTGGACTCAGATTGCCTAACTTTAAGACACCAACTGCACTCTGCCTTTCAGTCATTCTAAGTCATTTGATCCATCTTATGGTTCACAAGATGCCCCATATCCTATTAAATTTTCCAAACAAAATGAAAACATGAAACCACAACACAACAACTAGCATCTTCATCTCTCAGCCCTAGCTACACAGTCATCTTCCAAGCCAACCGTCTCAAACTATACTACCATAGGCCCATTTATTGTTTCACAAAATTCTTTCTTTTATAAACTCATATTACCCTTTCATTAGGTGTATTAATGCTTTCATATTTTCACAACTGACATTTATGTACTATCTTTTATCCTATTGTGTCATTACGGAATCATGTTTCAATGCTTAACAATATGCTAGACGATCAATAAATAATGGTTCAGAAAGTTGACAGCATAATAAAGAGGTAGGACATATATATTCTGATCTATCAAACTAGTCAATCACGATAAAAACCTTAACTAGTCAATTTATGGAGAATCACGTCTATACTATCTATTGTCTAACACGTATGGACCATCAGATATATAAAATAATACATCCTTTTAATTATTTCACAGTTAACAACTGTGAGTCTGTGACAAGTAGAAATATTCATCAGCATTGCAGGGATGAACACACATCAAAGGTAACCAACCATATTGGTGTTTCAATTCTAAATTTCAATGCAAATGGCTGGATATAGATTGTTAGACTTAGGGTAGAATATTCTATTTAGTTTTACACACTGATGCCTAATATAATATTTAACTTATAATTTAACCACCCTAAAGTTTTTACTTTTCCTTGAGTCAGGTTGCCTTGCTAGATCATGTACCGATGAAGAATCTCGCAGAGCAATTGAGTCTTGGTTATACTAATCAACTACCTTTTTTTTCTTAAAATACTACTAAATTAATACACAACAAAAGTATCTATAAAATTAGTGATTTTTAAAGCATTGAAAAGAAAAAAAACGGTTTAAAGGCACAAATCTATTTATATATTTCATTTCAGTTCTATGTCCATATACATATTTATTTGTGTAGACTTGAGAGCTAGAGTATATCTTGTTCGGATTCAATTTTTGAAAATGGTTTGACGACATCTTCAACTTAATTGAAATGATCATTTTGGTTAAATGCTAGATTTCTCAAAAAACTAGCGTTAAATAAATATGCAAGCAATGAAATCAATAATAATTAAGGAGGAGATAAAAAATATGAAATCACTAGTAAAACTTACATTTACTTGGATGGATTCTAAACACAACTATTTGTCCGTTAAAAAAACTGTAACATAAAATATTAGTAGTTGTTAATTCTTCACAAATAGGATAAAATTCAATTTCTCCATTTAACTTTACTAAAATAAATTTATAAATTAGTGTTTAAAAGTGTAAAATAATTAAAAGTATAAATTAGTGTTGATTCAAGTCTTCATTTCACTTTTAAACACTAATTTATAAATCTAATTTGTTGTTGTCATTGGTTCCATTCATGACAACAACAACTACGACTTATGATGCCTAGAAACACGACTACCAGTTAATGCTTCAGACACTTTACTTGAGAGAAAGAATGAGAGAGAATGAAAAATAATTGATGAATTGTTATTATTAAAAGTTTTGTGACTGAATTACAATTATGTGTTTATATGTAACTATATTACTTGTATACTAAATAACTGCGATAACATACTTTAACCTTAACTAACTTAAATTTAAGTTACAAACTTGAATTATATCATATTGATACCCATGTATCAAGAACTAGAACTCTGAGAAGAAGAATTAATATAATTCTCACAGTTCTAAACTAGGGGAACAAATCACAGTCAAGCGGATAATATTCAACAATTGATAAATGTCTTTTTTTGTTAAGATATATTCTGAGTCTTTTTTGCTAAGGTATATTCCAAGTATGCAAAGAGTCTACGGCTACAACGTCCTCTCTTGCAACATGAAATGCAAGACCATGTAATTTAACCACACATGAGATGCCAATATTATTGACATATTGAATAAATGATCTTGAATTCAACTCATTAATATACTCTTGTAATGCTCTCTAGCTTTTCACTTCCATCTAAGGATTGAACAAATCCAAAGACTACGCAAAATACTGCAAATAAAATCACTTTTTTTTGAAGATATGAACTTTACGAAAAAGTGAAAATTAAACAAAAAAAAACTGACATGCCAAAAAGTTATTTATCATAAGCTATAGAATTGCAATGGATTAACTAAGAATTATTTAATTAGAGTTTGATTACATATTGATTGGAAATTAACAATGAGTAACTTAGCCACCTGCAGATTAACAGCAATTCCAAGAACATGAAATATCTATATGGATCTTTCACGACATTGTTCTGGACTCCATCTAGAGATCGTGTGCTCTTCAATGGCATAGTTTTCCGAACATAATGGAGACTCATCACTGTGACCATTTTTATTAACATGCAAAACTAATAAAGTTTTTGCAACACTTCCAAGAAGTCGTGTAGTGCAATGAACGTCAGACCATACTCTCAGTCTTCCATTTAGATTATCATCACTGTCATGTGATAGAACAAGTACACCGTACTCAGAATGCACCAGAGCTGGATGGTGGCGATAAACAATGAAGTCTACACCATACTGAGCCCCTGACCTTACTACCCAGTTTTTCATTCGAAGGTGAGAATAAGCCTTGTAGAAGAAAGGGAATGCTTTATTCTTGGATTTGCAGTAATGCCACAGCTCATCATCATTTGAATCACCAGACTCAGCACCGACGTTAATCTTAAGGCATTTCAAGGAATAACATAGGTAAAATGCTTCCTCCAAGGTTAATTGAAACCAGTACGTGTCCTTTTCAACGTTTCTCACAGGCCGACCAAAGCATGCTTTATCAAGTAGGTCAAGCTGTTCAGCTTGCACTGCTAAGTGTACACAATTATCAGAGAGAAATCCAGATGCATTTGATTGAACTAAAGAAGACTGAAGTTGCGATATAATCTTTGACATGGGTTCTTTAAGTGCCTCGGCTTCTGCATCCTTTTTCGATTTTGCATCTTTTCCTTTCCATCTTGGTGCCATTTCTCCTGAAGAAAAATAAATCAAATGTTGTTCAATTCGAAGTCCAAGTTGATTTAGTAAAGCTCAATCAAAGAGGTAAAGACAAAAGACAGGAAAAAGAACTTGGACTCAGATTGCCTAACTTTAAGACACCAACTGCACTCTGCCTTTCAGTCATTCTAAGTCATTTGATCCATCTTATGGTTCACAAGATGCCCCATATCCTATTAAATTTTCCAAACAAAATGAAAACATGAAACCACAACACAACAACTAGCATCTTCATCTCTCAGCCCTAGCTACACAGTCATCTTCCAAGCCAACCGTCTCAAACTATACTACCATAGGCCCATTTATTGTTTCACAAACTTCTTTCTTTTATAAACTCTTATTACCCTTTCATTAGGTGTATTAATGCTTTCATATTTTCACAACTGACATTTATGTACTATCTTTTATCCTATTGTGTCATTACGGAATCATGTTTCAATGCTTAACAATATGCTAGACGATCAATAAATAATGGTTCAGAAAGTTGACAGCATAATAAAGAGGTAGGACATATATATTTTGATCTATCAAACTAGTCAATCACGATAAAAACCTTAACTAGTCAATTTATGGAGAATCACGTCTATACTATCTATTATCTAACACGTATGGACCATCAGATATATAAAATAATACATCCTTTTAATTATTTCACAGTTAACAACTGTGAGTCTGTGACAAGTAGAAATATTCATCAGCATTGCAGGGATGAACACACATCAAAGGTAACCAACCATATTGGTGTTTCAATTCCAAATTCCAATGCAAATGACTGGATATAGATTGTTAGACTTAGGGCAGAATATTCTATTTAGTTTTACACACTGATGCCTAATATAATATTTAACTTATAATTTAACCACCCTAAAGTTTTTATTTTTCCTTGAGTCAGGTTGCCTTGCTAGATCATGTACCGATGAAGAATCTCGCAGAGCAATTGAGTCTTGGTTATACTAATCAGCTACCTTTTTTTTCTTAAAATACTACTAAATTAATACACAACAAAAGTATCTATAAAATTAGTGATTTTTAAAGCATTGAAAATAAAAAAAACGGTTTAAAGGCACAAATCTATTTATATATTTCATTTCAGTTCTATGTCCATATACATATTTATTTGTGTAGACTTGAGAGCTAGAGTATATCTTGTTTGGATTCAATTTTTGAAAATGGTTTGACGATATCTTCAACTTAATTGAAATGATCATTTTGGTTAAATGCTAGATTTCTCAAAAAACTAGCGTTAAATAAATATGCAAGCAATGAAATCAATAATAATTAAGGAGGAGATAAAAAATATGAAATCACTAGTAAAACTTACATTTACTTGGATGGATTCTGTTCCGGTATGGGCCTCACCTCGGCAGGCCCAATACCACATGCGGCCCAACAAGCGAACTGGGCACGCCTGACACGCGCCCCTTCGAACGAGCAGGGCTGGCCGCCGGGCACAAGCTACATCTCCACGTCCTTTTTTGTCGTCCGTCACGCCGGACAAGCAGGACCACCCGGGCTCCCCTCCGCGGGGAGAATAACGTGCTCGGCGCACGTTCTCCACGTGCTCCCCTCCGCGGGGACACGTCATCGGCCAACCGCCCACCTCCGAAAGAGCAGGTCAAACCCACTTTCCGGAGACCTAGGAGCGGTTGAACTAGGGCGAAGACCACGTCCTGGTCTTCACTACGCCACGTAAGCCCTAGCAGTCATTAGGGTTGGGCCTGGTCGTCCGGCCCACCTCGAATGACCGTTGGCCCAGCGCTGGGGTCTCTCTATAAATACCCTCTTCTTCAAGAGGGTCAGGTAACTCTTTTTGCCCCTTTTTCTGTACTATTGCTTCCTCTCTGTCCAACTTCTTACTTGGGCGTCGGAGTGCTTTGCAGGTACACCCCCCTCCTCTTTCTCACCCCGGCGAACAGATAACAGCCCAACGGAGTGTGGCCAGTCCGTGATCCCTCCTGATCAGGTCAGATCAGTGGCGCCGTCTGTGGGAAATCTGAAACTTCCCCGTTACTCCGAGCAGAAAACCAAAAGTTTCACCAAACCTCCACGGTCATGGCCAGCCCACACCGCGATGACACTCCGCACGACCTTGCGCTCAACACCGCCACCAACGGGAAACAGGCAGGAACGGCGCGTCTAACGGAAGCCGACGAAAGGGACGGGCAAACTGCTTCACCATCATCCGAGGAACGGCCCCTACAGGCCGACCATCGCCCCCCGAGCCCGCCAGCATTCCACCCCGTTCCCATCCCGGCGGGAGCAGACCCAACGGTGGCTACTCTCTTTACAGCCATCAACCAGACGAACCAGCTGCTGTCCCAACAAAATGCTAGAATTGGGGCATTGGAACGCGTCGGCCCCCCGAGGTACCACCAGCGGGAAGACCAGAACGGAGGTTCGAGGAGCCCCTCACCTCGACCCAGGAACCGCCGGCCACGGCTGGAGAGACACCGCCCGCAGGCAACGCGGGAGCGAACCAGATCCCCGGCGAGACACGATCGCGGGAGGAACCAGAACGCCGCGGCGATCCCAACCGAGGAACCCCGAGGCGGGAACTCAGGCCGAAGATCGAGGACCCGAAACCCGGGACACACCGTGAACGGCTCATCTCCCCTAAGATCCCCGGCGCACAGCGACGAGGATGACTACCGCACCCCGCTATCCCGGGAGATCATGGCAGCCCCCATACCCCAGGGAATGGAGAAACCACCGACGCTGTCAACGTACGACGGCACCTCCGACCCGGACGACCATCTGGAAGATATCGAGGCTATGCTCGACTACCGAAACGTCCGGGGAGCTATCAAATGCAGACTCTTCCCGACGACTCTGAGGAAAGGCGCCATGACCTGGTACAAAAGTCTAGAGCCCGAATCAGTTACGTCGTGGAGGGTCTTGAAGGACCTATTCTCCAAACACTTCACGGCGTCCCGGCGTCACCCGAAGACGGAAGCAGTCCTCGGGGCAATCATCCAAGGCCCCGAAGAACCTCTCCGGAAATACATCGAAAGGTTTACTCGGGAAGCCGTGCAGGTGACAACCTCCGACGAAATGAAACGCTACTTAATGGAACAAGGCCTACGCCACGACTCCAAATTCTACGAGGCCGTAGGCATACACCGGCCCACGTCCCTCCAAGATTTCCTCGACAGGGCCGCGCATTACATCCGGTTCGAGGAAACACAAGCGGCCAACTCCGCTCGCGACACCCGAGACAGAGAAGCCCCCCGCGGGCACCGAGACGACGGAGCTTCGAGCCATCGACGAGGAGGGGACCGCCGTCGGGAAGACCGCCCCCGCGAACCCCGCGAACAGCGCGAGCCACGCGGCCCGGCAGGAAGATTCACAGAGTACACCGCCTTGGTCGCTTCACGCGAACGCATACTGGCCGAATGCGCTAAAACCGAGTTTGTGCAGGGAGGTGTCCGTTTTCCACGACCAACGCCGCCCAAACCTAACATGGACAAGTCAAAGTACTGCCGATTCCACAGGACCCACGGGCACGTAACGGAGGACTGCATCCATCTCAAAGATGCGATCGAAATCCTAATCAAAGACGGGCACCTAAAGCGATACACCCGAGGAGGTGAACCACCCAGGTCAGAGGCTCCGGAGGCTAAGAAAATCGAGGAACTCCCCTCTCCAGAGGACAGCGGGAGACTCCAGGTCGCGTTGTGCGTCAGCCGCCCCGAGGATTGGTTCACGAGCAGAGGATTCGGCATCCCCGAAGGACCCAGCCTAGTCGACGAGCCAATCCGACCAACCAGCCGATGGGAGTACTTCCCCAGAGCCATGGTCATCTCTGATGGAGCCACGAGGAGTCTGTCCATAGGATCTGTGAAAAGGAAATTCGACGAACTCATCGCGGGCAACTCCGGCAAGATGAGCACGCTCGACAAATTCCGGGGCCGCTCCAACCCGATCACATTCTACCTCGAGGAACTACCTGGGGGATCTCCCAATTCCAACATACCCTTGCTCATACGTGCCCGAATGGCAAACTTCGACGTCAGGCGCCTCCTCGTCGACGGCGGGAGCTCGGTTGACATAATGTACTCGCATCTGTTCACAACTCTCCAGCTCGACGAATCCAACCTCTCCCCCTACGTAGGCTCCGACCTCCAGGGGTTCAACGGGACGACGACGAGACCCTGGGGATACGTGGAACTGAAAGTCACCTTTGGGGAAGAGGAAACGGCCAGGGACATCAGCGTCCGCTTCTTAGTCATCGAATGCCCGTCCCTATATAACTGCATCCTGGGCAGGACGACGATAGCAGAACTCACCGCGGTACCCTCCACCGTCCACCTGAAGATGAAATATTACACGAGAAGGGGAGCCGTGGTCACCCTCAACGGCGACATCGAAGCTGCCCGAAGGTGTTTCGAAGCCGCGCTGAAAGGCCTCGACTCCATCGCCCCACCGACCAAAAAGAAAGCGCCAAGCGCCACACCAAAGGACAAACCAACAGAGCTGGTCGGATCCGTTGAGCTCGACAGTCGCTTCACCGACGAGCTCGACAACAAAAAGACCGACGAGGCCAGCGGGCAGCCCCCGCACCCAGCGCGCCCCATCCCGGATGGCGAATTCGAACTCATTCCCCTCGGGGAAGACACGACCAGAACCGTGAGGATAGGCGCAGGACTCCCAGACCTCGCGAAACGACAGCTCCAAGCCTGCCTCCGCGAGAATGCCGACCTCTTCGCCTGGAGCGCCGCGGAAATGCCGGGACTCGACCCTGAGGTCGCCTGCCACCAGCTTTCCATCAACCCAACCGCAAAGGTCGTGGTACAACGCCGACGTCGCCAGTCCCCCGAAAAATCGGCAGCAGCCGAACAAGCTGTAAAAGACCTCTTAGAGGCAAATTTTATTTCGGAAGCCCGGTATTCCACCTGGCTGTCCAACGTTGTACTTGTTAAAAAGAATAATGGAAAATGGCGCATGTGTGTTGACTACACTGACCTCAACCGGGCATGTCCTAAGGACGCCTACCCCCTCCCCAATATCGACAAGCTCGTCGACAACTCGGCGGGCTTCAAACTCTTATCCTTCATGGACGCATACTCGGGATACAACCAGATCCCGATGGCCGAACACGACAAACAAGCCACGGCCTTCATGACAGCATCGGCAATTACTATTACAACGTAATGCCCTTCGGCCTCAAAAACGCCGGGGCCACGTACCAACGGATGATGAACCACGTCTTCCGCGACGAGATAGGGGACATGCTCGAAGTATATATGGACGACATGATCGTCAAATCCGGCGCGGAAGACGACCACGCGGCACACCTCCAGAAGGTCTTCAAGACCGCGAGATCATGTCGCATGCGTTTTAACCCAGAGAAATGCACTTTCGGCGTCTGCGTCGGTAAATTCCTCGGCTACTACTTGACCGAACGGGGGATCGAAGCCAATCCGGACAAATGCCACGCCTTCTCCAATATAACCACGCCGACCACGAAGCGTGCCATCCAGTCCCTCAACGGCGTGCTAGCCTCCCTCTCGCGATTCATCGCGAGATCGGCCCAACACGCCCTCCCGTTCTTCAAACTGCTCAGGAAAGAGACCAAGTTCGAATGGACGGACGAGTGTGAGAAAGCCCTTTGCCACCTCAAACGCGTCCTCTCCGAACCGCCAGTACTGACGCGCCCCGCGACGGGCGAAACCCTGTATTTGTATCTGGCCGTCTCTAACGAAGCCGTCAGCGCCGTCCTCGTGAGCGAAGCCGGGGAAGGACAAAAGCCCATTTACTTTACTAGTAAAGCCCTCCACGGCCCGGAGGCCCGATACCAGCTGATCGAGAAAGTCGCCCTGGCCCTCGTAACAGCGGCACGCCGACTCCGACATTATTTTCTAGCACACACCATCGTGCTCCGCACCGACCAACCCATCCGCCAGCTACTCGGCCGCCCCGACATGGCTGGGCGCATGCTGAAATGGTCGCTAGAGCTCTCCGAGTTCGACATCACATACGAGAGCCGGAACGCCATCAAGGCTCAAGCTTTGGCCGACTTCTTCGCCGAGATGACCACGCCCCCCGACCCTACCACCGGGAACCACCTCTGGACCATCTTTGTGGACGGCTCCTCCAACTCTACGGGGAGCGGCGCCGGCATCGTCCTCGATAACGACGAGGGTACGGTCATCGAAGTCTCCTTCACGCTAGCTTTTCCAACGACTAACAATCAGGCCGAATACGAAGCATTTCTCGCCGGCCTTCGCCTAGCATCCGACCTGGGAGCCAGGGACATCCGAATCTACACAGATTCCCAGCTGGTCGCTTCGCAAGTCCGAGGCGAATACCAAGCAAAAAACGAAACCCTCGCCAGATACCTCGCGCTCATCAATGAAAAACTAAGAGGGTTCGACTCAGCAGAAATTCAGCACGTTCCTCGGGAGCAGAACACCTGCGCCGACATCCTCTCCAAACTAGCAAGCACCAAGAAACGAGGCGGTCACAAATCGGTCATTCAAGAAATCTTGTCCCAACCAAGTACCAGCCCGACCACCACACCCCTCGACATCAACGCCATTGGAGACGCGGACTGCTGGATGACCCCCCTCCGCACCTATCTCAGCACCGGCCGTCTGCCGGCCAGCTCTAGCGAGGCCAACGCAACGAAACGACGGGCCTGCTCATACGTCCTCCTCGAGGGACGACTGTACCGTCGAGGCTTCGCAATCCCACTCCTCAAATGCATAGATAAATCCCAGAGTACGGCCGTTCTAGAAGAAATCCACGAAGGTATCAACGCGCAGCACCTCGGTGGCAGATCCCTAGCGCGCAAGGCCCTACGCGCGGGCTACTACTGGCCGTCAATGCAGTCCGACGCGAAAGAACATGTCAAACGGTGCGATAAGTGTCAACGACACGGAGACATGCACCTCGCCCCCCCAACCGACCTCACGTCCCTCTCATCTCCGTGGCCGTTCGCCTGGTGGGGGCTGGACATCCTCGGACCCTTCCCCCTCGGTTCATACCAGAACAAGTACCTCATCGTGGGAGTCGACTACTTCACCAAGTGGATCGAGGCTGAAGCTCTGGCCAAAATCACCGCCCACAACATACTCCGATTCTACAAACGCAACATCCTCGCCAGATTCGGGGTACCGCTCGCCATCGTCACCGACAACGGCACACAATTTACAGACAAAAACTTCCGCGACTTCGTCACCAACCTCGGGACCAAACATCACTTCGCCTCGGTCGAACATCCTCAGACGAACGGGCAGGCAGAGTCGGCGAACAGAGTTATACTCAGAGGACTCAGACGACGCCTCGGAGACGCCAAACGAGCATGGGTCGAAGAACTCCACAGCGTCCTCTGGGCATACCGTACTACCCCTCACTCAACCACGGGGGAGACCCCATTTCGCCTCACGTACGGAACCGAGGCCGTGATACCGGTCGAAATCCGCGAACCGTCCAGACGAACGGAAGCTCCCCTGGACACCGACGACAACGATGGCTCCCTCCGAGAAGAGCTCGACCTCGTCGAAGAAATCCGCGCAGGAGCAGCTCTCCGGGAAGCCCGGCTGAAGCAACAAGTCACACTTCGCCATAACAACAAAGTCATAAAACGCGATTTTCAAACAGGCAACTTAGTTCTACGCAGAAACCAGAAAGACTCCCACGAGGGCAAACTGGCTGCGAACTGGGAAGGCCCGTACCGAGTCCGGGACAAAACGGAGCACGGGGCCTATTACCTCGAAAACCTGCACGGTGAACAATTAGCTCGACCATGGAACGCCGCGAAGCTTAAGCGGTACTACAGTTAACACATTGCCCGCGACGACCCATCGTCCCGACCACTGGGGGGGCGACATGGTACCACCGCACACCCCCGCGTCCACCAGCGACCAAAGAAAAGCAAGCCCTGCCTCTCGTGTGCGCGGGCAGAAGGCCTTGCTCAGCAGGGAATACCTCGACCGAGGCTCCTCACCGCCGTACCAAAACAAGCAGGACACCCAGCTCGCGATGGGCCGTCCACGCCCCGGGGAAAACTACCCCCGAAACGGCCCGGCTACATCCCCGGCCAAACCGGCCAGTTCCCTACACTACCGATAACAAATTGTCGAGCTAAACACACCGAGCGCACACTTAGAAAAACTACAAGAAATGTCATACACATCAAAGGCATTCGAACAAATACGAAAAACGAGCATAAAGCAACATGCAAATAACGAGCGCACACTTAGAAAATCCATGATAAATATATTTAACAAAAGCGGGCACCAGCCCAGTAGTCAATGGTACAAAAACGAGCACGCAGGCCCAAAGAAAAAGATAAACACCGGCATGCAGGCCACAAAAACAACGAGCACGCAGGCCCGGCAACCTATGCTTCCTCGTTCGCTCGGTCAGCAGCCACGGGTTCCTCCTCGGGGATAACAAGATAAGGATCGATCACCCTCCCATCAACAATCTCGTGGTACGGCCCTATCCCGTCCACGACCAGCTCGACACCAGGGTTGGCGACCTGAATCTGCTCGACCGCGTTCTTGAACCCGACCTCAACGGCCTCCAGACAATCGCTCTCCAACACCCGGATACGGGCGATCAAGTCAGCACGGGTGATTAGCCGTCGATCCCCATCAGTCTCGTCCTCGGCCGGACGAACAGCGCTGTCCAAAACCTCCGTGCGAACCTTCAGCGCCTGCACCTCGGCCGTCGCTGTCCCCAGCTTCTCCTCCAGCGATGTCACCTTCCCCTCAGCACCCTCTGCCCGTTTCCGCTGCTCGGCAGCATCCTTCTGGCTCTTCTCCAACTCCTCAGTGAGCTTGGCCAACCGCGACTGCGTGAAAGTGAGATCCCCTTGCAGTTTGGACAGCTCAGCAGCGGAGCAGCCCTCCTCGTTCAGCACGAGAGCCGTCGTAAACGTCCGCATCATCGCGGCCAAGTCCTCAGCCAGGACACGTCGACGGGTCTCCCGATCAGCCTGGCGAACAGCCTTCACCTCCCCGGCGGAAACAGTGGGGGAACGGGCACCATGAAAATATCCCGGGTGCTGGTGGCAGGGAGGGACGACATAACCTTCCTCGACGGCGCCGACCGTCAGATCCACCACCCGAGGCTCCTCGGACCTTTGCCTCTTCGACACTCCTTGAGACACAGGGGATTGGCTCTCTTGAGGCGACGAGGACGAAGTTTGCCCCCCGTGCGTCGCGACCTCCTGACCGACCAGCTGACTCACCCTCGTCCTCGGGGCCACGGCATTCCTGGCAGCGCGCAACTGCTTCACCCGCTCGTCGACAGTAGACATGTTCGCTGCAAAAACAAAGAAATAGGTTAGTGACGATCAAAAACCCCGACCACGAGGGAAAACGAACATCCCTACCTAGATAATCCAGAGCGGCCGCCCCGGTCGCGCAACCGAGCAAAGTCTTAGTATTTATCAAACGCTTCTTGGTACGTATGTTCCCCTGGGCATCGAGGATGTACCGACCGTCGGGCGTCACCAGCTTCGACGGGGGGAGTGACCGCACAAAGGCAATTATTTTCAAATAAGCGGCCATGTCCTTCTCCTCGAGGGTCCCCGCCCGGACGATATACCTATCCGTCCCTCGACTGAAATGCTCCGCGGTCCACAGTAGATGTATCTTAGGAAGCCACGCGCGGAACCGCTGGCCATCTATCGTGCGCTCGCCCTCGTCAAAGAGAGTGTCTGAACCGTGTTGCGTGATCGGTTTGACGAGGTAGAACCGACCTTTGAAGTCTTTGACAGAATCGCTATACGCTTTGAAAATTTTGGTCGATTGTTTGAAGGAGACCCATCCGTGGCGACCTCGCACCGTCTGCCGCTGCAAATGAAAGATGCGGAAAAATAACGGCACCGTCGGCTCCACCGAGAGGTAGAAACATACCACCTCGAAAGCCCGGATGAAAGCCAAAGCGTTTGGGTGCAGCTGAGACGGGGCAAGACGCAGCCAGTCAAAAAGCCCCAGATGGAAGGCGGAAAACGGTAACCGGAGCCGAGCTTCTTTAAAATAAAATTCATACATCGGGAACATCTTCCGCCCATATCGCGAACAGATTCGGTGATGCTCTTTCGGGCGGTACACCTGCCAGTGTTGCGTTTCTCCTATCGGCGTGTCCTCGACCGTGGCATACACGTCGGACGAGTCGGCCACAAAGC
The DNA here is from genome assembly GCA_963859935.3 of Lathyrus sativus. NCBI lineage: Eukaryota > Viridiplantae > Streptophyta > Magnoliopsida > Fabales > Fabaceae > Lathyrus > Lathyrus sativus. The sequence goes on from OZ012737.1 coordinate 676,989,855, forward strand.
AAGAGGGGATGGAAAGTGGCTCCTCGGCCGCCCACTCCTCGGACGGGGCGATACGCTCGTCGTCATACTCCGGGACCTCGGGTTCATTATCTTCAACCATTATCCCCGGCACCAGAGCCGACATCTACACCTGAAAGCAGAGGACATCGGTGAATTCGATAGCCAGGATCAAATCCACCCTTCCACCGTAAGTCAAGTGAAAGGGCGACAAAGGCCGAGAAGCGACGAGCAGACACTCGCTCCCCGTCTACCCTCCTCGGGGATCGAAGAACGACCCCTCACCCCCTTCGGGACGGCCGTCGGAGAAGGTACTTCTCCCCGGGGCATTCATCAGAAAAAGCCCCCGTCCTCGGGGCATTCATCGGAGAAAAGCCCCCGTCCTCGGGGCATTCATCAGAACTAGCCTACCGTCCCCGGGACATTCATCGGAAAACTCGCCAGACGCGGCGGAACTCGCGTCCCTCCTCGGGGCGTTCATCCCACCCCGACCACACGTTCCAGTTAGACGACGGAAATAAAAAGAGAGGGAAAAGAGGAACTCACTTGTAACGGCGGCGGACGGAAGAAAAGAGCAAACGGTACGGCGGCAAGCGGCGGCAAGCGGCGGACGAGCAGAGACGATAAAAGATTAGCAGGGAGAAAAGTAACAGAATGAGCGAGGACCTCCATATTTATAACCCGGCGTGGGACTCGAAGCGACCCTAGGCTCATTAATGACATAGGTTAGTCGCCCCTACGACCGCTTAACACAAGACACGTGGCGGCAACCTGACAGTCGCGTCCCTTCACCTGCCTCCTCCCCGTTCTGCCGACGACCGGAGCCCTTCGTGCAAGTCCCCGCTCCAGACACGACGACCTTAAGTCCTCGCTCTTCCCCAGAGCTTCGACTTGGGGGGCTCCTGTTCCGGTATGGGCCTCACCTCGGCAGGCCCAATACCACATGCGTCCCAACAAGCGAATTGGGCACGCCTGGCACGCGCCCCTTCGAACGAGCAGGGCTGGCCGCCGAGCACAAGCTACATCTCCACGTCCTTTTTTGTCGTCCGTCACGCCGGACAAGCAGGACCACCCGGGCTCCCCTCCGCGGGGAGAATAACGTGCTCGGCGCACGTTCTCCACGTGCTCCCCTCCGCGGGGACACGTCATCGGCCAACCGTCCACCTCCGAAAGAGCAGGTCAAACCCACTTTCCGGAGACCTAGGAGCGGTTGAACTAGGGCGAAGACCACGTCCTGGTCTTCACTACGCCACGTAAGCCCTAGCAGTCATTAGGGTTGGGCCTGGTCGTCCGGCCCACCTCGAATGACCGTTGGCCCAGCGCTGGGGTCTCTCTATAAATACCCTCTTCTTCAAGAGGGTCAGGTAACTCTTCTTGCCCCTTTTTCAGTACTATTGCTTCCTCTATGTCCAACTTCTTACTTGGGCGTCGGAGTGCTTTGCAGGTACACCCCCCTCCTCTTTCTCACCCCGGCGAACAGATAACAGCCCAACGGAGTGTGGCCAGTCCGTGATCCCTCCTGATCAAGTCAGATCAGATTCTAAACACAACTATTTGTCCGTTAAAAAAACTGTAACAAAAAATATTACTAGTTGTTAATTCTTCACAAATAGAATAAAATTCAATTTCTCCATTTAACTTTACTAGAATTAAATTTATAAAATAGTGTTTAAAAGTGTAAAATAATTAAAAGTATAAATTAGTGTTGATTCAAGTCTTCATTTCACTTTTAAACACTAATTTATAAATCTAATTTGTTGTTGTCATTGGTTCCATTCATGACAACAACAACTACGACTTATGATGCCTAGAAACACGACTACCAGTTAATGCTTCAGACACTTTACTTGAGAGACAGAATGAGAGAGAATGAAAAATAATTGATGAATTGTTATTATTAAAAGTTTTGTGACTGAATTACAATTATGTGTTTATATGTAACTATATTACTTGTATACTAAATAACTGCGATAACATACTTTAACCTTAACTAACTTAAATTTAAGTTACAAACTTGAATTATATCATATTGATACCCATGTATCAAGAACTAGAACTCTGAGAAGAAGAATTAATATAATTCTCACAGTTCTAAACTAGGGGAACAAATCACAGTCAAGCGGATAATATTCAACAATTGATAAATGTCTTTTTTTGTTAAGATATATTCCGAGTCTTTTTTGCTAAGGTATATTCCAAGTATGCAAAGATTCTACGGCTACAACGTCCTCTCTTGCAACATGAAATGCAAGACCATGTAATTTAACCACACATGAGATGCCAATATTATTGACATATTGAATAAATGATCTTGAATTCAACTCATCAATATACTCTTGTAATGCTCTCTAGCTTTTCACTTCCATCTAAGGATTGAACAAATCCAAAGACTACGCAAAATACTGCAAATAAAATCACTTTTTTTTGAAGATATGAACTTTACGAAAAAGTGAAAATTAAACAAAAAAAAAACTGACATGCCAAAAAGTTATTTATCATAAGCTATACAATTGCAATGGATTAACTAAGAATTATTTAATTAGAGTTTGATTACATATTGATTGGAAATTAACAATGAGTAACTTAGCCACCTGCAGATTAACAGCAATTCCAAGAACATGAAATATCTATATGGATCTTTCACGACATTGTTCTGGACTCCATCTAGAGATCGTGTGCTCTTCAATGACATAGTTTTCCGAACATAATGGAGACTCATCACTGTGACCATTTTTATTAACATGCAAAACTAATAAAGTTTTTGCAACACTTCCAAGAAGTCGTGTAGTGCAATGAACGTCAGACCATACTCTCAGTCTTCCATTTAGATTATCATCATTGTCATGTGATAGAACAAGTACACCGTACTCAGAATGCACCAGAGCTGGATGGTGGCGATAAACAATGAAGTCTACACCATACTGAGCCCTTGACCTTACTACCCAGTTTTTCATTCGAAGGTGAGAATAAGCCTTGTAGAAGAAAGGGAATGCTTTATTCTTGGATTTGCAGTAATGCCACAGCTCATCATCATTTGAATCACCAGACTCAGCACCGACGTTAATCTTAAGGCATTTCAAGGAATAACATAGGTAAAATGCTTCCTCCAAGGTTAATTGAAACCAGTACGTGTCCTTTTCAACGTTTCTCACAGGCCGACCAAAGCATGCTTTATCAAGTAGGTCAAGCTGTTCAGCTTGCACTGCTAAGTGTACACAATTATCAGAGAGAAATCCAGATGCATTTGATTGAACTAAAGAAGACTGAAGTTGCGATATAATCTTTGACATGGGTTCTTTAAGTGCCTCGGCTTCTGCATCCTTTTTCGATTTTGCATCTTTTCCTTTCCATCTTGGTGCCATTTCTCCTGAAGAAAAATAAATCAAATGTTGTTCAATTCGAAGTCCAAGTTGATTTAGTAAAGCTCAATCAAAGAGGTAAAGACAAAAGACAGGAAAAAGAACTTGGACCCAGATTGCCTAACTTTAAGACACCAACTGCACTCTGCCTTTCAGTCATTCTAAGTCATTTGATCCATCTTATGGTTCACAAGATGCCCCATATCCTATTAAATTTTCCAAACAAAATGAAAACATGAAACCACAACACAACAACTAGCATCTTCATCTCTCAGCCCTAGCTACACAGTCATCTTCCAAGCCAACCGTCTCAAACTATACTACCATAGGCCCATTTATTGTTTCACAAACTTCATTCTTTTATAAACTCTTATTACCCTTTCATTAGGTGTATTAATGCTTTCATATTTTCACAACTGACATTTATGTACTATCTTTTATCCTATTGTGTCATTACGGAATCATGTTTCAATGCTTAACAATATGCTAGACGATCAATAAATAATGGTTCAGAAAGTTGACAGCATAATAAAGAGTTAGGACATATATATTCTGATCTATCAAACTAGTCAATCACGATAAAAACCTTAACTAGTCAATTTATGGAGAATCACGTCTATACTATCTATTATCTAACACATATGCACCATCAGATATATAAAATAATACATCATTTTAATTATTTCACAGTTAACAACTGTGAGTCTGTGACAAGTAGAAATATTCATCAGCATTGCAGGGATGAACACACATCAAAGGTAACCAACCATATTGGTGTTTCAATTCCAAATTCCAATGCAAATGACTGGATATAGATTGTTAGACTTAGGGTAGAATATTCTATTTAGTTTTACACACTGATGCCTAATATAATATTTAACTTATAATTTAACCACCCTAAAGTTTTTATTTTTCCTTGAGTCAGGTTGCCTTGCTAGATCATGTACCGATGAAGAATCTCGCAGAGCAATTGAGTCTTGGTTATACTAATCAGCTACCTTTTTTTTCTTAAAATACTACTAAATTAATACACAACAAAAGTATCTATAAAATTAGTGATTTTTAAAGCATTGAAAAGAAAAAAACGGTTTAAAGGCACAAATCTATTTATATATTTCATTTCAGTTCTATGTCCATATACATATTTATTTGTGTAGACTTGAGAGCTAGAGTATATCTTGTTTGGATTCAATTTTTGAAAATGGTTTGACGACATCTTCAACTTAATTGAAATGATCATTTTGGTTAAATGCTAGATTTCTCAAAAAACTAGCGTTAAATAAATATGCAAGCAATGAAATCAATAATAATTAAGGAGGAGATAAAAAATATGAAATCACTAGTAAAACTTACATTTACTTGGATGGATTCTAAACACAACTATTTGTCCGTTAAAAAAACTGTAACAAAAAATATTAGTAGTTGTTAATTCTTCACAAATAGAATAAAATTCAATTTCTCCATTTAACTTTACTAAAATCAAATTTATAAATTAGTGTTTAAAAGTGTAAAATAATTAAAAGTATAAATTAGTGTTGATTCAAGTCTTCATTTCACTTTTAAACACTAATTTATAAATCTAATTTGTTGTTGTCATTGGTTCCATTCATGACAACAACAACTACGACTTATGATGCCTAGAAACACGACTACCAGTTAATGCTTCAGACACTTTACTTGAGAGAAAGAATGAGAGAGAATGAAAAATAATTGATGAATTGTTATTATTAAAAGTTTTGTGACTGAATTACAATTATGTGTTTATATGTAACTATATTACTTGTATACTAAATAACTGCGATAACATACTTTAACCTTAACTAACTTAAATTTAAGTTGCAAACTTGAATTATATCATATTGATACCCATGTATCAAGAACTGGAACTCTGAGAAGAAGAATTAATATAATTCTCACAGTTCTAAACTAGGGGAACAAATCAGAGTCAAGCGGATAATATTCAACAATTGATAAATGTCTTTTTTTGTTAAGATATATTCCGAGTCTTTTTTGCTAAGGTATATTCCAAGTATGCAAAGAGTCTACGGCTACAACGTCCTCTCTTGCAACATGAAATGCAAGACCATGTAATTTAACCACACATGAGATGCCAATATTATTGACATATTGAATAAATGATCTTGAATTCAACTCATCAATATACTCTTGTAATGCTCTCTAGCTTTTCACTTCCATCTAAGGATTGAACAAATCCAAAGACTACGCAAAATACTGCAAATAAAATCACCTTTTTTTGAAGATATGAACTTTACGAAAAAGTGAAAATTAAACAAAAAAAAAACTGACATGCCAAAAAGTTATTTATCATAAGCTATAGAATTGCAATGGATTAACTAAGAATTATTTAATTAGAGTTTGATTACATATTGATTGGAAATTAACAATGAGTAACTTAGCCACCTGCAGATTAACAACAATTCCAAGAACATGAAATATCTATATGGATCTTTCACGACATTGTTCTGGACTCCATCTAGAGATCGTGTGCTCTTCAATGACATAGTTTTCCGAACATAATGGAGACTCATCGTTGTGACCATTTTTATTAACATGCAAAACTAATAAAGTTTTTGCAACACTTCCAAGAAGTCGTGTAGTGCAATGAACGTCAGACCATACTCTCAGTCTTCCATTTAGATTATCATCATTGTCATGTGATAGAACAAGTACGCCGTACTCAGAATGCACCAGAGCTGGATGGTGGCGATAAACAATGAAGTCTACACCATACTGAGCCCTTGACCTTACTACCCAGTTTTTCATTCGAATGTGAGAATAAGCCTTGTAGAAGAAAGGGAATGCTTTATTCTTGGATTTGCAGTAATGCCACAGCTCATCATCATTTGAATCACCAGACTCAGCACCGACGTTAATCTTAAGGCATTTCAAGGAATAACATAGGTAAAATGCTTCCTCCAAGGTTAATTGAAACCAGTACGTGTCCTTTTCAACGTTTCTCACAGGCCGGCCAAAGCATGCTTTATCAAGTAGGTCAAGTTGTTCAGCTTGCACTGCTAAGTGTACACAATTATCAGAGAGAAATCCAGATGCATTTGATTGAACTAAAGAAGACTGAAGTTGCGATATAATCTTTGACATGGGTTCTTTAAGTGCCTCGGCTTCTGCATCCTTTTTCGATTTTGCATCTTTTCCTTTCCATCTTGTTGCCATTTCTCCTGAAGAAAAATAAATCAAATGTTGTTCAATTCGAAGTCCAAGTTGATTTAGTAAATCTCAATCAAAGAGGTAAAGACAAAAGACAGGAAAAAGAACTTGGACTCAGATTGCCTAACTTTAAGACACCAACTGCACTCTGCCTTTCAGTCATTCTAAGTCATTTGATCCATCTTATGGTTCACAAGATGCCCCATATCCTATTAAATTTTCCAAACAAAATGAAAACATGAAACCACAACACAACAACTAGCATCTTCATCTCTCAGCCCTAGCTACACAGTCATCTTCCAAGTCAACCGTCTCAAACTATACTACCATAGGCCCATTTATTGTTTCACAAACTTCATTCTTTTATAAACTCTTATTACCCTTTCATTAGGTGTATTAATGCTTTCATATTTTCACAACTGACATTTATGTACTATCTTTTATCCTATTGTGTCATTACGGAATCATGTTTCAATGCTTAACAATATGCTAGACGATCAATAAATAATGGTTCAGAAAGTTGAACACACATCAAAGAGTTAGGACATATATATTCTGATCTATCAAACTAGTCAATCACGATAAAAACCTTAACGAGTCAATTAATGGAGAATCACGTCTATACTGTCTATAGTCTAACACGTATGGACCATCAGATATATAAAATAATACATCCTTTTCATTATTTCACAGTTAACAACTGTGAGTCTGTGACAAGTAGAAATATTCATCAGCATTGAAGGGATGAACACACACGGTAACCAACCAATGCAAATGACTGGATATAGATTGTTAGACTTAGGGTAGAATATTCTATTTAGTTTTACACACTGATGCCTAATATAATATTTAACTTATAATTTAACCACCCTAAAGTTTTTATTTTTCCTTGAGTCAGGTTGCCTTGCTAGATCATGTACCGATGAAGAATCTCGCAGAGCAATTGAGTCTTGGTTATACTAATCAGCTACCTTTTTTTTCTTAAAATACTACTAAATTAATACACAACAAAAGTATCTATAAGATTAGTGATTTTTCAAGCATTGAAAATAAAAAAACGGTTTAAAGGCACAAATCTATTTATATATTTCATTTCAGTTCTATGTCCATATACATATTTATTTGATTAGACTTGAGAGCTAGAGTATATCTTGTTTGGATTCAATTTTTTAAAATGGTTTGACGACATCTTCAACTTAATTGAAATGATCATTTTGGTTAAATGCTAGATTTCTCAAAAAACTAGCGTTAAATAAATATGTAAGCAATGAAATCAATAATAATTAAGGAGGAGATAAAAAATATGAAGTCACTAGTAAAACTTACATTTACTTGGATGAATTCTAAACACAACTATTTGTCCGTTAAAAAAACTGTAACAAAAAATATTAATAGTTGTTAATTCTTCACAAATAGAATAAAATTCAATTTCTCCATTTAACTTTACTAAAATTAAATTTATAAATTAGTGTTTAAAAGTGTAAAATAATTAAAAGTATAAATTAGTGTTGATTCAAGTCTTCATTTCACTTTTAAACACTTATTTATAAATCTAATTTGTTGTTGTCATTGGTTCCATTCATGACAACAATTACGACTTATGATGCCTACAAACACGACTACTAGTTAATACTTCAGACACTTTACTTGAGAGAAAGAATGAGAGATAATGAAAGAGAAAGAATGAGAGATAATGAAAAAAACTGATGAATTATTATTATTAAAAGTTATGTGACAGAATTACAATTATGTATTTATGTAACTCAATTTATCCATTTAACTTTGCTAAAATTAAATTTATAAATTAGTGTTTAAAAGCATAAAATAATTAAAATCTGTGAAATGAAGACTTGAATCAACACGGTGTCTTTCTTGAATCTAGTTATGTGACAGAGAAAAACACCAATGGCAGAAGAAAAGGTTTAATTATGCGTGGCAGAGAGAAACACGCCTATTTCTTTTTTTTCTTTTTTAATATAAAAAAATTTATTAAATTTATTTATTAATAAAAAATTTAATAAATTGTTTAATATAAAAAAATAAGATAAACGAAAACGCCTATTTTTTTTCTTTTTTTATATAAAATAATTTATTAAATTTATTTATTATGTATTAAATAAATTTATTATATATTAAATAAATTTATTTATTATTATAATAATAAATTTAATAACGCCTGTTTTTTTTTATATAAAACAATTTATTAAATTTATTTATTATATAATAAATAAGTTTAACAAATTGTTATATAAAAAAAAAAAGAACAAAAAGGCAATATCTTTCACCCTTACGTGTAACTAAACCTTTTCCTCCTTATCCACCAGAGATATCAATTAAAATCTCCATATCAATTAATTAGTATTTTTTCTGATAGAATCTAAATTGAAATTGTCAAAATAATTTCAATTAAGTTAAAAACGTCGTCAAAACATCTTCAAAAAACTAGTCTAAAACTAGTCTATACAAATAATTATAGTCGTCTACACAAATAAATATGTTCATGGACATAGAACTGAATTGAAATGCTGACAAATTAAAATCGGTATTAAAAATAATTTGTGACAAATATATAAATAAATTTCTAAACCTTTAAACCTTTTACCGGTATTTACATTTATCTAATGTTTATTTCTAATCTTAACCCACGATAAATTGCCCTTACAAACACAGAACATTTCTTGACATTCTTCAATAATATATATTCAAAATAATATTATTTCTTCAATATTAAAAACCATAAAATTCTTCAATATTAAAAACCATATTATTTCTTCACGTAATTAAAAATGGATATTTTCAAAATAATTTATTTTTATAAAAAAAATCAAAACGGCATCATCTAGACGAGTAGATCAAATCAAAATTCATGAAAGAGTCATTGATCAGATAATTGTAGTCTGAAATTTCACAATCGTCATTATATATTCGGATCGGTATATCATCAACTCAATGACCCTTTCAATTCAACTTCGTCAAAACATTTCTAACAACCCAATGATTATTACAACTATGAAGGAATGAAACGAACAAAACAGAAAACATGTTGAAGGCTCAGAAGGATCCATTGGTAATTTTCTAATCACAAAGGAATTTTATAACCCTTAATAAAATAGGTAGTATAGAACATCATTGCCTTCAAAATGAAACAGAAAACAGAATAAAAACGTAAAGAAGAGCAAGTGAATCTGCAAATAATGAAAACAAATATTACGAGATGCAGAGGCGCAAAATGAACGATTGAGGCGAGTTAAAACGAATGAATGGTAGAGAGGAATTCAGCGGTATAAATAGGGGTGATTGAATTAGGTCTAGGGCTTGAACCGTGGCTGCAATGACGGAAATACCCTCTTGTCTTGAACGGGTGAGCCTCTTACATCTTATGGGCCATAATTTCGTGGAGGACTTTACTCTATGCCCATTTTCTAAATTGAAGGACCAAGTCTGATCTAATAAACTAATATATTTTTATTTTATTTTATTTTATTTATTTATAATAAATATATTATTTTTTAAAATAGCAGAAGTTTAATTTATATGAATTGACCGTGTAAAATAATTTTACATTATCATCTAATAAAAATTTATTAAATTATTATGTTTTACCATTAACTTAAAAGTTATAATTTAATGTGACGAGATATATAAAAATAATTAATTAACAGTGTAAAATAATTTTATATTAGAACATATCAATTAAATACAAATACTAATAATAAAATACTATATTTTTTCTAAAACAATATAATTACAACACTTAAAATAAAATATTAACAATCTTTAGATGAGACCATTGCAAACATTATCTTCAATATTAAAATTCTGTATAATCGTAAAAATTATTTAGGTGTAATAGTAAAAAAAAAAAATCATTGTGTTTTTGTTGTAAATGTTAAAAGTAAGTTATTAAAATGAAAAATTAACTTTCTTTTTTATTTTATTGTTTGTGCCATTCTACTTTGTTAAAGTTGTATTATAAATCTTCTAAATAATGTCATAAAATTTACTATCATATTTAAATTCATTTGTGATAAATTTAGGATATGTTTGAGGATTAGTATTTGGAGGATTTTAGAGGAAAAAATTTTAGAGTGAGTGTTGCATTTATATTTTTAAATGTATTTGATATGTTTAAAAAGTTTAAAAAATAATATGATTTTATAAGTTAATATAATATATTGTTATTTAAATTTTTTTTTAAATGTCAAATACATTTTAAGATAGGAACGCAATCTTTCAAAATCTTCTTTTAAAAAACCATTCAAAAACCAACTTTTTAAAAAAAAAACAACTATATTCTCTTGAATTTCCATCTGATTTGAATTTGTATGGTTGATTAGACCCAGCGAAATCAATTTCTGCATCATTGGAACAACATAAATATAATACAAAATTAAAATACCCAAACAATATAACAATAATATACAACTTATACCTCAAGCACATCACGGATACACTTCTCGGACAACTTATTAAGATCCTCTTCGACCATCCTCTTTTGCTCCTCCTCTGCCTTCCTCTCCCACTTCTATTTTTCCTTCTGGATATTCTCCTGCACCTTTTGTAACAACCTCTCCCTCTCCACCTCTAAGATCCTCTTCCGCTCATTCTTCTACCTCTCTCTCTCTCTCTCTCTCTCTCTCTCTCTCTCTCTCTCTCTCTCTCTCTCTCTCTCTCTCTCTCTCTCTCTCTCTCTTCTCCTCTAACATCCTCCGCTCCTCCATCCACTTCTCCATTTCCTCCCTCAACTTAACAACAACAACAACTTATTCAATCTCTCTCTTGCGATTTTCTTCTCTAGATGATTTATATGGTCCAAAATATAACTTGAAGGCAACACCTCTTCCAAGACCACGAGCAAGCCTAAGATGCTCCTCAATTCCAATCGCTTCTACCAAAAGGTCACAACGGTCTTGTGAAGTGAAGAGGTCGACATTGGTTTATTCAACCAGATCATCCTACAACACATATGCAATTTCTTCTTTACCAAATTGATTTGATCAAAATAAATATTTTTAATAAAGTATCTACTTAAAATATTTTGATCTATTTCGCGTGTAACATCTGATGTGAACTCGCCGTCTTTTCTTTGATGTGTCATCTTCTATTTCTCATGGCGTGATGGTGGAAATAGAGTGCGATTAAGGCTTACAGGATCTCTCAGCTCTAGTTCTGTTTGTTTTCTTTTTTCATCAATCATCTTCTTTTCAAATGTTTGATATCCTTCACGATGTGGATAAATATTTCTAGCTCAATTTTCCTTTCCTTTTTTCCTCTTTTCTAAGAAGTCAGGAGTGGTGTGATACTCTACAAATTTCTCCCAAATATCTTGATCAATATATGAATACACCACACATGGATGTTCTTCTTTATTATTTGGATGTTTAATATAATCATGGGTGAGATGTGTCTTAAAGCTCCTCCAACGCTCATCATAATATGTAAGCAATTTCTTTTTCACAATACTATCATATGGGCTAACAATAAACCCATCATATGTCTACACAATAGAGATGTTATTAGTATTGAACAAAAAATAAATGATCATATATACTTGTAAACAAATCATAAAATACATTAAGATTATCTCATATGGCGTCTTTCAAGTCCTCGTCAACTTCGTGCTAACTATCTATCAAAATACTCACTTTACATCTACCATGTCATGCAAATTATCGCATTAAATTCTTGGCATGTTCACCATAAGCCATGTTGATTCTTATATCAACTGAACCGGGTAGCGAATACCACTTTTGTGGGCTTTTCTCACCTTGATATACATCGTAGTACCTCTAGTTTTCTTTTACGTTATGTATTAACAAAACTTGTAACAGATGTTGCATGGGAGGTGCTTGTAGAATCAACTATGGATATCTAAATAAACCTCAAAATGATCAAGAGAAACTATTTAAGTGATTAAAAAACACATAGAAACATACTAACTAACATTTCAGTGAAAAAGTAAAATAATGATCAAGACAAACTATTTCAGTGAATCAAACAACACGTAGAAACATTCTAACTAACGATTCAGTGAAAAACAAAATAAACAAACATACCTCAAACGAGTTTTGGTTGGAATAGAGATGATATTTGAGTTTTGAAGAATATATGTTGGAAGTGTTTTGATGAGAGTGACGATGACAATCGCCTAGGATCCTTTTGAAAAATGAGAGTGTCAAAATGACGTTTGATCTTTGAAAGCAGTCTGAAGTATTTCATGCAAAATATGTGACACGTCGGTTTTATATAAAAGTTGATGTAAAAGTATTAATTAAAATAGAAAATATAAAAAAGCACAATGACGTCATATTTTGTGAACTCGTTTAAAATATATATCAGGTTAGTTTTTGATGAAAACCGAGGGATTGAATATATAAAATAAAAAATTAAAACGAGTTTTTGAAAATAGTAATTTGAAATTGTTGATGGAAAATATATTACCTCTCAGTTGGACCATGTAACCGAGGTAAATACTAATAAAAAAAATTAACAAAGAAAAAAGTGAAACTAGAAAGGCGCCAATTGAAACATACTAATTAAAGCATTGAAAAAAAAATATAAAATGCAGTAACCGGGATTCGAAGCGAGCTTCCTTGTAGCTATATTCCTTCGGTTTTCTTAAAAGCCGAGGAAACATGTTTATTTTTGACAAAATACTCTTTTTGGTCCTTTAACTTTACCTTGGGGTCTATTTTGGTCCCTCAATTTTAAAAAATTTAAATTGGTCATTTAATTGTTTAAAGAGTGTCATTTAAGTCCTTTCCGTCTAAACGACGTCAATTTTTACTAGTGTGGCATCTGTCGTGATATATACTCATACGTGTGGCATCTGACATGGTGTATCATGAAGGTCATTATTTTTTTTTAAATTAGGGTAATGTTAACTTATACCTTAGAGACGCATGTTAAAAATTAAATGCAAAAATATTTTTTTGAAACTTGTGTATTGTTTTTTTTTATCAAAAATTTATAATTAATTTTTTTATTACTTTTTTCAATACAAATTTTTTATTTATAAATTTTTTTACATATGTTCTTAAAGCACAAGTTAACATTACTCGAAAAAAATTATACACTTTTGCCATTCTAGAGACCTCACCTTTCCAAATGCTCAGCTCTCCCAACAAGGCTTCTATCTTGTGAAACTTTAATGCTTATGTTGTTATATTAGGAAAAGGATTTCTTGAGTGTGGTATTCGATGATCCCATGTATAAAATTGAGTGTGGTTTTCGACGATCCCATGTATAAATTTTTTCTTATTTATTTACTTCTGATGTTTATTTATTTATTTCACAGTGATCCTATAGTTGCACTTTATCATAGGTCAGTTGTATATTATCAATCACAGTATTTCATTTGTTACTAGTTCGTGTTTCAATCCTATCCTAAAGAATTTAGCCATTGTTTTTTCATAACTTTTTTCTTACCAAGCTATATTTAATATAGACTATCGACCTTATACATATTAGCCAGCTTCAATAATGTACAACTTTTTTGAGTGGCTCACTAGGTGTTGTAATATGACATTTTCTTGGGAGAGAGCTTTATGGGACATTCCTTTTCATGATTTAGAAGAAAAAAATCAAATAAATATTTGACTAATGAAATTTTTTAGAACTACATGTGTGTCAGAGTATTATAAACTTATAGTATATTTGAAAATAGTTTCTTAATGTAATTTTGTAATAGACATGAGAATCCATATAGTTAGGGAAACTACGGTTGTAACAGACATGAGAATCCATATAGAAAATCCATATATTTGAAAATAGTTTCTTACTGTAATTTTGTAACAGACATGTGTGTCAGAGTATTACATCCCTTTGGAACCTTTACCATAGTCAATACTTCTTCACCCCTAGTTAGGGAAACTACGCTTGCTCTGATTCCATTCCCGTCAGGATACGTAGGCACAAGATGAGATGTCTTCGCGAGCATACTTTGTATATATTTTAGATCTTTACCTTAGCTCATTCCCCTTTAGCAAGCAAACTTTAGCATAACACAAATACTAACAAGAGGTTCTTGTAGAGTACTACAGATGTTTAGGATGTGAAATACCTACCATATGCATAACCAACCCCCGAACCTTTAGATCTTTCTTTGCTTAGCTTTAGGCCTTGCCTTTTGCTTTGCATTTTTATTTATAGGTTTTTCTTTCTTTAAATTTTTCCTCTAGATAAATTAAAGTCCGGTTGTGGATTTGAAGAATTAAGATTCAAGTTAATCAATAGTTTGGTATCACGATTCTCACTGCAACAATACCATTAACAAAATGAACCTTCTTTGAATAACATGTTACCATCTTGGTCTTGTTTGTAAGTTGGTTCGACGGAACTTTCTTCTCTTTTTTTCATCAGACATGCTATCCACTTTGTTTTTTCTTGGCAAAATGGGTCCGCCCTTGTATAGTTCCCCAAGAATGCAACCAGTGCTCCATAAATCCAGTGCAACCCCATAATGATTTTGTCAGAGTAAAAGTTATGGCAGTCTGTACCACAGTGTTACGACCCGACTTGTCAATTGAGATTGGAAGAATCATAAGATTTGAAAATTTGATTCCATTTATTCATAACAATTAAGATTGCAATTTTAAACTAAAATTGAGAGAGAAATAAATGAAGTCCCTAATGTACTATTCTTTAACCTGTTCTAACTCGTCGTGTATATGAATATAACCTTGAGCCTCTGAAGACAAATCTAAAATGCTCTGAACCTCTGTCAAGATCGTCGATATCATTGTAGTATTCGTAGTCATATATTCTATCTCATTCTTTTCTTTCTTCCTTTCCATTACCTATCAATTTATCAAACTTTTCATTGCTTAGTTCCAATAAGGGCCTAGTTTGACTTGGAACATAAAACTATTATGATTACGGAAACATTCATTTATACATTAGGAGAAAACCATTTATAAAAAAAATTCATAAATAAGAAAAAATAACGATTTTGAGCTATTGAACTTTTAAAAATTTATGTGCAATATAGGATCATTACCCATCATCAGTTTGCTCACGTGAAGATGATGATGAAGTCCCAAAATATTTAATATATGAATCCCGCACCATTGTATCAATTCAGCTTTATCTTTTGAGTCCAACAAAATTGGAACCGCGCCCTTAAACAATATTAAAACATAATTCTATCTCAAGAGCCATGTAAATAAGAAGAAATAATGCACCATTGTCATTTTCAATTGATTTATAGCATAATACCAAAACACATATATCACAAATGCTTTCACAATAAATTCTTCTTACCTTGTCCCCATAGTAAACCATATCCTCCCTGTACTTTGTTTTGTCATTGTATTGTTTAGCCACAATCATATTTGAGAGTAGTTGCAGAAGACAAATTCACTAAAAATTTCAATCATAAATAAACTACAAAGAAGATTAACATGACAAAATATTTACCGTTGAAAATTAAATTACAAAATCACGGGGAAAAAAAAACCACCAAGCAAACCCAGCTTCTCTTAAATAGGGAAAACCATGTCTATTCAGAACATATAAATCCTATAAATTAAGTTTTTGTAAAATATGAAAACATCTAAAAGTCTCAAAATGATATATCAAGGATTAAGTATTAAATTTTTTGAAAAGTTAAGAGATTTTGTTTCTGACCTGAAAGCAAATGAAGCATGAACCATTATATAATTTCATGATTTTATTGGAGGAGCTGAAACTATGAAATGGAAGTTTCATAAACACTTCACATATCCATTCTATAAACATATTTCATAAACACTTCACATATCCATTCTATAAACACTTTTCGATTTAATAAACTTGTCAACAAAGCAACCTGCATTTCCATACCAAAATTTTTAGGTGACAACCACACTGTCTCTATTAGATTAATGCCAGTGCCGTGTGTCAGTGTTGGACACAAAAATATTGGTTCTATGAGAAATCTTACCTTAGAAAAAGGCTCACCAACATAAGCAAAACTCATAAACTCCATCGCTGCAACTATACACTTTAATTTTGGATTAGTTGCCTATGTCATACAAAGAATAACTTTCATGGTTAGAAATTTCACTTTCAAGAATAACTTTCTCGGAAAATAATAATTAGAATCTTATTCTCGAGTATCATTTAGAAAACATGTTTGCAGCATTTTCGATTTCTACTTGAGCTGGTAGTTCTACCCTATGCCTTACAAAGAACATATGCGTCACAAATACAAAACAAGCACTAAAAATGCCATACATTCCATGAAAACAAGCAAAGAGGTTTAAAATAGAAAATGTATGGCTTTAAAAAGTTCACCCACGGCTCACCATCCCGGCAATATCAGGTACTGAACCATGTATAACCTCAGCAAGTGCAATACCTCCCTCGCCAATGTTGCAGCTGCAAAATACAGGATATCCTGTCAGGTGATATATTTGTCACTAATAAACTTCTTTGCCCAAAACTCGAAACAAAACAAAGAAAAATTTGGATGTCAAGCCTAATCCTCCAATCAAGCCATCGGAAAGGTCACCGATTATGTCACCATAAAGATTAGGCATCACCAACACATCAAAAAGTGCAGGATTTTTCACAAGCTGCAGATGGTCCAAAAAGTAACAGTGTATTGTTTTCAGATAGACATAATTTCAAAATGTGGTTGTACTCCCTACATCAAATTGTCCAATATTACCATCATGCAGCAATTGTCATTGACGTCCTCCTCATACGTTATCTCTGGATATTTTTCAGCAACCTCACGACAACACTAAAAATAATCCAAAATAAAACAACAATATTAGTATTCAAGAATATAATTAGAGACCGAATATTTATAGCCATTTTCTATAACAGACCTTCAGGAAAAGACCATTAGTCTTTTGCATAATATTGGCTCTGTGTCTAGCAGAGACTCATTATCTTCCCTTTAGCACAGTTAATAATTTGCTCAAAAGACGAAACTGCGGAAGGAATCTTTAGTTGTGAAAATTATAAAACACAAACAATTAACGAAATCGCATAATGCTATTTTCATCTGATGCATTATTACCATGTCATCTTAATTTAGCTCGACTTCAGAATATCATAAAAGACAAATCCAAAGCTCTGACCTGAATGTATCAAAATCAAACTAATATAAAATAAGTACTTAAAAACAACAAATCCAAAGCTCTAGCCTGAAAGTATCAAAATCAAACTAATATAAAATAAGTACATTAAAAACAACGACAAAACTGCATCTCACCCATGTGCCACTGTCTGATTCTAACCTATTGCACCACTCAATACTGCACATTATTAACAACTGTGACCATACCAACTATGGTTTCTACAATAAACTATTCCTTTAACTTCTCTAATGCCATGTAAAATTTATTGCTCTAAAATATGTGATGTGTCTCTCACAAAGATGTTGCTCTAAAAAGGAAGGAGCCTTTGTTTCGAGTGAAGGACGGACTCATTTGTATCGAAAGTACTCTCCATAGGTGGTGGTTAGGAAGTGTCCCGTTGAAGAGTGTCAACGGCAGTA
This sequence comes from Lathyrus sativus, assembly GCA_963859935.3. Classification (NCBI taxonomy): domain Eukaryota; kingdom Viridiplantae; phylum Streptophyta; class Magnoliopsida; order Fabales; family Fabaceae; genus Lathyrus; species Lathyrus sativus. The sequence continues at coordinate 677,007,885 of OZ012737.1, forward strand.
CAAGTGCATGTGAGTGAAAAAAACTCCCGTTTAATGTGGAAGTATTGTGGATAGATTCACATGAAAAGAAGTGTTAAGTATAATAATTGTGAGTATTTGCGTAATAGTCCTACATTATATAGAAATGTGGAGGCTTAACATTTATAAGTAAAAGAATCCACATACCTATCACCTTAAAGTTTTAAATAAATATGTGGTGTTTCTCTCAAAAAATATTGCTCTAAGAAAGAAAGTTCCACATACTAATTTTAAATTGTATAAACATTTAGTATGACAATTTATTAATGAGGTGGACACATGTAGTTTATTTCCAATTTTGACTAAGTTTACTTATGCTTTTTGTTAGAACAACATTTATTAGAGGCAGATCTCTATCACTGGATGTCATAACATGGGTCGTATGACATCAAGTGGGCAGTTTGTTTTTCTGATGGCTGGAAATCAGGAGATGAACCAGGAGCTTAAGCTGGGAATCAGGAAACATTTTAGTAGCTTTAGGTGTACTAAAATGTCCCTAAATTAATGAGGTAGGCGTGCAGGAAATTAAAGAATAAGTTTAACATAGAAAACCTAATTTATCCGCCCAGGCCCAAGGACTGAACAGCTGCTATAAAAACAGAAGAAGCATTCATAGAAGTGCAGCTCTTACATATTTAGAAGACCAACGGTGTGTAGTGAGAGTCCTTGTGAGTGAAGTTGTTTTTCACTTCACGTTTCCAAGTGTGTCTTAGGAATACTTGTAACTCAAGAAATTAAGCTTCTGCATAATTGTCTTGATTAGGTAGTTTCTAGGTTGTTTAACACTCAAAGCTGTGAAGCACGAGTGATGTGTTCTTGATCAAAGCTGTGAAGCAAGATCAAGGTGTGTGTTTTGAAGTGTCTCTTCAAAACTGTTTTTGCAATTGTAACTGATATCACTGGTTTGTGATAGTGAGGGAGTGAGTGGGTATACTCAGGTACTAGAGAGTCTTTATGCTGAAGTGTCATTGGATAGTGATTAAGTGAGGAGTGTAAACTGGAGGTTTAAATCTAAATTGATACTGCTAATAGTGAATTTCCTCCCTGGCTTGGTAGCCCCCAGACGTAAGTGTTGTTGACACTGAACTGGGTAATCAATTGCTGTGTCTTCTTTACTATTTTCATTTACTGCAAGTAATCTGTTAAGTGGCCTATGTTATTGTTGATGTTATAAAATCAGGTATAACAGCAGTCTGTGCGCAAGCAGAATTTTCAAACTGGATTACTATTAAGTTGTGAGAGGAGTCTAAATATATCTTTGTGTCTCTATTCTTTCTTACATTTTATATCTACTGCCTATCTCTGATTGAATCATATTCTATACCTTGTGCTCAGAATCTGAACAAGAGTTTAAAAAGAAAAAAAATCAACACAATTAAACCTCATTCTTGTATTTTTCTCACCTTCATAATTTTGAATCCACCCACCCGCAAATTAAATATCATGTTATTTTTTATAAATGATCATGCAAAATTTTTACTATGTATATATTATTTTTTTTAATATAATTATAGTTTTTATTAATTGTAAAAACTTATGCCTAAATCAAAATTGAGAGACTGGATTTCTTTATTGAAAGAGAGATATATCTTACCATTTAAATTATACTCTACATAATTTGTATTTATTTTTATACTTGATCTAAATTGTGAAAGAGCTTTTAGGTATTAAATGATAAATTTTATTCAAATTAACTACTAAAACTTTATCATTTGAAAGGTAGTTATTCACGCTACACACTGTTCGTCGACATGTCTTACTGACGTCGAAATCTTGAACCAAGTAGTCGTCAAAATGTTGAACGAAATATCTCATTTCAGAAAATACTAAGTCTCAATTTCCATTTCTTATCTTGAGAATTCAATTTCCTTAGATGACACATTATGTCAAAATGTCCTTTCATCCTTCCAACTTTAAAATCTCTTTTAATATGATGAGATTTTGGTCCTGTAGAAAATTCCAGCTAACACATGGTCATCTGCAACTGTAGTCATAACCACCATATTTTCATTATCATTTGAATCTTGGCGTGCAAGGTTTGCTCCTTCCTCCTTACCTTTTTTCGCTCCCTTATCTTTCCTGAACCAACAATTCTTTATCAAGTGACTCCACTTGTCACAGTTATAGCATTTAACACTTTTTTCTCTTCTTTGTCTTTCTTAGGGGTTTCTTTGTCCTCTTTTGAAAGATCCAAAAGCCCTATCATCGATCTTAGATTTTTTAGGGTTCGAACGAGAATTCTTACTCTGAGTCTTGTCTCTTTCGTCATTGAACTTGTTGGAATCACCATGTTTCTTTCACGTCTAGACATGTCGCAATTGTATCAAATCTTGAACATATTTCTCTTTGACAATCTTCATCTTATGTGCATCCAACGAACCAACCGAATCTTCCAATTTCATGGTTTCAAGATTGTTGAATTCTTGAATGGTTACGATAACGTGATCAAAGTGAGAGATCAACATTCATATTATCTTCTCAACTCTTTCATGAGATGGACAAGATTTTGAACCTTTAAGACATAACCTATAATTTTTTCTTCTTCTCTTATCTGCAGTAATTCATATTGCCTTCGCAACTTCTACAATTCAACGACTTTAACCATTTCACCTCCTTCGTAATTCTTAACAAAAATATTGCATGTCTGCTTTGTTGATTCAGCATGAGAAATCCGATCAAAGTTCGCCGCATCTACTGCAGATTGAATACAATGCTCAATCTTGCAATCTTTCTTCATTGCATCCTTGCGAATGACTATCTAAGCTTCGCTTGCATTGACAAAAAGCTCGGGGATGCCATTGTTGACCACTTCTAGGGTTTAAGAAAAACCGAAAAAAGACTTTGTCTGCTTTCGGTTCCAATTTTTGCAATAAAAAATTGAAAGAGAATTTGAAATTTCATTGGTTCCATTCATGACAACAACAACTACGACTTATGATGCCTAGAAACACGACTACCAGTTAATGCTTCAGACACTTTACTTGAGAGAAAGAATGAGAGAGAATGAAAAATAATTGATGAATTGTTATTATTAAAAGTTATGTGACTGAATTACAATTATGTGTTTATATGTAACTATATTACTTGTATACTAAATAACTGCGATAACATACTTTAACCTTAACTAACTTAAATTTGAGTTACAAACTTGAATTATATCATATTGATACCCATGTATCAAGAACTCTGAGAAGAAGAATTAATATAATTCTCACAGTTCTAGACTAGGGGAACAAATCACAGTCAAGCGGATAATATTCAACAATTGATAAATGTCTTTTTTTGTTAAGATATATTTCGAGTCTTTTTTGCCAAGGTATATTCCAAGTACGCAAAGAGTCTACGGCTACAACGTCCTCTCTTGCAACATGAAATGCAAGACCATGTAATTTAACCACACATGAGATGCCAATATTATTGACATATTGAATAAATGATCTTGAATTCAACTCATCAATATACTCTTGTAATGCTCTCTAGCTTTTCACTTCCATCTAGGGATTGAACAAATCCAAAGACTACGCAAAATACTGCAAATAAAATCACTTTTTTTTTTGAAGATATGAACTTTACGAAAAAGTGAAAATTAAACAAAAAAAAAACTTGACATGCCAAAAAGTTATTTATCATAAGCTATAGAATTGCAATGGATTAACTAAGAATTATTTAATTAGAGTTTGATTACATATTGATTGGAAATTAACAATGAGTAACTTAGCCACCTGCAGATTAACAGCAATTCCAAGAACATGAAATATCTATATGGATCTTTCACGACATTGTTCTGGACTCCATCTAGAGATCGTGTGCTCTTCAATGACATAGTTTTCCGAACATATTGGAGACTCATCACTGTGACCATTTTTATTAACATGCAAAACTAATAAAGTTTTTGCAACACTTCCAAGAAGTCGGGTAGTGCAATGAACGTCAGACCATACTCTCAGTCTTCCATTTAGATTATCATCATTGTCATGTGATAGAACAAGTACACCGTACTCAGAATGCACCAGAGCTGGATGGTGGCGATAAACAATGAAGTCTACACCATACTGAGCCCCTGACCTTACTACCCAGTTTTTCATTCGAAGGTGAGAATAAGCCTTGTAGAAGAAAGGGAATGCTTTATTCTTGGATTTGCAGTAATGCCACAACTCATCATCATTTGAATCACCAGACTCAGCACCGACGTTAATCTTAAGGCATTTCAAGGAATAACATAGGTAAAATGTTTCCTCCAAGGTTAATTGAAACCAGTACGTGTCCTTTTCAACGTTTCTCACAGGCCGACCAAAGCATGCTTTATCAAGTAGGTCAAGCTGTTCAGCTTGCACTGCTAAGTGTTCACAATTATCAGAGAGAAATCCATATGCATTTGATTGAACTAAAGAAGACTGAAGTTGCGATATAATCTTTGACATGGGTTCTTTAAGTGCCTCGGCTTCTGCATCCTTTTTCGATTTTGCATCTTTTCCTTTCCATCTTGGTGCCATTTCTCCTGAAGAAAAATAAATCAAATGTTGTTCAATTCGAAGTCAAAGTTGATTTAGTAAAGCTCAATCAAAGAGGTAAAGACAAAAGACAGGAAAAAGAACTTGGACTCAGATTGCCTAACTTTAAGACACCATCTGCACTCTGCCTTTCCGTCATTCTAAGTCATTTGATCAATCTTATGGTTCACAAGATGCCCCATATCCTATTAAATTTTCCAAACAAAATGAAAACATGAAACCACAACACAACAACTAGCATCTTCATCTCTCAGCCCTAGCTACACAGTCATCTTCCAAGCCAACCGTCTCAAACTATACTACCATAGGCCCATTTATTGTTTCACAAACTTCTTTCTTTTATAAACTCTTATTACCCTTTCATTAGGTGTATTAATGCTTTCATATTTTCACAACTGACATTTATGTACTATCTTTTATCCTATTGTGTCATTACGGAATCATGTTTCAATGCTTAACAATATGCTAGACGATCAATAAATAATGGTTCAGAAAGTTGACAGCATAATAAAGAGGTAGGACATATATATTCTGATCTATCAAACTAGTCAATCATGATAAAAACCTTAACTAGTCAATTTATGGAGAATCACGTCTATACTATCTATTATCTAACACGTATGGACCATCAGATATATAAAATAATACATCCTTTTAATTATTTCACAGTTAACAACTGTGAGTCTGTGACAAGTAGAAATATTCATCAGCATTGCAGGGATGAACACACATCAAAGGTAACCAACCATATTGGTGTTTCAATTCCAAATTCCAATGCAAATGACTGGATATAGATTGTTAGACTTAGGGTAGAATATTCTATTTAGTTTTACACACTGATGCCTAATATAATATTTAACTTATAATTTAACCACCCTAAAGTTTTTATTTTTCCTTGAGTCAGGTTGCCTTGCGTGATCATGTACCGATGAAGAATCTCGCAGAGCAATTGAGTCTTGGTTATACTAATCAGCTACCTTTTTTTTCTTAAAATACTACTAAATTAATACACAACAAAAGTATCTATAAGATTAGTGATTTTTAAAGCATTGAAAAGAAAAAAACGGTTTAAAGGCATAAATCTATTTATATATTTCATTTCAGTTCTATGTCCATATACATATTTATTTGTGTAGACTTGAGAGCTAGAGTATATCTTGTTTTGATTAAATTTTTGAAAATGGTTTGACGACATCTTCAACTTAATTGAAATGATCATTTTGGTTAAATGCTAGATTTCTCAAAAAACTAGCGTTAAATAAATATGCAAGCAATGAAATCAATAATAATTAAGGAGGAGAAAAAAATATGAAATCACTAGTAAAACTTACATTTACTTAGATGGATTCTAAACACAACTATTTGTCCGTTAAAAAAATTGTAACAAAAAATATTAGTAGTTGTTAATTCTTCACAAATAGAATAAAATTCAATTTCTCCATTTAACTTTACTAAAATTAAATTTATAAATTAGTGTTTAAAAGTGTAAAATAATTAAAAGTATAAATTAGTGTTGATTCAAGTCTTCATTTCACTTTTAAACACTAATTTATAAATCTAATTTGTTGTTGTCATCGGTTCCATTCATGACAACAACAACTACGACTTATGATGCCTAGAAACACGACTACCAGTTAATGCTTCAGACACTTTACTTGAGAGAAAGAATGAGAGAGAATGAAAAATAATTGATGAATTGTTATTATTAAAAGTTATGTGACTGAATTACAATTATGTGTTTATATGTAACTATATTACTTGTATAGAGATAACATACTTTAACCTTAACTAACTTAAATTTGAGTTACAAACTTGAATTATATCATATTGATACCCATGTACCAAGAACTAGAACTCTGAGAAGAAGAATTAATACAATTCTCACAGTTCTAGACTAGGGGAACAAATCACAGTCAAGCGGATAATATTCAACAATTGATAAATGTCTTTTTCTGTTAAGATATATTCCGAGTCTTTTTTGCCAAGGTATATTCCAAGTATGCAAAGAGTCTACGGCTACAACGTCCTCTCTTGCAACATGAAATGCAAGACCATGTAATTTAACCACACATGAGATGCCAATATTATTGACATATTGAATAAATGATCTTGAATCCAACTCATCAATATACTTTTGTAATGCTCTCTAGCTTTTCACTTCCATCTAGGGATTGAACAAATCCAAAGACTACGCAAAATACTGCAAATAAAATCACTTTTTTTTTTAAGATATGAACTTTACGAAAAAGTGAAAATTAAACAAAAAAAAAACTTGACATGCCAAAAAGTTATTTATCATAAGATATAGAATTGCAATGGATTAACTAAGAATTATTTAATTAGAGTTTGATTACATATTGATTGGAAATTAACAATGAGTAACTTAGCCACCTGCAGATTAACAGCAATTCCAAAAACATGAAATATCTATATGGATCTTTCACGACATTGTTCTGGACTCCATCTAGAGATCGTGTGCTCTTCAATGACATAGTTTTTCGAACATAATGGAGACTCATCACTGTGACCATTTTTATTAACATGCAAAACTAATAAAGTTTTTGCAACACTTCCAAGAAGTCGTGTAGTGCAATGAACGTCAGACCATACTCTCAGTCTTCCATTTAGATTATCATCATTGTCATGTGATAGAACAAGTACACCGTACTCAGAATGCACCAGAGCTGGATGGTGGCGATAAACAATGAAGTCTACACCATACTGAGCCCCTGACCTTACTACCCAGTTTTTCATTCGAAGGTGAGAATAAGCCTTGTAGAAGAAAGGGAATGCTTTATTCTTGGATTTGCAGTAATGCCACAGCTCATCATCATTTGAATCACCAGACTCAGCACCGACATTAATCTTAAGGCATTTCAAGGAATAACATAGGTAAAATGCTTCCTCCAAGGTTAATTGAAACCAGTACGTGTCCTTTTCAACGTTTCTCACAGGCCGACCAAAGCATGCTTTATCAAGTAGGTCAAGCTGTTCAGCTTGCACTGCTAAGTGTACACAATTATCAGAGAGAAATCCAGATGCATTTGATTGAACTAAAGAAGACTGAAGTTGCGATATAATCTTTGACATGGGTTCTTTAAGTGCCTCGGCTTCTGCATCCTTTTTCGATTTTGCATCTTTTCCTTTCCATCTTGGTGCCATTTCTCCTGAAGAAAAATAAATCAAATGTTGTTCAATTCGAAGTCCAAGTTGATTTAGTAAAGCTCAATCAAAGAGGTAAAGACAAAAGACAGGAAAAAGAACTTGGACTCAGATTGCCTAACTTTAAGACACCAACTGCACTCTGCCTTTCAATCATTCTAAGTCATTTGATCAATCTTATGGTTCACAAGATGCCCCATATCCTATTAAATTTTCCAAACAAAATGAAAACATGAAACCACAACACAACGACTAGCATCTTCATCTCTCAGCCCTAGCTACACAGTCATCTTCCAAGCCAACCGTCTCAAACTATACTACCATAGGCCCATTTATTGTTTCACAAACTTCTTTCTTTTATAAACTCTTATTACCCTTTCATTAGGTGTATTAATGCTTTCATATTTTCACAACTGACATTTATGTACTATCTTTTATCCTATTGTGTCATTACGGAATCATGTTTCAATGCTTAACAATATGCTAGACGATCAATAAATAATGGTTCAGAAAGTTGACAGCATAATAAAGAGGTAGGACATATATATTCTGATCTATCAAACTAGTCAATCATGATAAAAACCTTAACTAGTCAATTTAAGGAGAATCACGTCTATACTATCTATTATATAACACGTATGGACCATCAGATATATAAAATAATACATCCTTTTAATTATTTCACAGTTAACAACTGTGAGTCTGTGACAAGTAGAAATATTCATCAGCATTGCAGGGATGAACACACATCAAAGGTAACCAACCATATTGGTGTTTCAATTCCAAATTCCAATGCAAATGACTGGATATAGATTGTTAGACTTAGGGTAGAATATTCTATTTAGTTTTACACACTGATGCCTAATATAATATTTAACTTATAATTTAACCACCCTAAAGTTTTTTTTTTCCTTGAGTCAGGTTGCCTTGCTAGATCATGTACCGATGAAGAATCTCGCAGAGCAATTGAGTCTTGGTTATACTAATCATCTACCTTTTTTTTCTTAAAATACTACTAAATTAATACACAACAAAAGTATCTATAAGATTATTGATTTTTAAAGCATTGAAAAGAAAAAAACGGTTTAAAGGCACAAATCTATTTATATATTTCATTTCAGTTCTATGTCCATATACATATTTATTTGTGTAGACTTGAGAGCTAGAGTATATCTTGTTTGGATTCAATTTTTGAAAATGGTTTGACGACATCTTCAACTTAATTGAAATGATCATTTTGGTTAAATGCTAGATTTCTCAAAAAACTAGCGTTAAATAAATATGCAAGCAATGAAATCAATAATAATTAAGGAGGAGATAAAAAATATGAAATCACTAGTAAAACTTACATTTACTTGGATGGATTCTAAACACAACTATTTGTCCGTTAAAAAAACTGTAACAAAAAATATTAGTAGTTGTTAATTCTTCCCAAATAGAATAAAATTCAATTTCTCCATTTAACTTTACTAAAATTAAATTTATAAATTAGTGTTTAAAAGTGTAAAATAATTAAAAGTATAAATTAGTGTTGATTCAAGTCTTCATTTCACTTTTAAACACTAATTTATAAATCTAATTTGTTGTTGTCATTGGTTCCATTCATGACAACAACAACTACGACTTATGATGCCTAGAAACACGACTACCAATTAATGCTTCAGACACTTTACTTGAGAGGAAGAATGAGAGAGAATGAAAAATAATTGATGAATTGTTATTATTAAAAGTTATGTGACTGAATTACAATTATGTGTTTATATGTAACTATATTACTTGTATACTAAATAACTGCGATAACATACTTTAACCTTAACTAACTTAAATTTGAGTTACAAACTTGAATTATATCATATTGATACCCATGTATCAAGAACTAGAACTCTGAGAAGAAGAATTAATATAATTCTCACAGTTCTAGACTAGGGGAACAAATCACAGTCAAGCGGATAATATTCAACAATTGATAAATGTCTTTTTTTGTTAAGATATATTCCGAGTCTTTTTTGCCAAGGTATATTCCAAGTATGCAAAGAGTCTACGGCTACAACGTCCTCTCTTGCAACATGAAATGCAAGACCATGTAATTTAACCACACATGAGATGCCAATATTATTGACATATTGAATAAATGATCTTGAATTCAACTCATCAATATACTCTTGTAATGCTCTCTAGCTTTTCACTTCCATCTAGGGATTGAACAAATCCAAAGACTACGCAAAATACTGCAAATAAAATCACTTTTTTTTAAGATATGAACTTTACGAAAAAGTGAAAATTAAACAAAAAAAAACTTGACATGCCAAAAAGTTATTTATCATAAGATATAGAATTGCAATGGATTAACTAAGAATTATTTAATTAGAGTTTGATTACATATTGATTGGAAATTAACAATGAGTAACTTAGCCACCTGCAGATTAACAACAATTCCAAAAACATGAAATATCTATATGGATCTTTCACGACATTGTTCTGGACTCCATCTAGAGATCGTGTGCTCTTCAATGACATAGTTTTTCGAACATAATGGAGACTCATCACTGTGACCATTTTTATTAACATGCAAAACTAATAAAGTTTTTGCAACACTTCCAAGAAGTCGTGTAGTGCAATGAACGTCAGACCATACTCTCAGTCTTCCATTTAGATTATCATCATTGTCATGTGATAGAACAAGTACACCGTACTCAGAATGCACCAGAGCTGGATGGTGGCGATAAACAATGAAGTCTACGCCATACTGAGCCCCTGACCTTACTACCCAGTTTTTCATTTGAAGGTGAGAATAAGCCTTGTAGAAGAAAGGGAATGCTTTTTTCTTGGATTTGCAGTAATGCCACAGCTCATCATCATCTGAATCACCAGACTCAGCACCGACGTTAATCTTAAGGCATTTCAAGGAATAACATAGGTAAAATGCTTCCTCCACGGTTAATTGAAACCAGTACGTGTCCTTTTCAACGTTTCTCACAGGCCGACCAAAGCATGCTTTATCAAGTAGGTCAAGCTGTTCAGCTTGCACTGCTAAGTGTACACAATTATCAGAGAGAAATCCAGATGCATTTGATTGAACTAAAGAAGACTGAAGTTGTGATATAATCTTTGACATGGGTTCTTTAAGTGCCTCGGCTTCTGCATCCTTTTTCGATTTTGCATCTTTTCCTTTCCATCTTGGTGCCATTTCTCCTGAAGAAAAATAAATCAAATGTTGTTCAATTCGAAGTCCAAGTTGATTTAGTAAAGCTCAATCAAAGAGGTAAAGACAAAAGACAGGAAAAAGAACTTGGACTCAGATTGCCTAACTTTAAGACACCAACTGCACTCTGCCTTTCAGTCATTCTAAGTCATTTGATCAATCTTATGGTTCACAAGATGCCCCATATCCTATTAAATTTTCCAAACAAAATGAAAACATGAAACCACAACACAACAACTAGCATCTTCATCTCTCAGCCCTAGCTACATAGTCATCTTCCAAGCCAACCGTCTCAAACTATACTACCATAGGCCCATTTATTGTTTCACAAACTTCTTTCTTTTATAAACTCTTATTACCCTTTCATTAGGTGTATTAATGCTTTCATATTTGCACAACTGACATTTATGTACTATCTTTTATCCTATTGTGTCATTACGGAATCATGTTTCAATGCTTCACAATATGCTAGACGATCAATAAATAATGGTTCAGAAAGTTGACAGCATAATAAAGAGGTAGGACATATATATTCTGATCTATCAAACTAGTCAATCATGATAAAAACCTTAACTAGTCAATTTATGGAGAATCCCGTCTATACTATCTATTATCTAACACGTATGGACCATCAGATATATAAAATAATACATCCTTTTAATTATTTCACAGTTAACAACTGTGAGTCTGTGACAAGTAGAAATATTCATCAGCATTGCAGGGATGAACACACATCAAAGGTAAACCAACCATATTGGTGTTTCAATTCCAAATTCCAATGCAAATGACTGGATATAGATTGTTAGACTTAGGGTAGAATATTCTATTTAGTTTTACACACTGATGCCTAATATAATATTTAACTTATAATTTAACCACCCTAAAGTTTTTATTTTTCCTTGAGTCAGGTTGCCTTGCTAGATCATGTACCGATGAAGAATCTCGCAGAGCAATTCAGTCTTGGTTATACTAATCAGCTACCTTTTTTTTTCTTAAAATACTACTAAATTAATGCACAACAAAAGTATCTATAAGATTAGTGATTTTTAAAGCATTGAAAAGAAAAAAAACGTTTTAAAGGCACAAATCTATTTATATATTTCATTTCAGTTCTATGTCCATATACATATTTATTTGTGTAGACTTGAGAGCTAGAGTATATCTTGTTTGGATTCAATTTTTGAAAATGGTTTGACGACATCTTCAACTTAATTGAAATGATCATTTTGGTTAAATGCTAGATTTCTCAAAAAACTAGCGTTAAATAAATATGCAAGCAATGAAATCAATAATAATTAAGGAGGAGATAAAAAATATGAAATCACTAGTAAAACTTACATTTACTTGGATGGATTCTAAACACAACTATTTGTCCGTTAAAAAAACTGTAACAAAAAATATTAGTAGTTGTTAATTCTTCACAAATAGAATAAAATTCAATTTCTCCATTTAACTTTACTAAAATTAAATTTATAAATTAGTGTTTAAAAGTGTAAAATAATTAAAAGTATAAATTAGTGTTGATTCAAGTCTTCATTTCACTTTTAAACACTAATTTATAAATCTAATTTGTTGATGTCATTGGTTCCATTCATGACAACAACAACTACGACTTATGATGCCTAGAAACACGACTACCAGTTAATGCTTCAGACACTTTACTTGAGAGAAAGAATTAGAGAGAATGAAAAATAATTGATGAATTGTTATTATTAAAAGGTATGTGACTGAATTACAATTATGTGTTTATATGTAACTATATTACTTGTATACTAAATAACTGCGATAACATACTTTAACCTTAACTAACTTAAATTTGAGTTACAAACTTGAATTATATCATATTGATACCCATGTATCAAGAACTAGAACTCTGAGAAGAAGAATTAATATAATTCTCACAGTTCTAGACTTGGGGAACAAATCATAGTCAAGCGGATAATATTCAATAATTGATAAATGTCTTTTTTTGTTAAGATATATTCCGAGTCTTTTTTGCCAAGGTATATTCCAAGTATGCAAAGAGTCTACGGCTACAACGACCTCTCTTGCAACATGAAATGCAAGACCATGTAATTTAACCACACATGAGATGCCAATATTATTGACATATTGAATAAATGATCTTGAATTCAACTCATCAATATACTCTTGTAATGCTCTCTAGCTTTTCACTTCCATCTAGGGATTGAACAAATCCAAAGACTACGCAAAATACTGCAAATAAAATCACTTTTTTTTTGAAGATATGAACTTTACAAAAAAGTGAAAATTAAACAAAAAAAAACTTGACATGCCAAAAAGTTATTTATCATAAGATATAGAATTGCAATGGATTAACTAAGAATTATTTAATTAGAGTTTGATTACATATTGATTGGAAATTAACAATGAGTAACTTAGCCACCTGCAGATTAACAGCAATTCCAAGAACATGAAATATCTATATGGATCTTTCACGACATTGTTATGGACTCCATCTAGAGATCGTGTGCTCTTCAATGACATAGTTTTCCAAACATAATGGAGACTCATCACTGTGACCATTTTTATTAACATGCAAAACTAATAAAGTTTTTGCAACACTTCCAAGAAGTCGTGTAGTGCAATGAACGTCAGACCATAATCTCAGTCTTCCATTTAGATTATCATCATTGTCATGTGATAGAACAAGTACACCGTACTCAAAATGCACCAGAGCTGGATGGTGGCGATAAACAATGAAGTCTACACCATACTAAGCCCCTGACCTTACTACCCAGTTTTTCATTCGAAGGTGAGAATATGCCTTGTAGAAGAAAGGGAATGCTTTATTCTTGGATTTGCAGTAATGCCACAGCTCATCATCATTTGAATCACCAGACTCAGCACCGACATTAATCTTAAGGCATTTCAAGGAATAACATAGGTAAAATGCTTCCTCCAAGGTTAATTGAAACCAGTACGTGTCCTTTTCAACGTTTCTCACAGGCCGACCAAAGCATGCTTTATCAAGTAGGTCAAGCTGTTCAGCTTGCACTGCTAAGTGTACACAATTATCAGAGAGAAATCCAGATGCATTTGATTGAACTAAAGAAGACTGAAGTTGCGATATAATCTTTGACATGGGTTCTTTAAGTGCCTCGGCTTCTGCATCCTTTTTCGATTTTGCATCTTTTCCTTTCCATCTTGGTGCCATTTCTCCTGAAGAAAAATAAATCAAATGTTATTCAATTCGAAGTCCAAGTTGATTTAGTAAAGCTCAATTAAAGAGGTAAAGACAAAAGACAGGAAAAAGAACTTGGACTCAGATTGCCTAACTTTAAGACACCAACTGCACTCGGCCTTTCAGTCATTCTAAGTCATTTGATCAATCTTATGGTTCACAAGATGCCCCATATCCTATAAAATTTTCCAAACAAAATGAAAACATGAAACCACAACATAACAACTAGCATCTTCATCTCTCATCCCTAGCTACACAGTCATCTTCCAAGCCAACCGTCTCAAACTATACTACCATAGGCCCATTTATTGTTTCACAAACTTCTTTCTTTTATAAACTCTTATTACCCTTTCATTAGGTGTATTAACGCTTTCATATTTTCACAACTGACATTTATGTACTATCTTTTATCCTATTGTGTCATTACGGAAACATGTTTCAATGCTTAACAATATGCTAGACGATCAATAAATAATGGTTCAGAAAGTTGACAGCATAATAAAGAGGTAAGACATATATATTCTGATCTATCAAACTAGTCAATCATGATAAAAACCTTAACTAGTCAATTTATGGAGAATCACGTCTATACTATCTATTATCTAACACGTATGGACCATCAAATATATAAAATAATACATCCTTTTAATTATTTCACAGTTAACAACTGTGAGTCTGTGACAAGTAGAAATATTCATCAGCATTGCAGGGATGAACACACATCAAAGGTAACCAACCATATTGGTGTTTCAATTCCAAATTCCAATGCAAATGACTAGATATAGATTGTTAGACTTAGGGTAGAATATTCTATTTAGTTTTACACACTGATGCCTAATATAATATTTAACTTATAATTTAACCACCCTAAAGATTTTATTTTTCCTTGAGTCAGGTTGCCTTGCTAGATCATGTACCGATGAAGAATCTCGCAGAGCAATTGAGTCTTGGTTATACTAATCAGCTACCTTTTTTTTCTTAAAATACTACTAAATTAATACACAACAAAAGTATCTATAAGATTAGTGATTTTTAAAGCATTGAAAAGAAAAAAACGGTTTAAAGGCACAAATCTATTTATATATTTCATTTCAGTTCTATGTCCATATACATATTTATTTGTGTAGACTTGAGAGCTAGAGTATATCTTGTTTGGATTCAATTTTTGAAAATGGTTTGACGACATCTTCAACTTAATTGAAATGATCATTTTGGTTAAATGCTAGATTTCTCAAAAAACTAGCGTTAAATAAATATGCAAGCAATGAAATCAATAATAATTAAGGAGGAGATAAAAAATATGAAATCACTAGTAAAACTTACATTTACTTGGATGGATTCTAAACGCAACTGTTTGTCCGTTAAAAAAACTGTAACAAAAAATATTAGTAGTGGTTAATTCTTCACAAATAGAATAAAATTCAATTTCTCCATTTAACTTTACTAAAATTAAATTTATAAATTAGTGTTTAAAAGTGTAAAATAATTAAAAGTATAAATTAGTGTTGATTCAAGTCTTCATTTCACTTTTAAACACTAATTTATAAATCTAATTTGTTGTTGTCATTGGTTCCATTCATGACAACAACAACTACGACTTATGATGCCTAGAAACACGACTACCAGTTAATGCTTCAGACACTTTACTTGAGAGAAAGAATGAGAGAGAATGAAAAATAATTGATGAATTGTTATTATTAAAAGTTATGTGACTGAATTACCATTATGTGTTTATATGTAACTATATTACTTGTATACTAAATAACTGCGATAACATACTTTAACCTTAACTAACTTAAATTTGAGTTACAAACTTGAATTATATCATATTGATACCCATGTATCAAGAACTAGAACTCTGAGAAGAAGAATTAATATAATTCTCACAGTTCTAGACTTGGGGAACAAATCATAGTCAAGCGGATAATATTCAATAATTGATAAATGTCTTTTTTTGTTAAGATATATTCCGAGTCTTTTTTGCCAAGGTATATTCCAAGTATGCAAAGAGTCTACGGCTACAACGACTTCTCTTGCAACATGAAATGCAAGACCATGTAATTTAACCACACATGAGATGCCAATATTATTGACATATTGAATAAATGATCTTGAATTCAACTCATCAATATACTCTTGTAATGCTCTCTAGCTTTTCACTTCCATCTAGGGATTGAACAAATCCAAAGACTACGCAAAATACTGCAAATAAAATCACTTTTTTTTTGAAGATATGAACTTTACGAAAAAGTGAAAATTAAACAAAAAAAAAACTTGACATGCCAAAAAGTTATTTATCATAAGATATAGAATTGCAATGGATTAACTAAGAATTATTTAATTAGAGTTTGATTACATATTGATTGGAAATTAACAATGAGTAACTTAGCCACCTGCAGATTAACAGCAATTCCAAGAACATGAAATATCTATATGGATCTTTCACGACATTGTTATGGACTCCATCTAGAGATCGTGTGCTCTTCAATGACATAGTTTTCCAAACATAATGGAGTCTCATCACTGTGACCATTTTTATTAACATGCAAAACTAATAAAGTTTTTGCAACACTTCCAAGAAGTCGTGTAGTGCAATGAACGTTAGACCATAATCTCAGTCTTCCATTTAGATTATCATCATTGTCATGTGATAGAACAAGTACACCGTACTCAAAATGCACCAGAGCTGGATGGTGGCGATAAACAATGAAGTCTACACCATACTAAGCCCCTGACCTTACTACCCAGTTTTTCATTCGAAGGTGAGAATATGCCTTGTAGAAGAAAGGGAATGCTTTATTCTTGGATTTGCAGTAATGCCACAGCTCATCATCATTTGAATCACCAGACTCAGCACCGACATTAATCTTAAGGCATTTCAAGGAATAACATAGGTAAAATGCTTCCTCCAAGGTTAATTGAAACCAGTACGTGTCCTTTTCAACGTTTCTCACAGGCCGACCAAAGCATGCTTTATCAAGTAGGTCAAGCTATTCAGCTTGCACTGCTAAGTGTACACAATTATCAGAGAGAAATCCAGATGCATTTGATTGAACTAAAGAAGACTGAAGTTGCGATATAATCTTTGACATGGGTTCTTTAAGTGCCTCGGCTTCTGCATCCTTTTTCGATTTTGCATCTTTTCCTTTCCATCTTGGTGCCATTTCTCCTGAAGAAAAATAAATCAAATGTTATTCAATTCGAAGTCCAAGTTGATTTAGTAAAGCTCAATCAAAGAGGTAAAGACAAAAGACAGGAAAAAGAACTTGGACTCAGATTGCCTAACTTTAAGACACCAACTGCACTCGGCCTTTCAGTCATTCTAAGTCATTTGATCAATCTTATGGTTCACAAGATGCCCCATATCCTATAAAATTTTCCAAACAAAATGAAAACATGAAACCACAACATAACAACTAGCATCTTCATCTCTCATCCCTAGCTACACAGTCATCTTCCAAGCCAACCGTCTCAAACTATACTACCATAGGCCCATTTATTGTTTCACAAACTTCTTTCTTTTATAAACTCTTATTACCCTTTCATTAGGTGTATTAACGCTTTCATATTTTCACAACTGACATTTATGTACTATCTTTTATCCTATTGTGTCATTACGGAAACATGTTTCAATGCTTAACAATATGCTAGACGATCAATAAATAATGGTTCAGAAAGTTGACAGCATAATAAAGAGGTAAGACATATATATTCTGATCTATCAAACTAGTCAATCATGATAAAAACCTTAACTAGTCAATTTATGGAGAATCACGTCTATACTATCTATTATCTAACACGTATGGACCATCAAATATATAAAATAATACATCCTTTTAATTATTTCACAGTTAACAACTGTGAGTCTGTGACAAGTAGAAATATTCATCAGCATTGCAGGGATGAACACACATCAAAGGTAACCAACCATATTGGTGTTTCAATTCCAAATTCCAATGCAAATGACTAGATATAGATTGTTAGACTTAGGGTAGAATATTCTATTTAGTTTTACACACTGATGCCTAATATAATATTTAACTTATAATTTAACCACCCTAAAGATTTTATTTTTCCTTGAGTCAGGTTGCCTTGCTAGATCATGTACCGATGAAGAATCTCGCAGAGCAATTGAGTCTTGGTTATACTAATCAGCTACCTTTTTTTTCTTAAAATACTACTAAATTAATACACAACAAAAGTATCTATAAGATTAGTGATTTTTAAAGCATTGAAAAGAAAAAAACGGTTTAAAGGCACAAATCTATTTATATATTTCATTTCAGTTCTATGTCCATATACATATTTATTTGTGTAGACTTGAGAGCTAGAGTATATCTTGTTTGGATTCAATTTTTGAAAATGGTTTGACGACATCTTCAACTTAATTGAAATGATCATTTTGGTTAAATGCTAGATTTCTCAAAAAACTAGCGTTAAATAAATATGCAAGCAATGAAATCAATAATAATTAAGGAGGAGATAAAAAATATGAAATCACTAGTAAAACTTACATTTACTTGGATGGATTCTAAACGCAACTATTTGTCCGTTAAAAAAACTGTAACAAAAAATATTAGTAGTGGTTAATTCTTCACAAATAGAATAAAATTCAATTTCTCCATTTAACTTTACTAAAATTAAATTTATAAATTAGTGTTTAAAAGTGTAAAATAATTAAAAGTATAAATTAGTGTTGATTCAAGTCTTCATTTCACTTTTAAACACTAATTTATAAATCTAATTTGTTGTTGTCATTGGTTCCATTCATGACAACAACAACTACGACTTATGATGCCTAGAAACACGACTACCAGTTAATGCTTCAGACACTTTACTTGAGAGAAAGAATGAGAGAGAATGAAAAATAATTGATGAATTGTTATTATTAAAAGTTATGTGACTGAATTACAATTATGTGTTTATATGTAACTATATTACTTGTATACTAAATAACTGCGATAACATACTTTAACCTTAACTAACTTAAATTTGAGTTACAAACTTGAATTATATCATATTGATACCCATGTATCAAGAACTAGAACTCTGAGAAGAAGAATTAATATAATTCTCACAGTTCTAGACTAGGGGAACAAATCACAGTCAAGCGGATAATATTCAACAATTGATAAATGTCTTTTTTTTGCAACATGAAATGCAAGACCATGTAATTTAACCACACATGAGATGCCAATATTATTGACATATTGAATAAATGATCTACTATGCAAAATACTGCAAATAAAATCACTTTTTTTTGAAGATATAAACTTTACGAAAAATCACTTTTTTTTTTGAAGATATGAACTTTACGAAAAATCACTTTTTTTTTTAAGATATGAACTTTACGAAAAAGTGAAAGTTAAACAAAAAAAAACTTGACATGCCAAAAAGTTATTTATCATAACCTATAGAATTGCAATGGATTAACTAAGAATTATTTAATTAGAGTTTGATTACATATTGATTGGAAATTAACAATGAGTAACTTAGCCACCTGCAGATTAACAGCAATTCCAAGAACATGAAATGGATCTTTCACGACATTGTTCTGGACTCCATCTAGAGATCGTGTGCTCTTCAATGACATAGTTTTCCGAACATAATGGAGACTCATCACTGTGACCATTTTTATTAACATGCAAAACTAATAAAGTTTTTGCAACACTTCCAAGAAGTCGTGTAGTGCAATGAACGTCAGACCATACTCTCAATCTTCCATTTAGATTATCATCATTGTCATGTGATAGAACAATTTCAATGGATTAACTAAGAATTATTTAATTAGAGTTTGATTACATGTTGATTGGAAATTAAGAAATGAGTAACTTAGCCACCTGCAGATTAACAGCAATTCCAAGAACATGAAATGGATCTTTCACGACATTGTTCTGGACTCCATCTAGAGATCGTGTGCTCTTCAATGACATAGTTTTCCGAACATAATGGAGACTCATCACTGTGACCATTTTTATTAACATGCAAAACTAATAAAGTTTTTGCAACACTTCCAAGAAGTCGTGTAGTGCAATGAACGTCAGACCATACTCTCAATCTTCCATTTAGATTATCATCATTGTCATGTGATTGAACAAGTACACCGTACTCAGAATGCACCAGAGCTGGATGGTGGCGATAAACAATGAAGTCTACACCATACTGAGCCCCTGACCTTACTACCCAGTTTTTCATTCGAAGGTTAGAATAAGCCTTGTAGAAGAAAGGGAATATTGTATTCTTGGATCGTGAAAATCTCAGTGTCGGCCCAGCAGAGTGCTTTCGCTGTTGGGGTTCCTTCCGATCTCTACGCATTTCATCGCTCCACCGGAAATTCCCTCTGCCCCTACCGTACTCTAGCTTAGTAGTTTTCACCACCTGTCCAGGGTTGAGCCCTAGGATTTGACAGCGAACTTAAAAAGCCACCTACAGACGCTTTACGCCCAATCATTCCGGATAACGCTTGCATCCTCTGTCTTACCGCGGCTGCTGGCACAGAGTTAGCCGATGCTTATTCCCCGGATACCGTCCTTTTTTCTTCTCCGGGAAAAGAAGTTCATGACCTGAGGGCCTCTACCTCCACGCGACATTGCCCCGTCAGGATTTCGCCCATTGTGGAAAATTCCCCACTGCAGCCTCCCGTAGGAGTCTGGGCCTTATCTCAGTCCCAATGTGGCTGATCATCCTCTCGGACCAGCTACTGATCATTGCCTTGGTAAGCTATTACCTCACTAACTAGCTAATCAGACGCAAGCCCCTCCTTGGGAAGATTGCTCTTTTTGCTCCTCAGCCTTATTTATATGGGGTATTAGCAGCCGTTTCCAGCTGTTGTCCCCCTCCCAAGGGCAAGCTCTTACGCGTTACTCACCCGTCCGCCACTGGAAACACCACTTCCCGTCCGACTTGCATGTGTGAAGCATGCCGCCAGCGTTCATCCTGAGCCAGGATCAAACTCTCCATCAGCTTCCTAGTTGCATTACTTATAGCTTCCTTGTTTCTAGACAAAGTTGATTTGGAATTGGATACAAAGTTACTGAACTAACTGACTGAGCTGAGGATAACTTATCTTCTATTCTTCTATCCACAGACTTACTATTTGCCCAGACCAGAGTTGCCTCCCAGAAATTGTTGCACCCCAAAATTTGACCAACATTTATTCATCCATCAAGTGTTTGAAAGTTGATACCTTCATCAGAAAGCTCAAGAGATCCTCAGAGGGATTGGTTGAAACCAAGGTTGTGTGCTTCATAGCTTGAGAGTTGTGGGAGCTCCTCAGATGATTCTGAGACTGTGAGGATAGACTTGAAGCTTTGAGAAAGCCTATGAGATGTCTGGAAAGCCATCATGAAGCCTAGAGAGGTCATTGCACAAGAATTCAGAAGACTCAGCCATGAGTGGTGGAATTAGGGTTTGACTGGGTCAACCCTAGGTCAACTGATGATTTGGAGAGGGTTGATACCTAATCCAAGATCCATGTGATCATGGAATTATGCATTGAGATGCTGTAAGGATGATTCCTAGACCAACTCATCATGATTGAGGAGTTTGAGAAGCTTCAAGCTTGGGTTTCTAAGGATTGTCAGTGAAAAAACCCTAATTTGATCCCTATCTTCCAGGCAGTTTTAGCTCAAGATGTGATTGATATCTCATCTTCCCCACAACATGAATGTTGTAGAGCTTGTTCTTAGATTTAATTTGAGTGGTAGAAGTCCTTGATAGGATGTGCAGAGCTCAAGTTATGGTTTTGACAAATTACAGGTCATCTGAGGTATGTGAATCTGGGTCCTTGAAAGTCACCCAACTTGCAGACAACTTTTGCCCTAGTAGGATGATTCCTATGATTCCTTGGTCAACATGAATGTTGAAGAGCATCTTCTTAGCTTTCTAGAGAGTACTATAAGTCCTTGATAGGATTTGTAGAACTCAACTTATGGTTTGAACAAGACAGGGGTATTTTGGTCATTTGGAAGTTATAGGTCATTTTAAGCAAAGGCCATATCTCCTATTTCCAAGCCTCAAATGAAAAAACTCAAAACATCAAAGTTGTTCAAAATGGGATTTTAAGCCTATAAAAGTGGTCATGAGTTGTTAAAAAAGCTTGTAGCAAGGATTTACAAGATTGGGTAAAAATGACCTAAAAATGACTTATAAGTTAAATGAATCCAAGTTGGAAATTGGTTTGAGAGATCCACAAATCCAAAATAGGTCATCCAATATGTCATTTTGAATCCAAACATCATTTTAAAAACAATGGTTCAAATAGATTTTTGATTTGAGGTCTTAAAATTGGGGTTACTTTGTAAAGTTCATTCTTGCATCATAAGGCAACTTGAGAAACTTCACATAAGGCAAGGCAATGCTTGTTTTTCCACACATTCCTTCTCAATATCTCTTGTAAGGAGATTTTAAAGCAAAATGACAAGGCTTGGCACATGAGATATGAGATATACAACATGTCCTTAAAAGAGAATTTCCATCACTTTCTAGATGATTCTCAAAGTTTCTAGATGAATCTAGACTCTTCCATTGGTTTCTATATATTGGTTTGATCATAATGAAGAAAAGGTTGGTGAATCCATTGGTGAAGAGTGAGAGGAGAAAGAGATATTCAAGGTTTCCTTCAAGTGCAAGTCAAGCTCGAATTCATCATTGCAAGCCTCATCCATCACAACTCTTGCAAACAGAAAGCTATCCACCATTAGAGGAGTGTTTTGCATCAATTACAAGTTCTGAAACCATCTCTACATACCTCCACCATTGATATTTGACAGGTTGGTGGATTCTCCCATATCTCCTTAATTATGCATGGTTAGGTTAGATCTTTGGTGTAGGATTGATAGACTTGATTAGGTGATCGATTCCATAGAGTTTCAGAGAGTTTCATGAAGATTAATAACAGGTGTTAGGTTCTTTGATGATCAAGAAAATGCTGGTTATTGAGTTTTATTGGATATGGTATAGCACAGATCGGTTAGGGTAACATGTAGAACAAGTTTGGATCAGTAGGATTGAGTTCTATCAAGGTTGATACCAGAAGAAAATGGTGGAACCCTAGTATTGAAGCTTTCTGTTTGGACGATTTAAGGGGTTTCAGGGAGAACTACTTGTATGGTCGTGTTCATGGTAATCAGTATCACTTTTTTGCTTTTGGAATTTCTGGATTTCATCAAGTAACAAGGAAGAACGAGCTTGAAGAAGAATCACGCATGGATTCTGTTTGATGAAACCCTAGCATGTGTTTGGGGAAGACGATCCATTAGCCGTTGGATCACCCCTGGTTATTTGACTTCTTAATCCGATCTAACGGCTCCAGTTCAATTCTGAAAATGGAGGGAAATCCAACATCAAAACGGTGCGTTTGAGTTAGTGATGAGTTCTGGGCTTAATGAAGTCTTGATATTCACACCCCCTCGCTTGGCCCAATTCATTTTTAAACTGAAAATTGTTGCTATTCCCACCGAATGTTTATTATTTTATTTTGATTTTTCATATTAATTTTCTGATTACGCATGGGCCTACCAAACTTGATATTCGCACCCCTGGGTTCTTGGCCCATCATAATATGAACTGGGCGCTTTTCATTTTAACACCCCCCATCCCATTTATGTTAATTCTTTGATTTTCATTTCTTTTAATTTTTCTTGCATATTATAAATATCATATAAAATTGAAAAATGATTGTTTTTTAATGCTTGTTTTTTCCATATGTTCATAATTTTGTCTAGGAAAATATCAACAAATTAAAAAGGCATTTTATTTTCTTTTAATATTTTTAGTATATTTTTCATTTAAATAGCTTTTAAATTGATTTTAGTTGATACTTAATTTTGTAGAATTTCTTTTAGGACCTTCCCTTAGGATTTTTGAGCCATTCTTTTTGGCATAGTTAGATATTGAATCATAGTTTCCCATAAGATTTAATTTATGATTTTTAGATTAAAATTTGATTAGTTTGTTTAGGCTAGCATTAGCATAACAAAATTAGGGTTTTAGGTTGCATAAGTAGACTTAGCAATTTTGTTTTGGGTTTTTAGGTCAAGATTAGAGTATTTGGAATATATGGGTTAAGGGTAGGTATGTATAGAATTCCCTAGAATTTTACTAGAATATTATATAGTATTTTAGTATTTTTAATTGATTTTTGAATGTATGGTTAGTATGTGTGTCGCTTAAGGGCACAGTTTGTATTGTTTTGCTTTCTTTTCTTCTCCTTTGAGTGTGTGAGCCTTAAAGACTGAGTTGGAGACCTTGTGGATCATTATTGAAGACTTTGAAGACCTTGAAGAGGAGCTTAGTTTTAGATTTTGATTGTTCTGTTTATAGGATCATAAGTACATAGGTAGAGCTTTAGATAGAATAATTCCATCCAATAAACAAGGAGTGTCTTGTTCACCTCCTTCCTTCTCTATGATATAAAGTCCCTTAAGGGTATTCACCTCTCTCCTTTGGAGGGATTAGTGACCTTTCCCTATGAGGTAGAACTTTGAGAGAGCCTTTCCTTTTGATGTTAAGTCCTTAATGGCATCCTTTGGAAGTCAGTGAGCACTCTAACATCCTCACCTCATCTTGTTGATTGAATCTTGTTTGTTGGAGCATTTGGGTTGTTGAAGATAAAGAAAGCAATGAAGAGCATTGAAGATTTGATTGAAGATCTAAAAGCCACTTGGGTTAGGAGCTGAAGCTTTGAAGAGGATGATTCCTTGGAGATTGTTGAAGTCTGAAGACTTTGTGAAGATCAAGTTGATACTTGAAGATCCCTGAAGATAGTGAAGCCTGAAGGTGGAGCTGATCAAAGAAGCTGAAGCTTAAGGGAGAAGATGAGTTGATACTCATATTGTAGGGTTGAGACCTGAAAAGCAGTTGATGATTGAAGTCTGAAGGCTGAGTTGTTGCTTGAGGGGCTGAGGCTTTCTTCTGTTTTTCTTTTCTGTATTGTGTGTTTTGTTTGATTTGTCTGTTGCATTAGATTAAGTCCGTCGAGAATAAGTAGAATCTAAGAGCATGATTGCATTAGAGGTTGAGTTGCTCCCTCTGCTTGTATTGTTATTGCGTGGCTTTGCTTGCGGGTATTCGGTAGAGCCCAGCTCCCTTGCCCATGTGTTTTGTTTGCCTGATGGCATTTCATTTCATCTTATCTGTATGATTGCAGTTTACTGTTTATTGCTTGATAGCATGTTGTTTATTTTTCAGTATGATTACTGTTATTTCATGACTGGCTTGAGGTCGAGACGAGCTTGTGGAGGCTGAAGCCCCACACACATTTCCTCCCTCACTTGCATTGCATGCATTTTACTGTTAAAGCTGATGCTTTGTCTGTTTTGGTGTATCATTGACATGATCCCTTAGGACTCTCATTTCCTTTGATAAGGATTTGATGATAGAATTTTAGGTTGAAACCTATGCATGACAACTTCTAGGAGTTCCCTGTTTAAACCTCAACCATAGGATGAATCCATGGCATGATAACAGTAGGACTTGATAGTCTCCCTCCTAGTTGGGCCTGTTCTCTTCTCATCTCAAAGCAGTTTAAAATACAGTAATCATGAATGATTTCTTTCGTACGTTACGAGCCTTAAGCTATCTGAGAAAGGATTGTGGGAGAGTTTCTTTTCCACAGTCTGGATGTCTAGTATGGTACCCTTTGGGTGACATGCGATGCATTCACTCTCAGGTCATAGTCTCTAGTGCGGTTGAAATCGCAAACACAATAAAAAACACTTCTTTCGTAAAAAACAGGAAATAAACCGTAGTTTCCCGAACTACGTGAGCTCTGATCTCTCATGCCTGTTGAGAGTACGTAGGCACAAGACGGAGAAGTCTTGGCGAGCTACCTTTCCCCACAATCCTTCGTAGGCCGAACTACGTTGACTCTGATTTCTCATTCTCTGATGAGAATACGTAGGCATAAAGTGCGACGCTTTGCCGAGTCATTTTTCTTTCCTTTTTAGCCAGCCTTGATAGGTAGATAGAATAAAACCAACCCGTCCAAGTAAACAAACAAGCGTGGATCCCGTCGAGTACGACGGACGTGAGGGGTGCTGATACCTTCCCCTTATGTAACCGACTCCCGAACCCAGACAATGGTTGCGATGACCTTGTCTTACCCTTTTCCGTTAGGTTTTTCCGATCGTTTCCTTTCCCGCTCTGAGGGATAAATAACGAAAGGTGGCGACTCTTCTGTTGTGCCGACACCTTATTTTCGCGCAAGCGACAGCTGGCGACTCTGCTGGGGAACTCCAACGGTTCCCTGTGCGAGTCAATCCTACCGTTTGTGTGTTTACTTGTTGGGTTGCGTTTATTTATCGCATTTTTACTTCTCGCACTTTATTTCCCGCATTTTATTTTCAGTATAATATGATTATTTGTGTTGTTGTGGGATGGGAGTTCTGATGAGTGAGAAGCCAGACCCAGGCTTGAGTGCACTATAGACTTAGAGTGGAAATTAGTGGGCGCGTGCTTGCTTTGCAGGCACTAGTGTCTC
Organism: Lathyrus sativus; assembly: GCA_963859935.3. NCBI lineage: Eukaryota > Viridiplantae > Streptophyta > Magnoliopsida > Fabales > Fabaceae > Lathyrus > Lathyrus sativus. Next base: position 677,034,464 of record OZ012737.1, read on the forward strand.
ATGAAATCCACGCTCAGACGAGGTTCATCCGGTTGGCTTCACTTTCAACCCTTTGGGTTGAGACGGTTGCTGGTTTGGTGGATTGTCGACTCTGGGGACCGATCATTTGTGATTCAGCTAAGTGAGGCCTCTTCAAGACTTGATGATGCCACTCCTTCTGGGAATCGTATCGTCAGTTTTGAAAGTCTGTGACGCTGATGAACGCATAGGATGTCGTACCTTGAGTCAGTTTAGGTCCATACCTGTGAGTGGGATTGGGTTTATTGCAGGAAACTTTGACCTCCAGACTACCTGGTTTTCTTGACAGTGAATCAGTTATGTTGGTACCAGGGTTTCTCAGTTGCAGATTTGTCTGTTTTTGACAGAGCAGGTTTTTTGATCAGAGGATCTTATCATCAGGTGTATGTCTGTTCTTGATAGAGCAGGTTTTGATCAGATTATTATCAGCAGATGTTGTTTGTTCTTGATAGAGCAGATTTTGGGGTCTGAAGATCTCATCAGCAGGTGTTGTTTGTTCTTGATAGGGAAGATTTTGAGTGGGGTCTGAAGATCTCATCAGCAGCTGTATGTTTGTTCTTGATAGGGCAGATTTTTGGTCTGGGGTCTGAAGACTTCATCAGCAGATATTTCTTGATCATACCTCTGAGGTCCTTATTATCAGACATTTGTTCTCGACAGAGCAGAATTCTGATCTTATGTATATGGTCCTATCAGATGGTCGTTCTTAGCAGATCAGATTAGTGGTCTTACACCGGGGTTTTCTTCTTATCAGTGATTGTTGATACAGAATCTCCACAGCAGCTATCCGGATATATTATTGCATGCCTGCATTTTGCATTAGTTTGCATGTTCATTTGCATTCCATTAACGTGTGTCTGTGTTGCAGGTACCGTTTCCCCGATCCAGGATTTCCCGCCTCCTACTGTATTATTATGGCCTCTCTCAAGAAGACCGTTGCGTACAAGTTCCCGACCCCCGATGTGTCGAAGTTGACTGGTTTGATAGCTCTCGCAGGTGATTCTGTGAAAGATAGGTTCAGGAAGTCTTATGGCAGGTTGCTCAGTCTGGTTTGCAAACCTTCTACGTCCGAGTTGAATGGGTTACATGCTCTTCTGCAGTTCTATGACCCTCCTCTGAGGTGTTTCACTTTTCAGGACTTCGTTCTCGCGCCGACGCTGGAAGAGTATGCTGATTTGCTGGGTGTGCCTATCAAAGGGCAGATGCCTTTTGTCCACATGTATGCTGAGCCTGATCTGGCTGGTTTAGCTTCTTCACTTCATTTGGACGCCTCTGAGTTAGTAGTGACGAGTTGGAACAAGGTTCCTGGGTTCTCCTTGCAGTTTCTGATAGCTAAGGCTCAGCAGTGTGCTAAGGACAAATGTTGGGACGCATTCAATGCCATCCTTGCTTTATGCATATATGGCATTATCCTGTTCCCCAACATGCCTAATTTCGTAGACTTTGATGCATTTCACATCTTCGCCTCAGGGAATCCAGTCCCTACTCTGATCGGAGACGTCTATCACTCAGTGCATTACAAGAATGAAAACCGGAGAGGGAAGAATGTCTCATGCTGTGTACCGTTGCTGTACAAATGGTTTGACAGTCATTTGCCCAAGAGGGGTTCTTTCGTCTTATCTGCAGCCACAGCTGAGTGGCCTGAGCGTCTGATGAGTTTGTCTGCAGAAGATGTTGATTGGTTCGTTGACAGAGACAGGCTAGGTACCAAGGTGATCTTCAGTTGTAGCGGGTTTCCTAATGTACCTCTGATAGGTAGGAAGGGTTGCATCAACTACAATCCGTCGTTGCTAGTTCGTCAGTTTGCATATGCTTTGAGGACTCCACCGAAGGAGGAAGAGGTACAGGAATCTCTGTACCTCACGGGTACTCTAGAGGGGGATTTGTTGTCCAAGCTTCAGCGTGCGTGGAACAATATCAGCAAGAGGGGAAAGCCTTTGTTGGGAAATAGCAACAGTCAAGCCTACCCTCCTTATTCAGCTTGGATCAGAGCCAGAGCCAACGCTATAGGGATTCCATTTCCTCATGTCATACCAGAGAGTCCTCCACCAGTCGAAGAGCCTACCACTGTGTCCATTCATCAGCACAACCAGGTATTAGCCGAGCGGGATGAACTGAAGCGGGCGAACGCAGAATTAGAGAAGGAGTTAGCTCAGCTTCAAAGTGAAAGGAACGAAGCCGTGCATGCTTTCAAAAAGCAAACAGAGTCGGTAAACCAACTAGGTGCAGATTTGGCAAAGCAGATTGCTGATCGGGAACGCTTGGGTCAGGACTTCAGGGCTGTTAATGATGTACTAGCTACAAAGAAGCAGCATTTGGATGAGGCATATCGAAGGATATCTAAGTTCGACCAGCATTGGAAGACCTCCCTGGCCACCAGGAAGGAGCGAGAGGACAAGCTGATGCTACAGATCGCTAAGCTGGAAGCCGAAGTAAAGGACAGTGAGCGGAGGTTTGATGAAGAGACCGCCCGCAGATACGCCGCCGAAGGCCGACTCAACAAAGCTCTTGCTAACCTGAAGGAGCATAAGCTGATGTTTGAGTCTAAGAAGCGGAAGCTGGAGGATTGCTTTGGCGAAGGAGCTTGGGAAAGTTCGGTTCAGGGGCTTCAGCATACCATTGTGCAGAGGGAACTACTCGTCGAGGGGTCGCTCACTTTTCCAGATCATCTAGAGACGAAGGAGTTATTAGCAGAGTATCGCGCCCGTGGCCATACTTGACTAGTTGTATTCCTGTTGTTTTGATCTTTGCTGTATGCTGACCATCACCAAACTTGTTGGCTGAGGTCATGCTGTTGATTTGTTTTGCACTCGCTGATACTGTGTACTGCCTTGACAGGCCTTTCCATATATATATGAAATTGATGTTTCCATGATTGGGCTCGAACTTCTTCTTATTATTGTCAGCACTGACACTAAGGCACTAGGATCGGGGGAAATCTCCCAAGCACACAGACACATGCATGCATCTGCATGAAGCATTTGCATGGCGTACATTTTATTGCTTTTCCTAACCTTTAATGTTTTCAGGTTTTTCAGGTTCACAGGTTCCGAGCTGCTCCTAGTCTCCAGAATTGATCAGAGACTCATTCACCGTTACTCAACTCGCGCCAATCAGACTAGGATCATGGATCAGGTGCAGTCAGATGTTCAAGAGCTCCGTGAACGGATGGATTGTTTTATGGAACTGATGCAGGTGGTCGCTAATGGTCAGGACCAGCTTCGTACTTTGGTTCAACCTTTGATCTCCAGGGTTGATAGTAATGGCATACTTCACGGCGGGGCTGTGCCTACTCCTCCTCCAGTTGATGCTCCACAGAATGTTGTTCCTGTTGCCGGGGGCAACGACAGTGCTAATGGCAATATGATGACTAATATCGGACTCAATGTGGCAGGCGTCGGCAATGGTAGTCTGGGAGCTAATATCAACATAGGGCCGGTCAACGGCAATGCTGGCGTCGGAAATCTGTTGGTGCCTCAACCGTGGCTGGAGGACCATCAGGATGACGTATTCTCTCAAAGAGGTGTAGAAGCAGAGTTGAATGTTGAAGCTCGACTCAGGTTCAAAGCGCTGGAAGACAAAATGAGAGACATTGAAAATCAGAATACTTTGGGCGTTGATATGTCCAAGCTAGGGTTAATTGTTGATTTCAAGGTACCTCATAAGTTTAAGGTGCCTGTTTTTGAGAAGTATAAGGGTACTACTTGCCCTCGGGTCCACCTTCGATCTTATTACAGAAAGATGTCCGCCTATTCTGACGATGAGAAGTTGCTGATGCACTTCTTCCAAGATAGTCTTTCTGGTCCATCCCTCGAGTGGTATATGGGCTTGGAGCCCGCTACAGTGCGCATGTGGAAAGATCTCGCTGAAGCGTATGTCCTCCACTATCAGTACAACAGCGACTTGGCCCCCAACCGAGTCTAACTCCAGAATCTATCGCAGCGGAATAATGAAAGCTTTAAAGAGTACGCCCAGCGGTGGCGTGAATTGGCTGCTCGGGTTCAACCGCCGATGGTTGAGCGCGAGCTAGTGCAAATGTTCGTGGCTACCCTTCCTGGAATCTACTATGAAAAGCTGGTCAGCGGCATGTCTGGGACATTCTCGGCTCTCATCACTATGGGCGAGCATGTCGAGAATGGTATAAAGATCGGAAAAATCCAAGGCGAATCATTCTCAGCTGGAGGAGGTAGTAAGAAACCCTACGCTGGCAAGCGTCGAGAAGGAGATGCCAGTGCTGTCACTAACGCTCGGAGAAAGGGCAAGGGCCCTCAGCAGCAGATTGCTAGCATAAATATCCCGGCAGCTCCGCCGCAGCAGCAGTAGCAGCAACCGCAACAGCAAAGTCAGCAGGGGTATAGGAAATATCAAAATCGGGCTCCTTTGGCAAGCCGTCATTTTGAAGCTCCACCTATGTCGTATGCGCAGCTCTTGCAAACTTCGCTGCAGCTTCAGCTAGTTCAAAAGAGGACGTTGGCTCCCTTAACAGGGGCGCCACCACCAGGGTATGATGCCAATGCCACTTGTGATTTCCATACTGGGGCACCAGGCCATACGATTGAGAACTGCAAAGCCTTTAAGCACAAGGTGCAGGACTTGGTAGACGCCAAGGTTATTAATTTTTCTGATAGTGTGCCTAATGTTACCAAAAACCCCATGCCTCATCATAGGGGAGGCGGAGTGAACGCCATTATCACAGAGGAGAATGCAGACTTGCTGACTGATGTCAAAGACTTGAAGACGCCGCTTAGTTTCGTCAAAGCTAAGTTGTTGAAGAAGGGCTTCTTTCCTGGATGCGGAGAGTTATGTATGGCTTGTGCTACACTTCCTGATGGGTGTGAGCAGCTGGTAGAAGGTATCCAAAGTCTGATGTCTGAGGGTATTTTGCAGTTCAGCCGGAGCGTTGAGAGTGTATCAGGGGAGGTCGTGCTGAAGCAGGCAGATGAAGTCGCTACCATTACCATTCCTCGTCAACCTATTACTATTTCTGCGCCCCGACCACCTACAATTACTATTACCAGGGCCGGGCCAATCCCATTCGAGAGCACTAACGCCGTTCCTTGGCATTACGGCGCCGAAGTCTATTGCAATGGTCAGAAGATAGAGCTAGAGTCGTAAGGATCGACTGTGCAAAATCTCGCCGGGGTCAGTGGCATTACTCAAAGCGGTAAAGTGTTTGCACCAACAGAGGTTGCGGCAGAGAAAGTGGTCAGGGATGATGCTGCTGATAAGGGTAAAAGCAAAGCCGTCGAAGAGGTCCCTTGTGGGGCAGAGAAGGATTTGCTAGTTAAAGATGCCGAAGAGTTCATGCGGTTAATTAGGAAGAGTGACTACAAGATTGTAGATCATCTTCATCAGACTCCGTCAAAAATTTCTATTCTCAACTTGTTGCTGTGTTCTGAAGCGCACCGCAACGCGTTACTGAAGGTATTGAACGCTGCCTACGTGCCGCAGGAGATATCAGTAAATCAGCTAGAAGAGGTGGTAGCCCATGTTAATGCTGGCAATGGGCTGGGATTCACAGATTTAGAGCTGACTCCTAAAGGAAGAGATCACAACAGCGCCTTGCACGTCTCAATAGAGTGCCGGGGCACAATCATGTCGCATGTCCTGGTGGATACGGGTTCGTCGCTTAATGTGCTTCCAAAAAAGGCACTAATGAAGTTGGACACTCGTGGATTGCTTTGCACGCCCAGTGATCTGGTGGTGAAAGCCTTTGATGGAACTAAGCGCCACGTTTTCGGAGAGTTGACCTTGCCAATTCAGGTTGGTCCGGAGACGTTCGATACGGTTTTTTATATCATGGATATCATGCCTGCCTACAGTTGCCTCTTAGGTCGGCCGTGGATCCATGCTGCTGGTGCCGTGACGTCCACGCTACATCAAAAGCTCAAATATGCTGTCGGGGGAAGCATAGTAACCGTCTGTGGTGAGGAGGACATTATGGTGAGCCACTTGTCATCCTTTAAGTATGTCGAAATGGATGGCAAAATCCATGAAACTCTCTGCCAAGCATTTGAGACCGTCAAGGTGAAAGAGGTAGCTCCTGTCGTCGTAGAGAAGCAGGAGATGAATCTCTCCTTGTTCAAAGAAGCTCGGGCCGTCGTCGAAGCCGGTTCCACCCCAGGCTGGGAGCACGTTTTGGAGGTACCGATCAAGCAGGATAAGTTTGGATTGGGGTATTCTCCTGAAGCTGAAGCTTCATCTTCTTCGTCTAGCAGCTCGTCTCGTGGGAAGGGGCCGATCCTATTTACCAAGGGCGGAGTGATTTTCGAAAGCATCAACGCGGCGTCTGAGGACAGCGGGGATAGCGATTGTGATCTTGACGCCTGGATTCAGCCAAGCAAGCCGGGCGAGCGCCTCAACAATTGGACCATCAAGGAGATTATCCAGCTGACAAGTGAAGAGTAATGATTTGCTTTTTACAATCTTTGTACAACCCTACGTCCTGCCCGGGGCATAGTGGTTTTATTGTCAGGGCCTTGTTGGATTATGTACATGCATTTTGTTAATAAATCAAAGGCGTTTTCTTCGTACTCAAATATTGTGTTCTCTGTTATTCCTGTTTTATGTTTATTTCGAAAAACAATAAAATGGCAGCGGGGTTTGTGCTAACCTGCATATTCTTGCTTTAAACTTAACCCTTGTTATTGCAGGATCCACATAACAGACGACATCGACTCTGGACCCTCTACGGCTCACTACAACTTCGATTGCCCGATATATCAAGCCGAGGATGAGATTGATGAAGACGAAGACCTTCCGGAAGAGTTGGCCCGCTTGTTGAGACAAGAGGAAAAGGTTATTCTGCCTCATGAGGAAGATATTAAGATAGTAAATCTGGGTTCTGAAGAGCTCGTCAGAAATGTCAGAGTAGGGGCTGCGCTGCAGAATGATGTCAAGCATAGACTGGTCGAGATGCTTCGAGAGTATAGTGACGTCTTTGCTTGGTCATACGAAGATATGCCCGGACTTGACACAGACATCGTGGTTCATCGCTTGCTGTTGCGAGAAGATTGCCCTCCAGTCAAGCAGAAGCTCAGGAGGACGAGACCAGATATGGCTGTAAAAATCAAAGAAGAAGTCCAGAAGCAGTTGGACGCAGGATTTCTAACCGTTACCACTTACCCTCCGTGGGTCGCCAACATAGTGCCTGTACCGAAGAAGGACGGTAAGGTACGCATGTGCGTCGATTATCGGGATTTGAATAGGGCGAGCCCTAAGGATGATTTCCCGTTGCCTCATATCGATGTGTTGGTCGACAACACAGCCCAGTTTTCCGTGTTTTCGTTCATGGATGGCTTCTCCGGTTACAATCAGATTAAGATGGCACCGGAGGACATGGAGAAAACGACGTTTATCACCCCCTGGGGAACATTTTGCTATAAGGTAATGCCCTTCGGTCTGAAGAACGCAGGGGCCACTTACCAGCGAGCAATGGTAGCTTTGTTTCATGATATGATTCATCATGAGATCGAGGTCTATGTTGATGACATGATCGCAAAGTCCCAAACGGAGGAAGAGCATCTGGTCAACTTATTGAAGCTTTTTGAGAGGCTTAGGAAGTTCAGGCTGAGGCTGAATCCTAACAAGTGCACTTTCGGAGTGCGGTCCGGAAAGTTATTGGGGTTTATCGTTAGTGAACGAGGTATCGAAGTCGATCCTGTGAAAATAAAAGCTATTCAAGAAATTCCAGCGCCGAAAACAGAAAAAGAAGTTTGTGGTTTCTTGGGCCGAATAAACTACATTGCAAGGTTTATCTCTCAGCTCACGGCCACTTGTGAACCGATGTTCAAGCTTTTAAAGAAAGATCAGGTGATTACTTGGAATGAGGATTGCCAGAAGGCATTCGATAAGATAAAGCAGTATCTTCAAGAACCTCCAATCTTGATACCCCCAGTGGCTGGACGGCCATTAATCATGTACCTGACGGTTCTGGAGAATAGTATGGGGTGTGTTCTCGGTCAGCACGACGAGACGGGCAGAAAGGAGCATGCCATGTATTATTTGAGTAAAAAGTTCACTGAGTGTGAATCTCGATACTCGATGCTGGAGAAGACGTGTTGTGCATTAGCTTGGGCTGCCAAACGTCTACGACAGTATATGCTCAATCACACCACTATGCTAATTTCGAAGATGGATCCGATCAAGTACGTCTTCGAGAAGCAGGCTCTTTCGGGCAGGATTGCCAGATGGCAAATGGTGTTAACAGAATGTGATATTCAGTACGTCTCCCAGAAGGCCATTAAGGGAAACGTATTATCTGATTACCTTGCCGAACAGCCAATCGAGGACTACCAGCCGATGAAGTTCGAATTCCCTGACGAGGATATTATGTTTCTCAAAGCGAAGGATTGCAATGAGCCATTGCCTGGTGAGGGGCCAGATAGGAAGTCTCAGTGGAAGTTGATATTCGACGGAGCGGTTAATTCCTATGGAAGTGGTATTGGGGCCATCATCACGACTCCTCACGGATCCCACATCCCGTTTACTGCGAGACTGACGTTTCCGGTTACCAACAATGAAGCGGAGTATGAAGCATGTATTATGGGTCTAGAAGAGGCAATTGATTTGAGAATCAAGAATCTAGACGTATATGGTGACTCAGCGCTTGTAATCAATCAGATTAAAGGGGAGTGGGAAACTCGTCAAGTGAATTTGGTACCGTACATGAATTATGCCAGGAGGCTGCTCCCGTTCTTCGATCGAGTGGAACTCCATCATGTACCCAGGGCTGAAAATCAGATGGCTGATGCCTTAGCCACGTTGGCTTCAATGTATAAAGTCAATCTTTGGAATGAAGCTCCAAGCATTGTTCTTTCGCGTCTTGACAGACCGGCATTTGTCTTTGCAATCGAGGATGCCGCCGACGGCAAGCCATGGTTCCACGACATCCAGACCTTCCTTATGACTAAGGAGTATCCTGCGGGTGCGTCAACCCAGGATAAGAAGACTCTGAGGAGGCTATCTGGAAACTTTTATCTCAATCCTGATGGAGTGCTGTATAAGAGAAACCACGATCTCGTGCTACTCAGATGTGTAGATGAGAAAGAGGCAAGTATGCTCATGGAAGAAGTCCATGAGGGCACATTTGGTACGCACGCCGGCGGGCATGCCATGACGAGAAAGATCCTGAGAGCAGGGTATTACTGGCTGACGATGGAGTCGGATTGCTTCAGATTCGCGAAGAAATGTCATAAATGCCAGATTTATGCTGACAAAGTTCATGTGCCGCCGTGCCCATTGAATGTCATGTCCTCCCCTTGGCCGTTCTCCATGTGGGGCATCGACATGATAGGCAAGATCGAGCCCACTGCATCCAATGGTCATCGTTTCATTCTGGTAGCCATCGACTACTTCACCAAATGGGTGGAGGCAGCCTCGTACGCTAATGTGACCAAGCAGGTGGTAGCTAAATTCATAAAGAGGGACATCATCTGTCGTTACGGAGTTCCCGAGCGGATCATTACTGATAATGGTTCGAATTTGAATAACAAGATGATGAAGGAGCTGTGCCAGAGCTTCAAGATTGAACACCACAACTCATCTCCTTACCGGCCGAAGATGAATGGCACCGTCGAAGCCGCCAACAAGAACATAAAGAAGATTGTTCAGAAGATGGTTGTGACCTATAAAGATTGGCACGAGATGCTGCCGTTTGCCTTGCACGGTTATCGTACGACGGTGCGTACGTCGACCGGGGCAACTCCTTTCTCCTTGGTGTACGGTATGGAAGTTGTCCTACCGTTAGAAGTGGAGATTCCTTCTTTGCGAGTTTTGGTTGATGTGAAACTCGACGAGGCAGAATGGATCACGAATCGGTTGAACCAACTCAGCCTGATGGACGAGAAGAGGTTAGCATCGATTGCATTCGGTCGCCTGTACCAAAGCCGAATGAAGAAAGCTTATGATAAGAAGGTGCGTCCTAGAAGCTTTCAGACGGGTGATCTCGTCCTGAAGAAGATTCTTCCGCCACACTCTGATCACCGGGGCAAGTGGACTCCAAATTACGAAGGTCCGTACGTCGTCAGCAAGGTCTTCTCGGGAGGAGCTTTGTTGTTATCCACAATGGATGGTGAAGATTTTGCATCCCCGGTGAACGCGGACGCAATTAAAAAATACTTTGCTTGAAAGAGACCCGCTGGACAAAAAAGAAAGAGTCCAGGAAAAAAAGGGGCATCCCGGCGAACCAAAAACAAAATAAAAGGTTCGGGCAAAAATTAGGGATATATTGAAAAATGTACACCCGCGAAGTCGAAAACCTACACTGTGCGGCTTCGGCAAAAAAGGGTATCCCGGTGAACTGAAAACCCGTGAAGGGCGGTTCACGCAAAAGTTAGGGATTTGAATAAGCAAATGACTGCGTTCCGCGTGTGGACTTTCATCGTTTAGTGGTTTGGAGGACCTGAGGGCCGTTTATCTGAATCAATCTCTTCCGAAGCTGAAGCGTCGGAGAAGTATCAAAGTCGAGTGGGTCTTAGGGGGATCAACTCATGGTGTTCGTCTACGCCTCGTTGCCGACATTTGTATATACTGATGTATATTTATGTTTTATTTTTGCGCGGCTTCCTCATTCCAGGAGTTTGCCTCTGTTGTAAAACATTCTTACCCATTCAGGGGTTCACCATCAATAAAATACATATTATTCAGCAATTCTGCTTGCCTGTTTAGCATTTATCTGTTTTGTTTGCGAATGAAAACGCCGATGTTTTTGATAAAATGCGCATACATAAACCTACGGGCCTAGGCCCATTGATTGTTGAAACAATTAATTACCTGAATTTTGTCACGAGATAATAACCTTGATAGGCCCCTTTGAGGAGGGTATCTTGTCTGTTTGTTTGTGTTGTTGCAGGTGTAGCACCTTCCAGGCGGTGCGCCGTATGCATCCCCAAAGCAGGGCGAGTCCCCCTTCTCCGACAGTGTTCAGTAGTCTCTCCTCCGCAGAGTCTGAATACGAGATAGTGAGCATTGATATGTCTCCCCAGGCAGAGATGATTCTCTTCCCCAAGCAGACGCATCCTGAAGGAACGTCACCTCATCAGCTGAGTCAAGGGCCGAAGCTCATATGTCCCCAGCACCGGGTCACAAGTGCAGGTTTCGTAGAAATGTTCGAGTGCCAAAGCTCGTGTTTCCCCAGTAAGGTCGCCGAAGCAGGTGCCTTCCCCAGCACCAGGTCACAAGTGCAGGTCTCGTAGGAGGCTGTTCGTATGCCGAAGGATGCAGTAACTGGCGGTGCCTGACTGAAGTCTCCCGCGGAATTGAAATTCCCCACCAGAGCTGTATTCTCTCCCGAAGTAGAATGACTTCTCCTTCCCCAGTAGAGTGTTGGAATGGCTGACGCTGTATTCCCCTGCAGAAGTGTGCTCTCCCCCGAAGTCGGATGATTCTTTCTTCCCCAGTGGAATTGAATTCCTCATCAGAGTTGTACTCTCCAGCGAAGTAGAATGATGTCTCTCTCCCCGGCTGAGTCCGCGAACCCCCAAGAGAGTCGAACCCTTGGAAGCAGTTGGGACCTTGAGTGGATATTCCCTAGCAGATGTTGAGCAGCTGATGCTGCATTTCCCCCAGAGTCGCACTCTCTCCAGCGAAGTAGGATGACTTCTCCTTCCTCAGCCAAGTTTGCAGATGTCCAAGAGAGTCGAGTCCTTGGAAGTTGATCAAATCATGATTGGTTTTTCCCCAGTGGAGTGTGGAGCAGCTGAAGTGGTTTCCCCACAGAGTTTTTATCCCCAGAAGAGTAGCCGAGTAGGCCACGCAGTTTACTCTCGCGATTGACATCACATTCCTCTAGTAAGTTCAGGTTCTCGTAGAAGTTGTCTCCCCTGCAGTAATCAACTGAAGTTGTTTTCCATGCAGCAGTCAACAGAAGATCAATTCCCCAGACAGAATCCAATTGATATTGGCGTGTCCACGTTCTCCTCAGCAGGATGATTCCTCTATCTGAGTAGTTCTTTCTCCTTGACAGGAGGATCTCCCCTCGGCATTTATTTTGCTGACGGGATTGCATCATTGTGCATGACTGCATAGCATTTAGCATAAACGCATAGCGTTTCCACCGTGTGGGGCATGGCGCAGAAGCATATGCATCATAAGCATGATCTAAGTTATCATCATTCTTATTCTACAGGTGTTCCACCGAAGGATCAGTTGCTCAGGATGATTCCTGATATTCTCCCCAACGAGGTCGCTTTCTTAAGATGATTCTTAAGACCCCGGTGTAATCCCCACAGTCGCCCGCTCAAGATGATTTTTGAGATCCCCAACGAAGTCTTCAGTTCGAGATGATTCTCGAATCCCCCAGCAGGGCCGTTTGCTTAAGGTGATTCTTAAGACCTCAGCGCAGTTTCCCGAGTCGCTTGCTTAGGATGATTCTTGAGCTCCCCAGTAGCGTCCCCAGCAAGAGTTGCCCAGGAGGATTCCTGGAATACCCAGCAGAATGTTTGCTCCAGAAAGGTTATCGGTTCAGGATGGTTCTTGAAGGTGCCCGACGGAGTTGTTTGTTCAAGATGATTCTTGAAGTCCTTAGCAACGTGATATGTGTGCTCCAACAGTGATGTCTAGTCTGAAGATTGACTTCGTAAACGCCTGAAGGCGATATCAGAATGTTCCTGTGGATTCGGATTTCCGTGTTGATGAATCAACGTGTGTCTGAAGACAAAGTTCAAAAGTTTGTAAGTGATCCGTGTTGGCCTGAAGACCAAGTCAGTTGTCCTGAGGTGATGATTGATTGCGATCAAGTGAATGGTGGTTTTCCCGACTGATTTCGAGGCCTGAAGGCTATGGTACCACTTGACTAGCGGTTTTTCCCGACTGAAGTCGAGGCCTGAGGGCTATGGTATAACCGGACTAGTGTTTCTTCTGACTGAAGTCGAAGACGTTTCTCCAACTGAAGCGGAGTTTTGCCTGGAGGCAAAGTGTTTGAATCCCCGTAGAGTCATGAAGGGCTCAGGATACCATTTCTCTGACTGAAGTCACAGATTTCCCAAGCTGAAGCGAAGGTGCCTGAAGGCAAGGTTATCCCCAGGGTCATGAATGACCTAGGATTCATTTTTTCGGACTGAAGGCCGAAGTATACCCCTGACTGAAGTCACGGATACTCTATAGCAGAGGCGGAGTTGCCTGAAGGCAGATCCATGTATCCTTGAAGGCCAAGGACCATTTCTTCAGACTGAAGTCGAAGATACCTCCTGCAGCGTTGCCGACGGGCAAAGTTTATATCCTTGAAGGCCAAGGAGGCTTATCTTCGGAAATACTTGAAGATCTTTTCTAGCTGAAGCTGGAAGCGGCCAGGGGCCAGGGTTTCATATAGCTTTGATGTTGAAGTTCTATGGTGGGTTCAGTGTGCAACAGTATTTGGATGTTCGTTATGGTTCTAAGGGAGAGCCCCAGATCAGAGTGTGCTCGGTTAAGTTTCTCATTCCCAGCGGAGTAGTTTCAAATACGCAAGTGTACCTGTTGTTCCATTTACCAGGGGTGAACCCCAGGTCAGAATTGTTCAATGTTTGTGTTTGACGGCGAGGTTGAATGTTCGTTTTGACGGCGAGGTCAGATCATGTTTGTTTCCGGCGGCGAGGTTGGATGTTTGTTCGACGGCGAGGTTGAACGTTTGTTTGACGGCAAGGTCAGACTCTTTAAATCCCCAGCAGAAATGATGTTTGTACGACGGCGATGTCGAGTGTCTCTCAAAGTGATGTTTGTTTCCGACGGCGATGTCAGATTCAGTTTTCCAGCGGCGATGTTGGGTATGTCAGATTCAGTTCTCCAGCGGCGAGGTTGGGTGTTGTGGTTGTCTGAAGGCAATGTCAGAAGAAGTTAACATGGATAACTGACGGCAATGTCAGATCAGTATTTCTCCAGCTAGCTGCAGGGCAGCTAGCGTTGCAGTGTTCGAATGTTTGTCCCCCGCAGAGTATCATGTGCTTGTGCAGTTGGCAAATTTTCGGGCTTACCGGTATTCAACCGTCTCGCACCTTGATTGGCTGAGAGTCGTTCGCTTCTCACCCAGTCAGGTTCAAGCCGTTTGAATAGGGGCAGCTGTTGCACCCCAAAATTTGACCAACATTTATTCATCCATCAAGTGTTTGAAAGTTGATACCTTCATCAGAAAGCTCAAGAGATCCTCAGAGGGATTGGTTGAAACCAAGGTTGTGTGCTTCATAGCTTGAGAGTTGTGGGAGCTCCTCAGATGATTCTGAGACTGTGAGGATAGACTTGAAGCTTTTAGAAAGCCTATGAGATGTCTGGAAAGCCATCATGAAGCCTAGAGAGGTCATTGCACAAGAATTCAGAAGACTCAGCCATGAGTGGTGGAATTAGGGTTTGACTGGGTCAACCCTAGGTCAACTGATGATTTGGAGAGGGTTGAGACCTAATCCAAGAGCCATGTGATCATGGAATGATGCATTGAGATGCTATAAGGATGATTCCTAGACCAACTCATCATGATTGAGGAGTTTGAGAAGCTTCAAGCTTGGGTTTCTAAGGATTGTCAGTGAAAAAACCCTAATTTGATCCCTATCTTCCAGGAAGTTTTAGCTCAAGATGTGATTGATATCTCATCTTCCCCACAACATGAATGTTGTAGAGCTTGTTCTTAGCTTTAATTTGAGTGGTAGAAGTCATTGATAGGATGTGCAGAGCTCAAGTTATGGTTTTGACAAATTACAGGTCATCTGAGGTATGTGAATCTGGGTCCTTGAAAGTCACCCAACTTGCAGACAGCTTTTGCCCTAGTAGGATGATTCCTATGATTCCTTGGTCAACATGAATGTTGAATAGAATCTTCTTATATTTCTATATAGTACTAGAAGTCCTTGATAGGATTTGTAGAACTCAACTTATGGTTTGAACAAGACAGGGGTATTTTGGTCATTTGGAAGTTATAGGTCATTTTAAGCAAAGGCCATATCTCCTATTTCCAAGCCTCAAATGAAAAAACTCAAAACATCAAAGTTGTTCAAAATGGGATTTTAAGCCTATAAAAGTGGTCATGAGTTGTTGAAAAAGCTTGTAGCAAGGATTTACAAGATTGGGTAAAAATGACCTAAAAATGACTTATAAGTTAAATGAATCCAAGTTGGAAATTGGTTTGAGAGATCCACAAATCCAAAATAGGTCATCCAATATGTCATTTTGAATCCAAACATCATTTTAAAAACAATGGTTCAAATAGATTTTTGATTTGAGGTCTTAAAATTGGGGTTACTTTGTAAAGTTCATTCTTGCATCATAAGGCAACTTGAGAAACTTCACATAAGGCAAGGCAATGCTTGTTTTTCCACACATTCCTTCTCAATATCTCTTGTAAGGAGATTTTAAAGCAAAATGACAAGGCTTGGCACATGAGATATGAGATATACAACATGTCCTTAAAAGAGAATTTCCATCACTTTCTAGATGATTCTCAAAGTTTCTAGATGAATCTAGACTCTTCCATTGGTTTCTATATATTGGTTTTATCATAATGAAGAAAAGGTTGGTGAATCCATTGGTGAAGAGTGAGAGGAGAAAGAGATATTCAAGGTTTCCTTCAAGTGCAAGTCAAGCTCGAATTCATCATTGCAAGCCTCATCCATCACAACTCTTGCAAACAGAAAGCTATCCACCATTAGAGGAGTGTTTTGCATCAATTACAAGTTCTGAAATCATCTCTACATACCTCCATCATTGATATTTGACAGGTTGGTGGATTCTCCCATATCTCCTTAATTATGCATGGTTAGGTTAGATCTTTGGTGTAGGATTGATAGACTTGATTAGGTGATCGATTCCATAGAGTTTCAGAGAGTTTCATGAAGATTAATAACAGGTGTTGGGTTCTTTGATGATTAAGAAAATGTTGGTTATTGAGTTTTATTAGATATGGTATAGCACAGATCGGTTAGGGTAACATGTAGAACAAGTTTGGATCAGTAGGATTGAGTTCTATCAAGGTTGATACCAGAAGAAAATGGTGGAACCCTAGTATTGAAGCTTTCTGTTTGGACGATTTAAGGGGTTTCAGGGAGAACTACTTGTATGGTCGTGTTCATGGTAATCAGTAGCACTTTTTTGCTTTTGGAATTTCTGGATTTCATCAAGTAACAAGGAAGAACGAGCTTGAAGAAGAATCACGCATGGATTCTGTTTGATGAAACCCTAGCATGTGTTTGGGGAAGACGATCCATTAGCCGTTGGATCACCCCTGGTTATTTGACTTCTTAATCCGATCTAACGGCTCCAGTTCAATTCTGAAAACAGAGGGAAATCCAACATCAAAATGGTGCGTTTGAGTTAGTGATGAGTTCTGGGCTTAATGAAGTCTTGATATTCACACCCCCTCGCTTGGCCCAATTCATTTTTAAACTGAAAATTGTTGCTATTCCCACCGAATGTTTATTATTTTATTTTGATTTTTCATATTAATTTTCTGATTACGCATGGGCCTACCAAACTTGATATTCGCACCCCTGGGTTCTTGGCCCATCATAATATGAACTGGGCGCTTTTCATTTTAACACCCCCCATCCCATTTATGTTAATTCTTTGATTTTCATTTCTTTTAATTTTTCTTGCATATTATAAATATCATATAAAATTGAAAAATGATTGTTTTTTAATGCTTGTTTTTTCCATATGTTCATAATTTTGTCTAGGAAAATATCAACAAATAAAATTGGCATTTTATTTTTTTTAATATTTTTAGTATATTTTTCATTTAAATAGCTTTTAAATTGATTTTAGTTGATACTTAATTTTGTAGAATTTCTTTTAGGACCTTCCCTTAGGATTTTTGAGCCATTCTTTTTGGCATAGTTAGATATTGAATCATAGTTTCCCATAGGATTTAATTCATGATTTGTAGATTAAAATTTGATTAGTTTGTTTAGGCTAGCATTAGCATAACAAAATTAGGGTTTTAGGTTGCATAAGTAAACTTAACAATTTTGTTTTGGGTTTTTAGGTCAAGATTAGAGTATGGGGAATATATGGGTTAAGGGTAGGTATGTATAGAATCCCCTAGAATTTTACTAGAATATTATATAGTATTTTAGTATTTTTAATTGATTTTTGAATGTATGGTTAGTACGTGTGTTGCTTAAGGGCACAGTTTGTATTGTTTTGCTTTCTTTTCTTCTCCTTTGAGTGTGTGAGCCTTGAAGACTGAGTTGGAGACCTTGTGGATCATTATTGAAGACTTTGAAGACCTTGAAGAGGAGCTTAGTTTTAGCTTTTGATTGTTCTGTTTATAGGATCATAAGTACATAGGTAGAGCTTTAGATAGAATAATTTCATTCAATAAACAAGGAGTGTCTTGTTCACCTCCTTCCTTCTCTATGATATAAAGTCCCTTAAGGGTATTCACCTCTATCCTTTGGAGGGATTAGTGACCTTGCCCTATGAGGTAGAACTTTGAGAGAGCCTTTCCTTTTGATGTTAAGTCCTTAATGGCATCCTTTGGAAGTCAGTGAGCACTCTAACATCCTCACCTCATCTTGTTGATTGAATCTTGTTTGTTGGAGCATTTGGGTTGTTGAAGATAAAGAAAGCAATGAAGAGCATTGAAGATTTGATTGAAGATCTAAAAGCCACTTGGGTTAGGAGCTGAAGCTTTGAAGAGGATGATTCCTTGGAGATTGTTGAAGTCTGAAGACTTTGTGAAGATCAAGTTGATACTTGAAGATCCCTGAAGATAGTGAAGCCTGAAGGTGGAGCTGATCAAAGAAGCTGAAGCTTAAGGGAGAAGATGAGTTGATACTCATATTGTAGGGTTGAGACCTGGAAAGCAGTTGATGATTGAAGTCTGAAGGCTGAGTTGCTGCTTGAGGGGCTGAGGCTTTCTTCTGTTTTTCTTTTCTGTATTGTGTGTTTTGTTTGATTTGTCTGTTGCATTAGATTAAGTCCATCGAGAATAAGTAGAATCTAAGAGCATGATTGCATTAGAGGTTGAGTTGCTCCCTCTGCTTGTATTGTTATTGCGTGGCTTTGCTTGCGGGTATTCGGTAGAGCCCAGCTCCCTTGCCCATGTGTTTTGTTTGCCTGATGGCATTTCATTTCATCTTATCTGTATGATTGCAGTTTACTGTTTATTGCTTGATAGCATGTTGTTTATTTTTCAGTATAATTACTGTTATTTCATGACTGGCTTGAGGTCGAGACGAGCTTGTGGAGGCTGAAGCCCCACACACATTTCCTCCCTCACTTGCATTGCATGCATTTTACTATTAAAGCTGATGCTTTGTCTGTTTTGGTGTATCATTGACATGATCCCTTAGGACTCTCATTTCCTTTGATAAGGATTTGATGATAGAATTTTAGGTTGAAACCTATGCATGACAACTTCTAGGAGTTCCCTGTTCAAACCTCAACCAAGGATGAATCCATGGCATGATAACAGTAGGACTTGATAGTCTCCCTCCTAGTTGGGCTTGTTCTCTTCTCATCTCAAAGCAGTTTAAAATACAATAATCATGAATTATTTCTTTCGTACGTTACGAGCCTTAAGCTATCTGAGAAAGGATTGTGGGAGAGTTTCTTTTCCACAGTCTGGATGTTTAGTATGGTACCCTTTGGGTGACATGCGACGCATTCACTCTCAGGTCATAGTCTCTAGTGCGGTTGAAATCGCAAACACAATAAAAAACACTTCTTTCGTAAAAAACAGGAAATAAACCGTAGTTTCCCGAACTACGTGAGCTCTGATCTCTCATGCCTGTTGAGAGTACGTAGGCACAAGATGGCGAAGTCTTGGCGAGCTACCTTTCCCCACAATCCTTCGTAGGCCGAACTACGTTGACTCTGATTTCTCATTCTCTGATGAGAATACGTAGGCATAAAGTGCGACGCTTTGCCGAGTCATTTTTCTTTCCTTTTTAGCCAGCCTTGATAGGTAGATAGAATAAAACCAACCCGTCCAAGTAAACAAACAAGCGTGGATCCCGTCGAGTACGACGGACGTGAGGGGTGTTAATACTTTCCCCTTACGTAACCGACTCCCAAACCCAGACAATGGTTGCGATGACCTTGTCTTACCCTTTTTCGTTAGGTTTTTCCGATCGTTTCCTTTCCGGCTCTGAGGGATAAATAACGAAAGGTGGCGACTCTTCTGTTGTGCCGGCACCTTATTTTCGCTCAAGCGACAGAAATATTATAAGGCCTTAACCCCCCTTAATGTATACCCTATAGCCTCTTATCTACTCGGATTGGATCTCCTCATCCAAATTGAAAAATTGATATTGGGTTTAGGGATAATCAGGTTCGAACTGATGACTTCCACCACGTCAAGGTGACACTCTACCGCTGAGTTATACCCCTTCCCTTGCCCCTATCGAGAAAAAAGACTGACTAATCCTAAGTCAAAAGGTCGAGAAATTCAACGCGACTATTTTTTTTTTACTTAAACAACTTGAATTGGGCCTTCTTTTCACACTCTTACGTATACAAAAAGAATGGGCAAAATTAGATTGAATTGTCAACTGCTCCTATTGGAAATAGGATTGACTATGGATTAGAGCAATATCATATGATTTCATAAAACCATAGGATTTTCCGGATCTAAATAAAGAAGATTTGGCCCAGTGTTCTATTCAATACGGGTAAGAACCCGACTCCGTATTCTTAAAAATAGAAAAAAATCTGAACTAAGGCAAGATTAAATGGATGAACCCGTTTTTTCTTGTGACAAAGATTTTTTAATTTACGAAATAACTGGAGTTACATCATCTATTTTTCCATTTCAATTCAAGAGTTCTTATGTGTTTCCATTTCTCCCCGAGACCCTGAAAAAGATACCAATTTTTTTAGGAACACATAGAAGATTCATCATTACAAAACAAAAAAAAGAGTGGTAATCCGACCATTAACACATAATTTTGAACTTGTTATCCTCTTGTCTAGCAGGCAATTACTTCAGCGAAAAGGATGATTTATTCGGATCGACATGAGAGCCCAACCACATTGCATTGCCAAAACCTATGTTGTATATTGGAACGACGTTGATCTACTTGCTTTTATGATGTTACAATCCTCTTGTTGCCTTTCTCCTCCGCCCACAGCGATAAAATGTAGCTAGTTCATCGCGAAAGAAAGGACTCTCTGAACCGAGATCATTAACTAATATATAATAATAGAATAGTATACAATACAACTGTCTTTTCCATATATTCTCTTTGGGTTCCGTTGCTACTACACGCTTTACACAATTAATCATAAAAATTAGATTATTCTAAATATATATAGAATCTAATTTTTTTGAATGTTCACAGAAGCAATAACTGTAAATGGACCGGAACAATTGGGAAATATTCAAGTACCTAAAAGAGCCAGCTATATAAGAGTAATTATGTTGGAGTTAAGTCGTATAGCTTCTCATCTACTATGGCTGGGACCTTTTATGGCAGATATTGGTGCACAAACCCCTTTTTTCTATATTTTTAGAGAAAGAGAATTAATATATGATCTATTCGAAGCTGCCACAGGTATGAGAATGATGCATAATTTTTTTCGTATTGGGGGAGTAGCGGCTGATCTACCTTATGGTTGGATCGATAAATGTTTGGATTTCTGCAATTATTTTTTAACAAGGGTTATTGAATATCAAAAACTTATTACGCGAAATCCAATTTTTTTAGAACGGGTTGAAGGAGTGGGTGTTGTTGGTAGAGAGGAAGTTATAAATTGGGGGTTATCAGGACCGATGCTTCGGGATTCCGGAATACAATGGGATCTACGTGAAGTTGATAATTATGAGTGTTACGAGGAATTGGATTGGGAAGTTCAATGGCAAAAAGAAGGAGATTCATTAGCTCGTTATTTAGTTCGAATTAGTGAAATGGTGGAATCCATAAAAATAATTCAACAGGCTTCACAATCATCATTGAAGTGAATTTTCCCATTCATTTTAGGATACTTTTCGCAATCATCATTGATAAAAATGAACATTATGAGGATTCAGATTAATTAATAAATTACTCAATCTGTTGCAGAATAAAAAGAATTGTATTATTCTGCAACAGAAAAAGAAATAAAGATATAGAAAGTTTAATAAAAAAAATATAATTATGGATAAACAAAAAGATACCGAGTGGTGGTTATGGGCCAAAAAATACATCCGCTTGTTTTCCGACTTGGTGCAACTCAAAGTCATTATTCTATTTGGTTTGCAAAACCAAAAATGTATTTCGAGAATGTAAAAGAAGATAAAATTATACGATATTGTATCAATAATTTTATACAAAAAACGGTACCCGAATCCTGTGAATTCGAGACCGATATCTCTGGCTATGGAATGGGACGAATAAAGATTCAAAAAAGAATCGATCTGATTAAAGTGATAATCTATATGGGACTTCCAAACTCCTTAAAAGAAAAGGTTAAGGATCTAAGAGTCGAACAATTAAAGACTCAAGTGCAAAAAAAAGTAACTTGTGGGAACCGAGAACTCGACCTTGAAATTACAAAACTTCCAAGTCCTTATCTTTATAGAGACGCTAAAATTGTTGCAGAATTTTTAAGCGAACTATTACGGAATCGAATTTCGTTTCGTAAAGCAATGCAAAAAGTTATTGAATTAGCTGAACAGGCAGATACAAAAGGAGTTCAAATAAAAATTGCGGGACGTATGGAAGGAAAAGAAATTGCACGTGTCGAATGGACGAGAGAAGGTAGGGTTCCTCTACAAACCATTCGAGCTCCAATGGATTTTTGTTCCGTTCCACTTATAACTTTGTTTGGGGTATTCGGAGTCAAAATCTGGATATTTCAAAACTTCTAAACAACGACTAATCAACTTTCCCTTATAACATTCCATCTTTTTTTAAAACAAAAAATGACAATTTGAAATACTTTACGTTGAAGAAATTACAAATTTTGGAAGATTGAATAAAAAAAATTAATGAATCATTTTAGAATGAAGGAGTTGCTATGCTTAGTGTGTGACTCGTTGGTTTTTTTTTAGTGTTTCAATTTCTACAAAAATTCGTAGAATTCATTACTATAAAAAACCTACTCATCGCTTCCCATTATCTGGATAGAAAGAACTGCCGAAAATAGAAAATCAAAATAAGGATCTATGTGGTGATATAATTATAGCAACTGAAATAAAAAAATAAAATTATTAGTTGTAAAGCAATAAGAATATACAGATAAATGAAGGGGTGAAAGAAAGCTAGAAAAAGGATATTAATGATATAGAATTCTACTATGTAAAGGTCTATTGGTCATCTCATAAAAAGTAGTGTACTAAAGCATCAATATTCAAAATTCATCCATATATGGATGAATATTAGAATAAACGAATAAAGAGCCACGAATCAAGAAAACTGAGAGGGTTGATTCAACAAAAAAGAATAAAAAACAAAAACAAAATCTTATTAATCTTATTAAAGCAGTTCCATTGTAGAATTTAGACCTAACCATAAATTGAAAAGCGATGGGAACGACGGAACCTATGAATACAAAAGGTTCCATGAAAATTAGAAATCTTACTGATTCATTAGATGGGATGGCGGAAGAAACTAAAAATTCATGGTTTTTTGAGGAGTTGTGGACGAACCCAACATTACATCTTCAATTTATAATCAGAGAGTCAATATTCGCCCGCGAAAATCCCGCGATTCTATTTCATTTTCTATTTTAGAAAAAAATATGTATATTAGTGTATATTATTTTAATTATTATTCTTTTTTCGGTTCCAGATTTTTCAATCGATTTATTTGCGAGGAGCCGTATGAGGTGAAAATCTCATGTACGGTTCTGTAATAGAGATGGTATTGAGAAATAACCATCAACTATAACCCAAAAAGAACGAGAATGCTTTGGCAATTCTTTGGAAAGCTTGAACCCAATTCCTACAGTGATGAATATAAGCGCAATTGAAATTCCCGGAGAGTTATACATTTGTGTATTGATAAGACCATTTACTATTTCTTGAAGCTCCATTTCTCCCCCGGATGAACCATATAGCCAAGAAAAACCATGAACCATAATAGAAGAGCTTGCCCCACCCATGAGTAAATATTTCATAGTAGCCTCATTAGACCTTACATCTTTCTTGGTATATCCAGATAGTAGATAGTTGATGGTTGTTTCTGTTTTATAGTTGGCTGTCAACTCTGTCTCCACACCAATCAGGACCCCTCCCATTAATAATTCCCATTATTAATGTTTTCGTTTTCTTTATTGGTGGGGTCTTATATATTCCATTTTCATGTGCCTCACAACCCGAAAGAATTCGGGGGGAGGGGTCATTTCGTTTTTTGATCTAGAATGAATAGTTTCAAGAGATACTAATCCAATCCATAAGGATGTAGCGGAAAAGACAACATTTTTGTTACTTGACCAACCATCAGGAGAAGCAAATACAACAGGTACACTAATTAATAAAATGGATGAAGTAACAATTAATGCAAAAACAACTAATTGAAACGCAATAGTCATGTTTATAATCCTCTAATTTACCAACAAAAGAACTATACCATTTGATCCCCCAACCCCTTTTCTTTTGATTTGACCCCTTCCAAAAATAAATAAAAAACACATTCTCATTATGGGGGGTTTTATCATGAATCCATTGATTTTAGATGACACTCCTTATTGAGGCATGAATCGAGGGGTAGTTTTTTTTTTTTTACTTCACAAAAGAGCATGCTGGATCATGAATATATAATATATAATATATATGGATAGAGAACTAGACCAATAGATTCACACTGGATATCTTTATCATAGAGAAAAGGGTATTAATTTGTATGGTCATGTTCTCTTGAGTGGAATAAAGATAAAATAGAAATTAGCTTTTGGAGAGATGGCTGAGTGGTTGATAGCTCCGGTCTTGAAAACCGGTATAGTTCCAAACAAAGAACTATCGAGGGTTCGAATCCCCCTCTCTCCTTTTTCTTGGCGAATGGATTTTTTTCTTTTATTGATTTAAATTGATTTAAGTTGGCTCGGTTTTTTCGGGCCCGACTATATCACCACTTAGCCGAGCCCGAAAAAAGATTAGATATAAATGAATTGAAAAAGAAAATATTTTATCAATATGATCTCCTCGACTCAACTCAATATGTATACTAAAATCAAAGTGATTCTTACGTCAAGCATTTGATTTCATGTCTCAATTAAGAGGAGTCATGGAAAGAACAGGCTCCAAATCTCTATCAATTCCTTTTTCAAATCCTGCGGCAGCTGCGCGAGCTCTTCCGGCGTGCCATAAGTGACCTACGAATAGGAAGAATCCTAGAACAAAATGAGAAGTAGCTAACCAACTTCTAGGAGAGACATAATTGACTGCATTAATTTCTGTAGCTACGCCACCCACAGAATTTAAAGAACCTAAAGGAGCATGAGTCATATATTCTGCGGAACGACGTTCTTGCCAAGGCTGTATATCTTTTTTCAGTCTACTCAAGTCCAAACCATTAGGACCTCTTAGAGGTTCTAACCAGGGAGCACGCAGATCCCAAAAACGCATAGTTTCTCCTCCAAAAATGACTTCTCCGATCGGAGAACGCATTAGATATTTACCTAAACCGGTAGGCCCTTGAGCGGAGCCTACATTAGCTCCAAGACGTTGGTCTCTAACTAGAAAAGTAAATGCTTGAGCTTGAGAAGCTTCCGGTCCAGTGGGACCATAAAACTCACTAGGATAAGCAGTATTATTAAACCAGACAAAGCAACAAGCTATAAAACCAAAAACGGCTAAAGCACCTAAACTATAAGATAAGTAAGCTTCCCCAGACCATACTAGTGCACGCCGAGCCCATGCAAAGGGTTTGGTTAAGATATGCCAGATTCCACCAAGTATACAAATGGAACCCAACCATACATGTCCCCCAATTATATCTTCCAAATCGTCCACACTAACAATCCAACCTTCTCCCCCAAAAGGCGATTTTAGTAAATAACCAAATATAATGCTTGGACTAAGGGTTAAGTTGGTAATTTTTCTTACATCTCCCCCTCCTGGAGCCCAGGTATCATATATACCCCCAAAATAAAAAGCCTTCAATATTAGAAGAAAAGCCCCTATACCTAACAAAATTAAGTGAATACCTAAAATAATAGTCATTTTATTTCTATCTTTCCATACATAACCAAAGAATGGAAAAGATTCTTCAAGAGTCTCAGGTCCCAGAAGTGCATGATAAATACCGCCAAAGCCCAATACTGCAGAGGAAATTAAGTGAAGTACTCCAGATACAAAGTATGGAAAGGTGTCGATAACTTCCCCTCTAGGACCTACCCCCCAACCTAGAGTAGCTAGATGGGGAAGTAAAATTAAGCCTTGTTCATACATGGGCTTCTCGGGTACGAAATGAGCAACTTCAAATAGGTTCATTGCTCCGGCCCAGAATACTATTAATACGGCATGGGCTACATGGGCCCCCAATAGTTTACCGGATAAATTGATAAGTCGGGCATTCCCAGCCCACCAAGCAAAACCAGTTGTTTCTTGGTCACGACCAGTTAAAGGTAAAGTTCCATTAAAGAGCGTTTCCACGTGGTAGAACCTCCTCAGGGAATATAAGGTTTTCATGAGGCTGATCTTGAGCCGCCATCCACGCACGAATACCTTCGTTTAAGAGAATATTTTTGGTGTAGAAAGTCTCAAATTCAGGATCTTCCGCTGCGCGGATTTCTTGAGAAACAAAGTCATAGGCACGTAGGTTCAGGGCCAGACCGACTACTCCAAGAGCACTCATCCATAAACCAGTTACTGGTACAAATAACATAAAGAAATGTAACCAACGTTTATTGGAAAAAGCAACCCCAAAGATTTGGGACCAAAAGCGGTTAGCAGTAACCATTGAATAAGTTTCTTCTGCTTGGGTTGGGTTAAAAGCACGGAATGTATTTGCGCCATCACCATCTTCAAATAAGGTATTTTCTACGGTAGCGCCATGAATAACGCATAGTAGGGCAGCGCCCAATACACCAACAACTCCCATCATATGAAATGGGTTTAATGTCCAATTATGAAACCCTTGGAAAAAGAGAATGAATCGAAATATAGCTGCTACACCAAAACTAGGCGCAAAGAACCAACCAGACTGGCCCAGTGGATAAATCAGGAATACAGAAACAAAAACAGCAATTGGACCGGAGAATGCGATTGCATTATAAGGCCACAATTGAACAAATCGAGCAAGTTCAAATTGACGTAACATAAAACCTATTAATCCGAAAGCACCGTGAAGAGCAACAAAAGTCCACAGACCACCTAATTGACACCAACGGGTCAAATCTCCCTGTGCTTCAGGACCCCACAGTAACAACAAAGAGTGTGCTAAACTATTAGCAGGAGTATAGACTGCTGCAGTTAAGAAGTTACAACCTTCCAAATAGGAACTTGTCAATCCATGAGTATACCATGAAGTTACAAAGGTGGTACCTGTGAACCAACCCCCCACGGCAAAATAGGCGCAAGGAAAGAGCAATAGACCGGACCAACCCACAAAAACAAAACGGTCCCTCCGTAACCAGTCATCCATAATATCAAATAAATCATTTTGATCTTTGGTAAATTTACCAAGAGCTATAGTCATAGTAATCCTCCTATTCAACTACTTCAAACCATTTCCGAACACCTCCTAGGATTTTCAGCGATGGAACCTTCGAGGCTTTTTTCATTTTATATAGAATATGATTTCTCGTAGACTGTCCCTTCTTTTCTACTGGGGTTCGAATAGAAAAATTCTTTTTTTGTCCATTGATATCTAATAAATCCATTAACTTAATTAATTGGCTTATTCCTTTCTATTCTAACAAAATTCACTAAGTCATGACTCGAAAATTGTCTTATGACTCATAAATCCTAGAAATACATTTTTTAAAGAACTATTCCAAAAACAATATCTAAAGCTTGAACCCAATTACGTAAATCAATAGTTCAAATCGCACTCTGCTGGGCCGACACTGAGATTTTCACGATCCAAAAACGTAGAGGAGGTAGGATGGGAAGTTTGTCAGATCTAGTATGGATCATACATGGACGTTAGTTGGAGTCGGAGGCTCTCCTAGGGTTTCCTTATCGGAAATCCTGGGGAAGAGGATCAAGCTTGTCCTTGCGAACAACTTGATGCACTATCTCCCTTCAACCCTTATAAGGGCGAAATGCGGGAAAACAAAAGGAAAGAAAATCCATGGACTGACCCCATCGTCTCCACCCCGTAGGAACTACGAGATCACCCCAAGGACGCCTTTGGCATCCAGGGGTCGCAGACCGACCATAGAACCGGTTCAAACGGAGAACACATTAGTTAGTTCTCCGTTCTCAGGTTGAACAGTGAAGGGTCGGGGAATGCCACAGCTCATCATCATTTGAATCACCAGACTCAGCACCGACGTTAATCTTAAGGCATTTCAAGGAATAACATAGGTAAAATGCTTCCTCCAAGGTTAATTGAAACCAGTACATGTCCTTTTCAACGTTTCTCACAGGCCGACCAAAGCATGCTTTATCAAGTAGGTCAGCCGACCAAAGCATGCTTTATCAGAGAGAAATCCTGATGCATTTGATTGAACTAAAAAAGGCTGAAGTTGTGATATAATCTTTGACATGGGTTCTTTAAGTGCCTCGGCTTCTGCATCCTTTTTCAATTTTGCATCTTTTCCTTTCCATCTCGGTGCCATTTCTCCCGAAGAAAAATAATTCAAATGTGTAATTACTACAAACTTCTTAAAAAATACTTAAAAAATAAAATATTTAAAAAATACAAACATCTTAACAATTACTTAAAAAATAAAATATTTAAAAAATACAAACATCTTAACAATTACTTAAAAAATAAAATATTTAAAAAATACAAACATCTTAACAATTACTACAAGTGGAATAAGTTTAATTAATACAATGTATAAAAAATTATAAAAAATTTAAGCCAAGGAATCGATATTAAAAACCATAAAATTTTAGCATTTAATATTAAAATTACTTATTATAATTCATATCAAATGTGTAATTAAACTAGATATTTTCATAATTATTTATTTTAATGGGTTGAATTTTTAATTAAAAAATGCCACGGTATCATCTAGACGAGTAGATCAAATCAAAATTCATTAAAAAGTCATTGATCAGATAATTGTAGTCTGAAATTTCACAATCGTCATTATATATTCGGATCGGTATATCATCAACTCAATGACCCTTTCAATTCAACTTCGTCAAAACATTTCCAACAACCCAATGATTATTACAACTATGAAGGAATGAAACGAACAAAACAGAAAACATGTTGAAGGCTCAGAAGGATCCATTGGTAATTTTCTAATCACAAAGGAATTTTATAACCCTTAATAAAATAGGTAGTATAGAACATCATTGCCTTCAAAATGAAACAGAAAACAGAGTAAAAACGTAAAGAAGAGCAAGTGAATCTGCAAATAATGAAAACAAATATTACGAGATGCAGAGGCGCAAAATGAACGCTTGAGGCGAGTTAAAACGAATGAATGGTAGAGAGGAATTCAGCGGTATAAATAGGGGTGATTGAATTAGGTCTAGGGTTTGAATTGTGGCCGCAATGACGGAAATACCCTCTTGTCTTGAACGGGTGAGCCTCTTACATCTTATGGACCATAATTTCGTGGAGGGACTTTACTCTAGGCCCATTTTCTAAATTGAAGGACCAAGTCTGATTTAATAAACTAATATATATATATTTTTATTTTATTTTATTTATTTATAATAAATATATTATTTTTTAAAATACCATAAATTTAATTGATATGTATTGACAGTATAAAATAATTTTATATTATTATTTAATAGGAATTTATTAATTTATCATGTCATAGATATAAAAAAATAATTAATTCACGGTGTAAAATAATTTTACATTATTAAAACATATCAATTAAATTTAAATACTAATAATAAAATATTATATTTTTTCTCAAACAGTTAAATAATAATATATAATAACAACACTTTAAATAAAATATTAACCATCTTTAGATGAGACCATTGCAAACATTATCTTTAATATTAAAATTCCTATAGTCGTAGAAATTATTTAGGTGTAATAATCATTTGTAATAATAAAAAAAAGAATTATTGTGTTTTTGTTGTATATTGTTAAAAGTAAGTTATTAAAATGAAAAATTAACTTTCTTTTTTATTTTATTGTTTGCGCGGTTCTACTTGTTAAAGTTGTATTATAAATCTTCTAAATAATGTCATAAAATTTACTGTCATATTTAAATTCATTAGTGATAAATTTAGGATTTGTTTGAGGATTAGTATTTGGAGGATTTTAGAGGAAAAGATTTTTGAGTGAGTGGTGCACTTATATTTTTAAATGTATTTGGCATTTTTAAAAAATTTAAAAAATAATATGATTTTATAGGTTAATATTTAAATTTTTTAAAAATGTCAAATACACAATCTTTTAAAATCTTCTCTTAAAAAACCATTCAAAAACCAACTTTTAAACAAACCCTTAATCTCTTAAAAAAACTTGTATTTCAAAATAGGAGTGTGGTCTAGAATTTGATAATCTAAAGGATGTTATATGAGTTATTTAATGAATGTGGATTTACATCTATTGTTATATATTAACACAATATTTTCACATCATAAATCATAAATAACCTAAATTGACACCTTTAAAATGATATTTTTCTATTCTAATGTATTTCTTATGAAATTCTCCAATATTGAAATTTGTTTGAGTGTGCTCACATCACAATTATTTTTATATTTCATTTGTATATTAAATACTCGTTAAGTATCGACAAGATGTCACAATTGTTACAAATAATATGATTATATTTCTCTAATATCGTCATTCCTCATTAAATGACAAGCCTATTATTGTTGAGAAGAAACCTACAACGCAACAAAATAACTCAACAACACAATATCTCTCAAATACCAAATACAACGACAATTAACAAAAACACATCAAGTAATTTCACATAATTTTAGCGTGGAAAAATCATTGTTAACTAGTGTCGCAACGCGAAAAATATATTGGCATAAGGAACGTTCGAAATATATACAAACCAAAGTTGCCGCTAAACTTTATTTATTCACAAAGAGGGAAAGGGTAAATATTGATAAAACCCATTAAAAACAAAAAGAAAATGATTGTCACAACCAGATCGAGTTCGTGAGTTAGTTATGCATGGAAAAAGGTATTAACACCTCGCACATTCATCGTACTTGATGGCACCCATTTAGTTAGTTTCGTGTTAGAGTGTTAACGTGATATTAGTTTGCGTACTTTTACCTATCGAGTGAGAAAAAAGAAAGAAATACAATTTTTCATTAAACTGGTGCTTATTATTATTATTGTGTTCGCTAAGATTTCAGAATCCTGTGCCTACGTATTCTCATGGTCTAATGAGAAAATCATAGCTCTGTAGTTCAGCTTACTAAGAATTACTGTGTTAATTGCTTTCAAAGAGTAATCTTTTATACATATAGAGTGTTGTAAACTTTTACTTATTGCTCGCTTTTGGAAACAGAAACATTTGTTTCTTTCACATCAATATGGACAAAGCATACTCATTTCTATAAAGGTTTAGGTTGTCGCACAAGGGCGGACAACAAGTTTGATGGGTTAAGAAGTTCTTTGCGGGAGGTGAGTAAATATTTGAGCAAAGGTGTGCGTGAGCGCGCATTTACTTGGGATTCACATGATCATTCTTCCCTTTTCTCTTTGTTTTAAGCTTAGTTAATGGGTTTTTGATTTGAAATACTAAGAGACGTTTGGAATCTTGTATGCTCGAAACGCTCAAATATTAAGGGATCTGAAGAGATGTGCCTCTCTCGGTTTTGTCTTTTAAGTTTTTTACAAAAAGATTTGCATTAACAACTTGAAGTTGGATCAAATGTTGTAAGTTAATTATAAAAATAGTTTGGATGTGTCAGGGGAGATGCTAGACGTTGCATTTAATTGAATTTGATTTGGGAAAAAGACTCGACGTTGGATCAAGTGTTTGTTTTTGTTATTTTCTGAAAGTTGTTGATTGTAATATTTGAATTAACAATCAACTAAGATAATAAAACAATAAAGAAAAACGATAAAATGATAATCTTCAAGAATTATCTATCCTCTTCAGCAAATACCACCTTATTTGTTGAACTTTCTACTGCTTTTAATGAGACTACCTGTTAGCTCACAAATTCGACGCCCACATAAAATGACAAAGGGTTGAGGGAAATATTAAATTATCAAGGGAATGTTAAAGAAACCTTTAACTGGGAAAAACCTTCGAGTGGTTGAGATATCAAAATGTTTGGGACTTAGAAATATTTCTAAACATTAAAGAGACCTCCTTCGACCGAGATTGCTAGTCAAGTATTAGTGGAATTTTGAAATTCAATTAAAGGAGAGAGTAATTATGCTTTCTCATGACTAAACAAGACAAGTGGCGCACATCCAGTAAGCGACTACATGCGACGTGACACTTGTCATGGTCATTTTAGGAGGTTAATGGCAGTTAATTGTATTATTATAAATAGGGGTTCTAGCAATGGAATTCAGTGTGTTGTAATTTATTATTGTACAAGTCACTCCAAAATTTACTCAAAGTATCCAAGTGTAGAGAAAAAAGTTCTAGGAGAATGTACATCATGTAAAAACATCATTTCTATGTTTTAATGAAACTTATTTTGCTTTATATTTAAGAGTTTATCTTTACTTCCTTGCAATTTATATCTTTTTGGCATTTTGCTTTACTTTGCTTAAATGTTTGAGGGTTTCTTACGTTGTTTCCTACAAATTCATGTCCTTTCATTTCAGTAGAACCTTACTTTTACATTAACCTTTTCCTCAAAAATATTGTCGAAGTGTTTAGTTTTAGGTAGTTTTCTTTCAAGTAGAATTTAGCACATGTAAAACCCTTTTCTACCCCATAATTATCATGGCAAAATAACACAAATATCAGAGTAAATTATTAAAATTCATAAAAAGCCACTAAAAAGGGCGTACATTTCCCAAATCAAAAAAATAGGTTAAGGCTCCATAAACAACGAGTTTTCCCAAAATACATCAAACTACACAAAGCAGCGGAACTCAAAGGCATAAATCAAGGTTTTCCTCATTCGGGAAGATAAGCAAAATAACTCAAGAGGATATAGTTTAACTCAAAAGGCCACAACCCGATGTTACATATTAGAGCAAGACCCTCTAAGTTAACCAAAAAGGCTAAGAACCCAAAACTTCAAAAATAATCCTCGACGGCGTCCACGACTAGATGATGTGTCCGCAAGTGCATGGAAATATCGAAGTAATATAAAAGTTTTGTCGAACCCACAGAGACCAATGTAAATCTACTGTTATCTATTGTTGCGGTGTACAACTAAGGCTAATGAAATTAGGGAAGTTAAATGCGAATGAAATTAAGTACAAAGGAATTAAAAGTAATTGATTTAAGGAAAAGCGGTAAGAGGGATATCGGTATGCAAGGACTTAGTTATCGAGAATTCGACAGGTCACCGAGGCTTTTTACTCTTTGCAAACACTTTTCAGGAGAAAATACTCGTTTAAAGATCTTTGCCTCACGATGGTTGTTGACTCGGGTCATAATTCTAAGGCGGAATGTACACTTTCACTCTCCCATTCGGGGTTAAAATTACTTTTTGAAAACAACTAAGTTCTTATTTCTGTTAAAGCGCTTTCGCTGCATTTAAAATAAATGCCTAGTTTTTACTATCCGGTCCGAACCCCAGCTTTCGCATGTTGATTCGTACCTTAATGAATTTCCCACTGTCGTGGCGAAACTACTGTAAATAATTTCTCGCTATCGCGACGAAGGTTTATTTAGAAAAATCAGATTAAAAACTAACAGCCAGAAAGATTGTTTGTAAAAAAGGGATGACACCGATTATTATCGAATCACGTCCTACTAATTCAAGTACATACCGATAAAACTAATTTAGCTAAACATGATAATTAATGCAAACAGAAATAAACATAAACAACAAAATAATAAAACATGCATTATGACAGCAATAAAGTAGTAATTCAATTAATAAAAACCCGTAAATCGTACTGATCTTAAATCCTTGGGTAGTCCTCCACAATGTCGGCGGGATTCTACTTTGGCGAGAAGTAAAAGGTACAGGAACGAATAAAATGATACAAATGGAAATAAAAAGAAAGGAAATGAGAAAATAATGCAGGAACTTAAATTTGGCTTCAATGGAAATTTCGGCAGCCTTTCGATATGTCGAAGGCCCCCCTCTCAAAACTGTGAATCTCAGGCCTATTTATAGGAGATATTTCATTTCTCAACTTCCAGAGATCATGCATGAGTTATGGGGGAAGTGGGCGTAACTTTCTGTAGTGAGCAGTTAGTGGAGAAAGTGTTCGTGCACATTTCTGTTTTATTCTGATACTTGGTGCATGACGACCGTAATGGAGCTGTGACGAGCGTGTTAACGTGACGATCATGTTGCTCTTGTGACGACCGTGATGGTCTTGTGACGATCATCACATCCCCAAAATCTGTTTTTTATACTATTTTCTGTTTTTCTTCTCTATTTTCCTTCCATTTCTTCTTCTTTTCTTTCTTTAATCCAAATTCTCCACAATCTGCAAAACATAGTGGATTTAACATGTAAGAGAACATAAATCAGAATAAATTAACATTAATTGCAGATAAATTCATGTAAGTCAAGTCAAATAAACGATATGATTTCGTGACATCAAATACCACCGTACTTAAACCATTGCTTGTTCTCAAGCAATCAACAAACACGGTAAAAAGATATAAGCATAATTCGAAGCAAAGACACGATGAGACTCTAATCATACGTGGCTGCTAGGCTAATATTAGATCGATATGTACTAAATATTAATACCAAGGATATCATAACGACACAATTTCGAAAAGTCCCTACTTATGCAGACCAACTGGAATCATTCCATTATAACTCAACCTATATCTCATTCTCTCTTTCACCCCATTTCATTCTAGTGCAATCACATTAAGCCCGTTATCCATACACATTCATGGCAAGTAAACCTGTTAGTGACTATGGTCTTCCCCCTTTCAAAACCCTAATTTCCCGATTTTCTGATTACTCATCAATCCTTGATCCAATGGTCATGAGACTTCATAGATAGGTGTAATACATTATTAGGAACATTTTTCCTTCACACTTTGAGGTCAAATTCCTTATGAGTAAAGAGTTGACTTTTCGGTCAATCGAACGATCGATCGATGACTACCGAGTCGACTGTTGACTTTCTGGATCTTTTAAGGCCTTTAAACTTCTTGAGTGGACTTCACTAAGCCATATGAGCTTCATGGACCATAATTCCATCATTGTAATACCTTTTAAACCAAAAGTCAAACTATAGTTGACTTTTCCTAATCAAAAACGCTAATCGGGTATCCTGAACTGCACTGCTCTTAATCCTTGGGTGACAACCTCAAATTGGATTCATACTTGATCCAATGGAGTGTGTTTGATGATGTGGATACTGGTTTCATGGAGCATCAATCCAATACATTGATTGATTAAACCATCGAGAGTTCGATTCCTGATTGTACGAAACCCTAATTCACCTGTATCTTAACAAAGACAAACTTGAAATAGGTTGAGGTTAGATAATCAAATGAATATGATCCTAAAATGATGATGAAGATCTAAGGGGTCAAAATTTGGGGTATGACAGTTCTCACAAATTTGTTGACAAGGTACTTAGTTACCTTGTTCTAGAATTTAGAATGTTTTAGAACTTGTTATTCTATGTACAATTTTTGTAACTTTGCTTCTTGTGAAACTTTGTGGATTGATATGTCATTTAGGTCCTATCACAAATGTAAGAATCCTCTTTTTACTTGTGCATATGCTATGGATGGATGATGAATTTTGTGTATACTTATAATTCATGTTCTATCTTTTGTTCTTTATAATTTTGTGAAATTTTTAGAGAGGATCAAGACACTTGTTTGTATTAAGCACAACCATTTCCATACACGTCCTGTGAGGAGTGTGACTTTTGTTAGCCCCTTTTGATCCTTCTTGTTTAAAGCTAATTTTGTGAGTTTCTAATGTTTGTTTACTTCTTGAACCTTGAGTTATGCTTAAATTGCTTTTCTTGCCGTAAAAGCTTGGAAAATTCACTTTGGGTTGAGTTGGAATTAAGTTGGGGAGAACGGAAAAAGTCGAAAATAAAAAACCCTGCTAAAAAAAAAAGAAAATTGTGAAAATCTTTCAAGCAAGTTTGTGTATAAGAGGTGTGAACAAAGGTTTGATGAAAAGAAAAAATAGCTATATAAAAAAAAAGTATGCTTGCTTGAAGGAAAGAAAAAGAAAATAATTGTGCAAGGGAGCTTGTGAGGGTTTGCATTTGAAAGAATTTGGTGAATGAAGTGGTGATGTTGTAAAGACTTGTATAGTGAGTGTTCTTGAGCATCAGCGATTTCGTTTCAATGGCCTTATAAATGACCCTTTGTTGTAACCCGAATAAGCTACAACCCTTTAAGTCCTATGTGATCTTTAACTTCCATAATTTTGTTGTGATCATTTAGATATTGTATGAATTGTGTAGTATTGCATTGTTTGTCATTTGAGTGAATTTTTGTCCCGCGCTTGCATGCATGTTTTACTTCAATCCTTTTTCGAAGTGGAGTGTTAGAATGACATGTCATGAGATTTAGTTGTTTCTTGAAGCATTGTTTTAATTTGTTTTTAGAATCAAGTTCTTGTACATTGTCTATTGTGGGATTATGTAACTTTTTGCCTTGTTGCACTCGTTGTGTATTTGAGCCGGATATTTTCACTTGGATTGAATTGGTTCATGAGCAAATCCTCCTTTTTGTTTTGAGAGGTATACTTTGCTTGAAGACATGCAAATAAGTTAGTTGGGGAGAGTTGTTAGATCCCAATTATAGTATATATTTGATCTCTAATTAGTAGTATTTTTACTTGTTTTTATCTAGTACTGTATGAATTAGTAGTTGGATTTGCTTAGTTTAATTTTGTTTTGGTCCAAGTGAATGGTGCTTGTAATGTTGTTGTTAGTGTGCAGGATTGACACTAGTAGGAGCACCTTGGAAGAGATGAGACATAGCTGCTAGAATAAGCTGGAAATCAGAGCATTCAGAGTATTCGCCTGGCGAAGCTCAGCGAGTGCCAGCGAATGTTCGCCTGGCGAGTGCTGACGAGGCAGAGCGAGTAATTCAAATTAAACTCCCAGACCAAAAGGGCATGAAGTTCGCCTGGCAATGTTTCCAGCGAAACTTCGCTACCATTCGCCTGGCGAAGGAGCTGGCGAAGATCTCTTGACTATTCCAATAGCAAACCTGCATGAAATTCGCCTAGCAAGTGAAGCCAGCGAATGTTTGCCTGGCGAATGATTGCTTCGCCTGGCGAATGCGCGATATCTCAGAGGGCGGTTTGCTTGCTGGAGGCACTTTGAAGTGCCTTGTTTCTTTTTGTTCGCCTGGCGAATGAGCGCAAACAGAGCTTCTTTTGTACTTTTTATATTGCTTTTATATAACTTGATATATGGAAAATATCATCTTTTGTAACATGAGAACCTAGTTCTACAACTCCAAAAACAGTAGTTTGTCTTCCTTTTACTCATTTTGTAATCAAGAGAAGTGGAATCACGCCTTTCTTCGATTCTTCGACATGGATGTTCTTTCATCTTCTCCATTCTCTTCTTGTTCAAGCTACCACGAAAATGAGTAGCTAAGTCCACCATTTTGTCAAGGTTAGATGTAGATGATCATAAGCTTTGTATGTATATGGGATGATCTTCATTTGTAAACTCTTTGATGATGAATATATGGTGAAAACCTTGTTTTATTTATAACTCTTTGTGTTGGTTTATTATTGAAAGGTATTTTCCAACTCTTAACCTAGCTTTTCATCCATCTATATTCTTGAGCTAGAGATAGTTTTGAATGTGGTTGTTCACTAAAATGTTAAACCTAAATGTTGTCATTTTGATTGATTGTGTGAGAAATCAACAATGGATCAAAATGGGAAAAATCACAATGTGAGTTAGAAATAATCACATTGAGAGGATATTGTGAATGTGTTTATCATCTAACGAAGTTTATAAGAATTGTTTGATCGAACATATGCATGCAAAGTGATCGTCGAACCCTAACTTTGACAATCTTTCTTAAATCGTAAAACCAAATCTTTTACCGTAATTTCTTACTTTTATGCAAGCTACCGTGACTAAAAACAAAACCCCCTTGTTACTAACAGTTGAGAATTTAACAACTGTCGAACGACGGCAATATGACAAATTCCATGTGGATACGATAACGAAAACCTGATACTCTATCATTGTTCAAACAAAATTACCCCTTGGTTGGAACCCTTGATTCCCTTGACACTGTTGTTGTTGTTGATTTTGAGGATGTTGTTGATAAGGTGGTTGTTGTTGTTGTCGCCTCGGTTGGTAGTCTCGTTGGTTAGCCATGTAATTCACATCTTCGAACCCGGGAGGTGGACAAAATTCGCTATCATGTTCACCTTTGCAAAGTTCACAACAAGCTATTCGTTTAGCTATTGAAGGCTCTTTCAACTCTTTTATTTGTTGATTTAAGAGTTCCCCTTGTTGTGAAATGAGTTTATTTTGGGCAAGAATAGCATCATTTGTCCCAAGTTCAAGCACTCCCGATTTTTTTAATGTGTTTCCTCTACTTTGACTTTGGAGATCATTTAGAGCCACATTGTTGATGACATACGTAGCTTTGGCGGCGCTTTTAGACAATAAAGAACCACCTGCGGTAGCATCCAATAAAGTCTTGCAATTTGGTTGAAGGTCGTTTTTGAAGATGTGGATTAGCGTCAATTCGTCAAATCCATGACCTTTGCACTTTCGAAGCATGAATTTAAATCTTTCCCCATGCCTCATTCTATGATTCATTGCTTCCTTGCGAAAACACAGAGATTTCCGTTTTAGATTCCATGAACCGGTTGTGAGAGAAAAACCTTTCAATGAATTTCTCTTCCAACACGTTCCAATCCGTCATGACTGTCGGTGTTTGATCCAAGTACCAATCTTTGGCTTTGCCGAACAAAGCATAGGGAAAAAGTATTTTGAACAACGGTAGCTCTTGCGCTTGATCAACTTCGGCCGCCAATGCTATCTCATAAAATTTGGTGACAAAAGCAAAGGGATCTTCATGGTCCATTCCGATGAATGGACTTCCATATAACAAGTTAAGAGTTCCCGTCTTCATCTCGGCTTGCCTTCCTGTGTGGTTGGCAAACTGAGCAGTATTCCTTGGGCTATTGACACAAGGTGTGGAAACGGGCGGTGGTGGTGGTGGATCCATGGTAGGTGTGAAAGGTGGTGGTGGTGTTGTAGAAGAACCTTATCCTTGTTCTTGTCTTTGTCTAGCTTGTTGCTTCCTTCATCTCGTTCTACTATTCAGTCTCCTTGCGGTTCTTTCGATCTCGGGATCAAAAAGAATTTGGTCCTCAGGAATCTGCCCTCGCATAAAACAAAGGATGCACACTAAACCAAACAAATTAACAAGCACAAGTCAAAAATTCAAAAGTTAAACTTTTAGCAACTATTGCGATGCTCGAAATATCAATTCAAATTCCCCGGCAACAGCGCCATTTTGTTTGAACAATGATAGAGTATCAGGTTTTTGTTATCATATCCACAAGGAATTTGTGATATTTTCGCCGTTCGACAGTTGTTAAATTCTCAACTGTTAGTAACAAGGGGGTTTTGTTTTTAGTCACAGTAGCTTGCATAAAAGTAAGAAATTACGGTAAAAGATTTGGTTTTACGATTTAAGAAAGATTGTCAAAGTTAGGGTTCGACGATCACTTTGTATGCATATGTTCGATCAAACAATTCTTATAAACTCCGTTAGATGATAAACACATTCACAATATCCTCTCAATGTGATTATTTCTAACTCACATTGTGATTTTTCCCATTTTGATCCATTGTTGATTTCTCACACAATCAATCAAAATGACAACATTTAGGTTTAACATTTTAGTGAACAACCACATTCAAAACTATCTCTAGCTCAAGAATATAGATGGATGAAAAGCTAGGTCAAGAGTTGGAAAATACCTTTCAATAATAAACCAACACAAAGAGTTATAAATAAAACAAGGTTTTCACCATATATTCATTATCAAAGAGTTTATAAATGAAGGTCA
This sequence comes from Lathyrus sativus, assembly GCA_963859935.3. Classification (NCBI taxonomy): domain Eukaryota; kingdom Viridiplantae; phylum Streptophyta; class Magnoliopsida; order Fabales; family Fabaceae; genus Lathyrus; species Lathyrus sativus. Next base: position 677,073,576 of record OZ012737.1, read on the forward strand.
TCCCATATACATACAAAGCTTATGATCATCTACATCTAATTTTGACAAAATGATGGACTTAGCTACTCATTTTCATGGTAGCTTGAACAAGAAGAGAATGGAGAAGATGAAAGAACATCCACGTCCAAGAATCGAAGAAAGATGTGATTCCACTTCTCTTGATTACAAAATGAGTAAAAGGAAGACAAACTACTGTTTTTGGAGTTGTAGAACTAGGTTCTCATGTTACAAAAGATGATATTTTCCAGATATCAAGTTACGATCCCTATAAAGCAATATAAAAAGTACAAAAGAAGCTCTGTTTACGCCCATTCTCCAGGCGAACAGAGGCCTTCGCCAGGCGAACAAAAAGAAACAAGGCACTTCAAAGTGCCTCCAGCAAGCAAACCGCCCTCTGAGATATCGCGCCTTCGCCAGGCGAAGCAATCATTCGACAGGCGAACATTCGCTGGCTAGACTTGCCAGGAGAATTTCATGTAGATTTGCTACTGGAATAGCCAAGAGATCTTCGCCAGCTCCTTCGCCAGTCGAATGGTAGCCAAGTTTCGCTGGAAACATTGCCAGGCGAACTTCATGCCCTTTTGGTCTAAGAGTTTAATTTGAATTACTCGCTCTGGCTCGCCAGCACTCGCCAGGCGAACATTCGTTGGCACTCGCTGAGCTTCACCAGGCGAATGCTCTGATTTCCAGCTTCTTCTAGTACCTATGTCTCATCTCTTCCAAGGTGCTCCTACTAGTGTCAATCCTGCACACTAACAACAACATTATAAGCACCATTCACTTGGACCAAAACAAAATTAAACTAAGCAAATCCAACTACTAATTCATACACTACTAGATAAAAACAAGTAAAAATACTACTAATTAGAGATCAAATATATACTATAATTGGGATCTAACAACTCTCCCCAACTAACTTATTTGCATGTCCTCAAGCAAAGTATGCCTCTCAAAACAAAAAGGAGGATTTGCTCATGAATCAATTCAATCTATGTGAAAATATCCGACTCAAATACACAACAAGTGCAACAAGGCAAAAAGTTACATAATCCCACAATAGACAATGTACAAGAACTTGATTCTAAAAACAAATTAAAACAATGCTTCAAGAAACAACTAAATCTCATGACATGTCATTCTAACACTCCACTTCGAAAAAGGATTGAAGTAAAACGTGCATGCAAGCGCGGGACAAAAATGCACTCAAATGACAAACAATGCAATACTACACAATTCATACAATATCTAAACGATCACAACAAAATTATGGAAGTTAAAGATCACATAGGACTTAAAGGGTTGTAGCTTAATCGGGTTACAACAAAGGGTCAGAGTGCGGTTCCTCAGAATATTGAGAGTGGTAATCATATAGGGAAGTTGGGTGAGAGTGCGTCGTATTGAAATCCTCCAATAATATTTCGAGGTCAGATTTAAGCGGATCTCGTGGTTCCTCAAAATATTGGGGGTGGTAGTTATAAGGGAAATATGGGTTATACATAGTATTTGAGATAAGAGTGCCTTAGTCTATACTATGCAACAACGAAATCACAATATTGGCTGTTGGTCCCCGGCAACGGCGCCAAAAACTTGATGCGTCCGCAAGTGCACGGAAATATCTAAGTAATATAAAAGATTTGTCGAACCCACAGAGACCAATGTCAATCTACCGTTATTTATTGTTGCAACGTACAACTAAGGATAATGGAATTAGGGAAGTTAAATGCGAATGAAATTAAGTACAAAGGAAATAAAAGTAATTGATTTAAGGAAAAGCGGTAAGAGGGATATCGGTATGCAAGGACTTAGTTATCGAGGATTCGACAGGTCATCGGTGCTTTTTACTCTTTGCAAACACTTTTCAGGAGAAAATATTCGTTTAAAGACCTTTGCCTCATGATGGTTGTTGACTCGGGTCATAATTCTAAGGCGGAATGTACGCTTTCGCTGTCCCATTCGGGGTTAAAATCACTTTTTGAAAACAACTAAGTTCTGATTTCTTTTAAAGCGCTTTCGCTGCATTTAAAATAAATGCCTAGTTTTTACTATCCGGTCCGAACCCCAGCTTTCGCATGCCGATTCATACCTTAATGAATTTCCCACTGTCGTAGTGAAACTACTGTAATAATTTCTCGCTGTCGTGTCGAAGGTTTATTTAGAAAAATCATATTAAAAACTAACATCTAGAAAGATTGTTTGTAAAAAAGGGATGACACCGGTTATTATCGAATCGCGTCCTACTAATTTGAATACATACCGATAAAACTAATTTAGCTAGACATGATAATTAATGCAAACGGAAATAAACATAAACAACAAAATAATAAAACATGCATTATGACAGAAATAAAGTAGTAATTCAATAAATAAAAACCTGTAAATCGTACTGATCTCAAATCCTTGGGTAGTCCTCCACAATGTCGGCAGGGTTCTACTTTGGCGAGAAGTAAAAGGTACAGGAACGAATAAAACGATACAAATGGAAATAAAAAAGAAAGGAAATGGGAAAATAATGCAGGAACTTAAATTCGGCTTCGATGGAAATTTCGGCAGCCCTTCGATATGTCGAAGGCCCCACTCTCAAAACTGTGAATCTCAGGCCTATTTATAGGAGATATTTCATTTCTCAACTTCCAGAGATCATCCATGAGTTATGGGGGAAGTGGGCGTAACTTTATGTAGTGGGCAGTTAGTGGAGAAAATGTAGGAGAAGAGGAGAAAGTGTTCGTGCACATTTCTGTTTTATTCTGATACTTGGTGCATGACGACCGTAATGGAGCTGTGACGAGAGTGTTAACGTGACGACCGTGTTGCTCTTGTGACAATCGTGATGGTCTTTTGACGACCGTCACATCCCCAAAATATGTTTTTATGCTATTTTCTGTTTTTCTTCTCTCTTTTCCTTCCATTTCTTCTTCTTTTCTTTCTTTAATCCAAATTCCCCACAATCTGCAAAACATAGTGGATTTAACATATAATAGAACATAAATCAGAATAAATTAACATTAATTGCAGATTAATTCATGTAAGTCGAGTCAAATAAATGATATGATTTCGTGTCATCACTAAACCTGGTCATCTGCACGTTACCCACGTGGAGGTAACATTCAAACAAGCAGGGTGAGTAACACGATTCATAATAATCAATGTATAAAAATCAACATATAAAACGGAGTTATTTTCATATTCAACACATTCATATCCTTGAATAGGCCACAAAGATCACAATATCATAATTCATACAAAAGACCCATAAATGTAATGCAACAAGACTCAATGCATGTGGTACCAAACATCACAGCTCGATGAACACTGGATCATCAACCCTCTATAGATCCCCATCAATATGATCGATTCTACTAGAGAACTGGAGCACATCAAAACACAATCTGATTGAAGTCAAAGTAATCTAGGTACTGAACCGAAGTCCAGATGCACATGAATGCATGATGCACATGTCACAAATCATCCTCATAATAACAACATAGGTGCATCATCATTCATCATATTCACAATCATCATCATATCTCATGTCATCATATAATTAATCAAAATCACAATAATATCATCATAGTTTTCCAATCAATACATCATAGAAATCATCATGTAATCATATACACATCATATAAAACTCACTGTTATACTCATGTTAATTCATCATAGAAATCACATAATCAAACATCAAGGCATCGCTGCACACGATCAACATTCGCGAAACTCTACTACGTTCGATGGCATGTTCGCTAGGCGAGTCTGGGGAGAGTTTCTTCGCTAGGCGGAGGATTCTCTGTTAGGCGAGTTTGGGAACAACATTGTTCGCTAGGCGAAGCTTTCTTTGCTAGACGAACTGTGCGATGACAGCAAATTCTGCTACGCACTAGAACCTGAAATCACTCAAAAATCTCTACGATTCACTTCCCCAATGCCCCTAAAACATCCCTAAGGTCTTACGGCGATAAAGGCACAAAACCTACGGTTTATTAGGCCAATCCCGGAACATATTTACGCCCTAAATCACAAATTTCCTACAATTACCCCAAGGCATAAGAGTTACTCATTATCTAATATTCCTATCCCTTCAGGGTCAGACATATAACAATTCAAGGTTTTGGCCACGAAGGCCTAACCTTTCTTTTTCTGAATGAATTCCACGGTTAGATTCACCGATAATAGGTTTAGGCCACGAAGGCCAAAGATCACTATTTCTCCTCTCTACCCCAAAATCCCTAAACCTTAAATCAACCATAATTACATCAAAAGTTACACATGGAAAATCATGAAAGAGTATACTCCCCGTACCTTAATGTTAATTCAAAGCCTTCACAAATCTTCGAAACTTCTGTCTCCAAATCTCCTCCTCAGAGCTCTGGCCTCAATACTTGTCACAATCTGACAAAATGAATCCTAATTCCTTCATATTTTTCCTTTTTGCCAAACTTAGTCTTGAGCCTCACATTTGGGCTTTTCCCAAAACACCTTCACTAACTCCTCTTAAATGTCCAATTTGCCCTTCTTTCACTTATATTTATTTTAATTCATAATAATATTAATAATTTCATATTATATACTATTATTCAAAATAAATAACCCAAATATGCACAATTCTCAAAAATCCACAAAACCACAGAAAATCACCGAAAAATGAATATTCTCAATTAAATAAATAAATTAAAATATTCCAATTAAATTTGGGGTGTTATAACTCTCCCCCACTTAAAAGAATTTTCGTCCTCGAAAATTACCTTAAGAGAACAGAGTTGGATACGACTCCCTCATCTGATCTTCACGTTCCTAAGTCTAATTTTCTCCAACTGGTCCTCCCCAAAATACCTTCACCAAGGCAATCTCTTTACCTCGCAATTGCTTCACTTCTCGTTCATCAATCCGAACAGGCAACACCTCAATAGTCAAATCATCTCGCACTTGTACATCGTCCATCTGAATCACATGCGACGGATCTAGAATGTACTTCCTCAACTGAGACACGTGAAACACATCATGCAAATTCGCAAGCGACGGCAGTAAAGCAATCTGATATGCTACTTCCCTCACCCTCTGCAAAATATGATACAGACCAACAAAACGCGACGTAAGCTTTCGAGACTTCAAAGCTCGGCCAACACCAGTTACCAGCATAACTCTAAAAAACATGTTATCTCCATCTTGGAATTCAAGTGCTTTCCTCCTCTTATCATGGTAACTTTTCTGACGACTCTGTGACACTTTCATCTTTTCTTGGGTCATCTTGAGATTCTCAGTCATCTCTTGCACAATCTCAGGTCCGAGTACAACACTCTCGCCTGACTCATACCAACACAAAAGAGTCATACACCTCCTACCATACAAAGCCTCGTACGGTGTCATTTCGATACTAGAATGGTAACTATTATTGTAGGTAAACTCAACCAAGGGAAAATAACTATCCCACGATCCACCTTGATCCAACACATAAGCTCTTAGCAAATCCTCTAAAGACTGGATAGTTCTCTTTGTCTGTCCATCCGTCTGCGGATGATAGGAAGAACTCAACCTCAACTTAGTACCCAAAGCCGTATGCAAACTCTCCCAAAACCTCGATGTAAATCTCGGATCTCTATCCGACACAATACTCTATGAAATACCATGCATTTTCACAATTTGATCAATATATAACTCGACAAGCTTATGCAACGAATAATTGATCCTCATCAGTATAAAATGAGCTGATTTGGTCAATCTATCAACAATCACCTAAATCGAATCATATCCCTTCAAAATCTTCGGCAAACTTGTCACAAAATCCATAGAAATGTTACCCAATTTCCATTAGGGAATATTCAACGGTTGCATCAGACCCGACGATGTCTGATGTTCAATCTTCGACTTCTGACAAGTCAAACAAGCATACATAAACTCTGCAATTTCCTTCTTCATACTCGGCCACCAAAATAACTTCTTCAAATCTTGATACATCTTTGTGGCACCAAGATGAATACTCAACCCGCTTTTGTGACCTTCTTCAAGAATGCTCTTCTTGATTTCTGGACATCGGGAACACACGCTCTGTCTCTGAACCTCATCATACCATTCTCATCGATCCGGAAATCACCTTCGTTACCTTGATTGGTTAACGTGAGACGATCCACCAAACTCAAATCAGATTTCTGACCTTCTCTGATCTCTTGGAGAATACCGCTAGTCAACTTCAACATACCCAACTTCACACTGTTAGGAGTCTCTTCACAAACCAAACTCATATCTCTGAATTGCTCAATCAGTCCCAACTCTCGAACCATAAGCATCGACATATGCAAAGACTTCCTACTTAACGCATCAGCCACAACATTAGCCTTACCAGGATGGTAACTCAGTTCAAAATCATAATCCTTCAGAAGTTCAAGCCATCTTCTCTACCTCATGTTCAACTCCTTCTGATCAAACAAATACTTCAGACTCTTGTGATCACTGAACACTTCGAATATGGACCTGAAAAGATAATGTCTCTAAATTTTCAACAAAAACACCACAGCGACCAACTCTAAGTCACGCGTAGGGTAATTCCTTTCATGAAACTTCATTTGTCTGGAAGCATAAGCAATAACATGACCATTCTGCATCAAAACGCCTCTAAGAACCATCTTCAACGCATCACAATACACCACAAAAGACTCACTCAGATTTGGCAAAATCAACACTGGAACAATCGTCAACTTCTTCTTGAGTTCCACAAAACTCTTCTCACAAGCAACATCCCACACATAATCTTGACCCTTTCGATTCAACTGAGTCAATAGCAATGCCAACTTAGAAAATCCTTCTATAAACCTGCGATAATAACCAGTCAACCCAAGGAAATTTCGAATCTCAGTAGCAGACGTTGGAGTCTCCCACTGCAACATAGCATCAACTTTCGACGGATCAATAACAATTCCTCCATACAAAATCACATGGCCAAGTGTTACACCTCAAAATTTGTCCAACCATTTTTTTGTAATTTGGTTTATGTTCCGTTTCATCTTCATTTGCATCTGCATATCGCATACAAAGCATTTTTTTGGCCAGATTGATTTTATCGAAATTACAGCCCTTCTCTCGCGTTTCAGACGTTTCAAACCAGTTCGAGTAAGCGGAGATTTATTTTGGGAAGTTGTGCTCTTCCCGATGTTTTCAGCCTATGCTGTTATTTTTGAGGATATCTCGGTGTCCGTATATTTTTGCCGCTCATCCCGTTGTGTTCTCGCATTTTATGTTCGCCGAGTTAATTTTTCTAGAATTTATTTCCCACTTTTTGCATAGAAAGTAAACTTCATATAGGTTTTTGATTTGATCTTCTATTTTGAGAATATGTTAGTTTTTTAATAGACTTTTAAATAGAGTTTTTGCTATTTTAGAGGTTAAATGTTTTTAGATTTAATTTTCCAGTTTAAAATATTTTGGTAGAGTTTAATAGATTTTTAAATAGTTTTTTCTATTATTAAGGTCTTAATAGATTTTAAATAGTTTCTTTAGAATATTAATTGTTAGTAGAATATTAGGACTTTTAATATTTTTAGAGTGATTTAGGTTTTTTCTTTAGATTTTATTAATCTAGATTGTATTTGATTTTAGAATTTAATTAAGATATTAATTAGTTCATTAACATTAGTTAGTTTAATATTAATTAGGATTTTAATAGATTTCTTTTTAATTGTTCAGCTAATCCATCATCAATTTCATCCATGTTAATCAATTTTTGTTAGTTAATTAATCATTAATTTGATTTGGTCAGATTTTAAGTCCATTTAAGCCAATTCGTGGGCCACTTGTCCTAATCCCGCATGCCCAATCCAATCTAGTGCCACATGTCATTATATAAGGCCTCCACCTCAGTTCTCTCTCCTCTCTTCGCTGACTCATTCACCCTCTCTCCCTGACACGTCCATTCCCACTACCCCATTTCCCCAGCCAAGTTTCACTCTGCATGTGTGCCACTTCCCTCCACTATCCCTTCATACTGCCACGCGTCCCACTCACTCTCCCCCTCACTGCATGGACGCCACATCACTTTCCTCTCTCTCCGACCATGCAAACCGCCGGAACCTTCGTCGGCAAAATCACACGGCAGCAAACCCGCCGGAAACCTCGCCGGAAAATCCCTCAACCCGCCAGAATCTTCATGCATTGTTCATCATGTTCATGTGGATGCTCATCCAATTTCCAGAAAATCACTAGATCCTCAAGAACTTCATCTTCTTCGTGAGAACCCTTAAGAACATTCATCAGATTCTTCATCAAGATCCACGAATGTTCATGCCAAGTTCATCTTTTCTTCCATAACAACCTTCAAGAACCTTCATCTTCTTCCCCGATTTCATCAATATCCATTCAAGATTTTCAACCTTCGTCTTCATTTATGAACGAATCTTCATCAATCTTCTTAGATTCAAAGTCTCAACGAACAAACAATTAGCATGTAACTTTGGATTAATCATCCCCAATCTTCGTATCATCGACAAACCTCCAAATCTTCAAGAAACGTCTTCAAAACCTTCAAGTGATTCCAAATCAGAAACAACAAGCAGTTCAAGGTCCAGACGAAGACAACAAATTTTCAAAGCATCTTCAAGAAACTCCATCAAATTCATCGCTGGTGTTCTTCGTATCCGTCTGTATACCCAAATTCTCCAGAATCTACAAAGATCTTCATCCGAGAAAGTTCATTCGGCCACCGAGAGTTCTTCACCAGATCTTCAAGATTCAACAACGTTTCAATCCACAAAAGTTCAAAAAATCTCTATCCACCTTCGTTCTTGACAACCACGAACACACCTCAACATCTTTAACGAACAATCCCCAGAGTTACTTAAGAACCAACTCCTTCCAAATTCATGGATCTTCTACATGTAAATCTTCGAAATGGAGCAACCGACCGTTTGCTTGCGAGTTTTATTTATTCTGGCTTCGTTGTTCTTAGCAGAAGAAGAAGGAAGGCATGAGGTTATTGAGAAGGTGACCGAATCAGGGACGAATGTTTTGATTTTGGAGGAAGCTTTGAGGCGGCGATAGGGATATGTGAGGTTGAAGTGGCGGCGGAGGGTGATAGTGTGGAAGAAGAAGTTAGGGTTTCTTTTGGCAAAGGGAAGAGGATGGAGTCCGTTGGAATGCTCCTGATTTGGTTAGTGGGCCTTTGGCCCAACCGTTTTTTTTTTCTGAAGCATACCCCATTTCTTTCTCATTACCCCCCATATGGTGGTTGTTTTTGTTTGGATTGTGGGCTAAGCCCAATGGTATTTTTGCTGGGAAAACCCCCTGGTTCACTGCTGTCCCCCCTGTTGCTATTATTTTTCTTTTAATGTACATAGCCAATTATGTAGAATCTTGTGTGACATTTTTCAATGATATCTTGTAAATAATACTTTACTATTTTTATTTTGGAAATCCATGGTATGGTATTATTTTTAGGATAGTGTGTGCATATTTTTGAATAGAATTTTATATTCTATTTTGATATATTCAATTTCCTTGTATTTTCTATTAGGACTTTATTGTTTATTAGAAGCACTAATGTGCATATTTTTTGTATAGAATGTTATATTCTATGTTCAGATTCATTTTCCTTGTAATTTCTTTAGAACTTATTTTTCTTTTAGGAATTATAGTGTAGTTTCAGGATATTGTATGGATATTTTTTTGTGTAACATTCAAGTGCACTTTCCTTGTAATTTTATTTTAGAATGTAATTTTCCTATTAGGAGTTTATTTTACACTTTTAGAAGTAGAATTCAATGTCCATTTGTTAGGGGACTTTTTCATTTCATTTTCTCTTGTAAGTCGAATTATGACGGTTCAGCGGCGCATTGGTTCTGGTTCAAAATATCACCATCAAGCATCAAAGAAGAAAAACATGAAAATGGAGTTTGCACGTAAAAAGTAAAGGGTCAACGGAACCACTCCGTTCGGTAACAATGCTTTTATTTCATTTCTTTTATGCAACCGTCGAATGTTGTGAGATTGTTAGATACGTAGGAAGTGATGAGTGAGGGGTTTCCCCTCACTCGTCTATAGTGTCTAGCGTATGCCCCGTTTGGGGGCGATACACGACGCATTCGCTCATACGTCTAGGACTTAGCGTGTGCGTCTCATTCCGAATTTTTTCTCTTACATCCGGGCGATTGAGACCTCCCTTTTCTCTCGCATCCTGGCGATGGAGTTCCCTTCTCTTGCCCCCGTGCAATCAAAACCGTTCTGTTGTAGTTAGCCGAACTACAACTGCTCTGATTTCTCGTACAAGACGAGAATATGTAGGCATAGGATGCGATATCCTAGCGAGCACACTAACAATTAACTTCTGTTTTCTCTCGCTTCCGTGCAACCGAGATTTTCCCGCTAACGACTAATATCCCTTTCTCTTGCCCTAGCGCAGTTGAGACCAGACCGTAGTTCTAAGTCCCGTAGGTCCCCGTACCTTTAAACCAATGACATACTACGTCCGTTCTACCTCAAAGAGGTAACACATAAGTCTCCAAGGGTCGAGCAACATACACCTAACTGCTAGAATGCGTACGCTAGTATCGTCAAACTTTCCTCTCACCCCCGTGTGATCGAGAACACCCTTTTCTTTCTCGTAGTTAGCCTGAGCTACGTTATGCTATGATTTCTCGTACCAGACGAGAATACGTAGGCATAATACGGTGATGTATTAGCAGGCAAACTCCCCCCTGTAGTTTCCCGAACTACGTTGACTCTGACTTTCCCATTGCACGAGGGAATACGTAGGCATAGAGTAGCGATGCTCTATCGAGTCAGTTCTTTCTGTTTAGCTTTAGTAACCGTATATAGATTGTTTTTTACCCTTTAGACAAACAAGCAAGCGTGGATCCCGTCGAGTACGACGAACGTGGATCCAGAGATTTGGTTGCGATGGCCGATCTTATCCCGTTTCGCTAGGTTTTTCCTGATCGTTTCCTTTCCCGTCCTATGGGATAAATAACGATAGGTGGCGACTCTTTTGTTGTGTCGGCACCTCTTTTTCGCAGTTGCGACACCAAGGAAAATCACTTCCTTCAACCAAAACTCACACTTGGACAACTTGGCATAAAACTTATTGTCTTTCAAAACCTGCAATACCACTCTTAGATGTTGCACATGCTCTTCTTCTGACTTAGAATATATCAAGATATCATCAATGAACATTACCATAAACTGATCCAAATAAGGGTGAAAAATCTTATTCATATACTCCATGAATACACCAGGTGCATTAGACACACCAAACGACATCACAATATACTCATAGTGTCCATACCTCGTTGTAACACGGTGGGAGAACTGACTTTAAACAATGTTGCGGATAGCAAGAGTCGCCACCGACTTTTATTTTATCCATAAGGAAAGGTTATAAAAGAACAGGAAAGACCTTAGAGAATATTTTGGGTCCGGGGGGTAGGTTATGAAAAGGGAAGGTGTTAGCACCCTTTTCATCCATGGTTATCCATGGGCTCTTAGGTACTTAAGCTCACTTTTGAATTGTTTTGAAAGTGTAGTGTGTGAATAGAAAATTTTCAGAATAGTTAATAAATAATCCATGTAAGGATGTGTTAAGAACTTGTTTGAAAACTTGTTGAAAATTTGTTTAAGTGTGAAAAAGTTTTGAAGTGAGCAAGTATCTAGGAGTAGCCTACCCTAATGTTTTAAGGTCTTTCTTATTCTTTATCCTTTCCTTAGTAAGACTATCCCTACTATAATGGAGTAGGTAGTCCTTACTTTGGATGTTAAGGGACATGTGAGGGACAATTGGATTTTTGAAGGCCATTGTGGGGTGTAATAAGCAAACTAGAGGGACTATCATCATTTTTCGAAAGGGACTCGATTCGTAAAGGCAACCATAAGGGACTTTGATGATTTTCTTTTTGAGGGACTTGCTTTATACACCCCACTTAACCAATATTCATAGGCAACTTGAGGGATATCCTTAAGAAGTGAGACGGCGATTAAAATCGACTTACGTGTGTGAAATGTTTAATTTAATTATCTTATATTAAAATGATCTAATTTATTTTTTTAAATATCATACATATTAGCACTCCCTAATTACTAACCATAATGATAATAATAATTAAGTAATTACAATTTACATCCAAGAGGCAATTACAAAATTATAATAAATAAAAAAAATAACAAATAAGCAAATAAAATATTAGGGTTAGTAAATAATAAGAAAAATTAAATAAGGTTAGTATAAATATAAAGTTAGTGAAAATAATTAGTTGAAACAATAATAATGAGAAAAATAGACAAAGTTAGAAAAAATAATAAGATAGAAATTTCAAAATAATAATAAGCAACAAAATATGATTAGCAATAATAATTAATTAATAACGTGATTAAACATAAGATTTGATTTTTATTTAGAAACATAAATGATTAAATAATTACTATAATATAAAGTTCTAAATATCATAAGATTTGATTTTTATTTAGAAACATAAATGATTAAATAATTACTATAATATAAAGTTCTAAATATCATAAGATTTGATTTTTATTTAGAAACATAAATGATTAAATAATTACTATAATATAAAGTTCTAAATATAACATAATTATAAATTTCTTAATCATTTACAAAAATTTAATTATCTCTAATTATATATTAACAATTATTAAGAAAAATATTTACACATTATGATGAAAACAAATTTTAACTAATCAATAATCACATTCACCAAAATTTTACATTAAGTGTTTATAAGGTTTAATTTTATTTACAAAAATTTACAAGAATTATAATAAATATATACATAGAATTATATAGAAAATTAAAATTAGGTTTTCATATTAATTTGGAAAAAAGATGTTAATGTCATTTATTTTAAAAAAACAGATTTTTATATTACAACAAATTTTAATAAATTAATGATAACAATAATAATAATAATGATAATAATAATAAATAATGATAATAATAATAATAATAATAATAATAATAATAATAATAATAATAATAATAATAATAATAATAATAATAAAGCAATAATGAATTTTAAATGTGCCAAATAACCCAACAATGTTGCTAACGCAGAAATGCGCTCATCGCAACCAGATCTAAATCGGACGAAACAAAATTTATCGCAAAGAAAAAGAAATTAAGCAAAAAATAGTATTATTGCTCACACAAAAATGCGATCATCGCAACCAGATCGAACTAACACAAATGTCACGCGTCATGCACACAAATGTGCAAACATCGTATCGACATAATTCGATCAAAAGTCTTATATATATAAACTCTAACAATTTAAAAATTATATATATATAAACGCAACAGTAATAGATAAAGAAAAAGAAATAACGGTAATAGATGAAGAAAAAGAAATAACGGTAAAAGATGAAGAAAAAGAAACAACAGTAATAGATGAAGGAAAAGAAATAACGGTAAACGATGAAGAAAAAGAAACAATAGTAATGGATGAAGAAGAAAACTAAATAACGGCCAACGGCACTCACTCCTCTTAGGTTTTTTTCATTCTCCCCTCTTTTTTCCAACAAGGCAACACATGTATATATAGGGAACAAATTAGGGTTAACACCAAATTGTCAATAATGTCCCTAAAGCCCATTTTAAAGCCCAAACTAAATAATTAGTTAAGAAAAAATAAAATTTAAATAATTTAAAATAATTAAAATAAACTTAAAATAAAAACTAATAATCCTATTGATTCCTAAAATAAAAAATATTATAAAAAGAACAAAATTTTTTCAATATTTTTTTATTTTATGATTTTTTGGATATTTTTATGAATAATTTAGAAAAAAGTGAAAAAAATAATATTTTAAAAAATGATTTAATTAAAATACGAAAATAATAATTAAATAATAATAAAAAACTATTTTTTTTATTTTTTTAATGAAAGATAGAAAAATTTAGAGTAAAAATAATAAAAAACAAAAAAAATGACAAAGGTGAGATTCGAACTCTCAACCTCTCACACTCATAACTCCTTACACATGTCCTCCTATCAATTGTGCCATTTTTACTTTTTAGAAAAAAAATGCATGCCATATGATATTTACCTGCAAAAAGTCAAACGACTACACAAATTTGTTAGTAATTGATTAAATGCAATGAAATGCGACGACAAATCTTAGGGCAAAATTTGGGGTATTACAGTTATTATGATAATATTTCTCACCCAACCTCTCTTTGATGTTGGCAAAAAAAATCATGAAGTTTGACTTTGGTTTGACCACAGTTGACCTCAGTTTGACCTTTTAACTGCATTGACTGCTTTTGACTTATCTGATCATCTGACTGAGCAAACTTTTGAGAAAAGTCTTGAAACTTGACATGGGGGTTCTTATACACATATAAGATGTTATGAAGCTCACTTGAAGTCTTGGAAGTCCATTTAGCCTGATTAAAGTCAAAACCCTAGTTTTGGATGCACTGCTTAGGAGGTGCATTGTCTGAGGGAATTGTCAACTCTTCTGACCAATTATGAATTTTGTGAACCTTGTGAACCTTCTTGGAACACAAAGTCTTGTATTGTGAGGGCAAATTTTGGGGTGCAACAGCTGCCCCTGTTCAATTTTCTGAAACCTGAGGGGTTAGATTGGTATATTTGCCAGTCGTAACCTGAAAGGTTGAAGGGGATTGAACACAAAAGCCCAAAAATTTGCACTCACCAGTGCATGGAGTGATATTGATGGTTGGTTGAACATGATTGAGTGGGCTTAAAGATGCCACTAGGGGAAAGTTCTTCAGTAGTATAATGAGAGCTGTCAGGAGTCTGGAGTAATACTGATGTAACAGCATGTCTTCATGAGGATAGAGCAATCAATAATGATAACCCTAAAGCAGTCTTGAAGTGATAAATCTGACCTCAGGAGGATAGAGCAATCAATAGCTCTAAAGCAGTCTTGAAGTAATAATGGCTTCAGGAGGATAGAGCAATCAATAGCTCTAAAGCAGTCTTGAAGTAATAATGTGATATGTCTTCAGGAGGATAGAGCAATCAATAGCTCTAAAGCAGTCTTGAAATAATGATTTCAGGAGGATAGAGCAATGAATAGCTCTAAAGCAGTCTTGAAATAATAACGTGATATGTCTTCAGGAGGATAGAGCAATCAATAGCTCTAAAGCAGTCTTGAAGTAATGATTTCAGGAGGATAGAGCAATGAATAGCTCTAAAGCAGTCTTGAAATAATAATGTAATTTCAGGAGGATAGAGCAATGAATACTCTAAAGCAGTCTTGAAGTAATGATTTCAGGAGGATAGAGCAATGAATAGCTCTAAAGCAGTCTTGAAATAATAACGTGATATGTCTTCAGGAGGATAGAGCAATCAATAGCTCTAAAGCAGTCTTGAAGTAATGATTTCAGGAGGATAAAGCAATGAATAGCTCTAAAGCAGTCTTGAAATAATAATGTAATTTCAGGAGGATAGAGCAATGAATACTCTAAAGCAGTCTTGAAGTAATGATTTCAGGAGGATAGAGCAATGAATAGCTCTAAAGCAGTCTTGAAATAATAATGTAATTTCAGGAGGATAGAGCAATGAATACTCTAAAGCAGTCTTGAAGTAATGATTTCAGGAGGATAGAGCAATGAATAGCTCTAAAGCAGTCTTGAAATAATAACGTGATATGTCTTCAGGAGGATAGAGCAATCAATAGCTCTAAAGCAGTCTTGAAGTAATGATTTCAGGAGGATAGAGCAATGAATAGCTCTAAAGCAGTCTTGAAATAATAATGTAATTTCAGGAGGATAGAGCAATGAATACTCTAAAGCAGTCTTGAAGTAATGATTTCAGGAGGATAGAGCAATGAATAGCTCTAAAGCAGTCTTGAAATAATAATGTAATTTCAGGAGGATAGAGCAATGAATACTCTAAAGCAGTCTTGAAGTAATGATTTCAGGAGGATAGAGCAATGAATAGCTCTAAAGCAGTCTTGAAATAATAATGTAATTTCAGGAGGATAGAGCAATGAATACTCTAAAGCAGTCTTGAAATAATAATGTAATTTCAGGAGGATAAAGCAATGGATAACTCTAAAGCAGTCTTGAAATAATTAGATGGCTTCAGGAGGATAGAGCAATCAATAGCTCTAAAGCAGTCTTGAAGTAGTAATATGACCTCATGAGGATAGAGCAATGAATAGCTCTAAAGCAGTCTTGAAGTAATAGGATGATTTCAGGAGGATAGAGCAATCAGTAGCTCTAAAGCAGTCTTGAAGTAATAATGTGATATGTCTTCAGGAGGATAGAGCAATCAATAGCTCTAAAGCAGTCTTGAAGTAATGATTTCAGGAGGATAGAGCAATGGATAGCTCTAAAGCAGTCTTGAAATAATAATGTAACTTCAGGAGGATAGAGCAATGAATACTCTAAAGCAGTCTTGAAGTAATGATTTCAGGAGGATAGAGCAATGAATAGCTCTAAAGCAGTCTTGAAATAATAATGTAATTTCAGGAGGATAGAGCAATGAATACTCTAAAGCAGTCTTGAAGTAATGATTTCAGGAGGATAGAGCAATGAATAGCTCTAAAGCAGTCTTGAAATAATAATGTAATTTCAGGAGGATAGAGCAATGAATACTCTAAAGCAGTCTTGAAATAATAATGTAATTTCAGGAGGATAGAGCAATGGATAACTCTAAAGCAGTCTTGAAATAATTAGATGGCTTCAGGAGGATAGAGCAATCAATAGCTCTAAAGCAGTCTTGAAGTAGTAATATGACCTCATGAGGATAGAGCAATGAATAGCTCTAAAGCAGTCTTGAAGTAATAGGATGATTTCAGGAGGATAGAGCAATCAGTAGCTCTAAAGCAGTCTTGAAGTAATAATGTGATATGTCTTCAGGAGGATAGAGCAATCAATAGCTCTAAAGCAGTCTTGAAGTAATGATTTCAGGAGGATAGAGCAATGGATAGCTCTAAAGCAGTCTTGAAATAATAATGTAACTTCAGGAGGATAGAGCAATGGATAACTCTAAAGCAGTCTTGAAATAATTAGATGGCTTCAGGAGGATAGAGCAATCAATAGCTCTAAAGCAGTCTTGAAGTAGTAATATGACCTCATGAGGATAGAGCAATGAATAGCTCTAAAGCAGTCTTGAAGTAATAGGATGATTTCAGGAGGATAGAGCAATCAGTAGCTCTAAAGCAGTCTTGAAGTCATGAGAGGCTATCAGGAGGATAAAATAACCCTGAGGTTACAATAAAGCAGTCCAAAGTAATAAGAAGCTCATCAGGAGGATAAAGTAACCCTGAGGTTACAATAAAGCAGTCCCAAAGATCATAAGCTTGTTTGTTGGATAATTAACCTGAAAACAAGGTAGCATTCTGTATAACAACATTAGTTTATGCTTTATGTATGCATGTATGACATGATGCACTTAGGTAATGTACTATAGACATATATGTTATGGTATGATGTAAATGATGCATGTATGATATGACACTGCTGGAAGTGTCTGGATATCCTTGTATAACAACTGCTGGCCAAGGAAAATAAATCCCGATTCGTTGTTGAAGAATACATAACCCTCCGTCTGCTGGGGATAACAAGGTATAGATAACCTCCCATTGTTGGGGATAACAAGGTATAGATAACCTCCCGTTGTTGGGGACAGTAGGGTATAGATAACCTTCGTTTTCGTTTGATAGTAGGATAAGTATAACATCCCGTCTTCGTTCATCGTGCCTTTATTGGAAAGTAATTTCCCGTATATCCGTATGAGGATAAAAGAGATGGATATAAATTCCAGGGGAGATTAGACTTTGTGAAAATGGATTAGTCCTACTGATGGTTTGTAACTGCCTTGTAAAGATGAACCGGCGAAGCTTCGTTGAAATCCTTCCCTCGTTCGTCCTTAGTAAATACTATTACTGCATTTTCATGCATTTCTGGTAAACATCAATCATATTAAAAGCATACATGCATTTCTGGTAAACATCAATCATATTCAAAGGCATACATACATTCAAACACAACCAATGGACGTTTCGCTTATGTAAATAGGGTAAAAGTAACTCTGGATTCAAAAGATGGAATTTATTTATATCAAAAGTGACCCATACACGGGTAAGTTTGTACAAGGAGACATAAACCCTAGTAAGAGAATTTTGTCATGAAGTTTTACAAAAAGAATCAGCTATGTGGGAAATAATCCTATTGAGTTTCAATTCTACTATTGCCCCTCAAGTATCTCATCTTCTTGCTGTTGAGACGGAAACGATTGGATTGAGCTTTATCTGTTTGAGCTTGAGTAAGTAGTACAACTGGTTGCAGTTTCATGAGTGATCCAAACGAGACATAGTCATACGCTTTAATCCCTAACTTTTGCCTGGATTGCCCTTTCAGGTTTTCAATCCACCGGGATACCCTTTTTTGCCCAAGCCGCCTTTTCAGGTTTTCGACTTGCCGGGTGTACATCTTTTTATATATATATCCCTAATTTTTGCCCAAACCCTTTTGGTTTGCCGGGATGCCCTTATTTTTGCCTAGGCCTGTCAACCTAGCGGGTCTCTTTTTATGCGTAGTATTTTTTAACTATGTCTGCGTTTACAGGTTGTGGGAAGTCTTCACCATCCATTGTAGTCAATATCATGGCACCTCCTGAGAACACTGTCTTGACTACAAATGGTCCCTCATATGTTGGAGTCCACTTGCCCCTAGGATCACCCTGTGGTAATATGATACGCTTGATTACCAAGTCACCAGCCTGATATACCTTTGGCTTAACCTTCTTGTTAAAAGCTTTGATCATCCGTTTCTGGTACATCTGGCCATGACAAACTGCTGCTAACCTTTTCTCATCAATCAAATTTATCTGGTCAAGTCGAGTCTGAATCCACTCATCTTCATCCAAGCCTGCATCCTTCATAATTCTCAAGGAGGGGATCTGAACTTCAATAGGCAGAACTGCTTCCATACCATAGACCAAGGAGAATGGGGTTGCCCCGGTTGAAGTACGTATTGTAGTACGATAACCATGCAGAGCAAATGGTAACATCTCGTGCCAATCCTTGTAAGTAACAGTTATCTTCTGTACAATCTTCTTAATGTTCTTATTAGCAGCTTCAACTGCCCCATTCATCTTTGAAATCAACAAGGTAGTATGGGTCAACATATACTGTCTTAGTCGACGAGCAGCCCGTGCCAAAGCGCAGCAAGTTTTCTCGAGCAGTGAGTATTTTGTTTCACAGTCGGTAAACTTTTTGCTAAGGTAGTATATTGCCTGCTCTTTTCGACCAGACTCGTCATGTTGCCCCAATACACACCCCATTGAGTTGTCTAATACTGTTAAATACATAATCAAGGGTCTTCCATCAACTGGTGGCATTAAAATTGGAGGTTCTAGCAAATATCTCTTGATTTCATCAAAGGCAGTCTGGCACTCATCATTCCATTCCATCACCTGATCTTTCTTCAACAACTTGAAGATTGGCTCACAGATGGTAGTTAATTGGGAAATAAATCTTGCAATGTAGTCCCAAGAAACCTCTAACCTCCTTCTCAGTACGGGGAGCTGGCATCTCTCGTATAGCTTTCACTTTTGCAGGATCCACTTCAATACCTTTTCCACTGACAATGAAACCCAGGAGCTTTCCAGATCTAACTCCAAAAGTACACTTGTTTGGATTTAATCTCAACCTGTATTTCTTCAACCTCTCAAACAACTTGTGCAGATGATCAAGATGTTGTTCTTCATTCTGAGACCTGGCTATCATATCATCCACATATACCTCTATCTCATGATGAATCATATCATGAAACAAAGCCACCATAGCACGCTGATATGTTGCCCCTGCATTCTTATGCTGAGCAGTGTTGTCTAAATCAGCCCCTATCTGAACCTCTTTTCTGTTTTCTTCAGTTCCCAGATTCACAACTTCGACTGGCTCTTCATGTGGTTGTATAGCTTTCTCTTCTTGTTGTAACAACCTAGCAAGCCCTACAGATATTTCACAATCGTCCTCGTTTCCGTCTTCAGTTTGATAGATCGGATTCTCGAAATTGTAATTGGCAATAGTAGAACTGTTATCAATTGGATCCAGAGTGGATGAGGATCGGCATTTTAGTGACGTGGGTGTGTGTAAGAACACATAGCTGATAAAGCAAAAATAAAAGAAAAAGAAAGACAAGGAACACAATATTTACGAAAACGAAACGTCCACTGATTTTATCGAATGAAGTATGCAAATGAGATGACAACCCGTAACAAGCACACCATTGTGCCCCGGGTAAGGCACATGGCTTGAAAGTTTTAATTGTTCCAGAAATTATAAATTTAAAAACATAACACAGTAATAGTATTTACTCCTGACTAAAGGAGATAGGGATAACATCTTCAGCTGTCCAATTATTGAGTCCAGCACCCACAGTAGGAAGAATCCATGCCTCCAAGTTGTAGTCTTCATCTTGATCTCCCACGACATTGATAACCCCTTGATTGGTGATACGAACAGCACGGGCACGACGGACAGCCTTCTGGGACTCTTCTTCCACCATAGCTTTTGCATCATTGAGGGAGGCCATTGCCATTGTTGGAGGGTTTCTGATGACCACAGGAGCCTTCTTCACAGCAGGAGGAGTCACACAATCCTTAACAGCCCAGGGAACCACTTCAAATGACTGACATGGAGTTTCAATGTATTCACCTTCTACTTCCAGATACTTGAAAGTGTTTACATGGCTGACAAAGTATTCTTCCTCTCCAAAGACAGTAACAACTTTTCCATTCACCGGATATCTCAACTTTTGATGTAATGTGGAGGTCACCGCACCTGCCCCATGGATCCAGGGACGACCAAGCAGACATGAGTACGAAGGACGAATATCCATCACATAGAATGTAGCAGTAAACACCTGAGAGCCAACCTTGATTGGAAGATCAATTTCCCAATGCACTACTCTTCTAGAACCATCAAAAGCCTTTACCACAATATTACTGGGCTTCAATACCGTATCTTCAGGACTCAGCTTGTTCAGGACTTCCTTAGGCAACACATTCAGAGAGGAACCATTGTCTATCAGCACATGAGACAGGGTAGTGCCCCTGCATTCAATTGAAATATGCAAGGCCCTGTTATGATCCCTCTTGGCAGGGGTCAAGTCAGCATCAGAAAATCCTAACCCGTTGTCATAGGTCAGGTGAGCAACACAATTCTCAAACTGGTCCACAGAAATTGCACTGGGTACATGAGCCATCTTTAGAAACTTGATCAATGACTTGGCATGAGCCTCAGAACATAATAACAGGGAGAGCATAGAAATCTTTGAGGGAGTATGCCCCAGCTGATCAACAATATCATAATCACTCTTGCGAATGATTTTCAATACTTCTTCCATCTGCTTAGAGAGGTCATCAGCAGCTGGCACATCAGTAGATACAGGCTCAATAACAGGACCCTTGCCCCGAGCATCAGTGGTGGAAGTAACAGCAGGAGTAACTGCACTCTTAGAAGCAACTGGAGGAGAGAAGACTCTTCCACTACGGGTGATCTTGCCAGATCCAGCAATATTATCAATGTCAACAGGCATATCAGGTAAAGGCTCCTGCCCCTTGGATAGGTTCAGGATCAGCTCTTGGAACTGTGCATTCTGTGCCTGGAGATCCTTAACTGATTGTTCAAGAGCCATTGCTGAAATAAACAGCGAGAAGATGAGCAACCTGTGCACAATTATAAACCTGTGATGCAATGATATGGGAATGCATATGCAATGTTTTCAAGGACCGCAGGATTTAAATTTGCTTAAACAAACAAGAAAGTAACCTTTTATTAGTAATAACTTGTTTTGCCTTTTAGGCTTACAAAAAATGAAAACGAAATAAGTACAAAAGATGGGGTTTTAAGTCTCCCATGGACGTTTCCTCTTTGTGTTGAGGTATGAGTTGAGGTTTCGTTCCTCATGAAGTAGCTTTGTTAGCTCTAGGATCCTTGCTTGGCTTGCTTTGTAATGAGCCTCGAAAGTATCCCTTTGCTCTTTCAGTTGGATCCATGATCTCTGCAAGTCTTCCATATCAGTAGGCATGTCTGGGTGACGGATGGTATAAGCTGTGTCTCCTTCAGCAACAGGTTCCATGGTAACTGGTAGGACGGCAGGATATGGCATCATGAGTGTCTGAGCACGAGATCGTACCCATCTGAGATAAGCCTCCATAGGAATAGTGTACTTAGGCTCCAGTGTCTTGCTGTCAATCCTGTTTACCTTTCCCCAAGCTCGGATGAATCTCTGACGGTAACCCTGAAGATCGTTGTCGTAATCAAACACAATGCCCTGAATCAACATGTCATGTGGACCATCGCTCCGGGCGTAACCAAACTGTCGTAAAGCTAGAGATGGGTTGTAGGTGATGCCTCCTCTTATGCCTAGAAGTGGCACATTAGGAAACTCCCCACAACGGTCAATGATGGTGACATTCTCCATAGATCTGGAGCACCAATGGATGTCTGAGTGAGAAAGTGACATGATCCTCTTGGACCATCTGAACCCTTGCTCATTCTTCATTACTGAGCGAGGAAGGTGAGAAATAAACTACCTAGAAAGTAAAGGTATGCAGCACATCAAAGTTCCTCTTGCCCTTGTAGTACGGGTGTGAAGAGAATGTAGGATGTCTCTAAGTAAGGTAGGCACTGGATTGTGACTCAGGAATATGTTGATGGCATGAACGTCTATGAACTGATCAGGATTGGGGAACAACACTAAGCCATAAATCAATAAGGCTAAGATCTCCTCAAAAGCATCGTAGCTCATAGCCTTCAAGAACATTTGAGCTTTATCCACTAATACCTTGGCAAGAATACCTTTAACTCCACTTCTCGTCTCTAGAACAATGTCAGACTTCTTCAGATGTAGAGCTGCAGCAATAACTTCTGGTTTAAGCTCCTTCTCTAAGCCTGTGAATGGCTTTTGATCAAGAACAGGTATACCCAGAAGTTTAGAGAACTCCTCCATGGTTGGAACCAGCTGATAATCAGGAAATGTAAAGCAATGGTGCTTAGGGTCAAAGAACTGAAACAGCACACTCATCATGTCTTCACTGAACCCTGAAGTAACTAGATCCAATAAGTGACCATGTCTCTTGTTGAACTGGGAATGATCAGGCACTAGGGAAACCAACTCCTTGAGCTTAGCAGGTATCCCTACAAAGTTGATCCTGATGGTGTTTCTACGAGCAGAAGCCATGACCTGCAACAAAGAACAAAGATAAATCCTTTGGTCCTTGAAATGGTTAGGGAAAATGATATGCTTATGATGCATGATGATGTCATGATGTCATGCTCAATCACAAACATGTGGCACACACAAACAAGTCACACCATAGCCCTAGGTTTAAAGGCTTGCATGAGGTTCAAAGGCAAGTACCCTCCCCTGAAGTTAGATGGTTCATCCTGTCCTACAAAAGTAACCAGGTTCTAAGGGATCTCAATATCATTGATCCTTCACAAGGGTGGTTGTTCAGAAGGCAACTTACTTGCCAACCAAAACACTCCAAGTTTAAGATCTCAATGAGCGTAGTATCGAGTGTCAACCAACTTCAGTCTGCACCAAAGCCGGTTACCTCACTACTTTCTAAAGGCCAAGATGAGTTAACTAGGGTTCTAAAAGTCAGTTAGTGCATTGACAACATATGGCAGCCTCAATATTATCCTCAACTTGACTTAAGGAATATAAGCACCAACCAAGAAGTCGCACTAACTATGGCCACCCGATCAACCGTATCGATATACGTCGTACAGTTTCCTTGGTCTATTGCCATTTACCTAAGGTACACTAGATCCGGGTTAGGATCTTTCACACATAAGAGCACCCCAACAATATAATAATAAAGCAAACAAGGCAAACAATTTAAAGTGATCTTAATTCCTAAGGGTACCCCTCTTAAATAGATCCCCAGCAGAGTCGCCAGTTCTGTAACACGGTGGGAGAACTGACTTTAAACAATGTTGCGGATAGCAAGAGTCGCCACCGACTTTTATTTTATCCATAAGGAAAGGTTATAAAAGAACAGGAAAGACCTTAGAGAATATTTTGGGTCCGGGGGGTAGGTTATGAAAAGGGAAGGTGTTAGCACCCTTTTCATCCATGGTTATCCATGGGCTCTTAGGTACTTAAGCTCACTTTTGAATTGTTTTGAAAGTGTAGTGTGTGAATAGAAAATTTTCAGAATAGTTAATAAATAATCCATGTAAGGATGTGTTAAGAACTTGTTTGAAAACTTGTTGAAAATTTGTTTAAGTGTGAAAAAGTTTTGAAGTGAGCAAGTATCTAGGAGTAGCCTACCCTAATGTTTTAAGGTCTTTCTTATTCTTTATCCTTTCCTTAGTAAGACTATCCCTACTATAATGGAGTAGGTAGTCCTTACTTTGGATGTTAAGGGACATGTGAGGGACAATTGGATTTTTGAAGGCCATTGTGGGGTGTAATAAGCAAACTAGAGGGACTATCATCATTTTTCGAAAGGGACTCGATTCGTAAAGGCAACCATAAGGGACTTTGATGATTTTCTTTTTGAGGGACTTGCTTTATACACCCCACTTAACCAATATTCATAGGCAACTTGAGGGATATCCTTAAGAAGTGAGACGGCGATTAAAATCGACTTACGTGTGTGAAATGTTTAATTTAATTATCTTATATTAAAATGATCTAATTTATTTTTTTAAATATCATACATATTAGCACTCCCTAATTACTAACCATAATGATAATAATAATTAAGTAATTACAATTTACATCCAAGAGGCAATTACAAAATTATAATAAATAAAAAAAATAACAAATAAGCAAATAAAATATTAGGGTTAGTAAATAATAAGAAAAATTAAATAAGGTTAGTATAAATATAAAGTTAGTGAAAATAATTAGTTGAAACAATAATAATGAGAAAAATAGACAAAGTTAGAAAAAATAATAAGATAGAAATTTCAAAATAATAATAAGCAACAAAATATGATTAGCAATAATAATTAATTAATAACGTGATTAAACATAAGATTTGATTTTTATTTAGAAAC
Organism: Lathyrus sativus; assembly: GCA_963859935.3. Taxonomy (NCBI): domain Eukaryota; kingdom Viridiplantae; phylum Streptophyta; class Magnoliopsida; order Fabales; family Fabaceae; genus Lathyrus; species Lathyrus sativus. The sequence goes on from OZ012737.1 coordinate 677,098,557, forward strand.
ATAAATGATTAAATAATTACTATAATATAAAGTTCTAAATATCATAAGATTTGATTTTTATTTAGAAACATAAATGATTAAATAATTACTATAATATAAAGTTCTAAATATCATAAGATTTGATTTTTATTTAGAAACATAAATGATTAAATAATTACTATAATATAAAGTTCTAAATATAACATAATTATAAATTTCTTAATCATTTACAAAAATTTAATTATCTCTAATTATATATTAACAATTATTAAGAAAAATATTTACACATTATGATGAAAACAAATTTTAACTAATCAATAATCACATTCACCAAAATTTTACATTAAGTGTTTATAAGGTTTAATTTTATTTACAAAAATTTACAAGAATTATAATAAATATATACATAGAATTATATAGAAAATTAAAATTAGGTTTTCATATTAATTTGGAAAAAAGATGTTAATGTCATTTATTTTAAAAAAACAGATTTTTATATTACAACAAATTTTAATAAATTAATGATAACAATAATAATAATAATGATAATAATAATAAATAATGATAATAATAATAATAATAATAATAATAATAATAATAATAATAATAATAATAATAAAGCAATAATGAATTTTAAATGTGCCAAATAACCCAACAATGTTGCTAACGCAGAAATGCGCTCATCGCAACCAGATCTAAATCGGACGAAACAAAATTTATCGCAAAGAAAAAGAAATTAAGCAAAAAATAGTATTATTGCTCACACAAAAATGCGATCATCGCAACCAGATCGAACTAACACAAATGTCACGCGTCATGCACACAAATGTGCAAACATCGTATCGACATAATTCGATCAAAAATCTTATATATATAAACTCTAACAATTTAAAAATTATATATATATAAACGCAACAGTAATAGATAAAGAAAAAGAAATAACGGTAATAGATGAAGAAAAAGAAATAACGGTAAAAGATGAAGAAAAAGAAACAACAGTAATAGATGAAGGAAAAGAAATAACGGTAAACGATGAAGAAAAAGAAACAATAGTAATGGATGAAGAAGAAAACTAAATAACGGCCAACGGCACTCACTCCTCTTAGGTTTTTTTCATTCTCCCCTCTTTTTTCCAACAAGGCAACACATGTATATATAGGGAACAAATTAGGGTTAACACCAAATTGTCAATAATGTCCCTAAAGCCCATTTTAAAGCCCAAACTAAATAATTAGTTAAGAAAAAATAAAATTTAAATAATTTAAAATAATTAAAATAAACTTAAAATAAAAACTAATAATCCTATTGATTCCTAAAATAAAAAATATTATAAAAAGAACAAAATTTTTTCAATATTTTTTTATTTTATGATTTTTTGGATATTTTTATGAATAATTTAGAAAAAAGTGAAAAAAATAATATTTTAAAAAATGATTTAATTAAAATACGAAAATAATAATTAAATAATAATAAAAAACTATTTTTTTTATTTTTTTAATGAAAGATAGAAAAATTTAGAGTAAAAATAATAAAAAACAAAAAAAATGACAAAGGTGAGATTCGAACTCTCAACCTCTCACACTCATAACTCCTTACACATGTCCTCCTATCAATTGTGCCATTTTTACTTTTTAGAAAAAAAATGCATGCCATATGATATTTACCTGCAAAAAGTCAAACGACTACACAAATTTGTTAGTAATTGATTAAATGCAATGAAATGCGACGACAAATCTTAGGGCAAAATTTGGGGTATTACAGTTATTATGATAATATTTCTCACCCAACCTCTCTTTGATGTTGGCAAAAAAAATCATGAAGTTTGACTTTGGTTTGACCACAGTTGACCTCAGTTTGACCTTTTAACTGCATTGACTGCTTTTGACTTATCTGATCATCTGACTGAGCAAACTTTTGAGAAAAGTCTTGAAACTTGACATGGGGGTTCTTATACACATATAAGATGTTATGAAGCTCACTTGAAGTCTTGGAAGTCCATTTAGCCTGATTAAAGTCAAAACCCTAGTTTTGGATGCACTGCTTAGGAGGTGCATTGTCTGAGGGAATTGTCAACTCTTCTGACCAATTATGAATTTTGTGAACCTTGTGAACCTTCTTGGAACACAAAGTCTTGTATTGTGAGGGCAAATTTTGGGGTGCAACAGCTGCCCCTGTTCAATTTTCTGAAACCTGAGGGGTTAGATTGGTATATTTGCCAGTCGTAACCTGAAAGGTTGAAGGGGATTGAACACAAAAGCCCAAAAATTTGCACTCACCAGTGCATGGAGTGATATTGATGGTTGGTTGAACATGATTGAGTGGGCTTAAAGATGCCACTAGGGGAAAGTTCTTCAGTAGTATAATGAGAGCTGTCAGGAGTCTGGAGTAATACTGATGTAACAGCATGTCTTCATGAGGATAGAGCAATCAATAATGATAACCCTAAAGCAGTCTTGAAGTGATAAATCTGACCTCAGGAGGATAGAGCAATCAATAGCTCTAAAGCAGTCTTGAAGTAATAATGGCTTCAGGAGGATAGAGCAATCAATAGCTCTAAAGCAGTCTTGAAGTAATAATGTGATATGTCTTCAGGAGGATAGAGCAATCAATAGCTCTAAAGCAGTCTTGAAATAATGATTTCAGGAGGATAGAGCAATGAATAGCTCTAAAGCAGTCTTGAAATAATAACGTGATATGTCTTCAGGAGGATAGAGCAATCAATAGCTCTAAAGCAGTCTTGAAGTAATGATTTCAGGAGGATAGAGCAATGAATAGCTCTAAAGCAGTCTTGAAATAATAATGTAATTTCAGGAGGATAGAGCAATGAATACTCTAAAGCAGTCTTGAAGTAATGATTTCAGGAGGATAGAGCAATGAATAGCTCTAAAGCAGTCTTGAAATAATAACGTGATATGTCTTCAGGAGGATAGAGCAATCAATAGCTCTAAAGCAGTCTTGAAGTAATGATTTCAGGAGGATAAAGCAATGAATAGCTCTAAAGCAGTCTTGAAATAATAATGTAATTTCAGGAGGATAGAGCAATGAATACTCTAAAGCAGTCTTGAAGTAATGATTTCAGGAGGATAGAGCAATGAATAGCTCTAAAGCAGTCTTGAAATAATAATGTAATTTCAGGAGGATAGAGCAATGAATACTCTAAAGCAGTCTTGAAGTAATGATTTCAGGAGGATAGAGCAATGAATAGCTCTAAAGCAGTCTTGAAATAATAACGTGATATGTCTTCAGGAGGATAGAGCAATCAATAGCTCTAAAGCAGTCTTGAAGTAATGATTTCAGGAGGATAGAGCAATGAATAGCTCTAAAGCAGTCTTGAAATAATAATGTAATTTCAGGAGGATAGAGCAATGAATACTCTAAAGCAGTCTTGAAGTAATGATTTCAGGAGGATAGAGCAATGAATAGCTCTAAAGCAGTCTTGAAATAATAATGTAATTTCAGGAGGATAGAGCAATGAATACTCTAAAGCAGTCTTGAAGTAATGATTTCAGGAGGATAGAGCAATGAATAGCTCTAAAGCAGTCTTGAAATAATAATGTAATTTCAGGAGGATAGAGCAATGAATACTCTAAAGCAGTCTTGAAATAATAATGTAATTTCAGGAGGATAAAGCAATGGATAACTCTAAAGCAGTCTTGAAATAATTAGATGGCTTCAGGAGGATAGAGCAATCAATAGCTCTAAAGCAGTCTTGAAGTAGTAATATGACCTCATGAGGATAGAGCAATGAATAGCTCTAAAGCAGTCTTGAAGTAATAGGATGATTTCAGGAGGATAGAGCAATCAGTAGCTCTAAAGCAGTCTTGAAGTAATAATGTGATATGTCTTCAGGAGGATAGAGCAATCAATAGCTCTAAAGCAGTCTTGAAGTAATGATTTCAGGAGGATAGAGCAATGGATAGCTCTAAAGCAGTCTTGAAATAATAATGTAACTTCAGGAGGATAGAGCAATGAATACTCTAAAGCAGTCTTGAAGTAATGATTTCAGGAGGATAGAGCAATGAATAGCTCTAAAGCAGTCTTGAAATAATAATGTAATTTCAGGAGGATAGAGCAATGAATACTCTAAAGCAGTCTTGAAGTAATGATTTCAGGAGGATAGAGCAATGAATAGCTCTAAAGCAGTCTTGAAATAATAATGTAATTTCAGGAGGATAGAGCAATGAATACTCTAAAGCAGTCTTGAAATAATAATGTAATTTCAGGAGGATAGAGCAATGGATAACTCTAAAGCAGTCTTGAAATAATTAGATGGCTTCAGGAGGATAGAGCAATCAATAGCTCTAAAGCAGTCTTGAAGTAGTAATATGACCTCATGAGGATAGAGCAATGAATAGCTCTAAAGCAGTCTTGAAGTAATAGGATGATTTCAGGAGGATAGAGCAATCAGTAGCTCTAAAGCAGTCTTGAAGTAATAATGTGATATGTCTTCAGGAGGATAGAGCAATCAATAGCTCTAAAGCAGTCTTGAAGTAATGATTTCAGGAGGATAGAGCAATGGATAGCTCTAAAGCAGTCTTGAAATAATAATGTAACTTCAGGAGGATAGAGCAATGGATAACTCTAAAGCAGTCTTGAAATAATTAGATGGCTTCAGGAGGATAGAGCAATCAATAGCTCTAAAGCAGTCTTGAAGTAGTAATATGACCTCATGAGGATAGAGCAATGAATAGCTCTAAAGCAGTCTTGAAGTAATAGGATGATTTCAGGAGGATAGAGCAATCAGTAGCTCTAAAGCAGTCTTGAAGTCATGAGAGGCTATCAGGAGGATAAAATAACCCTGAGGTTACAATAAAGCAGTCCAAAGTAATAAGAAGCTCATCAGGAGGATAAAGTAACCCTGAGGTTACAATAAAGCAGTCCCAAAGATCATAAGCTTGTTTGTTGGATAATTAACCTGAAAACAAGGTAGCATTCTGTATAACAACATTAGTTTATGCTTTATGTATGCATGTATGACATGATGCACTTAGGTAATGTACTATAGACATATATGTTATGGTATGATGTAAATGATGCATGTATGATATGACACTGCTGGAAGTGTCTGGATATCCTTGTATAACAACTGCTGGCCAAGGAAAATAAATCCCGATTCGTTGTTGAAGAATACATAACCCTCCGTCTGCTGGGGATAACAAGGTATAGATAACCTCCCATTGTTGGGGATAACAAGGTATAGATAACCTCCCGTTGTTGGGGACAGTAGGGTATAGATAACCTTCGTTTTCGTTTGATAGTAGGATAAGTATAACATCCCGTCTTCGTTCATCGTGCCTTTATTGGAAAGTAATTTCCCGTATATCCGTATGAGGATAAAAGAGATGGATATAAATTCCAGGGGAGATTAGACTTTGTGAAAATGGATTAGTCCTACTGATGGTTTGTAACTGCCTTGTAAAGATGAACCGGCGAAGCTTCGTTGAAATCCTTCCCTCGTTCGTCCTTAGTAAATACTATTACTGCATTTTCATGCATTTCTGGTAAACATCAATCATATTAAAAGCATACATGCATTTCTGGTAAACATCAATCATATTCAAAGGCATACATACATTCAAACACAACCAATGGACGTTTCGCTTATGTAAATAGGGTAAAAGTAACTCTGGATTCAAAAGATGGAATTTATTTATATCAAAAGTGACCCATACACGGGTAAGTTTGTACAAGGAGACATAAACCCTAGTAAGAGAATTTTGTCATGAAGTTTTACAAAAAGAATCAGCTATGTGGGAAATAATCCTATTGAGTTTCAATTCTACTATTGCCCCTCAAGTATCTCATCTTCTTGCTGTTGAGACGGAAACGATTGGATTGAGCTTTATCTGTTTGAGCTTGAGTAAGTAGTACAACTGGTTGCAGTTTCATGAGTGATCCAAACGAGACATAGTCATACGCTTTAATCCCTAACTTTTGCCTGGATTGCCCTTTCAGGTTTTCAATCCACCGGGATACCCTTTTTTGCCCAAGCCGCCTTTTCAGGTTTTCGACTTGCCGGGTGTACATCTTTTTATATATATATCCCTAATTTTTGCCCAAACCCTTTTGGTTTGCCGGGATGCCCTTATTTTTGCCTAGGCCTGTCAACCTAGCGGGTCTCTTTTTATGCGTAGTATTTTTTAACTATGTCTGCGTTTACAGGTTGTGGGAAGTCTTCACCATCCATTGTAGTCAATATCATGGCACCTCCTGAGAACACTGTCTTGACTACAAATGGTCCCTCATATGTTGGAGTCCACTTGCCCCTAGGATCACCCTGTGGTAATATGATACGCTTGATTACCAAGTCACCAGCCTGATATACCTTTGGCTTAACCTTCTTGTTAAAAGCTTTGATCATCCGTTTCTGGTACATCTGGCCATGACAAACTGCTGCTAACCTTTTCTCATCAATCAAATTTATCTGGTCAAGTCGAGTCTGAATCCACTCATCTTCATCCAAGCCTGCATCCTTCATAATTCTCAAGGAGGGGATCTGAACTTCAATAGGCAGAACTGCTTCCATACCATAGACCAAGGAGAATGGGGTTGCCCCGGTTGAAGTACGTATTGTAGTACGATAACCATGCAGAGCAAATGGTAACATCTCGTGCCAATCCTTGTAAGTAACAGTTATCTTCTGTACAATCTTCTTAATGTTCTTATTAGCAGCTTCAACTGCCCCATTCATCTTTGAAATCAACAAGGTAGTATGGGTCAACATATACTGTCTTAGTCGACGAGCAGCCCGTGCCAAAGCGCAGCAAGTTTTCTCGAGCAGTGAGTATTTTGTTTCACAGTCGGTAAACTTTTTGCTAAGGTAGTATATTGCCTGCTCTTTTCGACCAGACTCGTCATGTTGCCCCAATACACACCCCATTGAGTTGTCTAATACTGTTAAATACATAATCAAGGGTCTTCCATCAACTGGTGGCATTAAAATTGGAGGTTCTAGCAAATATCTCTTGATTTCATCAAAGGCAGTCTGGCACTCATCATTCCATTCCATCACCTGATCTTTCTTCAACAACTTGAAGATTGGCTCACAGATGGTAGTTAATTGGGAAATAAATCTTGCAATGTAGTCCCAAGAAACCTCTAACCTCCTTCTCAGTACGGGGAGCTGGCATCTCTCGTATAGCTTTCACTTTTGCAGGATCCACTTCAATACCTTTTCCACTGACAATGAAACCCAGGAGCTTTCCAGATCTAACTCCAAAAGTACACTTGTTTGGATTTAATCTCAACCTGTATTTCTTCAACCTCTCAAACAACTTGTGCAGATGATCAAGATGTTGTTCTTCATTCTGAGACCTGGCTATCATATCATCCACATATACCTCTATCTCATGATGAATCATATCATGAAACAAAGCCACCATAGCACGCTGATATGTTGCCCCTGCATTCTTATGCTGAGCAGTGTTGTCTAAATCAGCCCCTATCTGAACCTCTTTTCTGTTTTCTTCAGTTCCCAGATTCACAACTTCGACTGGCTCTTCATGTGGTTGTATAGCTTTCTCTTCTTGTTGTAACAACCTAGCAAGCCCTACAGATATTTCACAATCGTCCTCGTTTCCGTCTTCAGTTTGATAGATCGGATTCTCGAAATTGTAATTGGCAATAGTAGAACTGTTATCAATTGGATCCAGAGTGGATGAGGATCGGCATTTTAGTGACGTGGGTGTGTGTAAGAACACATAGCTGATAAAGCAAAAATAAAAGAAAAAGAAAGACAAGGAACACAATATTTACGAAAACGAAACGTCCACTGATTTTATCGAATGAAGTATGCAAATGAGATGACAACCCGTAACAAGCACACCATTGTGCCCCGGGTAAGGCACATGGCTTGAAAGTTTTAATTGTTCCAGAAATTATAAATTTAAAAACATAACACAGTAATAGTATTTACTCCTGACTAAAGGAGATAGGGATAACATCTTCAGTTGTCCAATTATTGAGTCCAGCACCCACAGTAGGAAGAATCCATGCCTCCAAGTTGTAGTCTTCATCTTGATCTCCCACGACATTGATAACCCCTTGATTGGTGATACGAACAGCACGGGCACGACGGACAGCCTTCTGGGACTCTTCTTCCACCATAGCTTTTGCATCATTGAGGGAGGCCATTGCCATTGTTGGAGGGTTTCTGATGACCACAGGAGCCTTCTTCACAGCAGGAGGAGTCACACAATCCTTAACAGCCCAGGGAACCACTTCAAATGACTGACATGGAGTTTCAATGTATTCACCTTCTACTTCCAGATACTTGAAAGTGTTTACATGGCTGACAAAGTATTCTTCCTCTCCAAAGACAGTAACAACTTTTCCATTCACCGGATATCTCAACTTTTGATGTAATGTGGAGGTCACCGCACCTGCCCCATGGATCCAGGGACGACCAAGCAGACATGAGTACGAAGGACGAATATCCATCACATAGAATGTAGCAGTAAACACCTGAGAGCCAACCTTGATTGGAAGATCAATTTCCCCATGCACTACTCTTCTAGAACCATCAAAAGCCTTTACCACAATATTACTGGGCTTCAATACCGTATCTTCAGGACTCAGCTTGTTCAGGACTTCCTTAGGCAACACATTCAGAGAGGAACCATTGTCTATCAGCACATGAGACAGGGTAGTGCCCCTGCATTCAATTGAAATATGCAAGGCCCTGTTATGATCCCTCTTGGCAGGGGTCAAGTCAGCATCAGAAAATCCTAACCCGTTGTCATAGGTCAGGTGAGCAACACAATTCTCAAACTGGTCCACAGAAATTGCACTGGGTACATGAGCCATCTTTAGAAACTTGATCAATGACTTGGCATGAGCCTCAGAACATAATAACAGGGAGAGCATAGAAATCTTTGAGGGAGTATGCCCCAGCTGATCAACAATATCATAATCACTCTTGCGAATGATTTTTAATACTTCTTCCATCTGCTTAGAGAGGTCATCAGCAGCTGGCACATCAGTAGATACAGGCTCAATAACAGGACCCTTGCCCCGAGCATCAGTGGTGGAAGTAACAGCAGGAGTAACTGCACTCTTAGAAGCAACTGGAGGAGAGAAGACTCTTCCACTACGGGTGATCTTGCCAGATCCAGCAATATTATCAATGTCAACAGGCATATCAGGTAAAGGCTCCTGCCCCTTGGATAGGTTCAGGATCAGCTCTTGGAACTGTGCATTCTGTGCCTGGAGATCCTTAACTGATTGTTCAAGAGCCATTGCTGAAATAAACAGCGAGAAGATGAGCAACCTGTGCACAATTATAAACCTGTGATGCAATGATATGGGAATGCATATGCAATGTTTTCAAGGACCGCAGGATTTAAATTTGCTTAAACAAACAAGAAAGTAACCTTTTATTAGTAATAACTTGTTTTGCCTTTTAGGCTTACAAAAAATGAAAACGAAATAAGTACAAAAGATGGGGTTTTAAGTCTCCCATGGACGTTTCCTCTTTGTGTTGAGGTATGAGTTGAGGTTTCGTTCCTCATGAAGTAGCTTTGTTAGCTCTAGGATCCTTGCTTGGCTTGCTTTGTAATGAGCCTCGAAAGTATCCCTTTGCTCTTTCAGTTGGATCCATGATCTCTGCAAGTCTTCCATATCAGTAGGCATGTCTGGGTGACGGATGGTATAAGCTGTGTCTCCTTCAGCAACAGGTTCCATGGTAACTGGTAGGACGGCAGGATATGGCATCATGAGTGTCTGAGCACGAGATCGTACCCATCTGAGATAAGCCTCCATAGGAATAGTGTACTTAGGCTCCAGTGTCTTGCTGTCAATCCTGTTTACCTTTCCCCAAGCTCGGATGAATCTCTGACGGTAACCCTGAAGATCGTTGTCGTAATCAAACACAATGCCCTGAATCAACATGTCATGTGGACCATCGCTCCGGGCGTAACCAAACTGTCGTAAAGCTAGAGATGGGTTGTAGGTGATGCCTCCTCTTATGCCTAGAAGTGGCACATTAGGAAACTCCCCACAACGGTCAATGATGGTGACATTCTCCATAGATCTGGAGCACCAATGGATGTCTGAGTGAGAAAGTGACATGATCCTCTTGGACCATCTGAACCCTTGCTCATTCTTCATTACTGAGCGAGGAAGGTGAGAAATAAACTACCTAGAAAGTAAAGGTATGCAGCACATCAAAGTTCCTCTTGCCCTTGTAGTACGGGTGTGAAGAGAATGTAGGATGTCTCTAAGTAAGGTAGGCACTGGATTGTGACTCAGGAATATGTTGATGGCATGAACGTCTATGAACTGATCAGGATTGGGGAACAACACTAAGCCATAAATCAATAAGGCTAAGATCTCCTCAAAAGCATCGTAGCTCATAGCCTTCAAGAACATTTGAGCTTTATCCACTAATACCTTGGCAAGAATACCTTTAACTCCACTTCTCGTCTCTAGAACAATGTCAGACTTCTTCAGATGTAGAGCTGCAGCAATAACTTCTGGTTTAAGCTCCTTCTCTAAGCCTGTGAATGGCTTTTGATCAAGAACAGGTATACCCAGAAGTTTAGAGAACTCCTCCATGGTTGGAACCAGCTGATAATCAGGAAATGTAAAGCAATGGTGCTTAGGGTCAAAGAACTGAAACAGCACACTCATCATGTCTTCACTGAACCCTGAAGTAACTAGATCCAATAAGTGACCATGTCTCTTGTTGAACTGGGAATGATCAGGCACTAGGGAAACCAACTCCTTGAGCTTAGCAGGTATCCCTACAAAGTTGATCCTGATGGTGTTTCTACGAGCAGAAGCCATGACCTGCAACAAAGAACAAAGATAAATCCTTTGGTCCTTGAAATGGTTAGGGAAAATGATATGCTTATGATGCATGATGATGTCATGATGTCATGCTCAATCACAAACATGTGGCACACACAAACAAGTCACACCATAGCCCTAGGTTTAAAGGCTTGCATGAGGTTCAAAGGCAAGTACCCTCCCCTGAAGTTAGATGGTTCATCCTGTCCTACAAAAGTAACCAGGTTCTAAGGGATCTCAATATCATTGATCCTTCACAAGGGTGGTTGTTCAGAAGGCAACTTACTTGCCAACCAAAACACTCCAAGTTTAAGATCTCAATGAGCGTAGTATCGAGTGTCAACCAACTTCAGTCTGCACCAAAGCCGGTTACCTCACTACTTTCTAAAGGCCAAGATGAGTTAACTAGGGTTCTAAAAGTCAGTTAGTGCATTGACAACATATGGCAGCCTCAATATTATCCTCAACTTGACTTAAGGAATATAAGCACCAACCAAGAAGTCGCACTAACTATGGCCACCCGATCAACCGTATCGATATACGTCGTACAGTTTCCTTGGTCTATTGCCATTTACCTAAGGTACACTAGATCCGGGTTAGGATCTTTCACACATAAGAGCACCCCAACAATATAATAATAAAGCAAACAAGGCAAACAATTTAAAGTGATCTTAATTCCTAAGGGTACCCCTCTTAAATAGATCCCCAGCAGAGTCGCCAGTTCTGTAACACGGTGGGAGAACTGACTTTAAACAATGTTGCGGATAGCAAGAGTCGCCACCGACTTTTATTTTATCCATAAGGAAAGGTTATAAAAGAACAGGAAAGACCTTAGAGAATATTTTGGGTCCGGGGGGTAGGTTATGAAAAGGGAAGGTGTTAGCACCCTTTTCATCCATGGTTATCCATGGGCTCTTAGGTACTTAAGCTCACTTTTGAATTGTTTTGAAAGTGTAGTGTGTGAATAGAAAATTTTCAGAATAGTTAATAAATAATCCATGTAAGGATGTGTTAAGAACTTGTTTGAAAACTTGTTGAAAATTTGTTTAAGTGTGAAAAAGTTTTGAAGTGAGCAAGTATCTAGGAGTAGCCTACCCTAATGTTTTAAGGTCTTTCTTATTCTTTATCCTTTCCTTAGTAAGACTATCCCTACTATAATGGAGTAGGTAGTCCTTACTTTGGATGTTAAGGGACATGTGAGGGACAATTGGATTTTTGAAGGCCATTGTGGGGTGTAATAAGCAAACTAGAGGGACTATCATCATTTTTCGAAAGGGACTCGATTCGTAAAGGCAACCATAAGGGACTTTGATGATTTTCTTTTTGAGGGACTTGCTTTATACACCCCACTTAACCAATATTCATAGGCAACTTGAGGGATATCCTTAAGAAGTGAGACGGCGATTAAAATCGACTTACGTGTGTGAAATGTTTAATTTAATTATCTTATATTAAAATGATCTAATTTATTTTTTTAAATATCATACATATTAGCACTCCCTAATTACTAACCATAATGATAATAATAATTAAGTAATTACAATTTACATCCAAGAGGCAATTACAAAATTATAATAAATAAAAAAAATAACAAATAAGCAAATAAAATATTAGGGTTAGTAAATAATAAGAAAAATTAAATAAGGTTAGTATAAATATAAAGTTAGTGAAAATAATTAGTTGAAACAATAATAATGAGAAAAATAGACAAAGTTAGAAAAAATAATAAGATAGAAATTTCAAAATAATAATAAGCAACAAAATATGATTAGCAATAATAATTAATTAATAACGTGATTAAACATAAGATTTGATTTTTATTTAGAAACATAAATGATTAAATAATTACTATAATATAAAGTTCTAAATATCATAAGATTTGATTTTTATTTAGAAACATAAATGATTAAATAATTACTATAATATAAAGTTCTAAATATCATAAGATTTGATTTTTATTTAGAAACATAAATGATTAAATAATTACTATAATATAAAGTTCTAAATATAACATAATTATAAATTTCTTAATCATTTACAAAAATTTAATTATCTCTAATTATATATTAACAATTATTAAGAAAAATATTTACACATTATGATGAAAACAAATTTTAACTAATCAATAATCACATTCACCAAAATTTTACATTAAGTGTTTATAAGGTTTAATTTTATTTACAAAAATTTACAAGAATTATAATAAATATATACATAGAATTATATAGAAAATTAAAATTAGGTTTTCATATTAATTTGGAAAAAAGATGTTAATGTCATTTATTTTAAAAAAACAGATTTTTATATTACAACAAATTTTAATAAATTAATGATACCAATAATAATAATAATGATAATAATAATAAATAATGATAATAATAATAATAATAATAATAATAATAATAATAATAATAATAATAATAAAGCAATAATGAATTTTAAATGTGCCAAATAACCCAACAATGTTGCTAACGCAGAAATGCGCTCATCGCAACCAGATCTAAATCGGACGAAACAAAATTTATCGCAAAGAAAAAGAAATTAAGCAAAAAATAGTATTATTGCTCACACAAAAATGCGATCATCGCAACCAGATCGAACTAACACAAATGTCACGCGTCATGCACACAAATGTGCAAACATCGTATCGACATAATTCGATCAAAAATCTTATATATATAAACTCTAACAATTTAAAAATTATATATATATAAACGCAACAGTAATAGATAAAGAAAAAGAAATAACGGTAATAGATGAAGAAAAAGAAATAACGGTAAAAGATGAAGAAAAAGAAACAACAGTAATAGATGAAGGAAAAGAAATAACGGTAAACGATGAAGAAAAAGAAACAATAGTAATGGATGAAGAAGAAAACTAAATAACGGCCAACGGCACTCACTCCTCTTAGGTTTTTTTCATTCTCCCCTCTTTTTTCCAACAAGGCAACACATGTATATATAGGGAACAAATTAGGGTTAACACCAAATTGTCAATAATGTCCCTAAAGCCCATTTTAAAGCCCAAACTAAATAATTAGTTAAGAAAAAATAAAATTTAAATAATTTAAAATAATTAAAATAAACTTAAAATAAAAACTAATAATCCTATTGATTCCTAAAATAAAAAATATTATAAAAAGAACAAAATTTTTTCAATATTTTTTTATTTTATGATTTTTTGGATATTTTTATGAATAATTTAGAAAAAAGTGAAAAAAATAATATTTTAAAAAATGATTTAATTAAAATACGAAAATAATAATTAAATAATAATAAAAAACTATTTTTTTTATTTTTTTAATGAAAGATAGAAAAATTTAGAGTAAAAATAATAAAAAACAAAAAAAATGACAAAGGTGAGATTCGAACTCTCAACCTCTCACACTCATAACTCCTTACACATGTCCTCCTATCAATTGTGCCATTTTTACTTTTTAGAAAAAAAATGCATGCCATATGATATTTACCTGCAAAAAGTCAAACGACTACACAAATTTGTTAGTAATTGATTAAATGCAATGAAATGCGACGACAAATCTTAGGGCAAAATTTGGGGTATTACAGTTATTATGATAATATTTCTCACCCAACCTCTCTTTGATGTTGGCAAAAAAAATCATGAAGTTTGACTTTGGTTTGACCACAGTTGACCTCAGTTTGACCTTTTAACTGCATTGACTGCTTTTGACTTATCTGATCATCTGACTGAGCAAACTTTTGAGAAAAGTCTTGAAACTTGACATGGGGGTTCTTATACACATATAAGATGTTATGAAGCTCACTTGAAGTCTTGGAAGTCCATTTAGCCTGATTAAAGTCAAAACCCTAGTTTTGGATGCACTGCTTAGGAGGTGCATTGTCTGAGGGAATTGTCAACTCTTCTGACCAATTATGAATTTTGTGAACCTTGTGAACCTTCTTGGAACACAAAGTCTTGTATTGTGAGGGCAAATTTTGGGGTGCAACACTCGTTCTGAAAGTTGTCTTCTGAATATCATCAAGCTTAACGCGAATCTGATGATAACCAGACCTCAAATCAATCTTGCTAAACACATAAGCACCCACCAATTGATCCATCAAATCATCAATCCTCGGAAGTGGATACTTATTCTTAATAGTTACTTTATTCAACTGCCGATAATCCATACACAATCTCATACTACCATTTTTCTTCTTCACCAACAACACAGGAGCACCCCACAGAGAAACACTCGGTCGAATAAACTTCTTCTCAAGCAAATCTTACAACTGTTTCTTCAATTTCCCTAACTCAGATGCAGACATTCAATAAGGAGCCATCGACACAGGACTAGTTCCCGGTATCACATCAATAGTGAACTCTACCTCACACTCAAGAGGCAAGTCACTCATGTCGTCTGGAAACACCTCTGGAAATTCCTGAACAACTGGTAGCTCCACGCTCACTGCTTTATAATCAGCTTGAAGTGATGCAAACAATGCAAACATCTGAGCCTCATCTTCTAAGAGTTCTTCCACTTGCTTGGCATATACAAACATCAGCTTTGCATCATCACCAAACTCTGGGAACCTCACAGCCTTGCTGTAACAATCGATATGAACATAGTTGTACTCCAACCAGTTCATACTAAGAATAACATCGATTTGATGCAAAGGTAGACAAACCAAGTCTATCACAAAATTCTTATCATAAATAGTCAACGAGAAGCTCAAACAGACTAACGCAGTAGTCACAGAACCATTAGTCGGGGTATCAATAACCATACTTCCAACCATAGAAGATAATTTCAAATTCAACCTCTTAGCACATTCAAGCGAAATAAACGAATGAGTAACACCAGTATCAACTATAACAATCAATTCAACATCATTAATAAAGCAAGTACCTCTGATCAAGTTATCCGTCTTGGATTCTTCTGCACTGCTCAAGGCAAACACTCTGCCACTTGTCTGAGCAACAGTAGCAGTCTTCTTCGACTGTTGACACTGGGTACTGATATGACCTTTCTCTCTACAGTTGAAGCAAGTCGGAGCTTTGTCCTTACAGTTAGTAGCTTTATGACCTCATTTTCCATAACAATGACATCTCAATGCTCTACAATTCTCAGCATGATGGCCTTGCTCGCCACACTTATAACACTTACCTGGAGCAGTAGCTGCTCCCCCACTTGAATTTTTCCCATCTGAAGCCTTTTGCTTCCCTTTATCACCAGAAGTCACATACGGTTTCCCTCTATACTGGCCTTTATCTTTCTTCTCACTCAGCTGCTTGTAGTGAGTAGTTCGAGCTTGGCTATCCTCATCATAAATCCTGCTCTTGTCCACCAGTTCTGAAAACCGATGAATCCGCTGGTACCCAATTCCCTGTTTAATCTCTGGTCTCAAACCATTCTCAAACTTGAGACACTTAGACATCTCTGCGTCAGCACGGTTGTAATGTGGACAAAACTTTACCAAAGACTCAAACTTTGCCGCATACTCAGCCACAATCATATTCCCTTGTTTCAGCTCAAGAAATTCCACCTCTTTCTTTCCCCGAACATCTTCAGGAAAATACTTTCTCAAAAAAATTTCCTTGAACACAACCCAAGTTATTGCAATGCCAACACCTTCCAATCTCTGGTGAGTGTTATCCCATTAATCTTTAGCTTCCTTGGCTAGCATATGCGTACCAAATTGTACCTGCTGAGCATCAGTGCACACCATAACTCAGAAAATCTTCTCAATCACTTTCAGCCACTTTTGCGCATCATCAGGATTATGAGTACCCACAAAAGTCGGCGGATTGTTCCTCTGGAACTTTCCCGAAGCACGCAACTCATCTGGAGGTCCACCATTCTGAGCCATCACATGGGCAAGTGATTCAAGCGCATTAGCAATAACACGATCGTGTCTTCTAGCCATCTGCAACCACTAACAAGGTTAGAAGAAAACAACTCATCAATAGTGTTCCCACACTATTGACTGACAGGGGACTAACAACATAAAAACTTGGCCGGACGGACCGACCTGCTCTGATACCACTAATGTAACACCCTTTTCTACCCCATAATTATCATTACAAAATAACACATATATCATAGTAAATTATTAAAATTCATAACAAGCCACCAAAAAGGTCGTACATTTCCCAAATCAATAAAATAGGTCAAGGCTCCGCAAACAACGGGTTTTCCCAAAATACATCAAACTACACAAAGCAGCGGAACTCAAAGGCATAAATCAAGGTTTTCCTCATACGGGAAGATAAGCAAAATAACTCAACAGTATATAGTTTAACTCAAAAGACCCCAACTCGATGTTACATATCAGAGCAAGACTCTCTAAGTTAACCAAAAAGGCTAACAACCCAAAACTTCAAACGTAATCCTCGACGGCGTCCACGGCTAAACCTAGTCATCTGCATGTTACCCACGTGGAAGTAACATTCAAACAGGCAGGGTGATTAAAACAATTCATAATAATCAATGTATAACAATTAATGCATAAACGGCGTCATATTTATATTCAACATATTGATATCCTTTAAAATATGCCTCGAAGGCACAACATCATAATTCACATAGAAGGACTCATAAATGCAATATGCAACACAACCCAATGCATGTGGTACCAATCATCACAGCTCGATGGACACTGAGCCATCAACCCTCCATATATCCCCATCAATAGGATCGATTCTACTAGAGAACCGGAGCACATAAAAACACAATGGGATTGAAGCCAAAGTAATCGAGGTCCTGAACCAATGTCCGAATGCACATGAGTGCATGATGCACACGTCACATATCATCCTCATAATAACAGCATAGGTGCATCATCATTCATCATATTAATCATCATCACAGTCATCATCATATCTCATGTCATTATATAATTCATCAAAATCATGGTAATATCATCATAGTTTTCCAATCAATACATCATAGAAATCATCATGTAATCATATACACATCACATAAAACTCACTGTCATACTCATGTTAATTCATCACAGAAATCACATAATCAAACATCAAGGCATCACTGCACACGATCAACATTCGTAAAACTCTGCTACATTCGCTGGCATGTTCGCTAGGCGAGTCTGAGACGAGTTTTTTCGCTAGGCGAGTCTGGGAACAACATTGTTCACTAGGCGAACTGTGCGATGACAGCAAATTCTGCTACGCACCAGAACCTGAAATCACTCAAAAAGCTCTACGATTTACTTCCCCAATGTCCCTAAAACATCCTTAAGGTCTTACGCGATAAAGGCACAAAACCTACGGTTTATTAGGCCAATCCCGTAACATATTCACGCCCTAAATCACAAATTTCCCTACAATTACCCCAAGGCATTAGAGTTACTCATTATCCAATATTCCTATCCCTTCAGAGTCAGACATATAACAATTCAAGTTTTTGGCCACGAAGGCCTAACCTTCCTTTTTCCCAATGAGTTCCACGGTTAGATTCACCGATAATAGGTTTAGGCCACGAAGGCCAAAGATCTCTATTTCTTCTCTCTACCCCAAAATCCCTAAACCTTAAATCAACCATAATTACATCGAAAGTTACACATGGAAAATCATGAAAGACTATACTCCCCATACCTTAATGTCAATTCAAAGCCTTCACAAATCTTTCCAGAAATCTTCGAAGCTTCTGCCTCCAAATCTCCTCCTCAAAGCTCTGGTCTCAATACTTTTCACGGTTTGACAAAATGAATCATAATTCCTTCATATTTTTCCTTTTTGTCAAACCTAGTCTTGGGCCTCACATTTGGGCTTTTCCCAAAACACCCTCACTAACTCCTCTTAAATGTCCAATTTGCCCTTCTTTCACTTATATTTATTTTAATTCATAATAATATTAATAATTTCATATTATATACTATTATTCAAAATAAATAACTCAAATATGCACAATTCTCAATAATCCACAAAACCACCGAAAATCACCGAAAAATGAATATTCTCAATTAAATAAATAAAATAAAATATTCCAATTAAATTTGGGGTGTTACAACACATGTCCTAGGATCAATCTGATCGATCATGTGAGTCACCAAAATTATATTTAGAAGATCAGCGGTTGTTTTTAAATTCTCAAGGGAAACATTACCTCTTTCCTCTTTGTTGATTCAATTGTTGTCTCCTTAGCTTTACTCTGGATTACTTTAGGAGAGAAAACCCTTCCTTTTCGAGTCATTCCGCTAGCCCCAGTTATATTATTCATTTCTGACTCCTTCAAGATCAATGTTTTTCCACCCACATAAATTGTGACATTGTAGTTCTAAGCCACAACCTTAGTATTATCAAATGAGAAAAGAGCAATCACATGTATAAATATTGACTCAACTTACTTTACTGGTGTTGTATTGGTATTTCTTTGATAAGGGACCACAACAGGCTTGGGAAGCCATTTTGAGTCAAACATAGGCACAATCACAACAACATCTTTGTCAACCCTTTCTTTGGTAAATTGAATACTTGTTGATCCATCAAACATCGAAGACAAGTTTTGAATTCAACACACCGATTTGGGTCAGATGAACACACCATACATTTATCATGTACTTCTTTCATCAATTACGCCTCTACCAATTTAGCATGGACTATAGCCAAGGGAGTTTTTAAATCAAACACATCCTTTATCAAGCTTTCATCAGTATAACTTTCAATAGCATTAACGCCTGGACCACCATGTCTAGTCAAAGGATTATTTCTCGTATTTGGAATATGAACAAAAGCCAATATATTCTGGTAAATTAATTCTTGTACTTGGAGTTTAAAAACACGATAATTCTCTATTGTATGTCTGTCATACCCCAAATTTTGACCCTTATATTTTCATTATCATTTTAGGATCATACTCATGTTATTATCTAACCCTAACCCAGTTCAAGTTTTTTCTTTGTTTAAGATGCAGATGAATCAGGGTTTCGCGCGGTTAAAATCGAAACTGTGAGGTTGGATCAATCAAGGTTGAGTGATTTAAATCATGAAACAAGTTCCAGGATTCTATTTGATGCCAAAAGAGAATCCAAGTCAAGGTTGTACCCCCAGAGTCAAGAGCAGTACAATTTCAAGACACCCGATTAGGGTTTTCGACAGAAAAAGTCAACTGTAGCTTGACTTTGGTGTTAGAAGGTATTTTAATGAGGGAATTGTGGTTCATAGAGTTCATATGACATAATGAAGTCCATTCAAAAAGTTTCAAAGTCTCGAGAAGTCCAGAACGTCCACAGACGACTCGGTAGCCACAGATCGATCGCGCCGGCGACGAAAAATCGACTTTTCAAATTTAAGGAATTGGACTTCAAGATCTAAAGCAAAAATGTTCCATATGTCAATATGAGCCTACATATAAATTTTCATGACCATTTGATTAAGGATGGAGGAGTAATCGGAAAAATCGAGAATTAGGGTTTCGAAAGGGACAAAACCCTAACTTCCTAACCACGCATCCGATTGATGTGGTTCAAAGCTCATTTGGAAGCTATTGACAAGCTCTACAAAAGTCTCCTAGTGGTCCATAGTCAGAAAATTCTTAGTTTTTGAGCTAGAGGAGAAAACATTACAAGAGGGGGAAAATACTTAGAAAAATTCTAAGTTATTTGGTCTTAAGAACCCTAAAATCAGCCAACTTCAAGGGGATTTTTCACCTAGTTTCAAATGGAATCAAGACTTCTGGCAAACATGAATGTTGTAGTACTATATGAAGGCTTTCTAAGAAGTACAAGAACTCCTCAAGATGATTTATGAGCAGAAAGTTACATGTGTTCAAAGTTGGCAATTTCACACTTTTGTCCCACATTGGCCAAAATTGCAAAATCACTTCCTCCATCCAATTGAGCCAATTTCAGCTTGCAAGACTCATTCTATCTGATATATGGAGTGTATGTAGCATGTTAGTACAGAAGGAATGCATGAAAGTTATCACAAAACAAAGAAATGAGTTTCATTGCCAAAGTTGAAAATGTGGACTTTTCAAAGCATGAGGTGGAAAGTGAAAACTGAGCCAGCCACTCTACCATGCTTGTAGCCTGCATTTGCATCAGTAAAACCATCAATTAACTTTCCCCTTGAGTAAAAGAACAGCCAAGAGACAGCCAAGCAAACCAAGTGGGAGGTTTTTGGCAAAATATCTCAAGATTGCTTCATGGTGAAGCAAGGTCTCTAGTAAGCACCTCAATCCATTTTTTCTATAAATAGAGACCTCCCTCACCTCATTTCCAACACAACACATCTGATAGAAACCACAAAGAACCTCTGTCATCACAATTCTCTCACTTTGCTTCAAAATATCAAAATCACAAAATCCTTCAAAAACCTCAAAAATGCCAACTTGCATATTTCATACCAGAACTTTCTCCAAACTTTAAAACACTTCAAGGACCTCATAAACAACCTTAAAATGACCCTCTGAAGATGTTCCAACCATTAGTTTCCTCAAAAAACCAAAGGATCAAAAAGTCAAATGTCTATGTACCATAGTTTGACCCTTATGCATTTTTCTTGACAAATCTTTATACAAAGCCACTCCTATCATTCCAACACTTGAGACACTTCATATTAATGATATCCAAGCTGTTCAAAGTCTCAAAACATAGCTGGAAGTTCATTTGCTCAAAATAGCCACAAAGGTGCATTTTGCTCCAAAAGACAAGTTTTCTTAAAGAGGAGGGATTTCTTGCTTCTTGCTGCTAGGGATCTACAAGAGGTATGTCCTTATAAACCCTTCCTTTAAAACTACATTCGCATGTTTGATTATATTGTCTACACATTTCCATGTTGAGCATGTTTAAATGGGATCCTAGTAGGATATTGGTTAAAGCTTGCCATGTTGTGCTTGCTGTTGTGTTACTTAACATGATCTTGATAAAAGTGGTGATTTGCTGTTGTCATGTGTGGGCTAGCAAGCTATTTGCTGTCATTTTAAGGTCTGTATGTAAGCATTTTTTGTTGTTAGTTTCTTTTTGTTTTGCTGCTAGTAAGAATACTGTTGCTGCCAGGTTTGTTGTTTATGTTCATTTGGTTCATAGCAGTAATCCATCTGCCCTTTTGTAACTGTTGTTGAAGTTAATGTTGAAGCACCAAATCATGCTTGAAAACTGTCATTACCAGTTTGCTTGTAAACTCAATTTAATGCATGTGTGGTTTAAGCTAGTATTTTGTAAATGCGCATAAAGCTGTTACTTGGAGTTTGCAATGAGAAGGATGTTTCTGTTAAATGGGATAATTCACACTGATTTGTTGAGGGTTACATAGTAATGCTTATGCCTTTGTTGGGATGAGTTGTTTTTGCTAATAAATGCTGGTTGTGCTTGGTTCTTAGGCCAGTTTCATTCTGTTCTAGTTATCATGAAAGGTAATATAGTGAACTGAACAAACATTGCTTGCCAATTTGGTCTTTGTTTCTATTTTAAGCAACTGTGTTGATTTATGCTGTTGAGAAGAGTTATTGCTATATGTTGTTGCACCCGCTTGTATTTATTGGACTGTTTTGAATCTGAGTGAATTATGTGAACATTGTTTTGATCTTGCCACAAATGACACATTCACGTAAAACCTCACATAAACAGTTAGGGTTGGGGGATTATTTGAAATATTTCAACTGTTAAAGCATGTGACTATTTTCGTTTTCAAAACCACATAACAGTTGTATGTGAACCTAACACAATTTATTTCCACCTATCTTGTCCTCATTAAGAATCACCTACTGTGAGCAACATAGTTGTTTGGCTACAAAGTTTTGTTTTCTTGACTTGGCATGAGCATGTAAGGTGTTGTTTAGGTAAGCTAGTTCTTGTTGGATTAGAGGATTGGTGATTTCATGTGATGATGAGTTTGAGGGTAATTTGGACTGTGACAACATTAAAGGAATTTGTTGGAATAACCAAGACTGTTTTTGAAAGTCAAGTTGTCCTTGCCAAGGATTTTACACCTCATGTAAAGCTGGTGACTGTCATTTAGGATACCAACTGTGTGGCTATTGTGGTCTTCAAGCAAAAAAAACCTTGAAACACACCTAAAACTTCTTGACAGTGTTTTAAGGCATTTGATTAATTTTTCTGATCATGTGGGGATTATGGTCAAGCCATGCTTACCTTGGCAATGCTCAGACCAGGTTCCTATTCTGTTGCCATTTTGGTTAAGATTAATGCTAAAATATCATGCTTGCTTGAAACATGAATTACTTCCCATTCTGCTGGTCTGTGACTAGATCCCTAGAGTATGCAATTTATTTGTCAACAGGTTGTGAACTTGTGTATGAGTGGATTCAGGTTATGCTTTAGTTTTCAAAATATACATTCCATCACAAGCTGTGTGAAGCCACCTTGCCCCAACTGCATAAGATACCAGAGTTTCATGTTAAAACTCATCAGGTGGATATCTGAAAATCATTGGCAGACCTAGTGCTTAGCTTGCTGTCCAGGTTAGTGGAGAGGATACAATATTGAAACCTGTCCAGTTTTACATTTCCACTGCTGTAGTTCTGATTTGTAACAAAATTTGACAAACACTTGGGGTTTTGAATCAGTAGGTGAGACAATTGGCATTGTTATGAATAAACTTGTTTTGGAGGGTGTTTAGAGTAGGCAGTATTATGTTGACATGCTGTATGTGTGTGTCTACAACATGGTTTCAATTTACAGCTCATGTATCACTTCCTAAGCCAAAGCCATATTGAACTTTTTTTTCCTGATAGAATATGTTTAGCATCATATTGATGAATTGTCCCTGCTGTTTGAACACCCCACATTCTTCTAATCCAGCTTTCATCCAATGCACCTTCCTAAGGTTTGTAACTGTCAAAACAGTTGGCCCACCTTTTGTGTTTTTAACATTGCAAAACAACTTGTGGCCCTTGGTACATGTTTATGTGTGCATTTAGAAAATGTATAAATCATCATTTTGCTAGTTTTGTGCTTAACACTCAATTTCACATTTGGCTTGTATGACAAAAGCACACACATACCACACACTTGCCATTTTCAACATAAGTATTGGAAAATCACCTCTCATCCTTTGAACATGTTTGATAATACATTTAAAAGATGTGTGTATGTTTGATTTGTTCAAATTGTGAATAAAACTGTTTTTACACTTTGGCTTGAACACTTGAAAATGCACTTAAGCACTTGAACACACTTTTTCCACAACTGTTGGTTTTTCATCTTAATTTCTGTTGGAAATCATTCAACAACATATTTGTGATATGTGTGTGTGTTTGTACTGTTTCTAGTTTGATTGGAGCATGACTTATTTCCCAAAATGCATTTTTACATGACATTGACCATCATCATATCACTTTTCATTTTACTGCATTAATGATCCACAACAAGTTTGGAATGCATTTCATATGTCATTTATAGCTTGCTCATGACATCCTCTGATCATTAGAACCATTGGTTTGAAGATTTGAAACTTAAGTGCATCTCTTTCACAAATATGCATTGATCATGACACTTTCAATTTCTGTTGGCATCAAGTTTATTTAAGGTGATAAAAGCACTTGGTATTATATGTGTGAACTGTATGTGTGCTTGGCTTGGGTTGAAAGTAATTAGAATGAATGCTACATGTCAAAATGCACAACAAAACACCATAAAGCATGTACCTTCGAATTTTTCACCTCATTGAGAATTTTGGAAAACTAACATCACCATCAGATTCCTCATGATTTTCTGGGTGAGATGCATATAAATTTTGTCAAAATCCATGGAGATTTGAGTAAGTTATGGTTGATTTTGCAATCATGTTGTTTGCTTTTATTTTGCCCAGGAAATCAACCAAGCAAAGTATGTGTATTATTTGTTTCATGTTAACTAACGGATGTAACAGCCACCCCAGTGGTAAGGACATGCGCCTTTCACCATACATGACTAGGGTTCGATCCTCTGTGATGACCCTTTTTGCTCTTTTTTTCAAAAAAATCATATCTCTCCCGATTTTAATCATTTTTCGTCCGTTCTTTTTTCATTGTATTCATTTTAATGTGTACTTCCATGTCATGTGTTTTATTTTTATGTTGACTAATATTTCATCAGGTGTGACCATGTGCGAAACACGCGTTTACAGTGTAAACCCTAATCGGTTGCAGATGAATTTTCTCGTGGTTCCACTTGATTCTATTTACGAATTTTGTTTGTTTTCATATCCATACATGTTGTTTAACATATTAGGATTTTGACTTTGAGTTGTAACCCTGTTCATCTCATTCCCCGTACCTCCTGAGTTATGAGGTTAAACTAATTCAGCTGTACATAGGTTACCTCCTGAATTACGAGGTTAAACTGATTTACCTGTACATAATTCGCCTGTACATAGTTTTCTTGTACATAACAACAACTTCCCTTTACATTTACACGAGTCTCCGTACTCACTTTTAACAGTCCCGCTGTGGACATTCTCCCTTTATCCTAGCCTTAGGATTTGAGTCGTCGTACTCATGTTTACCGTCCCGCCGTGGACACCCTTTATCATAACAATCTCAACTTAGAGGAGGAGTCGCCGCACTCCACGTAAGTACTTCACTATGAATACTTACTTCCCTTTAGGAACCTTGACCACAGTCAAGAGATCCTCATCCCTAGATAGGGGAACTACGATTGCTCTGATTCCATTCCCGTCTGGATACGTAGGAACGAGATGCGATATCTTTGCGAGCAAACTTTGTACATACCCTTTACTTTAGATTATTACCTTAGCACCTTTTCCCTTAGCAAGTAAACTTCAGAAAACACAAATATTAACAAGAGGTTCCTGTAGAGTACTACAGATACTTAGGATGCTAACACCTTCCCTAGGTATAACCAACCCCCGAACCTTTAGATCTCTCTTTGCTCAGCTTTAGGCCTCGTCCTACTGCTTTGCATTTTTATAGGTCTTTCTTTCTTTAAACCTTTCCTTTATTGGATAAATTAAAGTCCGGTTGAAATGAAATATGATTCAAGTTAATCAATAGCTTGAGGTCCAAATTTCACGGCAACAATGTCCTTCTGAGTTGGCTTGGAAGGCACATTAAACATTCTCATCATACCAGGGTTTGTAAGGCTTTATCATTGGTGGTAGTGTTGTGGGCACAACTGTTCCATTATGGATCATATAAGGTAATAACTTAGTGTATGTCATCAGGATAAGATTGATATCTGCATCATTATATGGTCGATAAGGCCTTTGTTTATTTAGTTGTTGTTGTTAGACCGGATGTTGTTGATTGTCCTGTTGATTTCTTTGTTGATACAAAGATGGAAGAGCCTGATACTGAGGCCTCAAAGCTAACATCAGAGTTGGCATTGGAACAGGTATTAAAACTAGAGCAACATACTGATAAGGTGCGGCAGGGTATTGAGCAACTTACACATAAGATTATTAGAAGTAAGGCATTGAAGCAGACACTCGCTGTAGTGCTTTCCCTCTTTGAGAAGAGATGACATTGGTCTCACCCTCCTTCCTCTTGAATTCATTGAAAGGTTTCTTTAAAATAGCTTGACTAGTGGTACGACCTTGTATTTTCCCATTTTCATACATTCTTCTACTCTTTCACTGACAATCACCATGTCTGATAAGCCTGCATCACACTACTAATCAGTCTTTCATAGTATTGGCCCTGCAAAGTACCTATGAATATATTAATCGAATCACAATATACTAGAAGTGGATACACTCTTGCAACTAGTTCTCTCTAGCATTGTGTGTATTCTTTAAAAGATTCATTGTCTTTCTGATCCATACTCTGAAGTTGAGTATGTTTCGGAGCCATATTAGTGTTATATTTGTATTATTTTGCAAACCCATTAACCAACTCAGCCCAAGTGTGTACGTTGATGCGCTCTAATTGCATATAATATTCTACAGATGCCCCAGTTAGGCTATCCTGAAAGCAATGAATCATGAGCTTGTCATCTCTTGCATATGAGGTCATCTTTTTACAATACATTTTCAAATGGATATTTGGACAACTGAGGCTTTTGTACTTCTCAAATTATGGTGCCTTGAATTTAGAAGGCACGACAACATCGCGCACTAGAAACATTTCTAAAGCACTTAAACTTCTTGAGTTATACCCTTCTAAGACCCTTATCTTCTCTACTAAGGCATGCCACACCTGAGTGGATTTAGAATCCCAAGCAGCAGTAAGATTGATCCTTAGAGCAGCTCCATGATGATTTTGCATTTTGTATTCATCCTAGAGTTCCTCATTAATACGAGGAATAAGGATCTGATTGACAATAGGTGGCCGCTGTTTAATAAGTCTATCAATGACCCTAGAAGGATGTACAAGATGAGGCACTTGAGTTCCCTTAGACTGAGGAATGAACCCATGAGGAAGACCATAAACCAGCATATTAGGAATAAGACTTGAAGGTCGTAAAGGTGAAGCAGACCTCAAAAGAGGGACATCATTCCTTGTAGCAGTGGTAGCACGAACCTCTTCTTCCCTTTTGGATAGAGTCACCATTGTCTCTAAAATATGGTAGATCTTGCTTTTGAGATAGTCAATCTCTTCCCTTATTGCAGCTTGTTCTTGTTGAACCTCGTCCATTGCTTTCTCTGTATTGGCACGAGTGGCGTACTTACATTGAGGAATCAACTTAATTTAACTGGAGATGAGGAGAAATGAAAATTAATTTTTGTTTTGAGAAATGGAATGCATAATGCATATTTTATGCATATGAATGGTGAAAGATGATTTTATGTTGGTAGAAAGAACAAATAAAAGTCTCCCATAACGAGATACGAAGCCTGAACGATCATCTACCAAGGACACTAGCCTTTTCAAATCTGTAAGATCGGGAGTTCGAAAACCGTACTTCTGAGTGTTTCTCCTTCCAATATCCATAATCACAATATCTGCCATGTTTGCAAAAGAAAATCTCTGAGATCCTTAAAAACCGACTGAAACACAATGCTCATGAATGTATGAGTGTGATATGCAACACCCACAAACAAGGCACACAAAGCACACGAGTTCAAGGGTTCGGCACGAGCATAGAGCCAAAGGTAAGAACCAACCAACCCACAATGGTATGTACTAAGGTTATATCATCACCTGTAGAACAAGGTTCTAAAAAAGTTCCCAGAGTCATAATTCCATCTTTTGGATATTATCGGCTTAGACGACTACTCGTCAGCCAACAATATTCTCAAGAGAAACTCGTATGAGTGTGGTATCGCGTAACGACTAATTCAAGTCTACACCTGAACAGCCACCACACCACGTCCTAATAAGGCCAAGATGGGTTAAAGGGTTCTAAGGTCCTCAGCTTCTCATGCTCCCAGTCGGAAAAGTAATGCCAATTACGACTACTCGTAAGACATCAGTAATTCCAAAGGGGCCTCCACTGAGCAGGGGATCTCAAGTCATTTTAGTAAGGACTACTCCATGTAAGCCAACAAGACTATACCACCCTTCTATCATAAGTGCACTCAAGTCCGGGTATAGGACTTATCTCACCACACAGATCACCAGGCACAAAAACAGAACAAGCAATAACAAACAAATCAAACAAAAAGCGATAAATAAATCAAAGTAGGCAAAACCCACTAGGAACCTAAATGTCCCCAGTAGAGTCACCACTTTTTTGTAGCGGTAAAAATCGTGAGTGTAAGCTATTAA
Source organism: Lathyrus sativus (assembly GCA_963859935.3). Classification (NCBI taxonomy): domain Eukaryota; kingdom Viridiplantae; phylum Streptophyta; class Magnoliopsida; order Fabales; family Fabaceae; genus Lathyrus; species Lathyrus sativus. The sequence goes on from OZ012737.1 coordinate 677,126,914, forward strand.
TTAACTTAACTCAAAAAACAAGAGTCGCCACCGCACTTTTATTTTATCCAAAAAAAGGAAAGGAAAAAGAGCGAACAAAACCAAAAAGTTATAAAACAAGAACAAATAAACAGAGATCGGGGTAAGGGGGTTGGTTATGCAATGGGAAGGTGTTAGCACCCAAAACGTCTATAGTACTCTATAGGAGCCCTTTGAAATATTTACGCTTTTTGGTTTGAAAATGGTTTGTTTGAAAAGAGATTGGGGAGATGAGAAGAGAATCATTTTTTTAGATTTTTGTGTTTGAAGAGACTCGTCGCCTCATGCCTACGTACCCACAAAGTGCAATATAGGATCAAAACCCCGTAGTTCGTGGTACAAATAACAAAAATTTGTTAGTTTTGATTGATTTTAAATGAAAAGTTTTAAAGTGAAAAGTGCACAAAGGCACACAAAATTTGAATGAGGTTGATCTCTTTTAAAGTATTTTTGAAATTTGTCAAAATATGATTAACATTGATTGACTTTTATTGAAGAAAAAGAAGTTTGAAAAAGAAGCACTTGACAAAAGTCAAAGTTTTGTTGTGAAAGTGGTTTTGAAGTTTGAAAAAAAAGAAGGTTTTTAAAAGAGGGAGAGGATTTTGAAAATTTAAGAAGGGGAAGAGATGAAGTGACTGTCCTAGAAAGAAAAATAAAAACTAGAGATAAGAAGGATCTAACCGACTTGTAGCACACTCCATAGCAAGAAAAAAGAATTCCATCCATCTTGAGCATAAGCAAATAAGCAAGCCAAATAAAGGCAAAGATCTATAATACTCCAAGCATAGGAAAAAAAGTCCTAATTCTAAGTCCAAGGGTCCAAGAATAGTCCAAGAAGTCCAAGGTCTAAGAATAGCCCAAGAGCATAGCCACAAAGTTAAGAGCACCAAGTTTTTTAGAGGTTTTATCCTTTATTAGTGTTTTAAACAAAGTGTGGTCCGAATGGACAAAAGAAAAAAAAGCGGAAATATAAGCATGTGTCCAACGGATAAAGGAAAAATAACGGAAGCATAAACAAAAATATGATATGAGATGATAAGCATAAAAATAAAAGAGAGATAGGGAGCCAGAAGGAAATATAAACAAAGTTAGTATAATGAAAATGTTAGTGAGTTAATAGTTAGTACAAATGATCAACGACGATTAATTCTTTCACTTAGACCAAGGTTAATGAAAACTCATTAGAGGATTGATAAGACCAAAGTCTCCTAACAACAAGCTTCATAGATGATGGACTTAAGACAAATAATCAACCATACTTGGACTTTCAAACATAGGTTTGAGCCACGAATGATCATTTTTCCGATTATGGGACAATGTAGCGCTATGTTAAGCAATCATAATTGGGTTTATGTAGAAATCATGACTATCTGAGGCCGGTCAATACAATGTTAGTGTTAATGCATGCTAGAGAAGTGATATGTAGACCACTCTCCGAAAACGATACCGCACAAAAAGAAAAGAGGTAACGATCTCATCTTCATCAAGAAGTTGAAATAAGTTCAAACGATATCGAAGATTTTCATTGATCAAAAGAAAAAGAGAAGAGGAGAGGGAATGCCAAAATGAATTACAAGTTCAAGATCATTCCATCTTTAAGTTCATCCACTCATCTTGGTGGATTAAAGCACTAAACATATCATTAACTCAAAACACCTAAAATGAATTGAATAATTCACTTTAAAGATAGATTTGAATTGATGAATGTTTATCCAACTTCATCTACACCCTAAGTCCAATGAATTTAAAGAGGAATATGACCTTTAAAAGTGTATTTCAAGGCCAAAAACAAAGGAAAATGAAAGAAGAAGAAGTGGAACCAAAACAGTCCTAAAACAGAGCCAAAAAACACATTCTGCACTGGTGCAATCGATTGCACTAATACAACAATCTATTGCACATCACAAAATCAGCATTCTGCATAAAAATAGCATTGTGCAATTGATTACACCGAGACAGCAATCGATTGCACACTGACAAACAACGGTAAAAATAGCATTTACAAGGCAAAACCTTGCTCAAACATTTCTCCAAACACCTCATGATCAAGGATGTAATTGAGCACGAAAATTCCAGTGAAATAACAACAAATAGCACCAATGGAACACAATTTGCAAGATCCAAATATCAAACAACAAGAATCAACAATAGATCACATTGTGGAAGATGGATCAATCATAACAATGGTGGAAAAAGGGTTTACCACTTCAAATCTGAAAATTCTTCAAATCAAATTCCACAAACACCACTTCAAAGCTTTGATCTACAAGAATTGAGGATGAAAAAGTGAATGGATGAAGGTTTAGCTCAAAGATTAGTAAATTCTAGTGATGAACTTACTAATCTTTCAAAGAGAGAAAGAGCTTTGGTGAATTTGGTAATTGGAGAAAAATGGAAGTCAAGAAAGAATTTGACAAGTTGATTTTGGCTATCAAAAGCTTGAGAAATGAGAGAAATGAGGCCTCTATTTATAAGATTTAGGCTTGGAAAATTTGGTGGATTGGAATTTGGTTTGGAAGCAAAATTAGGCTTGAAATTTGAATTTGGAGGGAAATTCAAGATCAAAGGGTGATTAGTGAGGGTATATGGTGGGGATTAATTGTGACGAGGTAGTGGAATTATTTTTGGGTGATCTAGAATATTCTCAAATGATGAAATTGGTGCCAAATGTTTCAAAATTTGAAAAATGCTTATTTTGGCCAATTTTGTCCTTGTGGAATCGTGCACCCTGAAAATTTCAAAATTTAGGCAAAATATGCAGGGTGCAATCGATTGGACCAATAGTGCAATCGATTGCACTGTTGAAAATCTTGAAAAATGCCCTTTTGGCTGGATTGTTATGGCTCTTGCTCGATTCTTTTGACTTGTCAAAGAAGGCATGGAAATAAACACATGAACCTTGGAGTCTTTTGAATGAAAGTCAATCAAAACTTGGGAGACTCTTGATCAGTTGATTTTGAATTGTTTGCAGATCAACTTTGACTTTTTCAGATGAAATTCATTCGAGCTGAGGGGCTGTTGATTGGTGTTCTTGATCCAAACTTCTTCCTGAAAAAGTTAGTAAAGAGAAAACAAACATATTTTTTGATTTTGATTAATGGTTAATAAACATAAACACAAACAAAATACTAAACAAACAAGAAAACAAAGGTGCTTGTTGATCTCTCAAGAACAAAACTGCAGTGGAAGGCAAAAGAGAACCAAAGCTCGCGATCTTGTTTGTAGGATGAGATGCAAATGACATGTGGGATCTTAGGGGTAAAAATTAGGGTATTACAGCTGCCCCTATTTAAGTTTCTTCTATTCGGAGATATGAAGATTGACATCTTTGTCTCGACTTGATAGAAGATGTGAGGGCAAGTTGTCCAACAACATAGGCTTCAAAGTTTTCGATGATGACAAAACACAACCTTGGATAACTATCATGCATACTCTCTGCTTGTCTTAAATCGTTTTACTGTATATGCTTCATGACTGACTATGACAAGATGCACAGATGTTGCAAAAGTCTTAATTTTTGCAGGTTTTCAAGGCATGAGTCGACCATACAGTCGGCGCATGAAATCTGCAATTTCAGACGGCTCAGCGCATGGAAGCTATGCGTCGACCCTCTAGTCGGCGCATGAAGGTTTGATTTCCCAGCGGGTTCGTGCATAAATACATGCGTCGACCATGCAGCTCAGCGCATGGACTACGACTCAGCGCACGTCGATTCTATGGTCGACCGTTCGCGTGCAGTGAAGAAAATCCTGCTGTGTTTTGAATTTTTGTTTTGTCTGTTGGTGTGGTTATTACTATAAATAGAATATTGCTTATTTTTTAACAACTAACAATTGAAATCTTGAGTAAATTGTCAGGGCAAGAAACGTGAAATAGGTGCAACACTTTTCTTCATCTTCATCCTCAAAACAACACATAATTCTGCAACTACACACAATCATTTTTGCAGCAGTTTGTGTCTTGTTCAAAGGTGATAAGGTTCGAATCCGTTGATTGAAGATCCGGTTTGGGTGGAAATTGTGGCAGGTGTTTCTTGTAGAAAACCTTGAAGGTTTTTCCCATCAAGACTTGAAGGTTTTGAGGGTTTTCTCTACGGAGTAGTTCGTTTAACATTCAAGCAGGTGCGAAGGTAATTGATCAACGGAAGGTTCATCAATTTAGTAGCTAGGGCGTTGAAGTGTTGAAGAATTTCCGGGTTCGATTTGTTGGTGTCTAAGATCAGCCGAGCCGAAGGTTTGAACAACGGAAGGTTATTCAATAAGGTGGCTGGAATCAGAGGTCGTTCACAACAATCGAAGGGCTTGATTCATCTTGAATCAAGGTGCAAGAAGTGATAGCAAGTATCAACATCAATAGGGATTGTTTGTATTATTGTCTATCAACTCTTGTGTAAACTGTTACTTCCAACAAGTGATATCTATTCAATCTATCTCAATTCTAGTTTTAGAATTGAGGGCAGACGTACCCCGAAGCGAGGAAGACGGGGGAACTGCCTCATCAAATCGTGTGTTCTTTAATTTTCTGTCTTTTCATTTCAGCTTAAAAATAAGTGATTCTAGCTTAAGTGATTATTGTCAAATTGTGATACAAATTGAGTAAGGTGTTAGAACTCTGTTTTTGACTACTAAGTACAATAAAAATATTGTACTAAGGCATTTCTAATCACTTACTCAACATAAATATCTCTTGAGGTATTTTTGCACACCAACTGTTCGACAAAAGTCCTGAACTAAAATTGTCTTATTTTTGCTTCTAGTTTTGGTGTGCCTTGTTAATCATTGGAACTAGGAATTGTTACAAGTGAATCATATCATTGATTAGTGTAAGGTATGTGGTGATTTACTCTCCATAATTATCGTCAATTCATTAGCTTTACGCATATCCGGTTTTTCCAATAATAATTCGTTTTAGACTATTTTTTCCTCGGCCGCTTCCGCACTTAAAACAATTTTCTTAAACCAATTTTTTAAATTGGTAGCGCCGACTCTAATTTTTGAAAGGGATTTATTCAACCCCCCTTCTAGATCCATACCTTAGTCTAATAGAAGAGACTTAAATATAACAAATAAACCCAATTTTTGACCCTAAGAAGCCACAAAAATGATATGATTATGCTAAAGGTATGCAGACACAAGACCACTGTAAGGAGAAAACGCCACAGGAGACAAACAAATGCTGGGAGCAAAAGAAAAAGAGAGACTCCACAGGGGAAAACAAAAGAGCAAGACCCTATTCCGATAAAGGAAAGGAAAAACTCAGCGGGGGAAGAGATACCAACTACCGGTTACTGGGCGAAGATACTCAAACCAAAGAGAACAGGTCAAATACTTTCTACTGGTCACTGAGTAGAAAATAAGTGCAATAAACCAAAGGGGGTGAGAAATGTTACAGACTACCAGTAAATAGATAGCACAATAAAGGCAATATACTCAAAAGGTAAAGAAACATTACCGGATACCCGTTACTAGGTAGAAAAATTTGGGTAATGAACTCACAAGGAAAGATTACCGACTACTGGTTACTGGGTAGAAAAATATGACGGTAACTGACCAAAAAGGGGGAGACAAATGCTACCTACTACCTATCACTAGGCATAAAATAAAGGCAACAAGCTCGGGAGGAAGGATTATCTTTTACCGGTCAAATGGGTAAAAACAAAGGATAACCAACCAAAAGCGGTGAGAAATATTACCTACTACCAGTTAATAGATAGCAAAATAAAGGCAATATACTCAAAAGGTGAAGAAACATTACCAGATACCCGTTACTAGGTAGAAAAATTTGGGTAATGAACTCACAAAGAATACCTGCTACCGGTCAAAGGGCAGCTCAAATCACATAACAAACTTCTCAAATAAAGAGACAAGCATTTGTTGGGGATGGAATATCAATAACTCTGTCGGAGATCTTCAAAAGAGATACGAGCAGGTTAAGTCAAACAACAGACTTCTCAAATAAAGAGACAACCATCTGTTGGAGATTTCACAATAAACTTCTCATCTGAGAATGAACTAGAGAAATGTCATTTTGCGAAGGTACAAATAAATTTATGGAGATTACACAAGTTGCTCAAATAAAGAGGCTTCCATTTGTTACCAGATGAGGTTTATCTTGCTAGAGACATACAAGTTGCTCAAATAAAGAGACTCTCACATGAAGTCGCACAAGCAATTACCAAGAGAGTGTTAACAAAACACCTCCGGGGAAATTCAAATCTTCATCTTCTAATGGGGATCAATAACAGATTTCTGACGAGGAAAATAAATCCTCAAAAGAGAGAAATAAATACCTTCTCATCATCCAGGTTTCACAACCCAGGGAAAAACAAAGTAACTGTCGTAGGAGACCAAAGTTCGATCCAGGAATAAACTGGAGAGAAACGGTCAAACAAGACTCGACCTAATGAGAAAATAAATCAGCTAGGGAATGATTCCATCCCGATAAAAGCTGGGGAGGAAAACTAAAACAAACATCTTCCACGAGGCATAAACTCAGTGGGGAATTAGAGAGAATGTGCATTTTTTGCTTAGGGGTTGACACTCTAATGGAGAGAGGACACACACACTCTGCGGGGATAACAACACTGGAGAACAGGGAAACAATTTGTTCTCGTGGTCCAGCAAGAGACATTCAACAATTGCGCTTTCAATAGCAGAAGCTGAATATATCACAACTTCTGGATGTAGCACTCAGATACTCTGAATGAAGAGTCAAGAGTAACATTCCTATCTTTTGTGATAATACTTCTGCTATTTGTTTATCCAATAATCCTAACTTTCATCCTAGGTCTAAACATATTGAGATTAAACATCACTTTCTACGTGACTATGTTCAAAAGGGTATTTTTCGTTTAAAATTTATTGATACAAACCATCATTGGGATGATATTTTTACAAAACCCCTTGTTGAGGATATATTCATTTTCATTTTGAAAAATATGTTTATGAAACCTTGTCTAGAATGAAAGGATGTTTCATAATGTTAAAATTTTAGAATGACTGATCAAGAATATGTAGTTGTGTTCTTGTTTGTCTGCTTCTGAAACATGAGCTTTATGAAGTGAGGAAGTTTCATGAATCAGAAAGGTTCCGATAAGAAGCAAATCCTATTGATTTGTCTTCTGGATTCTAAGCAATTACAACATTTAATGGTTGTCTTTTCGTTTGATAACGTGTGGTTCTTAGTGGTGACAGATGTCCCACTTTCCAAACACGCATATTAATGACGTGACACATTGGATTTAGTAATGTCTTAAAAATAAGTTAAATCTTTACGCATTATTCTTATGTCTGAGCATTTAATTTTTGTAATTATTGCATTTATTTCTAAAACATTTATATAAACCCACTTCACTCATATTTCACACTATGCACACGTTACTCCCAGACTTTCTCTCTTTCAAACCTAAAACCACTCTTTGTAACTGTTCATTTTTTTCATCAACCTTCAACATATACAATCGTTGAATCTCAACAAACTCAACAACAAGTTTCTTCCATCGTCATTCATGTGATTTCTGTGTTGGTTGTATTTTTGCTAAAACAGGATGTTCCAGTTTTGTGTTGCGCAAGATGCCTTGACATGTGAGTCAAACATCTTAGCTGGTTGGTGTTTCAGGTGTTGCAGAGTTCCAGTTCATGATGTCAAGACTGATGTCCTGACATGTTACTACATAACTGAACAACATTCAGTTTATAATGTTGTGATTTGTTTATTACACATTGTGTGTTATTCTTTATGTGTTTCTAATGAGAGATTGTTGGCGAAAATCACGGTGGAGTTTTTATTTGAATCAAAAGTGTTATGCAACATTTTTAGTGGAGTTAAATATGGAATCGTTTATTTCTATTTTTGTGGCTATAATTGTGAGAAGTATTGAAGAGTGATTTAATTTGATTGAATTAAATATGATTTGTTTTCTTTACTATTGCCCAATCCCATGAAGTTTGTTCTCTATATAAAGACTTGTCAATCCTATTGAAGACCAACAAAACTAGGGTTTGTGCGTGATATTGCTTAATTTTTAAGGGTTTTAGTATTCTGTGTTTTTTTTTAATTGTGAGTCATTCAATCATCTTCTGGATGCTTGATCTGGACTGGGTGTATTGAGTTGTAAGTGTCTACTCTAAGCTTTTAAGCAAGATCAAGTATTGTCCTTGAAGTGTGTCTTCTTTTGATTTATTGTTAAGTTTATCATTGCTATTGTGATTGAAGGAAGTAATAAGAGTCTCATATATAGAAGAGTCCTTGGTAAAAGTTGCATTGGATAGGGATTAAGTGAGAAGTTGTAAACTGGGATTGCTTAGCTTTGAATTAATATTACTAATAGTGGATTTCCTCTTTGGCTCGGTATCCCCCAGATGTAGGTGACGTTGCACCAAACTGGGTTAACAATTGCTTGGGTTATTTACTACATTCTAATTGTGTGTATTGTTGTTCCTTATTTAATATCAGTTTAGATATTAGTTTTATGAAATCACCTTCGACATCTCATATCTGATACTAGAATTTCAATTGGTATCAGAGCTGGCATCCTGCTTTGTATCTGGGTGAGATATAGGGAAGATAATTTCTGGTACAATGGACAAGGAGGGAGGATTTGTTAACAAACCACTTATCATAGATGAAACCAATTATGACTATTGGAAAGCACGTATGGTGGCCTTTCTGAAGTCTATGGACAACAAGTCCTGGAAAGTTGTGATAAAGGGATGGGAACATCCTGTTGTGCTGGACAAGGATGGAAAGAAGACGTCTGAGTTAAAACCTCAAGAAGAATGGACTAAAGAAGAGAATGAACTGGCTCTAGGAAATTCCAAAGCCCTTAATGCACTATTCAATAGACTGGATAAGAACATTTTCAGATTGATTAACACTTATGCGGTGGTCAATAATGCTTGGGAAATACTGAAAAATACTCATGAAGGTACATCTAAGGTAAAGATGTCAAAACTTTAGCTACTCACTACAAAGTTTAAGAACACGAGAATGAAAGATGATGAAAGAAATCATGACTTCCATATGAATATTCTTGATATAGCCAATGCATCCAATGCTTTAGAAGAAAGGATGTTAGAAGAAAAACGAGTAAGAAAAATCCTCAGGTCTTTTCCCAAAAGGTTTGACATGAAGGTTACTGCCATAGAAGAGGCTCAGGACATCAGTCAGATGAGAGTGGACGAACTTATTGGATCTCTCCAAACATTTGAATTAGGCATTAATGACATATCTGAAAATAAAAGCCAAAGCATAGCTTTTATGTCCAATTCTGAAGATGGAGAGGATGAATGTAATCTAGACACTGATGAAGGAATATCAAATGCTATAGTGTTACTTGGAAGGCAATTTAACAAGTTAATGAAGAGGATGGCCAGGAAGTCAAGATTTAATGTCAAGAATAACGTATCTGACATCGACAAGTCTAATTAACCTGAAAGATAAACGAAAGCTGAAGATAAATTCACTCAGGGTAAAGGGATTTAGTGTCATGGATGTGAAGGATTTGGCCACATTAGAGTTGAGTGCCCTACATACCTCAAGAAACAAAAGAAGGGCCTATATGTGTCTTTGTCTGATGAGGACTCTGGAAGTGAACCTGAAGAAGAGTCAGCCAAGCATGTAACTTCCATAATTGGAAGATGTGACTCTGATGAAGATTCTTATGACGAAGAAGTTACTTATGATGAGCTAGCTGCCTCCTACAGAGAGTTATGTATCAGAAGTGAAGAAGTTTGTCAACTAGGAGAAAAATAGAAGAAGGTTATAGTCTAACTAGAGGTAGAAAAGAAAGAGAATCTATCAACCATCTCGAAGCTGGAGAGTGAAATGGTTCTGCTGAACTCCAAACTTGACAGAATGACCAAGTCAGTTAGAATGTCGAACAGTGGGTCTGATACACTTGATGAGATCCTTCAGGTTGGAAAACTAGCTGAAGATAAGGGTGGAATTGGGTTTAATGATCCAACTGTACTTAATAAAGGGAAAAAACTTGTTACAAGTTTTATTCCTCTTATACCTAAACCAAAGATGTTGAGTGAAGTGTCTCAACATCATGGCAGAAGACAGTCCAACCAGTCTAGAGGAAGGTTCAATCGTTGGAGGTGTCACTACTGTGGTCGCTTTGGTCATATAAAGCATTTTTTTCTTTAAGCTTTATGGATATCCCAAGCCTGCTCCTCAACCTAAACCTAATTAGGTGACTACTTTTATCAAGCAACAGTGGGTTCCCAAGGCTACTACTACCAGTCTTATAGCTCACATCTCTCTCAAAGTCTCGGCCAAGGAATATTGGTATTTTGACTGTGGTTGCTCAAGACACATGACAGGGATGAAGAACTTATTGGTATATGTTAAATCTCATTCAACCAACTATGTAACATTTGGTGATGGGGATAAAGGTGAAATCAAAGGGGTTAGAAAGTTGCATTGTTCAGGGGTTCCATAACTTTATGATGTTCTGCTTGTTAAAGAACTGACTACCAATCTTATCAGCATCAATAAATTATGTGATCAAGGACTCAAGGTCAACTTCACTAAATTTGAATGCCTGGTGACCAATGAAAGGGGTGAAGTGATTATGAAGAGAGTCAGATATAAGGACAAATGCCACTTATGGGTTCCTTAAGACTCAAGTTACTCTTCCATATATTTGCTAACCAAAGAAAATTAGGCTAAATTGTGGCATCAAAACCTGGGACATCTTCATTTAAAGAGAATGAAGAGGATTATCTCTATGGAAGCTGTCAGAGGGATTCCAAAGCTGAAGATTGAAGAAGGAAAATTTTGTAGTGAGTGCCAAATTAGGAAGCAGACCAAAATATCACATCAAAAGCTCCAACATATGACTACTTCAAAAAGTATTGGAACTTCTTCATATGGACCTGATGGGACCTATGCATGTGGAGAGCCTTGGAGGAAAGAAGTATGCTTATATGGTTGTGAATGATTATTCAAGATACACCTGGGTGAACTTTATCAGAGAGAAGTCTGAAGTGTTTGAAGTTTTCAAAGATCTGTGTCAGAAACTTCAAAGAGAAAAGGAGAGTAACATCATTAGAATAAGAAGTGAACATGGGAAAGAATTTGAAAATAGTAAATTTGTAGAATTTTGTTCATCTGAAGGAATTGGTCATCAATTCTCTTCTCCCATTACTCCTCAACAGAACGGAGTTGTGGAAATAAATAATAGAAATCTCCAAGAGTATGTTAGGGTTATGATTCATGTAAAAAAATTACCCTACCATTTTTGGGCTGAAGCAATGAACACTGCCTGTTATATTCATAATAGAGTGACCTTGAGGAAAGGTATGTCTACTACCTTATATGAAGTGTGGAAAGGAAGAAAACCTATTGTCGAATACTTTCATGTATTTGGGATTAAGTGTTATATCTTGGCAGATCGTGAACAGATGAGAAAAATGGATCCAAAAAATGATAAGGAAATATTGTTGGGGTACTTTACCACCAACTGAGCTTATAGGGTGTTTAACTCCAGAACTAAAGTAGTGATAGAGTCTATAAATGTGGTGTTTTATGACACAGGTGTTAATAAAGAAGATGATGATCTAAAAGATGTTGGAACATTTATGAGTGACGCTTAAGAAGATGCTACTAACATTAGTATAGGTGTGGAACCTACAAATGGTGAATCTAGAGCTGATAAAATCAACAAGGGGCCATCTATCAGGATTCAGAATGACCATCCTAAAGATCTTATCATAGGAGATCCTTATAAGGGAGTAACAACTAGATCAAGATAAGTTTTGTGAAACTCTTGTTTTGTGTCAAAAATTGAGCCCAAGAATGTTAAGGAGGCCTTAATTAATGAATTATGGATTAATGTTATGCAAGATGAGCTAGGGCAATTTAAGAGAAATGAAGTGTGGGATTTGGTTCCTAGACCTGAGGGAATCAATGTGATTGGAAGTAGATGGGTATACAAGAACAAGTCCGATGAAAAAGGTGTTGTCACCAAAAATAAAGCAAGACTTATTACTCAAAGGTATATTCATATTGAAGGGGTATATTTTGACGAGACATTTGCTCATTTTGCGCATCTCGAGACCATTATATTATTGCTAGGAATAGCTTGCATTCTAAAGTTTAAATTGTTCCAGATGGATGTCAAAAGTGAATTCTTAAATGGTTATCTGAATGAACAGGTTTATGTTGAAAAACCTAATGAATTTATTGATCCAACTTTTCCCAATCATGTGTACAAGCTGAAGAAAGCTCTTTATGGGTTGAAGCAAGCTTCAAGAGCATGGTATGAAAGGTTGACTGAATTCCTAGTTGAGAATGGCTACAGGAAGGGTGTAATAGACAAAACTCTATTTGTCAAGAAGAATAAGGAAAGCTCATGATTACTTAAATTTATGTTGATGATATTATGATTGGTGGAATGTCTGAGGAAATGGTTCAACATTTTGTCAAACGAATATAGGCAGAATTTGAGATGAGTCTTATGGGTGAATTAACATTCTTTCTTGGTCTACAAGTCAAGCAGATGGAAGACTCTATATTTATATCTCAAAGTAAATATGCCAAAAATATAGTAAAGAAGTTTGGGATGGAGAATACCAGTCACAAGAGAACTTCTGCTCCCAATCACTTGAAGTTATATAAGGATGAAAAGGGTGTGAATATGGATTGAAGTCTCTACAAAAGTATGATAGGCAACTTGTTATATCTTACAACAAGCAGACATGATATTGCTTTTGTTGTAGGTGTGTGTGCCAGATATCAGGTTGAACCCAAAGTGAGTCACATCAATCAAGTGAAGAGAATATAGAAGTATGTTAGTGGGACTTGTGACTATGGTATGTTATACTCCCATGGTTCTAAATCTGTGTTGATTGGTTATTGTGATGCTGACTGGGAAGTCAATGCTGATGATAGGAAAAGCACATTAGGTGGATGTTTCTTCTTGGGAAACAATATTATATCATTGTTTATTAAGAAGCCTAATTGTGTATCTTTATATACTATTGAAGCTGAATACATAGCAGTTGGAAGCAGTTGTTCACAAATAGTTTGGATGAAGCAAATGTTGACTGAATACAATGTCAAGCAAGATGTTATGACATTGTATTGTGACAATCTGAGTGCCATAAACATTTACAAATATCCCATCCATCATATCAGAACTAAGCATATTGATATCTGTCATCACTTCATTAGAGAACTTATGGAGGACAAAATTGTTGCCTTAGAACATATGGCTACTGAGTTGCAATTAGTTGACATTTTCACTAAGGAATTGTTTAGCACCCCAAAATTTTCCCATCTATTCTTTTGGTTCTTGGCTTATGTTTCATTGCATCTCATATTAATTTTTGCATAGAATTGTTCTCGACAAGGATGAAGGCATCATGGTTTGCTTCTCAAGTTAGGAGGAGCATGTTTCTTCAACCTCAAGCAAGGTTTTTTATTGACTTTATGGTATTCTTAAGCTCCCAAAAGTCTCTAGTCATCAAATATGACTCAAGGTAACATCATTTCTAGATCATATGTGGTTCACCATACCTTGGTTTGCAAGAAATCATCAAGGGATGCAAGTTTGGTTCAAGGTGTTAGACCTAATTTAGCAAGTTGTGGATGCTATTATCAAATGGGCATAACTTCTTCAATTTTCAATATCTTTGAGGTGGTTCTTTTTCTAATGAACTCTTATCATCATCCCTAACAAGTTCTCTTTGTAAGGAAAGATCAAATTATGCTTGGAAAGTCATCAAAAGTTTGAAGACATTATAGGTCATTTTGAATTTTGGAAGGATTTTCTAGTCAACTTCAAAAGATCATAACTTGGTCAATTTTCATAATTTGAAGCCCTTTCTTTTAATAAAATGAACTTTAATATGTCCTCTACAACTTTTATTCAAGGTGGAAGTGTCAAAAACTCATGGAAGGTCTTGATTTTTGTCAAAATATTATAGGTCACTTTTGATCTCTAAAAAGACTTGAAAAATTTTCTAAGTGTTTTACAATTTTGAACCTTTTCATAGAGGCTACTTTGAAGGATCGTATCTCTCAACTCATATTTAAAAATCAATACTTTTTTTTCACATTGCAAAATTGGCATCATCCTCTATCCAATGCAAGAAGAAGCATCTAAAAATGCCTCCTACATTGTGAGCACCATGGTTGCATAGTTTGAATTTCAAAGCTGAAAATCCACTTCAAGTCTGAATTGAAATTGTTTGAATTGACCTCTAATAATAATATTAATACATGAATTCAATTTAAACATGACTAATAAACTTGCTTGGGTTGATTAGAGCCTTGAAACGCAAGGTTTGAGTGAGTTTTAGTAGTTTTCAAGTCACACTTTGCTCATGCTGCATGTGTGCATGAATTCACCTCAGTTCACATTATTCACACTCCCTCTTCATTCAGAAAGCTTCCCCTATAAATAAGGGACTCATTCCACTCATTTCGCTTTGATAGCCAGAATCACCCTACTGAGATCCCATTTGAACTCTTAAGCTTGAACTTCGAATTTTCATTTCCACACCTTAAACACTCAAATTCTCCATTCAGTTAGCTTCACCAACATTCAGTGAAGCCAACCAACTCAAGAACTTGAAGGATCATTGCCTAAATTAATCTAGGGAACTCCATTTTCAGAGCTTTGAAGTTGAACTTCAACAGGTACAATTCTTAACCATTTCAACTCAAATTTGTTACTAAGATGTAGTCCTTGATGTGTTAATGTTGTTAGGATTGTTAGACTTTGGTTTTGGTGGAGTTTTGTTGCTTAATTTTCAAATCTGTGTTTGCTTTTCTTTTTGGTTTTTTCAAATCGAGTGAGCTATGGTTTAAAGAAATATGGCGCGATGATATGGTTGAAATCGTCTTGAAAAGACACATCAAATGAAACCACAATGAGCTCCAATGGTTATGGTTTGAAGGATCCACGAATTTCTGCATTCTCTGAGATTTTTCAGTGGCTGGAGGTTAAAGATGATGATCTCACCGTCCATCATGCCACTTGTTCTAATCTCGTGGATTTGACTTTTGCTGGTTGGAAATGATGAGTTTGACTCAGATCCACCGTGGATACGTGCTTTATGGCCTTTAGATCTGACACGTCGTTTAATGAAGCTTGATCCAACGCATCTTGTTTTTTCTGTTTTATTTTCCTTTTCTAATTTATTTTTAAATTCATTTTATTTTCAGAAATTCAGAAAATTCATTTTTAATTAGAAAAAGACCAAAATAATTTTTAAAATTTCCTTTTATTTTTATCTTTCTGGTTTTTATTTTTGTGCATTTTTATTTTTCCATTTGCTAATTTTCTTGAATTTTAATTTGTTTGAGCCAATTTTAATTAGTTTAAAATTATTTTTAGACATTTTAAAATTATAAGAAAAATATTATATGATCCTATGATGGTTTTCAACCTATGGTGATTTTATTGGGTGTTTATTTATGGTTTTTCTATTTTCCATGTATATTTGTTTTATTTGGTTAATTTTAATTGGTTTAAAATTATTTTTGAGCCATTTAAAACTATGAGGAAATTAGCATATGATCCTATGATGGCTTCTGACCTATGGTGATGTTCTTGAACTTTTGTTTGTGGTATAACTATTTTCCATCCTTTTTTTAGGTTTTATTTGCCTTTTTATTTTGTTTTTTAATGGATTTTAAATTGCAAATTGAGGTGGTGTGTTTTTATTCATGTTTGAGTGATTTTCTGTCATTCTTCTCTTCTTGTGAAGTTTTGATGCTTGCTTGATTGTAGTTTTCTTTTATGGTTGATGTTTGATTCTCCTTGAGGCATGTTTGGTTTCCGCTTGTTTGATTTCATCTGTATGATCTCACTTGTGTGTTCATGTTTGAATGTTGAACTTGTTTGATCATGTGGTTTTTGTGATCCCTTTTTGCTCATGTCATGTTCATATGATTTGCCTTTGGGATGTTTGCTTTGCACTTGTTTGTATCCATGATTGTATGGTATTTCCTTGTATATAAATGGTATGCATGACTTTGTTGCTTTGTGTCATACCCCAAATTTTTCCTATCTGTTTTAATTTTTCACTATGTCCGACTTTATTTTCAATTTGCATCGCTTGTACGGCGTAACATATTTTTCAGCGAAAATAAACTAATTTTTCAAGCACCTTTGTCGCCCGATCTTTTGTCATTAATACTCATTTTATTTTCGTCAAAATGTCTAGAATAATTAATGTTTTTTTATGCTTGCATTTTATTTTTTTAGCATATTTAATTGATAAATGGTGAATTTTCAAATTTCTTTTCATTTTAGCCCAATGAAAGCATGACACGTGGCATCTTTTATTTATTATTATTTTTGTTTTATAATTTTATTTTAAGATAATGTTAATAATATATATGTTAATAATATAAATGTAATATAATATAATAATAGAATTCTCAAATACAATTTCAATAAAAGATGAAAAGGGGGTTAGAATCGAGTCTTTGATTCGTCTTCTCAATTATTTGGGCCCGAGGAGCCTTTCTTAAGCTTTGAGTAATTGTCATTCAATCAACTTGGTCAAACCCTATCCAATTCCTTTCGCAATTAAGGTTGAAAAAGAGAGGGAGTCAATCCTTTGACTCACTTTTCCGATTACTTGGGTCCGAGAAATCTTTCTTAAGCTTCAGGTAATCGTCACCTCTAGTTAACCATCTGATACATCTAACTCTCTTTTCTTGCCCCCGTGCAGCTGAAACCCTAAAACCTATTCAAATATATTCTCTTTTCTAAACCAAAATACTTAACACATCAAATTCTTTTCCTCGCCCTTGTGTGATCCATAACTTAAATAACTCTTCCCAAAGAACGTTATTTAGTCCCTTCTTCCGCGTATACAAACTCGTGCTTCAGCCTCCCCTAGCGAGTAGACAAGCTAACATTTAACAGTTAGAATGCAACCTAAACTCCCGTTCGACTTAAATACATTCTTCCCAAAGAACATTGTTTAGTCCCTTCTTTCGCGTATACAAACTCGTGCTTCAGCCTCCCCTAGCGAGCAGACAAGCCAATGTTTAGTAGTTAGAATGCAACTTAAACACTCGTTCATTTACAAACCCTTTACCGTAGTTGTCTGAACTACAGACGCTCTGATTCTCTTCTGAATGTAAGATACGTAGGCACAAGATTGCAATAATCTTGGCAAGCACATTTCCACACATTTCCACAATTCCCTCCTTTTCTCGTAGTCCCACGAACTACGATGCTTAGACTTTCCCATTGCACAAGGGAGTACGTAGGCACAAGGGCCCTAATCCTTGGCGATCACCCTAATATAAAAACCATCAATTTCCCCTTAGTAAACAATTCTTTAGAAGATAAAAAAACAAGCGTAGTTAAACTACTCTTACGAATCGAATCAAGAGGTTCACGTTGAGTACAACAGACGTAGAGGACGTTAATACCTTCCCTTTGTGTAACCGAACCCCAAACCTAGAATTTGGTTGCGATGACCATGTTCTTATCTCTTTAAAGGTTTTATTGATATTTTCCTATTCCTTCCTTGGAATGAATAAAGTTAGGTGGCAACTCTGTTTCGAATGTTTTTTCCGCGTCCATCGTGAGCATTGTATTTTTCGAGGTACGACACTTTGTGCCTTCTCTTTGATCATTGGTATGCTTTAGGTATGATATGTTGTGCTTGCTGCCCTACCATATTTTTTGTACCATTTGGCTTCATCTCATCTTGCTTTGTATTGGTGAACGTTTGATGTTTGTTTGATGATGATGCTTGCTTTGCTTGAGTTTGAAATGAATGTGTTTGTTGTCTTTATTTTGGTTTAATATTGACTTCTTATTTGTTCATTTTTCTTTCTTTTACTTTCTTCTTCATTCTATTTCTTTTCTTTTTAGAATTTGTTTAAGTTTCATTCTTGTTTTCATTTGAGATTGAATTGATTGGTGTCTACTCGTGCTTGCTCACATGATCCCTTAGGATTCCTAGTCCCCCAGTTTAAGATGGAAGTAGGAGAGACATTAGGCTTTCAATCCTTTGTATGATAAAAATTAGGATAGTATCCTTTACCTCAAATTTAGTTCCATCATTTATATGATAACATTAGGTAGACTTCCTTTTCATCCTAACCTTAGGACCATTTTGCATGATAACATTAGGTTTTTCTCCAGTTTCCCTTTAGTGTTTTTCTTTGTGTATTCTCTTCTCATCTCAAACAATCTTAAGACACTTGATAAAGAATGGTGAACATTGTCTGCCGCGAGGCTTAAGTACATGGGAAATGATGAGTATAGGGTTTATCCTCACTTATCTAGAGTGTTTAGTGTATGCCCTTTGGGCGATATGTGACGCATTCGATCTTATGTCATAGTCTTTAGTACAACATGAATCTCAAACCATTTTAATTCACTTCATTAAAACTTACAAACCAAATTCAAACCTTTTTGTCCTTCGGGATTGTTTTTTCAAATCATTTTCAGAAAAGAGCACGTTACTTTTTCGTTCTATCGCAAACAAGAATCGACCCTAACTGCTAGAATATGAACTTAACATCGCTCATAAAAAAAAACTTAACAAACCAGTGGTCTAGTTTCCTGAACTACGTTTGCTCTGATTTCTCATACCAGATGAGGATACGTGGGCACAAGATGGTGATGTCTTAGCGATCAACCTTCCCCCTTTCACCCGTAGTTTTCTGAACTGCGTTGACTCTGACTTTTCCATTGCCCGATGGAATACGTAGGCATATGGCGGCGATGTCCTATCGAGTCTCCTTTTTCTTTTTCATACCTCGTTTAGCATTAGCTTTTAGATAACTCACGCCTTTTGATAAATAAAAAGCGTGGATCTTATTTAGTACAACGAACATGAGGGGTGCTCATACCTTCCCCTTGCGTAACCGACTCCCGAACCCAAGATTTGGCTACGATGACCTTGTCTTTCCCCGTTCTTTTAGGTTTTCTTCTATCGTTTCCTTTCCTTCTCTTTGGGATAAATAACGTTCGGTGGCGACTCTTCTGTTTGTTTCTGCCAGCCTTTTCGCAGTTGTGGCACATTGGATGTTAATCAATTTGAATTATTAAGGGGTAAACTTGGAATTTACGTATCTGAAGAATTATAACAGTTAATGCAGTGTGGGAAATGTAATCATGTTGCCTTATTTTCAGCACAATTAGAGCTTGCTTATAAAAATAAATCATTGCACTATAACCTAATCATCCTTCCCACAATATTTTGACACAATTCGTGTTTGGTTTGTACTAAATATTTCTAGTTCGTGATTATGCTAGTTTAATATTTGTCATATTCTGGCTAAAAACGGGGAGTATAATGGTAAAGTATCTACTGCTGATGTTGCGTTTCCTAAGGGGGCGTAGTTGCCGATTGTTTGCTATTGTCTGGTTTTTGGTTAAGGGAAACATGATTTGTTTGAAGCTAACATCCTGATTGTGTTACTGCTAACATCTAACATCCTAAATGAGCATGATATGATGATATTTTACCCGATGTCTTAACATCTGGTTAATATGTTTTATGTTGTGTATGTTTCTTATGTAGTGTGTTTTCTCTAGAAATCTAATCATAGAAGGTTTTAGCCAAAACTTGCAAAATGGGGAGATTATAAGTTATGTGTTGGCTATATTTTTGCTAAAATAAGATGTTGCAGTTATGTGTTGTGCAAAATGTCTTGACATGTGAGTTAAGCATATTAGTAGGTTGGGGTTTCAGGCGCTGCTGAGTTCCAGTTCATGATGTCAAAACTGATGTTCTGACATGTTACTATAGAACTAAACAATATTCAGTTTAGAATGTTGTGATTTGTTTGTTACGCTTTATGTGTTATTCTTTGTGTGTTTCTAATGAGAGATTGTTGGCGAAAATTATGGTGGAGTTTTTATTTGAATCAAAAGTGTTATGCAGCATTTTCAGTGGACCTAAATGTGGAATCGTTTGTTGTTATTTTCGTGGCTATAATTGTGAGAAGTATTGAAGAGTGATTTAATAAGATTCAATTAACTATGATTTGTTTTCTTTAATATTGCCCAAGCCCATGAAGATTGTTCTCTATATAAAAACCTGTCAATCCTATTGAAGACTAGCGAAGCTAGGGTTAATGCGCGTTATTGCTTAAGTTTTAAGGGTATTAGTATTATGTGTGTTTTGTTAATTGTGAGCCATTCAATCATCTTCTGGATGCTTGAACTAGACTAAGTGTGTTATGCTGTAAGTGTCCATTATAAGCTTTTAAGCAAGAATGTAGTGTCCTTGATTGAAGCTTTTAAGCAAAATCACGTATTGTCCTTGAAGTGTGTCTTCTTTTGATTTATTGTTAAGTCTATCACTGCTATTATGATTGAAGGAAGTGAAAGGAGTCTCATATTTAAGAGAGTCATAGGTAGAGGTTGCATTGGGTAGGAATTAAGTGAGAAGTCATAAAATGGGATTGTTTAGCTTTGAATTAATACTACTAATAGTGGATTTCCTCCCTGGCTTGGTAGCCCCTAGACGTAGGTGACGTTGCACCAAACTGGGTTAACAATTGCTTGGGTTATTTACTGCTTTCTTATTATGTGAATTCCTTGTTCTTTATTTAATATCAGATCAAATATTATTATCGTGATATCATTTTCGACATCTCATATCTGAAACCAAAATTTCAATTCCTGAAGAACCGATCATCACTATCGATACTCCGGTAGATGACCTGTCAGTTTTGTGTGAAACCATTATTGACTTCTAAAATCTTAAAGATAATGGTCTTGATTTTACTGGAATGCTGGAATTCCAAGGCTGGAATACTTTCTTCTAAAGGATAAACGATCTTATTTACCCATTCCTTGTCAAACAGTTTTGGATTCATGCTATGCCTGAAAAGGAGAAGATTATTTCCTACATTTTTGGCAGAAAATTTGAGAATATGAAGAATATTGTCACTAATTTGATTACTCATGATGGTAAGGGAAAAAAGGTTTACAACATCAAAATTGATCGTAAAAGAGAAGCAATGGTGGCTTCAACAATCTTCAAAGAAGGAATTGTGATTGAGGAAGGAAAAAGTCCCAGTGCTAAGGGTTTGAAGGATACCTTAAGGGTATGGTTCAAGATTATTCTGAGTAGAGAGGAAAGTCAGATGATAGTTAGCGGGAACGTTAATCATTTTTATTTTAACATTTTTAGGTTATAAATTTAGCTTAAAGAAAGAAAAATTTAGGAGTAATGGAAAATTAATTTTAATTTTTATGTTTTAAAAGGTTAGTAATTTATTTTAAAAAAAATTAATTTATTTAAAAAAGATTTTCAATTTTAGGAGAAAAAGTTCATTTGGTCACCATTTTTTAAAAGAAACTTTTAGAATTAAATCTCTTAATATGAAAATTAAAATTTTAAATTTTTAATCAAGCTCTAAAATTCAATTTTAAATTAACTAAGTTCTTACTAACAAGGATTTAAAATTAAGTTTTATAAAAAAAAAAAATTTAATCTAAAAACTGTTATTTTTGAATTAAGTCTTTTTTTTTTTTAAATTAGTTTTAACTTAAGGTTTTATAAAAATGAGTTTTAACTCTAAAAAAAAATTAATTATGGTAAGTTTTAATCTATATAAAAAAAATCTTAGTTTCCTTTTTTTAGTTAGTTTCTAAATTAAAAAGTTTCAAATTTGAATTTTAAAATAAATATTTTATTAAAAAAATTTAATTCTAAAAAAAAGGTCTTGCTTTAATCCTAAGTTCTAAAAGAAGTTTAAGTTTTGTTTTTAAAAATTGGCTTAAAAAATCTAATTATGTCTTTTTAGAAAATGGATTTTTTATTTAGTGTCTTTAAATTAGCTGCTAAAATGTTTTTCTTTATGTTAGGTTATTCAGAACGTTTTTCTTACTATTATGTTATTCAAAACGTTTTTCTATATTAAGTTACTTTAAAATAGCTGCTAAAAGAAAACGAAATAAGAAAAGCAACAATAATCTAATAATAATAATAATAATAATAATAATAATAATAATAATAATAATAATAATATAAAGCAAAAAAATGAAAGGGGTAGTCAGTTTTGCTGCATGTTTTTCATTTTCACATCTTTTTCTTCCTCTTCCTTGAGGTGCGGCGGCAGGTTCCATGGACGAATTTTGCGAAGCTTCTCATTTTCTTCTTCTGGTCCGTTCTCTTTTCTTTCTTTTTGCAACACCTGAAAAACATGAAAAAAAGAGATCCAATAATGCAGTCCTTACCGTTTTGTTTTGATACCGGTTGTTCGCTGTTAGATGATGGCCGCTGGTTGCGCTCGGCTGGTGATTGAGACCTTATGGTTTCCGCCGCCGCCTTTCGGGTTTTGGGTTCCTTTTTTCTGATGATGATGATGGTGATGAACCCTATTAGGGTTCCTGCATCCTTTCTCTTGAACCCTCCTTTTTTTTGATAAATGGTGATGAACCAATATTTTATATTGTCGCCTCCCCACCCCCACTAATGCGTTCTTGATGTTTCTTATATTTTGATCTGAGTTTTATGGGCTTGCTGGATCCATTGATTTTATGTGGAAATGTTGCTTCGTTTGTTGTTGGGATCTGCGAAATCCAGGACTGTTCTTCAGGATTTTGTGGCTTGATCTTGTTGTATTTACGTTTCCTTATGATTTGTTAGTATTTGGTTCACAATTTTTGGGCTTATTTGTTGTTGTTTGCTGCGGAATCGACGGAGATTTTCTGGAACAGAGTTATGGTTGGTTGTTGCCTTGTTGTTGTAATTTTCATGAAAAAATTCGTTCTTGATCCATTATGGGTTCAGAAATTGTTGGAACATTGTGTTAGTGGGCTGTTTGGCAAAAACATTTTGAATAAGTACTTTTTCCCAAAAGCACTTATTTTCAGAATCACTTTTCTGGAAAAATCACTTTTTTTTACAAATAATTTTTCCTCTCTCTCTTGGAACCAAAAGATGAACAAATATTGCCTGATTTGTCACGGTCGGAAAATAAGTCGGGAGCTAGCGGCAAAACATTATGTTGCCCTCCCGACGTACCCGATGATGACACTTGATCTGAGGGTATTGGAACCAATGAAACCACTTTTAATTCTAACCGTTAAAAATTGTCTGTTTTGCCGTTGATTTTGTAGGTTCGGAGAAAACAAATTGGAATCGAAGAATTGAAGATCAAACCGACTTTAGAAAAAATATTAGGAAAATTTAGATTTTAGGAATTAAAATTGTAATTTAATTTCCCTTGCAATTAAAACAATTGTAATTCCCTTTGTAATTAAATAAAAAAAGGAATCTATATAAATAAATTCAATTCCTTAATTTATTCTTCCAATCAATTTCCCCCCGATTAAATTTCCAAATAGCAATCTCTGATTAAATTCTTCGAATAATCTCTCTAAATAATTCATCCGCTTAACTCAAACGAATGGATTAAATCTATCCGATTAACTCCTCCAAATACCTTCGTCCATATGAAATCGTCTAACTAAATTTATCCAAATAAAATCATCTGCTTAAATCCATACAAATAAATTCAACTGATTTCATTTACCCGACTAATCCGTCCGATTTAAGCCAAACTAAACTCATTCAAATAAATTCAAAATAAACTCATCCGAATAACTTCACTTGACCGTTGAGCAGCAGAAAGCGGGAAAATGTGCGTCTGTTAAAATAAATTCCTCAGAGCAAATTCTCGTACCGATTTTAACCTGAACCCATTGGTATCTTCTGACTAAATCTCTGCTCTGAATAAAAATGTATTGTATCGCAACTTAACGACCATTTTGCCCTTCACCAAATAAATTGCACACAGTGTGATTTTTCTTGCAAAACCAACAGACTGAGCAAACCAGTTAGCGGTTAGATAGAATGCAATGCAGAATGAGATGACAATGCGAAATGAACCGATTAATCTAAAGGGTAAAATTTGAGGTTGTTACAGTTGCCCCTATTTAAATAGCTTCACCGAATGATTTGAGTGACGGAGACTCGAGAAATCATGGTGAAAGAGATTTAAATACAGAGAACCAAAAATTTTGCCCTAAGATGCAGTGGCCTGCAATGCTATGGATAAACGAAACGAACTATAATGCTAACAATGTTATGAGTCTAATATGATGTGTGTAACGGAATGATAAATGCAATAAGGCATACGACGCGACGACACAGGGGACGGACGCGACAAACACAAACCACCACTAGGGAAATACGACGCACAGGGGAAATAAAGTGTGGTCAACTGGTGCGAGCACGACCAATGGTCATTTTAGAAGGAACAGTAAGAATGGGATCCTCAATGGAGATGACACCAGCGAGACGGCCTCCATTGGGGAATATATGAAAGTACTGTTCAGCGGACTCAGGCATGACCGGTTGGCACTCTAGGATGACAAGGTAACACAGGATCCACACGCCGGTAGGATCAGGTAAACAACAAGTGCTGGAGTTTTCAGGATATTCAGGAATCATTGGGAAATATACAGGGAGAAACAAACATCAGAAACATTCGGAAGAACATCGAATGAACTCTGAAACACACCAGAGACACTCGGAAAAACATCGAATAAACTCTGGGACAAAGAAACAAATTTCAGGGACATCCGGAAGAACATCAAATAAGCAACAAAGGAGTTCTGGAAGAACGTCAAAACCAAACTCAATCTGGAAAAACATCAGAAGGAGAAACGTACACGGAAAAACATCAGAAAGATTCTGGAAAAACATCAGAATCGAAGGGTATATCTGGAAAACCATCAGATAAGTTTTGGAAGAACGTCAGAACAAAGACTCGATCTGGAAAACCATCAGATAAGTTCTGGAAGAACATCAGAACAAAGACTCAATCTAGAAAACCATCATAAAGAGAAATAATTCCGGAAGAACATCGGATAAGAAATGTCATATCTGGAAGAACATCAGATAGACATGACAAAAATTGTTTGGTAGGTGCCAAGTAATTTGGAATTTGACCACAAGGTAAGACGCGGATAAAACACAGCCTTGGGAGAAATGCAAATGAGGATGAAACACTCATGATATACATATGTATAAGAATAATGCTATGATATATGATCAAATGCAAATGCAGATGCCGACGACAAGACTCGATTCTTCTGTTAAGATGAAAAGACTGGAAGATTGATTCTTCAACACAGAGATCATTTCATTCTTCTTGGAGACCAAAGATGTTACTATTGGGCGCATCTATGCCACACTGGTAAACCGTATCAAGTTGATGGTCCTTGTAGGACGGATGAAGACCTGCCTGGGGATCCTGATAAGTAAACTGCCTCAGACTAACTGTTTGTTGTAGATAAATTGATGATTGCTTCAACTTGTCTGATTCGTGAAAATGATTGTTTTACTATATCCTCTGAGGCTTGCCCCAGTCTGAGTCTTGAAAAAACTTTTGGATAAACCAAATAGGAGAAAACCTTGCCTTAAACAAA
The DNA here is from genome assembly GCA_963859935.3 of Lathyrus sativus. Lineage (NCBI taxonomy): Eukaryota > Viridiplantae > Streptophyta > Magnoliopsida > Fabales > Fabaceae > Lathyrus > Lathyrus sativus. The sequence continues at coordinate 677,152,316 of OZ012737.1, forward strand.
TTTTGAATTGATTCTTAGACAGGATGTAAAAGGAACTTGCCCCTGACAGGATCACCAGCTAAGTTTCTCGATTGTTTGAAAATTCCTTAGAGGAAATACAGTCCGCAAACGAAAATATTCATACAAACATGGTAATGCAAAGTTCATGCAACTTTTGAAACCAAAATCATTTCTGAAAAATAAATGAGTCGTTTGTCGGAACACGGTGGTTCAAGACGCTCAAAGTTTTAAAACAAAAATGTACAGCAAAAATAAATGATTCGCAAAGATCTTTTGGAGTCAGCTTACGTAACCTTGTTGTAGTATGCTTTCAAAAATAACCTTGCTTCAATTAGGTCTTTTGAGGGTTATAACATGGTCTAGTTCACAGTTTATGAAACAAAGGATAAAGGCTCAAAATTGATTTGTACCCACCCAATCTACGTGATAGTCTTCAGTCCTACGCTCAGTTAACTCATATTATGCATTTAGGTTCCTATAGGTTAGGAATTGCACTGATGGTAGCAAGGATAGTTCAAAAGTCAAAGGACCCATGAAAAGGCAGCCACTACTTCCCTATAACCTTTGTTTTTTTTTCATTGAGGACTTTCAAGATGAAGGGTTTAAAACTCCTCTTTGTATCATCCCTAAATTTTTCCTGGGCTGTTTCTTGTGAAGATTACAGTCAGCGGGATGCCCTAATTTTACCTAAGTCTCCTTCATAGGTTTTGACTTAGCGGGATTGTCTTATTTTCTTTTATTTTAAAGAAAGTGACTGCTTGAATTTAATGATTACGGTGAACCATCATCTACTTTTTGATTGGAAAACATCTTCGACACTTACTTTCTGTGTGCGAAGGAAAATTTGTGAACGAAAGGTGTATTGCGGGAACACAACCAAGTTAACTGAGAACTACCCATGCCCCAGGTTAAGATTGTGAGTTTTTTTTTTTGTAAAGAAAGAAACTCCAACTTCTAGGCTCGAAGGGGGTAACAAGGGAATAACTTCCTTATTTCTCCAGTATTTGGGTATTAAAACAATGTCTTACATCGTCAACAAAGTTTGGTTGAAAGCATACTGACAACAGTTATGGGTATAACGTTTTCATCATCCTCCCTCCAATCTTTACATATCAAAAATTTGAACAAGGAGTAAATATTTGAAAGACAAAGCGTAAAGATGCAAATAATAGATAAAATAAATTAAGTCAAAGTTGCAATGGTCAGTTCATTAATAAAAGTACAAACATAATTTGAAGGCAAACAACTAATAAAATAAGGAAAGTACAAACAACGAGAAACAAAAGCCTAGTGACTAAATCAGTACAAAATGAGTCCTCCTGTCTGAAACACAAATAATCCGCTAGGGTCAGGCCGAAGCTTCACTTTTGATGCACTGGCAAAGGATTTTTCTAGACATTTGGAAGATTATCCGTAAAATCAAGTATTCCATCTCTGACCAACTTGCGCACTCTAGCTTTCAGTGCAAAACAATGCTCCAAGTCGTGGCCTAGGGCACCCTCATGAAAAACGCACTGGAAATCAATCCTTAATCCAGCTGGAGGAGGATTGGGAGGAGGTGGTAAAGCCCTTGTGGTGATTAGCCCTCGTTGAACCAGGTAAGGGTATAATTTTGTGTATGTCATAGGAATAGGATCAAATTGATTCCTATTTCAATATTGATCTTGTCTAACAACTGGACGTTGAGGAGTCTGAGCTGGCTGTAGAGCAACAACATGATTATCAACAGGTTGAGGTCCATGGCGAGGCCTTCTTTATTCAATCATGACAACATTGGTCTTATCGTCCTTCCTCTTCTGGAAATTCCCATAGGATTCCTTTGCCCCACTAGAAGATTCGGCAGCTTTGGACATCTTACCATTTTTCAAACCTTCTTCTAACCTTTGGCCAATAATCACCAGATCGGTAAAGCTTGAAGAGACACTCTCGATCATCTTTTCCCAATAGAAAGGAGACAAAGTATCCATGAACATTCCTGTCAGTTCCTTCTCTGCTATAGGGGGTTCAACTTGGGAAGCTAACTTCCTCCAACGTTAAGCGTACTCCTTGAACGACTCTTTTTCCTTCTGAGACATAGTTTGAAGTTGACAGTGATCGGGATCCATGTCCAAATTGTATTTGTATTGCTTCATAAAAGCGTTTGCAAGATCCTGGAAGCAGTGGACGCTGTTATGCTCTAAGTTCATATACCATTTGAGAGAAGCACCACTCAAACTATCCTGAAAGCAATGAATGAGCAGCTTCTGATTGTTGGTGTAAGCTGCCATCTTTCGGAAGTACATGACTAGATGGGATCTTAGACATGAGTGACATTGATACTTCACAAACTCAGGAGTCTTGAATTTGGAAGGCAAAACAAGACCAGAAACTAGGCACATATTGTCTGCATCTACGTTGAAGAAATCAGTTCCCTCGACAGCTTAGAGTCTCTTATTTATGATCTGAAACTGTTCACGGGTAATCTCAGGCTCAACAAAATCTTCACGGTCTTCCCCTTGAGCACCGGCAATATTGTACTCATAGGGAGGATTTTCAAAGGGAGCTTGGACAGCCTAGTTAACAGTGTGGACTACAGGTCTAGTCTCGGTAAGGGTGGGAGCTTGAAAAACCGGTCTAACCAATTGTAGAAGCCGATGTAATAAGTGGAGAGTAGTTAGGAGGTAAACCAAACTCGGGCCAAGTAGATGGTGGCATTTGGACAGGAGGTGGATCAACACTTAAAACTTCCTGAATGACGGTCCTTTGAGGTGGCTCTCCTCTGGAAATCAGTACTTGAAGCATCTCGGTAAGCCTGGTCATGCCTGCTTTCAACTCATCGATCTTCATTCAGACTTCCGCATTATGTTCCTCTTGTTCTAACATTTGGCGTCTATAGTTATCTCTAGTATAATATTTGTGTCGAGGAATCAACTTGACGACTCAAAGAGACACTGGAAGACGAGAAAACTGAGAATGAGAAACCGGGGGAAAAAGCAATGCAAAGATGTGATGCTAATTCCATGCAATGGTTTCAAGAATTTCGACGGTCGATTTCAAATATTCCTTTTTACGAAAGTTGGAAAAAATTTTAGACTTTAAAATGTAAGGCTTTTCGAATTTGCAAAGGACTGTTGAATTCCTTGAAACTAAGAATGATATGATGCTTTATGGATGTCATGCACAAATACACATAAGCAAACAAAATCCTAGGTTAAAGGAACAATTAGTGGAGTCAAGGTCTACCCTTCCCAAAGGTATGTACTAAAGGTTAGTTGTACTTGCAGAACAAGGTTCTAAAGAGGTGCCCAAAGTCATCAGTTCATTTTTCAGATATCATCAATTTCCCGACTGACTCGGTGGTTAATACTATTCTCAATAGAACCTCTTTTTAATGTAGCATCGCGTAACAACTATTTTAAGATTACTCCCTCATAGTTCTCACACTACGTCCTAGATAAGGCCAAAGTGGTGTTAAGGTACTGCGGTCTGAGACAGCCTATGTCCCATTAGTGGAATTCTAATGAAACCTTATAAAAATACAGAAAAATTTGAAATTTTTAAAGGACAATACTTAATTATTTAAAAACATACTGTTTCACATACATATGCTTCAAATATATTTTACAGAGTTTGACACCGTTAAGACTAGCGGCCTTGCCACATAGATAAAACATAAAATAAAAGTACAGAAAGGAAACCAAAAAGAAAGCATACCAAAAGGGACCTCCTAAGTCCAACAAGACTGACACTTATACTGACTGTAGTAGTAGGGATGTGATTAGCGTTTGACAAAACACTAACAGCTCCCAATCTAGATGTTATAGTAACACATCTCCACGTCACTTCATATCCTTTCCTTCTGAGTTGTCGGGAAGTACGCAAGATTCGAGCTCATCGTCTGATCGTCATAAAATAATCCAAAATGCAAAACAAAAATGACACAGGGCTAAGATTCATGTACAAGTTTAAAAGTGGGAATGAATGTGTAAAATAATAATATATATGGAAACCATATTTATACAAACAAGCGTATCTTATACCCACAATTACATATACTTTATTTATTCTAATGCATCCCTGAACTATATGCTGACTCAGGCCACTAAACGCTGTCAATGATATCTATCCCATTTACCAAGATCAGATATCACTAGACCACATGCCACCAACGTACTCCCAATTACCAAGAGCTACGCCACCTAACTTCACATGGAGCCTAGGTGTTATAAGTCGATCGTCCCTGAGAATTCAGGCCAAGAACCTTGTCTTGCCTAGCATGCATAGATAATAATCCCCGTCGGGATTGCAGGCGACTGATCAACCTCGTGCGTCCCATACCGCACGGCGGTGGACTTACACATTCCTTAATGCAAGTCTATATGATCACTCACTCATCTTGTGGCAACTCTTAGCCATAAGTATTAAGTTAATAATGGGGAATTATCGTATCAACTTTTCAAGTTATACTTATTATCTAGATACTTAGGTTGAGTACCAAATCCATCCAATGTCTTGCCATATTTGATCTTTGTCCTTACATAATAAGTTCAGTTTGTATAATGGGTAATTGTATGGTTAACTTCCCAGGTAAGAGAGGTGGACTGTAAACGGCATAGTCGACCAAGTCTTTCCTTAGCCAGAACCCAACCAAATATAACTACTCATTGTATCCAACTTTCCTTATGTTAATGGGGATCAATTACTTAATATCTAGCAATGTTTTTCTCTCATTAACCGATTATTTCCTTAATCTATCAATCACAATCATTCAAGTATAAATAAAATAAACAATTATAAAATTAACCGAATAATGCAAGCACAATACAATACCAAATTGTCAAAGATTATTCCTATGATAATTAATTAAGGCCGGCGTAACCTCGCCTAGTGATTTGTGAAAATCATTATTTGAGAATAGGCTCTCCTTAATTATTTATCGCTAGTAGGGCTTAGGTCACCACTACACACATATATATTAAGTTATTTTACGCTAACCGTCCCAATCGTATACGAAATCTTGCCCCCACCTTTTGTTGAGTGTTGTTGAAAGTCCACAAGTGTTGTCTTCGATCTTTGCCAAGAACCTAATTTACGATAACCGTTGGATTGTACGAAATTTATGAAATAATTAGAATATAATTTATGGTTAATTGAACATAATCCCGTTATAACTTGAAATATTTATTTATTTAAATATATCATAATAACCTCCAAAATAATTATTAAATTCAAATATAAATTATATTATACCTCCTTTTGAATTTGTTTGTTTTAGAAAATTGTCAAGAGTATATTTCTAATAACATTTAAATTATAATAAAATTTGGGCATTATAACGACTTAAAATGGTAAAATTTATTTTGGACTTTATAAGTTCAATATATCGACGTCTGAACGGAATTTGCATAGAAAATTTAAAATAACCTTTATATAAATAACATAATTAAAATAATATAATTAAAATAAAATGGACATTATAACGGCTTACCGATTACTTATGAAAATGATTTGGGCAGAACTTTGACGTATAAAACTCCCTTGAAACTTTAGAAGAACTTTTACCACAAAATACTCTAAAGGTTACGAACCGATATCGTGGGAACTTCGATAACTAAAACTAATATTGCTATATGAAGAAATTAGAGAAGGAAAGAAGTAAAGAAGTAAGAAAGATGATTTGTGAATGAATGAATGAAAATGGGGTGGAAGAGACCCCTATTTATACTAGTTGTAAAATATTAAAATAACATAATTTATCATCTTTTGCCCATACCTTCCAACTTTTCAACTCTTGCTAGTAAATATGTCTCTATCAAATATTTACTAATCTTTCATCAATAGTGCTTTAGGTGTTCTAGTATGACTTTGTGAAAATAATTTATGACAAAGGTATGGGAGCTTGATTTCATGACATAATATTATGTAGGATATTAATAGAAAATGAGATATATATTTCTTTTATAAAAAGTAAAATGTTAATAATATTAATAATAATAAAAATAGTAAAAAGGATAGTTATTTGATATTTTTATTGTCTTAAGATTATTTTATTTATTAATTGGTTTATAGAGTAAAATGATAATATTCAAATAAAATAAAATCAATTAATAATAACAAAACAAGAACAACAATAATGATAATAATAATATGAATAATTAATTAACTTAAAGTTAAGGGTTTTAAGTACCAATTTAAATTTCAAAGTTTAGTTTATAAAATGAAACGATGATATTCAAATTGAAGAATAAAAGTAATAAATATAAAAAGTAATTAATTAATAAATTAATTATTATAAGTGTTAGTTTCAACATTTAATTTTTAATAACTAGCATTGTTAAAATCTCAAATCTAACTAGATATATTATTTAGTGTATGGAAAAATTAGGATGTTACATTACCACCCCCCTTAAAAGAAATTTCGTCCTCGAAATTTAGCGTACCTAAAACATATGTGGATACTTCTGACGCATGTCTTCTTCTCTTTCCCAAGTAGAATCACCAGTTACATCATCCCACACGACTCTAACCAATGGTATTTGCTTTCCACGAAGTTCTTTAATACGATGATCTAAGATCTTGACAGGTATAGCCTCATATTCCAAATTATCTCTAAGTTCCACAGTTTCAGGCTCAATGACATGTGAAGGGTCCGGATAATACTTCCTCAGTTGTGATACATGAAATACATCATGAAGATTAGACAAGTTTGGCGGCAAAGCAATGTGATACGCTACAGGTCCAATCCGCCGTAGAATTTGAAAAGGCCCGATAAACCTTGGTGTTAACTTCCTAGTTTTGATTGCTCGTGCAATTCCCGCCCTAGGAGTTACCCTAATGAACACGTGATCTCCTGCCTCGAACTCCAAAGGTCTTCTCCTCTTATCATTATAACTCTTTTGACGGTCCTGTGCTGCCTTCATTTTTTCTCTAATAAGTTTAACCTGATCTGTCGTTTGTTGCACGAATTCTGAACCCAATATTTTATTTTCTCCAACCTCATACCAACATAAAGGTGTACGACACTTTCTTCCGTATAATGCTTCATATGGAGCCATGCCGATACTTGAGTGAAAACTATTGTTGTAAGTAAACTCAATCAATGGTAAGAACTCGTCCCAACTTCCTTTGTGTTCAAGAGCACAAGCTCTCAACAAATCCTCTAACGATTGAATCGTCCTCTCAGACTGGCCATCCGTTTGGGGATGATAAGCTGAACTTAACCTCAGTTTTGTTCCTAACTCTAAATGCAACTGATGCCAAAAATTTGATGTGAATCTGGGATCTCTATCACTGACTATACTTGAAGGTATTCCATGCAATCTAACAATCTCCTTTACATATACCTGAGCTAGTCTCTCTAATTTAAACGTCTGGTTGATGGGAATGAAATGTGCACTCTTTGTCAACCTATCAATGATCACCCAAATTGCATCATGTTGTTTCTGAGTCTTAGGCAAAGCGGTTACAAAATCCATGGCTATTCCGTCCCACTTCCACTCTGGAATATCTAAAGGTTGTAGCAATCCGGCTGGCTTCTGATGTTCAATCTTTGCCTTCTGACATACCAAGCAACTTTGAACATATTCTGCTATATGTCTCTTCATTCCAACCCACCAAAACATTTTCTTCAAGTCTTGATACATCTTTGTGGCTCCTGGATGAAAACTCAACTTACTTTTGTGGCCCTCTTCCAAAATCAACTTTTGAATATCCTGATTTTGAGGTACACACAACCTTTCTTTAAACCTTAGGATTCCATCACTCCTTATGTTAAACTCTCCATTTTGACCATTTCTTATATTTTCCTTTATGCTCACTAGACGGTCATCAAGTTGTTGTTCATCTTTGATCCATTTCAGAAATTCATTAGACACGACAATAGCGCCTATGAATATACTTCCTTCATTGTGATGTACTCCTAAGTTTAAATCCACGAATTTGTCAATCAACTCTTCTTCCTTCAACATCATTGCAGATACATGAAGTTTCTTTCGACTCAAAGCGTCTGCTACAACATTGGCCTTTCCGGGATGATATTGCAACTCAAAATCATAGTCCTTCAAGAATTCCATCCAGCGCCTTTGTCTCATGTTTAAATCTTTCTGATCAAATAAATGCTTCAGGCTTTTGTGATCACTTAACACAGTGAACTTTGATCCATAAAGATAATGCCTCCAAATCTTTAAGGCAAACACAATTGCCGCTAACTCTAGGTCGTGAGTTGGGTAGTTCCTCTCATGCACCTTCAATTGTCTTGATGCATAAGCTATCACTTTCCTTTCTTGCATCAACACACACCCAAGACCTTGATATGACGCATCACAATACACATCAAAATTTCCTAATGGGTCTGGTAAGATGAGTATTGGTGATGAAGTCAATCTTTCCTTTAGCTTCTGAAAACTTTCTTCACACTCTTTAGTCCATTCAAAGTTTTTACCTTTCCTCGTTAACTGAGTCATGGGCAAAGCGATCTTTGAAAATCCTTCAATGAACCTCCGATAATATCCAGCTAGTCCAAGAAAACTTCGAATCTCGCCAACATTCTTTGGACTCTCCCACTTTGTTATTGCTTCGACTTTACTTGGGTCTACTGCAATACCTTCTTTACTAATTACATGACCAAGAAATTGTACCTCCTTCAACCAAAATTCACATTTCGAGAATTTCGCGTACAATTGAAGGTCCTTTAATATCTGTAGCACAATTCTCAAATGTTCTCTGTGCTCTACCTCATTCTTGGAATAAATCAGAATGTCATCAATGAAAACTACAACAAATTGATCTAAGTATGACCTAAAGATCCTATTCATGTAATCCATGAATACTGCTGGAGCATTAGTCAAACCAAATGGCATAACTAAGTACTCATAGTGTCCATAACGGGATCTAAAAGCTGTTTTTGGAATATCATCTTCCTTCACCCTGATCTGATGATATCCAGACTTCAAGTCAATCTTTGAGAATACTGATGCTCCTTTTAACTGATCCATCAAGTCGTCGATTCTAGGCAAAGGATACTTGTTTTTCACAGTGGCTTTATTGAGTTGTCTGTAATCCACACAAAGTCTAGAAGAACCATCCTTCTTCTTCACAAACAAGATTGGAGCTCCCCATGGCGATACACTTGGTCTAATAAATTCTTTCTCTAACATCTCGTCTAATTGTTTCTTTAACTCCGCAAGCTCTGAGGGTGACATTCGATAAGGAGATATAGAAATTGGTCCAGTTCCTGGAACCAAGTCTATAGAAAATTCCACTTCCCTAACCGGTGGTAAACCTGGAACTTCTTCTGGAAAGACTTCCGGGAATTCACAGACTACGGGAAAATTTTCCACACTAGGGGTTTCTCCTACTGACATGGAGAATAGCATCATAAAACTTTGAGTGAGGGTTTCAGCTTTGCTGATTTCTCCACTATCTTCTCCAAATGTAAAAATTTTCTCCTTGCATCTCAAGTTGACATCGTTGGCTGATAACCAATCCATTCCTAAGATGACATCTAGGTCTTGTAGCGGGAGTACCACAAGATCTACTAAGAATCTTCTATTTTCTAAGATTATTGGACAGTCTACACAGACTGAATAAGTTACCATTCTTTCTCCCGAGGGAGTTGTGATAGTCAACTTATAATCGTGATCAACAATTTCGAATCCCAAAAATTCAGCACAAGAGGTAGATATAAAAGAATGTGTAGCTCCTGAATCGAATAAAACTGATACCAACTTATCTCCAATTAAACACATACCTTGAATTAACCCAGCTGACTTTGAGATCTCAGCTCCTCTAATTGTAAATACTCTTCCTGTGGTTGGCTTATTTTGATTCTGAGGTCTCTGACCAACACTTGGGCCTCCATTTCTTGCTCTCCCTATGTTGTTATTGTTTATTAGGCCGCTCCTCTGGCCTGTTGGTTGACTTTGTCCTTGGGGACAATCTTTGAGAAAGTGGCCTTTCTGACCACAGCGAAAACAAGTTCCAATATTTCTATTTGGACAATCTTTGTTAAGATGTGCCCCTCCACAGCTGTAACACTTGAACATTAACCTTCTAGAATCCTGGTTATGATAAGGTGTAGGCCTTTGATATGGCCTACCCCCTCGTTGGATTCTTCCTCCGTGGCCTCGGTTAAAGTGGCCCTTGTGATTGTTGTTTTGGGTTGATCCTCCTGATCCATATTGATTCTTCCTATTGTCAATCCCTTCCAACTCCAGACACCTTTCTACTAGCTCACCAAAGCGCATAATATGCAGAGGTAAAACTGCCCTCTGGATATCATATTTCAATCCATCTTGATACTTTTCACACATCCATTCTTCCCTTGGATGCAAGCGGTAAAACTCAGAATACTTTAGCAAGGATTCAAACTTCCTAGTATATTCTCCCACCGTCATCACACCTTGACGTAGATTCTGAAATTCTCTCTCCTTCTCTTTCCTACATAACTTTGGAAAATACTTCCCCAAAAATTCTTCTTTGAACAAGGTCCAATTGATTTCTCTTCCTTCCTCTTCCAATAATCTATACTTTCCTCTCCACCAAGCTTCAGCATCGCCTGTCAGCATGAATGTTGCATAACCAACCCTTCTATTCTCTCTACAGTGAGTGAAAGAAAATATCTTCTCCATTTCTTGCAACCATTTCTCAGCACCCTCCGGATTAAAGTCACCACCAAACTGTGGTGGTTTTCCTTTCAGAAACGAGTTCAATCCTGTATCCTCATGCACCATTTCCCTTTGTTGTTGCTGAAAGAGTTGATGATCTCGAGTGATTTGCAGGATTTGAGCATTTTGTTGTGTTTGAACTAACACAGCTGCAGCAAGTTCACGAACATCTCGAGTGTCAGCTTGAGAGTTCGTTCCAGTTTGGGAATGATCTTCTCGTCCAATGGGAATGGTAGGTGCTCCTTCAGGAGTAACTTCATCACTCGCATTCCTACGTATACCTCTAGTAGTGCCTCTAGCAGCACTCCTACCACGCCTCGCACCTCTGACGTTCTGAACCATAACTTCCTGAAAAGGAATAGTTATTAGGTTCAATCATTCACAAGACATAAAGAACATAACAATTATGTATATTTATATCCCAATGAATGATTCATCGATAAGGATTTTTATCAAGTCTCCCACAGGCAAGGGATAATTGTGTCTAAAATGTTGAATTAATATCTTAAATATAACTAGAATTCAGGAAAACATAATCAACATTTAATGTATAAACAAAAATGTATCAATTTATTTAATAACAACGATTACAAAAATCGTGACCATGTCTCATTCAAAAACCTCTACTTGTAAACCAAGCTAAGACTAATAGTGGTAAAACTATAATTATCATTATTGCTACGAAATCTTTACCTAATTCTTCATGCTTGATGATACCAATAACAAACAAAATAATGACAAGAAGAGTGATGAATAAAAGAAAGGATTTAGCCATTTGAAAGGTATAGATAAATATTTAGGAATTGATATGAAAATAATGGATGGGTGTGAAGTATTTATAAAGTGAATTTTGTGAAGTGTCCGTTACGTTACCGTTGGGTTTGTGACCGTTGGGGAGGAAAAATAAAGTGTGCTAAATAAGTTTCCTAGACCATTATACTAGAAGGCTCTCAAGATGAAGACTCAATGCACAGAAGAAAAGTTATCATCCAGTTTGGAATCCAACTTGATACAGTCAGTATAATTCTAGACACTTACGGTCCGAGCTGAATCGACCAGCTCTGATACCATTAAATGAGACAGCCTATGTCCCATTAGTGGAATTCTAATGAAACCTTATAAAAATACAGAAAAATTTGAAATTTTTAAAGGACAATACTTAATTATTTAAAAACATACTGTTTCACATACATATGCTTCAAATATATTTTACAGAGTTTGACACCGTTAAGACTAGCGGCCTTGCCACATAGATAAAACATAAAATAAAAGTACAGAAAGGAAACCAAAAAGAAAGCATACCAAAAGGGACCTCCTAAGTCCAACAAGACTGACACTTATACTGACTGTAGTAGTAGGGATGTGATTAGCGTTTGACAAAACACTAACAGCTCCCAATCTAGATGTTATAGTAACACATCTCCACGTCACTTCATATCCTTTCCTTCTGAGTTGTCGGGAAGTACGCAAGATTCGAGCTCATCGTCTGATCGTCATAAAATAATCCAAAATGCAAAACAAAAATGACACAGGGCTAAGATTCATGTACAAGTTTAAAAGTGGGAATGAATGTGTAAAATAATAATATATATGGAAACCATATTTATACAAACAAGCGTATCTTATACCCACAATTACATATACTTTATTTATTCTAATGCATCCCTGAACTATATGCTGACTCAGGCCACTAAACGCTGTCAATGATATCTATCCCATTTACCAAGATCAGATATCACTAGACCACATGCCACCAACGTACTCCCAATTACCAAGAGCTACGCCACCTAACTTCACATGGAGCCTAGGTGTTATAAGTCGATCGTCCCTGAGAATTCAGGCCAAGAACCTTGTCTTGCCTAGCATGCATAGATAATAATCCCCGTCGGGATTGCAGGCGACTGATCAACCTCGTGCGTCCCATACCGCACGGCGGTGGACTTACACATTCCTTAATGCAAGTCTATATGATCACTCACTCATCTTGTGGCAACTCTTAGCCATAAGTATTAAGTTAATAATGGGGAATTATCGTATCAACTTTTCAAGTTATACTTATTATCTAGATACTTAGGTTGAGTACCAAATCCATCCAATGTCTTGCCATATTTGATCTTTGTCCTTACATAATAAGTTCAGTTTGTATAATGGGTAATTGTATGGTTAACTTCCCAGGTAAGAGAGGTGGACTGTAAACGGCATAGTCGACCAAGTCTTTCCTTAGCCAGAACCCAACCAAATATAACTACTCATTGTATCCAACTTTCCTTATGTTAATGGGGATCAATTACTTAATATCTAGCAATGTTTTTCTCTCATTAACCGATTATTTCCTTAATCTATCAATCACAATCATTCAAGTATAAATAAAATAAACAATTATAAAATTAACCGAATAATGCAAGCACAATACAATACCAAATTGTCAAAGATTATTCCTATGATAATTAATTAAGGCCGGCGTAACCTCGCCTAGTGATTTGTGAAAATCATTATTTGAGAATAGGCTCTCCTTAATTATTTATCGCTAGTAGGGCTTAGGTCACCACTACACACATATATATTAAGTTATTTTACGCTAACCGTCCCAATCGTATACGAAATCTTGCCCCCACCTTTTGTTGAGTGTTGTTGAAAGTCCACAAGTGTTGTCTTCGATCTTTGCCAAGAACCTAATTTACGATAACCGTTGGATTGTACGAAATTTATGAAATAATTAGAATATAATTTATGGTTAATTGAACATAATCCCGTTATAACTTGAAATATTTATTTATTTAAATATATCATAATAACCTCCAAAATAATTATTAAATTCAAATATAAATTATATTATACCTCCTTTTGAATTTGTTTGTTTTAGAAAATTGTCAAGAGTATATTTCTAATAACATTTAAATTATAATAAAATTTGGGCATTATAACGACTTAAAATGGTAAAATTTATTTTGGACTTTATAAGTTCAATATATCGACGTCTGAACGGAATTTGCATAGAAAATTTAAAATAACCTTTATATAAATAACATAATTAAAATAATATAATTAAAATAAAATGGACATTATAACGGCTTACCGATTACTTATGAAAATGATTTGGGCAGAACTTTGACGTATAAAACTCCCTTGAAACTTTAGAAGAACTTTTACCACAAAATACTCTAAAGGTTACGAACCGATATCGTGGGAACTTCGATAACTAAAACTAATATTGCTATATGAAGAAATTAGAGAAGGAAAGAAGTAAAGAAGTAAGAAAGATGATTTGTGAATGAATGAATGAAAATGGGGTGGAAGAGACCCCTATTTATACTAGTTGTAAAATATTAAAATAACATAATTTATCATCTTTTGCCCATACCTTCCAACTTTTCAACTCTTGCTAGTAAATATGTCTCTATCAAATATTTACTAATCTTTCATCAATAGTGCTTTAGGTGTTCTAGTATGACTTTGTGAAAATAATTTATGACAAAGGTATGGGAGCTTGATTTCATGACATAATATTATGTAGGATATTAATAGAAAATGAGATATATATTTCTTTTATAAAAAGTAAAATGTTAATAATATTAATAATAATAAAAATAGTAAAAAGGATAGTTATTTGATATTTTTATTGTCTTAAGATTATTTTATTTATTAATTGGTTTATAGAGTAAAATGATAATATTCAAATAAAATAAAATCAATTAATAATAACAAAACAAGAACAACAATAATGATAATAATAATATGAATAATTAATTAACTTAAAGTTAAGGGTTTTAAGTACCAATTTAAATTTCAAAGTTTAGTTTATAAAATGAAACGATGATATTCAAATTGAAGAATAAAAGTAATAAATATAAAAAGTAATTAATTAATAAATTAATTATTATAAGTGTTAGTTTCAACATTTAATTTTTAATAACTAGCATTGTTAAAATCTCAAATCTAACTAGATATATTATTTAGTGTATGGAAAAATTAGGATGTTACACGGTCCCTAGTATCGCAGACTCCTAGCCGAAAATAGTAAGGATTTTCACGACTATACTCGTTCAACCGAACCATTTTCGAGAGGGTCTCAACTGAGCGGTGATTCTCAAGTTAGCTTGGTCGGGACTCACTCCCTATAAGCCTCGTCGAATATATCACCATCCTATAATAGTGTCACTCAAGTCCGGGTGTAACACTTATCTCATAATAAAGATACCCCAAGCAAGGTACAAGATATATATATATATATATATATATATATATATATATATATATATATATATATATATATATATATATATATATACAAGCAACAAATAATGAAACAAATAGTAAAAATAATAAACAAGGTAGGGATAACCCTCAAAAGCTAGGACTTCCCCAGTGAAGTCGCCATTTTCTGTTGCGGTGAGAATAAGATATCAAATTATTAATTAATTTGAATTGCATCTTTAGTTTACAACCGGTCTTTAATTTATCCAAAGGAAAGGTCAAAGAAAAGGAAAAACCTAATTTTGCATTGTAAGCACAATGCGGGGAGAGATCTAGAGTTCGGGGGTTGGTTAAGCTTAGGGAAGGTATTAGCACCCTAAACTTCTGTAGTACTCTACAGGAACCCTTTATTTAAGTTTTATATTTAATTTATTATTTGCTTGAGGTATATGTGTTAAGGGTTAAGGTGACAGAGATACCTAAGGGTTAGTCCTAAGTTTACTCGCCAAGACTCGCATCTTGTGCCTACGTATCCGAGGTAGGGGATGAAATTAGTAACCGTAGTTCCCCTCGAAAGGGAGGTTAGAAATGTCTTAACTGTGGTCAAGGTTTCAGTGGAGAATAAATGATTCTTAAAGGAAACGCTTACGTAGAGTGCGACGACTCCTATTTCTATGTTTGAAAATAGTTTAATTGAAAAAAGGTAAACTAGGTATTCCGCGGCGGAAAACCCTAAAACGGAGCGTGGCGACTCCTTGACCTAATGCTAAGGTAAATGGTGTTTCGGTCCATGGCGGGTCGCCTAGGCAATTAAAGTTTGAATGGGTCAAAGGCGAGGACTATTGACTCGGCTCTAAAACGGCTAGACCTAATCCTTTGGAAGGACGTTAACAGTAAATAATGCAGATGATACGCCATTACATGGCGGAATTGAAATAGATGAAAATATGAAAACAGTAAGAAAAGTGCAATGCGACAATTACTCGCGTAAATTACAAAAAAAATGAAAATAAAGCGATGATGTACTCGCATAATTTACAACCAAAAGAACGAAAATATGGCCAAACATGAAATTAGTAACCAAGTGCAAACAGAAGAGAGGAAAGTCAGATGATAATTAGCGGGAACGTTAATCATTTTTATTTTAGCATTTTTAGGTTATAAATTTAGCTTTAAGAAAGAAAAATTTAGGAGTAATGGAAAATTGATTTTAATTTTTATGTTTTAAAAGGTTAGTAACTTATTAAAAAAAAAAATTATTTAAAAAAGATTTTCAATTTTGGGAGAAAAAGTTCATTTGGTCACCATTTTTTAAAAGAAACTTTTAGAATTGAATCTCTTAATATGAAAATTAAAAATTTAAGTCTTTAATCAAGCTCTAAAATTCAATTTTAAATTAACTAAATTCTTACTAACAAGGGTTTAAAATTAAGTTTTATAAAAAAAAATTAATTTAAAAACTGTTATTTTTGAATTAAGTCTTTTTTTTAAAAATTAGTTTTAACTTAAGGTTTTATTAAAATTAGTTTTTACTTTTAAAAAAAAGTAATTATGGTAAGTTTTAATCTATATAAAAAAATCTTAGTTTCCTTTTCACATCTTCTTCTTCCTCTTCCTTGAGGTGCGGCGGCAGGTTCCATGGACAAATTTTGGGAAGCTTCTCCTTTTCTTCTTCTGTTCCGTTCTCTTTTCCTTCTTTTTGCAACACCTGAAAAACATGAAAAAAAGAGATCCAATGATGCAGTCCTTACCGTTTCATTTTGATACCAGTTGTTCGCTGTTAGATGATGGCCGCTGGTTGCGCTCGGCTAGTGATTGAGACCTTATGGTTTCCACTGTCGCATTCTGGGTTTTGGGTTCCTTTTTTCTAATGATGATGATGGTGATGAACCCTTTTAGGGTTCCTGCATCCTTTCGCTTGACCCCTCCTTTTTTTGATAAATGGTGATGAGTCGATATTTTATATTGTCGCCTCCCCCCCCCCCCCCAACTGATGCGTTCTTGATGTTTCTTATATATTGATATGAGTTTTATAGGCTTGCTGGATCCATTGATTTTGTGCGGAAATGTTGCTTTGTTTGTTGCTGGATCTGCGAAATCCATGGCTGTTCTTTAGGATTTTGTGGCTTGATTTGTTGCGTTTATGTTTCCTTATGATTTGTTAATATTTGGTTCGCGATTTTTGGGCTTATTTGTTGTTGTTTGCTGCGGATTCGACGGAGATTTTCTGGAACAGTGTTATGGTTGGTTGTTGCCTTGTTGCAATTTTCATGGAAAAATTCGTTCTTGATCCATTATGGGTTCAGAAATTATTGGAACATTGTGTTAGTGGGCTGGTTGGCAAAAGCATTTTGAGTAAGTGCTTTTTCCCAAAAGCACTTATTTTCAGAATCACTTTTCTAGAAAAATCAATTTTTTTTTACAAATCATTTTTCCTCTCTCTCTCTTGGAACCAAAAGAAGAACAAATATTGCCTGATTTTCCACGGTCAGAAAATAAGTCGGGAGCTGGCGGCGGAACATTCTGTTGCCCTCCCGACGTACCCGATGATGACACTTGATCTGAGGTATTGAAACCAATAAAACCACTTTTAATTCTAACTGTTAAAAATTGTCTGTTTTGTCGTTGATTTTGTAGGTTCGGGGAAAACAAATTGGAATCGAAGAATTGAAGATCGGGCCGACTTTAGAAAAAATATTAGGAAAATTTAGATTTTAGGAATTAAAATTGTAATTTAATTTCCCTTGCAATTAAAACAATTGTAATTCCCTTTGTAATTAAATACAAAAAGGAATTTATATAAATAAATTCAATTCCTTAATTTATTCTTCCAATCAATTTTCCCCCGATTAAGTTTCCAAATAGCAATCTCCGATTAAATTCTTCGAATAATCTCTCTAAATAATTCATCTGCTTAACTCTAACGAATGGGTTAAATCTATCCGATTAACTCCTCCAAATACCTTCGTCCACATGAAATCGTCTGACTAAATTTATCCAAATAAAATCATCTGCTTAAATCCATATAAATAAATTCAACTAATTCCATTTACCCGACTAATCCGTCTGATTTAAGCCAAACTAAACTTATTCAAATAAATTCAAAATAAACTCATTCAAAATAAACTCATCTGAATAACTTCACCCGACTGGTTAAAACTCGTATGATTAAATTTATCCAATAAATTAATCGATTAAGCTTTGCCATTCCAAACTCCAAATTCGACACATTAACCATCCTGCAAAATTTAAATTCAACATAACCGAGCTCAAACAAATCCCTTTGCAAATTATTTCGAACTCGATATTAACGTTAGTGAATATGGCAGTGAACAAATAAACATAGAAATTCAGTTAAATGGTAAAATGAACCGTCTTTCGTCTTGAAAATTCAAACCGCATCTCGAATGTTTCAGCATGGCAACCTGAATCAGCTCAACTAACAGTCCTGATCAAAACAATAGCTGCTTATTATCAATTCAAACACAACCTAAAATTCCATGGTTTTCTTCCAAACTCGATTGTTGACCAACAAAAAGCAGGAAAACGTGCGTTTGTTAAAATAAATTCCTCAGAGCAGATTCTCGCACCGATTTTAACCCGAACCCATTGGTATCTTCTGACTAAATCTCTGCTCTGAATAAAAATGTACGGTATCACAACTTAACGACCATTTTTCCCTTCACCAAATAAACTGCACACAGTGTGATTTTTCCTACAAAACCAACAGACTGAGCAAACCAGTTAGTGGTTAGATAGAATGCAATGCAGAATGAGATGACAATGCGAAATGAACCGACTAATCTAAAGGGTAAAATTTGGGGTGTTACACTCTCCAAGACATCGCATATCGTGCCTACGTCTCCTGACGAGAATGGAATCAGAGCATTCACAGTTCTCCTCATTAAGGGTGAGGAACTCTTGACTATGGTCAAGGTTCCAAAGGGAAGGTAAGTGCATGTGGCAAGACACTTACATAGAGTGCGACGACTCTAAAGTTAAGACTAAGTTAAATGGGAAAGGAAATGTCCATGGCAGGACACTCACATAGAGTACGAAGACTCTAATCCTAAGGCTATGATGAAAGGGAAAGGCCTAAAGTTAGGATAAGCTATGACATGACAATCAACGGGGGGAATCCCTTCCTTTGGAATCACACAGACAATCATATAAAATAGTCATAATGAAAAACAATATCAAGATAAGATAAAGTATAACCTCTAATGTCAGAATTAGGTTCATGAACAACTAATAACAGGTAAACAAGTAATAGAGATATGACTGAAGTATCAAAATGATTTTAAAAAGAAGAAGCAAGTCATGAAAGTAATAAACACTAAGATAAAATCAGACGAAGAGAAATAATATGTAATGAATGATCAAAAATCAGAATCATAAGATCAAGCAAAAGAAATCTAGGTTACCATTTTACTAAGTTAGAAATTAAATTGACTACATAAAATTAAAACCTTAAATGACTATCTTCTAAACATAAAAGTAACGGATCAATTAAAAAAAAACAATTCACAAGAAAATATTATTGATATTTTTGTTTTGTTTTGAACAATTAAACTAAAAATCCAAATAACTACTAATAATTAAGTTTTAAATTAAAATCTGAAACAAAATTAAAATATATTTTCCTTTTTTTTAATTTTAATTTTTAAGAAGAAAAGGGTGGTATGTAAAAACAATTTTCATTGGGCTTAATAGTTACAGCCCACATGAATCAAAGTCAACCCAGAAACGTGACATGGAGGAAAGGAAAATAGTCAATCCCCTATTCCATTCACTCTCTTTTTTCTCATTATTTCCTCTTCTCACTCTCTTCACCTGCAAATCATCTTCCATCCTTACTCTTTCCGCACTCATTTTCCACCCTCGCATCTCTTTCTCTCATCCGTGTTTTTCTAAACGAACTTCCCCACACAAACCTAAATATAGTTTTCGCAAAATGGCAACATAAAAATCAATTAAAGAAGTAAAACCCTAACCAAGAATCATACATCAAAATCATCAATTTAGCAAAGAATTCAATATTTTCTCAAGCATGGAGGACACATATCAACGACAAGTGAGATAAAAAAAGACGAAATCGTTACCAATGGCGCGACTCCGACAACAGCGTCTTCGGCGAGAGTAAAGGTGAGCTTCTTTCATTACCTTCTTCTCCCTCTCTACACGTATGTGTGTATGCGAACCTCTGTAGGATGTGTATGTATCTTTGAATCTGCTTTGTGTGTGATTTTTATGTGTGTGGTTATTACTGTTGTGTTTTGAATATGTATATTGGTGATGATTTTCAATGCCCTGCTATGAATGTGTTGTGTCTTTTTCACTGTTGCATTGTTTTTTTCTTTGGGTGTGAAAATTTTCTATTGTGTATGTATGTGAATGAAACCGTACATTGCTTGTGAATTCTGTGAATTGATGCCTTCTGAAATTTATAGGCTCCACTCTTAATTTTGAAGATCAATGTGAAATAATGTTGCAGATTCTTGTGTTGCTTGTGTTATAAAAAGCTTTCCATTTTTGTACCGACACTTTGAAACATGTCTTGGAACATTTTTTTAATCTTTGTCTTGTTTTTTAAATGGCTTCCATTTTGGTAGGATTGTGTTTGCGTCTTGTTTTCGAATGTAGGCAACATGCTTTGATTATGTTTGGAAATTTGTTCCTTCCATGACTTTATGAGTTTAATTGATATTGATGAGGATTTACGTGACTTTTATGTGGTTAGTGATGTAAGGATTTTATTGAGCTCATGAGGAATGTGATTGCATGCTTCCATAACGCCTTTTTTCTTTCTTCTAATGGACTAGCATAAACCGGAGTAAGATACCAAACTCTACCATCCGTCGTGATGACTTGAGTGTGAATGTATTGGAAGTGACACATCAAGATGGAAAGCTGACCATTTTCCTCTTTCCAGCCAAAAGCTATGCCACCAGCAAAACCTCTATTTTCTGAACAAGCAAAGCCCAAGTAACCTAGTCTAGAAGGAGAAGCTTGAGTTTGAGGAGGCCAGTTCATGTTTCCATTGATGAAACTATACCAAATTTAGCTGTTTGAATATAGGACTTACAAACACGAATAAGAGTGGCGTTGCTAGCTCCTCGACAGTTCAAAAAAAAAAGGAAAGATGATTTGCGTTCATAAACACCAAAGAAGAAAAGTGGAGACCAAAGCACTAATTACTGCTCATCAATTTCCAGTTCTTTGTCAGATCTATTAATTTCCTCAGCAGTCTCAAACCAAGTTTATGTGGCTGCTAGATTGTCTTCATCATTAGAGGCCATGGTATTCGCGGTAACAGGATTATCAGTTAGCTGAGGAGATAATGTGCCTTGTGCCCTTAGGACCAAGCTGATTAAGTTCGTTTTTTTGGACATGAAATTGATCATTTTGGCTGTTGTGAATCATTAACTGAGAAGTACCAATCTGGACTGCTTTGAGGATGTCTTTGACAAATTGATCTTTAAAAAGACGTTCTATTTATTCTTTTCACGGTAAATCCTCTATTACGGAAATAGTTTACGGAACGATGAAACCATGCTGCTGCTCGAAGTAATTCATTCTGATATCCACTGATAAGATATGTTTTTTCCGCAAGTGGGATGCTAATGTTTTGATGGTTCTGATAAGTTATGCTTCAAAGTGGTGGTAGTAGTATAAATTGGCGCAGAAGAAGAAGAAATTGTGGCAGGCAGAATGGTAAGGTTATCCGGTGATTGGATCATTTGAAGTATTTCCAATAGCCATAGTTGCACTAAAGAAATTTACAAAGGATGGGTCATCAAGAAGGTAGCAGGGGTTTGTAAAGATAAATTTTACCACTTAAGTTTAGGAAATAATGTCATTGTGAACCAAATATTTTACTTTGTATCAACTTGTAAAACTCATGTATATTTTACATTTTATCTTGAACAAACAACCCTATATGGGAAATCTCCTTGAATTTGTAACTTAAATAAAAATTCTTCTCATAATTTAAATAATGAACCAACTTGAGTTTTCACGAGTCTTTAAGAATTTCTAGCCCGAAACTCAGGAGACACTACAATTTGGGAATAGAGGTGACTTATTTCAGGTGTAAGGACTAGTCGCCCTTTCCCAGAAAACAGTCGGAATGAGGGTAGGACAGACTCCATCCTCATTCCTTGTCTAGCACCCAAAGCGTAATGCCGAAGTTGAAACCAACGGAGAAACGTCATAATTTGTAAAGTGCCATAATGCATTGTGCTTACCTCTCAAGAAGGAGAAACTCTAAAGGAAACCTAAAGAGAAGAGCAAAAGGAAGATTAACCAATCGAAATAAGGTTTTGATCGATCAATCAAAGAGAAAGGATATGCCAACAAATTTTCAAATGAGTTGAAAAATCATTAAAGCAAAAATGTGAAGTAATGATTATACAAGATTACATTTGTTCAATAAAGAACAAACTTAATGCAATCAAGAATGAAATGTCAAGTATTAACAAGAATCAATTAGCATGCATCATTAATCATGTTAACACATAAATAATAGCATGCAAAAAGCAACATGATTACACAACTTGAAGAATGCAAACAATTTTATAATCGATAAATCATGCATCAAAGGTTCGCATACAAACTGGAATCAGATGCTAAATAACTCAATAATAATCCAAAAGTATCAAATATGTCAAGCCATGGAAGTTAAATGTGGAAAGAAATTCAAACTAGCATGAAAAACACACAAAAAAACAGCTTCTGCATCAATGTTAGTCGATAACCAGTTTGCCTTGCAAATGGTTAATCGATTAACAACTATTTAACTGTTAAAAATGGAACTTTAATAAGGTGTTAATCGATTAACCAGTTTTGCCTTGCAAATGGTTAGTCTGTTAACACTGTAAAAAACAACAACATAAAATTCAACAAAAAAACACTTTTCAGCAACTTATTTCAGGTAATTGCAGTGGATCAAAGCATGGAATAAGGTGCATAAAACATGTTAATTCATATCAAATAAAATCTAAAAGAATTGATCATGCCAAATCAAGAATTCAAGCAACAAAAACCTTAATTAAGCTACATCGTGAAAAATGCAAAAACGATCAGAAACGTAAAACCGAGCAAGAATAACCAACCTACAAGGCGGAGGTTTGCCTTAGTAGTTGTTTAAAGTAAAACGTGGTGAAAATAAGCAAAGAAAACCATAGAATTCCAAGCTTGAGACCAAATCGTAGCGAAACCGACAAAAACGCGATAAATACTTCGAATATGAATTTGCACCAAAACACTTGAGATGATTACTTGAATTGAAGTAGAAGTTACTGTAAATCTATAAATCCAAGTAGAAATATAGTGGAATGGAGGTTTAGCTCAAGAGAATAACAAGTTCAAGGTGAAGGTTGTTACACTCTAATGGTGGAAATTGAGCTTTTGTGTGTGGTTTGGTGAAGAAGATGAAGATGAATTGCAGAAAATTCAGAGAAGAGTGAAAGTGAAAGATAATTGAGAGTAAAGAGTGAAAAATGGTTAAGGTCCTCTTCACAAATGTGAAGGTTTCTTTATATAGAAGCTAGCTTTTGAGTGGGATAGGCTTTGAACAAGGTTTGGAGCTAGCTAAGGGTGGTCGGGTATTTCGTTTGAAGCTAGTTACATCTAACTCACCTAGTTGGAAGTTGACTCAGTTAGTTATTTGTTAACTCGGTGGGAGCATCCCAATGCAAGTTCAAAATCCAATGGTTCACATGCTTGGAAATGTAGGTGTATGATGAGCACAATTGAAAGTGATGTACAGCTGCCCCTATTAATCCGCTTGGACCTTAATGTTCGCATTGCGATAGCTTTTCGATTATTCTAGGTGGAAGGGGATGAAATAAATGAGTAGCTCGAAAATTTGACCGACGACGATGGTAGTGTATGGAAAGGTGAATGTGTAGAAAGTTTGATTAAGTGAGAAATTTGGCTTAAATTTGCTGGGGAGGTGAATCAGTCAACGAAGATTATGTTTGATGCATATGACAAATGCAATGTATGCTTAGTTTTACATTATGCTTGAGATTATGTTATGCAAATGATGAAGGTTAAGGTATTGTATTGCAAGCAGGTAGGGATTGTAGCAGAACAGACTCGACATCCTTAGCTAGGGAAAGAATACCACAAATGATCACAACTCCGCTGAGGAATAGGCATACCACAACTCCGCTGAGGAATAGGCCTAGAATCTAAAACTTCCAAGTTGCTACCATTGTTGTTGCTGGGAATGAAGGAACTATGGGCGATCTTCAAACAAACGAATCTGCTTAAAGAAGAACGAGGTCAGGATGATCCTTACTGCTTAGGGAAAAAAAACTAAACCACTACCACTTTTAAGGACTTAGCTATGTAGGGGATTCTGCGAGGATCCCGCTATTGCTAGGAGAAAAAAGAACAAACATGTCTCTTGGGGATCAATCATGGCTCTGCTAGAGAAAATGAAAGCAAACAACCTTTCAAAAAACCATAATAGTGCTTGTCGAGAATCAAACTTACAATAGGGACTATTGATCATCCCTTAGGGATTTCTAGTAAATCATGTAATACATAATGTTTTCTCTGTTGATTTGCTTTTTTTTATTATTCTTATAGTATTATGTGATCACAAATAATCGATATTCTGATCAATCCTATGGTGGGGATGGGTGCGAGTAGTTGGTTTCAGGTGAGAATCAGTAAAGTGTGTACTATGAATTAGGCAATTATGCATATGTTGTAAGTGTACTTACATATTAGTGAAAAAGAGTGCATTTGGTAGAAATTTTTCTATATTTCTTAAGTGAGATGTTTCTTACATTTTCTAATTATATTTTTAAACATTAAAATATTACATTTTCTAATCATATTTTTAAGTGAATTTCTCCTAGCTTTAACATCAACTCTCTTTCAACTCTCTTTATGTTAATTAAGATCAAACTCTCTTTATGTCAAAGTTCTCCTAGCTTAAACATTTTCCTAGCTTTAACATCCATTCTCTTTATGTCAATTAAGATCAAACTCTCTTGTCAAAGTTCTCATAGCTTAAACATTTTCCTAGCTTTAACATCAACTCTCTTTATGTCAATTAAGATCAAACACTCTTTATAATGCTATATATACACGATAATTTCTAAATTTCTAGTTAGAGATAAAAAGAGAGTTAGAGAACAAACACTCTTTATAATGCTATATATACACGACAATTTCTAAATTTCTAGTTAGAGATAAAAAAAGAGTTAGAGAATTTAGGCGCAATGATAATTTCTAATTGACATAAAAATAATTGATGCTAAAAGTCGTGTTTTATTGATGTCAAATGTTTTATTGATTCGCTCTAACTCTATAGTGTAAAACCAAACCATAGTTTATAATGCTATATATAAACTTATATCATTGCGCCTATAGAGTTAGACATAAAAACCCGATGGTGTCGGCATCAACTATAGGGTTAGAGCGAATCTAATTGTATGTCTGAAATATAAATTCGGTTCATATATCATCAACCCAACCGCTCTCTTCCAATTCAGCTTCATCAATACAGTTCTAACAAGTACAAATTATATAAATAAAAGTAGAAAATTTGAAAACTTTGCAAATTCAATCAGAGTCTTTAAATCTGCCGTAAAGCAATGAAATGAACAAATAGCAAAAACATAATGGAAGGCTCAGAAGGATCCATTGGTAATTTTCTAATCACAAAGGAATTTTCTACTCCTTCATAAAATAGGTAGTTTAGAACATCATTGCCTCCACGGTTAAACATAAAACAAAATAAAAACGAAAAGAAATGCAAATGAATTCTGAAAATAATGAAGAATAATGTTACGAGAAACAGAGGCGCAAAGAGAACGATTCAGTAGAGAAATAAATTCAGCTTTATTAATAGGGGTGACTGAATTAGGTCTAGGGCTTGAACCGTAGCCGCAATGACGGAACTATCCTCTTGTCTTGAACGGGTGAGCCTCTTTCATCTTATGGGCCATAATTTCGTGGAGCAACTTTTACTGTAGGCCCAATTTCTGAATTGAAGGACCAAGTCTGATCTAATAAACAAACGCATACTCATTAATTTTATTTTTTAAATACTATTACTAAAATATTATAATTTTTCAAAACCAATTAAATAATAATATATGATCTGACCTGATCAGAAGGGGATCGATGATCTGCCACGCATCGACGATCTGGATGTTGTTCACCTAGGTGTTGAGGAGGAGTGGGGTGTACCTGAAACACACTCTGATGTCAAAGTAAGTGACGGTCAGAGTGGAAGCAAGTACAGAGAGAGAGAGAGTAAGAAGATTAAGTTATTTGATCCTCTAGTGAAGAAGGTATTTATAGTGAGCCTCCAACGCAGGGCCAACGGTTGCCTAACACTGGACTGGGCTGCCAGGCCCAATGAGGGCAACTGCTAGGGCTGATGTGGCATCATAGAGACCAGCTCGTGGTCCACGCCCTAGTGTAACTGTTCCGCACTATCCGGGAGGAGGAAGACCGGGTCTTTCGGAAGTGGGTAGTTACCTTATGACGTGTCTCTGCGTGAGGGGCACATGGAGATCGTGAGGGAGCAATGAGGATTTACCCGGGCAAGGGTGGCCGTCTGGACGAGAGTGTTGCTCCTGCCCGACGGCGAGGAGGATGGAGGCGAGCAGGTCGGTTGCGAGGGTCCTGCCCGACAGAGGAGGACTTTCGCTCTGCTCGGAAATGATGCGCTCGCGGTTCTTGTTCGATGGTGTGGTCTCACTGGGGCCGAATCCTTATTGGGGGTTTGAGCCTGTTTGATTGTGGGTTAGACCTCGGCCCAGTCCAAAACAGTAGTCCCTCAAGTTGTAGTTCGCGGTCAAATGAGCTGTGACTTAAGTGAGGAATGGCGTCAAACACGCTGATCCTGTCGGGCGGAACTTAGGGACGGAGTATGACGAGCTGATTCTTCGGTCTGATGGGGGGACTGTTGACCGACCCTGTGGTCGGGAAGTACCTAAGGAGACGATAGGGAGGTGAAGGGTCACCGCTTGTCGCCCCTTAGGGGCTAGGTTTTAGGCACTTAAATGCCTAGTGAGGCTTCATTTCTCGGGCTAGGGGTATATATTCGCTGACCTGCCTCGTCATTTCGCTCGTTCGTATCTCTTAGCTGTTCAAAGTCTCCAAGTTTCTGCTTTGACGACCAGAACGATCCTGCTCAGTTTCTGGGGATTTCCCGGATTTTTTTGCTCGACGCCCATCTTTCAGCATCATCATCACGTAAGTTTCTGTGATCTCCTGTTGTTTAGACTGTTTGTGGCGGTGCTCCAGGCGGCCCCGTCGGCGGCGCCGGGAATGCCGTGGATTTTTCTGGCGAATACACCGGAGGACCCTCTGAGATTGGGGTAGAGAGTGATCTACTCCGGCGTTTGCGATGAATACACCGGGGAGAGTTGACAAGGATTTGAATGTCCCGGGCTCACACGTGTGAGGATACCGGGGAGATTCGAAAGGCTTTCCACTGCCCTGTGCTCAAGCGGATGAGTGCGTCGGGGAGAATCGAAAGGCTTTCAAATGTCCCGAGCTTAATTGGATGGATGCGCCGGGGACAGGCGACACGATTCTTTAAGTTGTCCCGGTGGGTGATTTGTCTGCGGCTAGACTCCTGAGCGGGATGCACGACCACACCCTTTCACTTGGACTGTGGTGGAAGGGTGGATTGGATTTGACTTTCGAATTTACCGAGTTCCTCTGCTTTTTAGGTACAGCATGGTCGGCCCTGCCGAGGAGGAAGCTGGGTGGTATTTATCTGACGACGAGGTTGACCGTTTGGATGTCGCACTGGGGCTTGGCGATAAGCCCGCAGAGGAACCGTTAAACTATGCGTTGAGGTTCGTTCAAGATGATTCAGACGCGTTCGCAGTTATAGAGGACAGGGAGCCCGGTGTACCTTGACGGTTTCGCGCCTATCGTCCACGGGCGAACAACCATATTTGCTCGAAGTTTGATGGCGGTCAATTCCCCATGTATGAGTTTGCGTTCAAAGAGGTGGGGATGTGGTTGCCCTTTACTGGGTTCGAACATGGGGTCTTCGACCATTTGATGTTAGCGCTGTCCCAGTTACATTCGAACTCGTTAGCTTTTCTCCGGGCTTTCGAGATAGTGTGCAGTTATTTGGAGATCGGCGCGACCATCCCTCTGTTCTTTTGTGTTTTCCATCTGCAGCGCCAATTGACGGCCGGACGTCATAGTTGGGTCTCTCTCAAGCAGGCGACCAGGTTATTTCGACCGTATACTGACTCGGTTCGGGGCTTTAAGGACCGCTGGTTCGTAGTTATGTCGGCCACAGATGACGCGTACGAGACTATTTTCCGGAAGGAAATTGAGGTTGTAGACAGGGAGGTCCAGGAAAACTATGAATCTTTCTTTCCTTTGGATTGGGGGGACCAACACTTCTGCGTGGGCACAAACAACTATATTTATAGGCCCAACCGACTGAACGAGGAGGATAGTTTGGCATTTCAGAGACTGGTGGATTTTGTCGGGCGTCTTCCACCTCGGAACTACGTGACTCCCAACGGTGCGTACGTCCAGGATGCTGAGGGGAACGTTCGAACGGAGACCCGATACATTAGCGTCAGAGCTTTGCTCGAATGTCGGACAGAGGTCGAGGCCCATCGTTTGTTAGGTAGCTTCGGGTCCATTCGAGTTCGTCTTTTACTTATCATTTTTTGTTGCTGACTCCTGTTCTTGTGTTTGTTTTGCAGGTGCAATGTGTTTCGTGGAGGAGAGAGTCACCAAGCTGATGAACCGGGGTCCCCGTCGTGCTCCTGGCCGTGCACCCCCAGCCCCTCGAAATTTGGCTCTAGCTTCCCCAGGTTCGACATCGTCACCACAACCCACCGGTTCCCCGGTGCAGGTTCCAGCTCCCAAGCGGCGAAGGGAAACTGAAGTGCCTTGGATAGACCTTACGGAATCTTCCCCGGAGCGTGGGTTCTCTCTGCCCCCTTGTTGTCTCTGGGCGAACTTCTTTTCGGGCAGGAATGAACCCGAAGTGACCCCTGACGAGGAGAGGAGCATACTTTCGATGCCCAAAGAAGCTCGCGGGAAGATGTTGTCCTTGGATCTGGCGGCCATGGTTAGGGTTTTTGAGACAACCCTCGTTCTGAACAAGGCGGGGTGTTCCTTCGAGGACTTGGCCGCTGTGAAGTCTGAAATCGCCATGTCTGAGGAGGTTCGGGCAAAGATGGAGGCTGACCATCGGGAATTCTTGAAGCGGGAGAAAACCCAGCAAGACCGAATCACGGAGTTGGAGAAGTCTCTGAAGGGTCAAAATGAAGAGCTAGAGCGTGTCTGGGGTCGCGTCGCGGAGCTTGATCCGTTGGTCGCCTATGCTGAGGAAGAGTCTGAGGAGGAGCGTCAGTTGAAGTCTAGAGTGCTGCTCGTAGAGAGGATTCGACAGCTCGAGGAGGACTGTCTCGGTGCTGTCGAGGTGGGGTTCAACAATGCAGTTACACAGCTCTGTCTTGTGAACGCTGACCTGGTGACCGACGGGACTGACCCCTTCTTCTCGATCCAAGATGGACAGATAGTGGTTCCCGAGGGCTCGGATAGTGGTGAAGGGGAAAGCGCGACGCCCAAGGATGAAGAGCTCGAGGAGCAGTGATTGGCGGCCAACATGCCCGTTTTATCTTTTGTTTTGGCCAGTGTGCCAAGTTATTTCAGCCTGCGTGCCAAGTTATTTCTGCCTGCGTGCCAAGTTTGGATTTGACTTTAGGCTGGTGCCCTTTTTTGTAATATTTTGACTTCCGGGCTTTGTGCCCGTCTTGGCTTTGAATGTTTACGTTTTCTTTCCAAGTATTTGTGTGTGCTCGTATGTTTATGCTTGGAAGATGTTTGTTTGCTTGTATGCTTGGTTGCATGTTTGCTATTTTGTTATAAATTATGCTAAGTGGGGAGTGTAGCTCGACATCATGGCCCGGTAGTGTAGGGAACTTGACCGGTTGATCGGTGTTGATACCTGGTCGGGAAAAAAGGTCGGACCGCGGTTGCGGACTCGTTCCCCTGGCGTGAACGACCCATCACGAGCTGGGTGTTCTGCCGGACGGGGTACTGCGGCGGCGATGCTCGGTCGAGGTGGTAGCCGTCGAGCAGAACGTTTTTCCTTCACACACAAAGGCAAGCGTTTGCTGTTTCGTTGATTCTCAGGAGCTACGGGCGTACCATGCCGTCCTCCTGTGTCGCGAGGATGGTCTCGCGGGCAGCTTTTTAACTGTAGTATTTTTTAGCTTTTCAGCGTTCCATGGTCGAGCTATCCGTTCCCCGCAAAGTTTGTCTAGATAGTAGGCCCCGTGCTCCGTTTTATCCCGGACGCGATAGGGGCCTTCCCAATTTGCAGCGAGCTTGCCTTCGTGCGAGTCTTTCTGGTTTTTGCGCAGCACTAGGTCGCCGATATGGAACTCGCGCTTGATAACTTTACCGTCGTGACGGAGAGCGATCTTTTGCTTCAGGCAGGCCTCACAGAGAGCCTCCCCTGAGTGGATCTCTTCGACTAGGTCGAGCTCCTCTCTGAGAGCCTCGTCATTTGTTTCCTCTTCGAGAGGTGTCTCGGTTCTTCTGGACGGCTCCCTGATCTCCACGGGGATTATCGCCTCAGTTCCGTATGTGAGCCTGAATGGGGTTTTCCTGGTAGTCGAATGAGGCGTCGTTCGGTAAGCCCACAGTATGCTGTGGAGTTCTTTGACCCAACCCCTTTTGGCGTCGCCGAGCCACCTTTTCAATCCTCGGAGGATTACCCTGTTCGCGGATTCGGCTTGGCCGTTCGTTTGCAGATGTTCAACCGAGGTGAAGTGGTGCTTAGTCCCGAGTTTGGTGACAAAGTCTTGGAAGTTCCTGTCAGTGAATTGTGTCTCGTTGTCTGTAACTATGGCGAGCGGGACCCCGAACCTGGCGAGGATGTTCCTCTTGTAAAAACAAAGTATGTTGTGTGATGTGATTTTGGCAAGGGCTTCGCCCTCGATCCATTTGGTAAAATAGTCGACGCCCATGATCAGGTATTTGTTCTGATACAAGCCTAAGGTGAAGGGGCTGAGGATATCCATCCCCCACCAGGCGAACGGCCAGGGGGAGGAGAGGGATTTAAGCTCACTCGGCGGGGCGAGGTGCATGTCTCCATGTCGTCGACACCCGTCGCATTTCTTGACGTGCTCTCTTGCGTCCTCCTGCATAGACGACCAGTAGTATCCTGCCCGTAGGGCTTTCCTTGCCAGGGACCATCCCCCGAGGTGTTGCGTGTTGATGCCCTCGTGGATTTCTTCCAGAACGACCATGGCCTGAGTGTTGTCTATGCATTTGAGGAGGGGGATCGCGAAGCCTCTTCGATACAATTTATCCTCGAGTAGGACGTACGAGCACAATCGTCGCTTGATCGTACTGGCCTCCTTAGGGTTAGCGGGGAGGCGACCCATGCTGAGGTAGGCGTGCATGGGTGTCATCCAACAGTTGACTTCTCCTATGGCATTGGTGTCGAGTAGTGCTTTAGCCCTTTCCGTGCTCGGTTTCGCGAGGACTTCTTGGATGACTGATTTATACCCTCCCTTCTTCTTAGTGCTCGCCAGTTTCGAGAGAATATCTGCCTATGTGTTCTGCTCGCGTGGGACGTGTTGAACCTCTGCGGATTCGAAACTCTGCATTTTTCCTGTTATGAGAGTTAATTACTCGGCCAGATTATCGTTTTTCGCCTGGTATTCTCCGCGTACCTGTGAGGCGACCAGCTGGGAATCCGTGAAGATTTTTATTTCCTTGGCCCCAAGGTCTGCTGCTAGGTAAAGCCCGACCAAAAATGCTTCGTATTCGGCCTGGTTGTTTGTCGTCAGGAAGGCTAGTGTTAGAGAAACTTCTATGATGGTGCCCTCCTCGTATTCAAGGATGACACCCGCACCGCTGCCCGAGGAGTTTGAGGAGCCATCGACGAAGATGGTCTATTTCTGACTACCCGGGGTAAACTCTGGCGAGGGGGTCATTTCGGCGACGAAGTTGGCCAGGACTTGAGCCTTGAGGGTGTTCCTTCCTTCGTAGACGATGTCGAATTTTGAGAGTTCCAGTGACCACTTTAACATTCGTCCAGCCATGTTTGGTCGGCCGAGAAGCTGCTTTACGGGTTGCTCGGTCCTGAGTACAATAATGTGGGTCAGGAAATAATGTCGAAGACATCGTGCGGTGGTCATGAGGGCTAAGGCAACCTTCTCGATCTGCTGGTACCGCACCTTGGGACCGTGGAGTGCCTTGCTCGTGAAATAAATCGGCTTTTAGCCCTCGGGGGTTTCCCTGATCAGCACAGCGCTGACGGTCTCGTTCGCAACGGCCAGGTACAAGTACAAGGTTTCTCCGACCTCGGGTCTAGTCAGTACAGGTGGTTCCGATAGGATATGTTTGAGGTGGCGGAGGGCTTGCTCGCATTCCTCTGTCCATTCGAATGTGACTTCCTTTCTAAGTAACTTGAAGAAAGGGAGGGCGTGCTGCGCGGACTTTGCGATGAATCGGGAAAGCGAGGCGAGCATCCCGTTGAGGGATTGTATAGACTTCTTCGAGGTCGGCGTGGCAATCTCAGAGAAAGCTCGGAACTTTTTCGGATTTGCCTCTATCCCTCGCTTGGTTAGGTAGAAGCCGAGGAATTTCCCTGCTCGAACTCCGAAGGTGCATTTCTCCGGGTTGAAGCGCATCATGCACTTCCTCGCCGTTTCGAAGACTTTCCTGAGGTGAGCCTTGTGGTCGACTTCGGTGCGGTACTTAATGATCATGTCGTCCATATACACCTCGAGCATGTCGCCAATCTCTCCCTAGAAGACTTTGTTCATCATCCGTTGGTAAGTGGCGCTGGCGTTCTTTAGGCCGAAGGGCATTACGTTGTAGCAGTAATTGCTCGACTCCGTCATGAAGGTCGTGCTCTGCTTGTCGTGATCAGCCATAAGATTTGATTGTATCCCGAGTATGCGTCCATAAAGGAGAGGATTTTGAAGCCCGCCGAGTTGTTTACGAGCTTGTCGATGTTATGGAGGGGGTAGGCGTCCTTAGGACATGCCCGATTGAGATATGTGTAATCAACACACATGCACCATTTTCCATTATTCTTTTTAACAAGTACAACATTGGTCATCCAGGTTGAATACCGGGCTTCCGAAATAAAGTTTTCCTCTAGGAGGTCTTTTACAGCTTGTTCAGCAGCCGCCGACTTTTCGGGGGACTGCCTATGCCTACGTTGTACAACGACCCTAGTGGTCGGGCTGATGGAGAGTTGATGGCAGGCGACCTCGGGGTCGAGTCTGGGCATCTCTGCGGGGCTCCAGGCGAAGAGGTCGGCATTCTCGCGGAGGTAGGCGTTCAGTTGCTTCCTTGCGAGGTCGGGCAGTCCTGCCCAAATCTTCACGGTCCTCGTCGCATCATCCCCGAGGGTTACGATCTCGAAATCTCCGCCTAGAATGGGGCGTGCTGGGTGGATGGGATGCCCATTGTTTGAGGGAGCGTCAATGGTTTCGTCCTCCTAGTCCATCTCTTCGGTGAAGCGGCTGTCGAGGTCTACTGAGCTGACGTGGTCCTTTGGTTCGCTCTTCGACGTGATGGCATGTGTTGCTTTTTTGGTCGTCGGACCGATCGTGCTTAGGCCTTTTAGTGCGGCCTCAAAACATCGCCGGGCAGCTTCGATGTCACTGTTAAGGGTGACAACGACCCCTCGCTTGGTGTAGTATTTCATTTTTAGATGGACGGTGGAGGGTACCGCGGTGAGCTCGACCATCGTTGTTCTGCCCAGAATACAATTGTAGAGGGACATGCATTCAACGACCAGAAAGCGGACATTGATCTCCCAGGCCGTTTCTTTTTCCCCGAAAGTAACCTTCAAATCCATGTACCCCCACGGTCTTGTCATCGTCCCGTTGAATCCCTGGAGGTCGTAACCCATGTATGGGGACAAGTTGGACTCGTCGAGCTGGAGCGTTGCGAACAAGTGGGTGTACATGATGTCTACCGAGCTTCCTCCATTGACTAAGATACGTCTGACATCAAATTTTTCCATCTGCACCCGTATCAGTTGGGGGATGTTCGAGGTGGGGGCACCCCTAGGGAGCTCCTCGAGGTAGAAGGTGATCGGATTAGACCGACCACGGAATTTGTCGAGGGTGCTCATTTTTCCGGAGCTACTGGTGATGAGTTCCTCAAACTTCCGCTTCACTGACCCCACAGAGAGGTTTCTCAGGGAGCCTCCGTAGATGACCATGGCCTTTGGAAAGTATTCCCATCGACTGGTCGGGCGTACAGGCTCGTCGGGAAAACCTAGCTCGGCGGGAAGGCCAAACTCTCTGTGGGCGAACCAATCTTCAGGCCGGCTGACGCTTAGGGCAACCTGCAGTCCGTTGTCATTGTCTGGGGGAGGGAGGTCTTCGACCTTCTTCGCCTCGAGGGCCTCCTGCCGTGGGGGCTCTCCTCCCCGGGTATACCTTTTCAGGTTCCCGTCCTTTATCAGAATCTCAATTGCATCCTTCAGGTAGATGCAATCCTCGGTGACGTGGTCGTGACTCCGGTGGAAACAGTAAAATTTCGACTTGTCGACGTTGGGCTTTGCGAATGTCGTTCTGGGAAAGCGGACACCACCCTGGACAAACTCTGTTTTGGCGTATTCGGCTAATATGCGCTCGCGGGAAGCAACTAAGGTTGTGTACTCTATGAAGCGACCGGCGGGACCCCGTGGCTCGCGGGGTTCTCGGGGGAGGTCTTCCCGTCATCGGTCGCCTCCACGTCGGTGATACGAGGCTCCTTCTTCGCGGGATCCGCGGGGGGGTTTCCTTGTCCCTCGTGTCGTAGGAGGAGTTGGCTGCCTGAGTTTCCTTGAACAAGATATAGTGCGCGACTCTGTCGAGGGAGTCTTGGAGGGACCCTGGGCGGTGGATGGCCACGACTTCATAGAACTTCGAGTCTCGATGCAGGCCCTGCTCCATTAGGTAACGTTTCATCTCGTTTAATGTCGTTACCTGTAACGCCTCCTGTGTGAACCTTTCTATGTATTTCCTGAGGGGCTTGTCGGGGGCCTGGATTATCGCGCCCAACGCGACCTCTGTCTTGGGATGGCGCTTGGATGCTGTGAAGTGTCGTGAGAAGAGGTCCTTGAGGACCCTCCACGACGTGACGGACTCTGGCTCAAGGCTTTTGTACCAAGTCATGGCACTTTTCCTCAGTATCGTCGGGAAGAGCCTGCATTTGATGGCTCCTCAGACGTTGCGATAGTCGAGCATGGCCTCAATATCCTCCAGATGGTCATCCGGATCGGAGGTGTCGTCATATGTTGAGAGTCCCGGGGTTTTTCCATCCCGTGAGGGATGGGGGCTGCCATGATCTCCCAAGATAGGGGAGTCCTGTAGTCATCCTCGTCGCTAAGAATTGAGGACCGAGGGGGAGATGGCCCTTGTGGTCGAGGAGGTTGATTTCGTACCCTTGTCTGTCTGACCGAGGGTTCCACTCGCGGTGGCCTGGCTAGAGGGTCCACCCTAGTCGTTCGTGCTTCCCGGACTCGTCTTTCTCTCCTTGGCGATCTAGTTCGCTCCCTCGCTGCCACGGGTTGGGTCCTTTCTAGTCGAGGTCGACGATTTCTAGGAAGAGGGGGTGGACTCCTCGAGTTTTCGTTCTGGTCTTCCTGCGGAGGGGACCTTAACGGGGCTTCTTGTTCTAGCGCGCCAATACGCTCTCTTTGTTGAAACAACATCTAATTTGTTTGGTTGATGGCTGCGAAGAGGGCATCCACCGTCGGATCCGCTCCGGCCGGGATGGGGATGGGCTGGAAAGTCGTCGGGCTCCTAGCCCGAGGAACAGTCTGGTGTGCAGCTTCGTCGGACGAGGGGGAGGCAGTTTGGCCATCCCTCAGGTCGGTCTCCAGGGGTTCGGAGATCCCCATTTGCTTGCTTCCGTTCGTGGCGGGAGCATGGATTAGGTCGTGAACGACATCATCGCGGTATGGACTAGACATGATCGTGAAATATTGATGACACTTTGGTTCTCTGCTCGGAGGAACGGGGAAGTTTATGTTCCCATAGACGGCGCCACTGATCTGACCTGATCAGAAGGGGATCGATGATCTGCCACGCGTAGATAATCTGGATGTTGTTCACCTAGGTGTTGAGGAGGATGGGGTATACCTGAAACACACTCCGGTGCCAAAGTAAGTGACGGACATAGTGGAAGCAAGTACAAAGAGAGAGTAAGAAGATTAAGTTACCTGACCCTCTAGTGAATAGGGTATTTATAGTGAGTCCCAACCTCAGGGCCAATGGTTGCCTAACACTGGGTTGGGCTGCCAGGCCCAATAAGGGCAACTGATAGGGCTGATGTGGCATCATGGAGACCAGCTCGTGGTCCACGCTCTAGTGTAACTCTTCCGCACTATTCGGGAGGAGGAAGACCGGGTCTTCCGGAAGTGGGTAGTTAACTTATGACGTGTCCTTGCGTGAGGGGCACATGGAGATCGTGGGGGAGCAATGAGGATTTACCCGGGCAGGGGTGGCCGTCTGGACGGGAGTGTTGCTCCTGCCCAACGACGAGGAGGATGGAGGCGAGCAGGTCGGTTGCGAGGGTCCTGCCTGACAGAGGAGGACTTTCACTCTGCTCGAAAATGATGCGCTCGCAGTTCCTGTTCGACGGTGTGGTCTCGCTGGGCCCGAATCCTTATTGGGGTTTGGGCCTGTTTGATTGTGGGTTAGACCTCGGCCAAGTCCAGAACAATATATAATAACAACACTTTAAATTAAATATTTGCAACCTGCAAAGATTATCTTCAATATTAAAATCACATATACTGTGAAATATTTAAAAAAGAGGTTAGGACTTAGAGGCTCTGTTAGGGCTTTTCGTGCGAAGGGGAATTGTGATCTCCGTCAGGATGTGGTTCTTTTACGGTGGCTTAAAATCTTAATATTATGAGTAGGTACTATCCTGAGCGGTCACCGAGGTTGGGAGGATTGTTCTTTCCCTGAGAGTTTTCCTCAATGAAGTGATTGTTTATCTCGTCTGAAAATTTGAGGATTTATTTCGTTTTAGGGTTCCATAAATCATCAAGAGGAAGGGTTTATAAGCGCAAACCCAATCAAGGTTCTCGATCCATAGGAGAGTCGCGCTCGTGACATTATGGGTATCAAGATTCAGAAGCTGATCAAAGATCCTGAGAATGCCCATTCTCAACCGAACGCAGATAGGAAACCTGAATTGTTGGAAAATCATCAACATCTACAAATATATAAAGAAACCAAGGTTTTGCATAAGAACATGGTCACAGAGGATTCATGCGAAGTTACTAATAACCAGATCCAGCATGATGAAAAGATGGCGAAAATAGAAGAGGAGGTGAACATGATTTGCATCAAGGAACATATGGTTGGTGGTTATGAATGTTTGGAATTCGTGTTATATGTTATTGAGGAAAAAATGATAATGAAACCTTGGGAAAAAGGAATCATTATCAAGATGCTTGTGAGAAAAATAGGCTATAAGACTCTTGAAAATCATCTTCAACAATTATGGGTGCAAAGGGGAGTTCCGAGCATTGTGGATCTTGGTCAGGACCATTACCTTGACACATTTTCCATTGAAGAATATCACCAAACAACTCTTATGGAAGGTTTGTGGCTCATCTACGATCATTATCCACTACTACGAAATAGACCTTTCGTCACACTAAACTATAACATTCTGTTTGTTAACCGTGGTAATACCTCATTTTTGGACGCATTTTTTTTAATTTATATTTACCAAAATACATTGCACTACGATCAAACTAATAAATCGTGATTATACATTTATGGAGTGAGAAAGTTCAAATCTCAACTCCAACAATTTTCTACTTTTTCGTTACAGTTGATGCTGTCCTTACAATTATAACATATAAATTAAAATTGAAATACCTATCACCATGATTGTGAGTTTGAATAGTTGTGAGAGTCATTACATTTCATCACGGTTTTTTAAAACAATCGTGGTGAAATTGTTTAGTTATTTATAATGTAAGCGAATTAGCTCTCGCTTCTTGATATTATCACTGTATCGATCACAACAAAACCCTAGCTTGCATTTTCTCTCTTCTTTGTCATTACCTCTCGCTTCATACATAAAGGTATTCTTCTTCTTCTTCCTTATTCGAGTGTTTATGTTTTATTGTATGTTATTGTAGTTTTATGTTGTTGTATGTTATTGTTGTTGTATGTTATGATTTCATATCCTTCTCTCATCATGAATAATAGGAGAAACAAACTTATCCATGAGATTCAGGTTATAAAGTGATGTTATTGATACTGTGGAGTTATAGTTGAACAAAGTAATAGAAGTTGAATCTGTTAGGGAACATGTTACTATTGTTGAACCTTTTGATGGAACGAACTATAAGAAGATTCATTTCAAGAATTTTATCCCTTAAAATATGAAGAAAGTATGCTATTATGAATGACCTTATGAATCTGGATGTAACTGATTCTGAATCAGATGAAGACCTTGAGAACTATGAAGACCTTGATAACTGCACGAATCCAACTAGGCACGAAGATTAAAAACCTTGTTATGTTTTACACGATTTGTTGTTAGTTTTTGTTGTTGACAAATTTTTGGTTTGTTATGGATAGTTGTTGTTAGTTATTGTTAACATGCTACTGTCACACCCTAAATAGGTTTTCTTATTGGCTTGTTCTTGACGGGAAATGTCCATACTGTCAGAATTTTCAGTAGCTTCTTGAGATGCAATTGCGGGTGAATCGTCCTCTATCATAAGTAACAAAAACTTTTCTGCTGCACATTTGTGGCACAAAATATATTTTTCGTCACAATTAAAGCATAATCCTTGAGCCCTACGTTCAACCTGTTGTGCTGGGGTAATACGCCGTATAGGTAAACGACTTGAGCTGGTGTTGGAGGGTGATGTAGCAATAGGCTTTGGGGTTGTGGTGAGGTTTGGGGCAAGATAAGGTGGTTTCAAATGTGTGGGTTGGGATGGTTGGGTGTAAGGAAGTGAGTTAGGGCTTTTTAATTTTCGCTCAAAATCTTTTATCTTGGCCTCAATGAGTTTTGCCAAGCCTAATGCATGTGAAATAGATTGAGGATGTTGCACAACCAATTCACTACGAATCTCAGGAATTAAACCAGAAATGAAACAATTAAGAATTGCATCAGGTGGTAGACCAATCACTCTGTCCCCAAGCTTCTCAAAGTTAGTTTGATATTCAAAAATTGACCCATGCTGTCGATGTTTAAAAAGTTGAGCTTGGTGGTTTTCATAGGCAGAGGATCCAAAACATAATTCTAAGGCTCTAGAAAAAGCTTGCTAATATGATAATTCATTGCTTTGAAACACCCACTTATACTAGCCAAATGCATCTCCTTTCATATAAAACGCAACCATAAGTAAACGATTTTCATAGGGAATATCATATAATGCAAAAAAATTGTTTAGCTTGGAAAATCCATTCTAAGACATCACTCCCATCAAAAAATATAAGTTCAATTTTGGGAGTTCGAAAAGGTGTGGTATGTATAGCATTCTAATGTGGGAAATGAATGTAAAGTGGGGGAGGATATGAGGTGTTGTGAAATGGGAAAGGAGGGTGAAAGAGTGGTAATTGTGTGTAGTTTGTTGGGAATGGGTAGGAGAAAGTTTGTGTAAATGGTTGAAAAGAAGAATTGGTAAAATGAGTGGTAGTGATTGATTGAGCAAAAAAGGGTGGTGGTAGTGGGGTGGAAAGTTGAGTAAAAGTAAGTGAGGGTCTAGTTTGGAAAAAAGAAGTGGATATGGGGTATGTGTAGTAAAGGAAAAGAGATGTCAAGCATTACATTTTTAGAACTAGTATGTAAAGGTAAAATGAGTATACCTATTGTAGATCTGGGTGTTGAGACTAATACAAATCTGGGTGTTGAGGTAGAAGCTTTCATTGCTTCAAACTGCTGAGTCATTAGTGCTGTAAATGCTGCAAAGTTGTCATTCATGGTTTTCTCTAGATTGTTATGGTTGGTGTTGATTTGACCCAGCTACAAAGAAACAACTTAATTATTAGCTTCCATGGTGGATTCAAGGTTTTCATGGGTAGTGATGAGATCTTCAATACGTTGGTTTATGGCTCGAAGAGTATCATCTAGGTCTTTGGGCGTGGGGTTTGTAACTTTGATAGACATTGAGGAAGAAGATGAAAGCACCAAATGATGATGGGTTCTGTTGCTACCAAAAGATTATGATTTACTAGAAAGACAAGAAATAAAAGCTAAAAGAAACATGATTAAAATTCTGCATATTCATTCTAACAGAAAAGAAACAGACATATGAATTTCTAAAAAATATAATCTTAATTTATAATGAAGTCTTGCTACCACAAGGGCCTTTTTGTAACTCTAGTGGACCTGTCCAACATCCTAACACAATGTCATAAAGAAGACGAAATGAAAAAGCAACACTATTTATTTTCACCTTCCCCTATAAAAGAGAAAAAGGGAGAATTTCTCAAGCTTGGGTGACACATAAGACATATTTTTAGTCTAGTCCTCTGGGTCACTAGGAACTTTATCATATACCTTAGTAGATTTCATGAGTGAGGCCAACTTTTTCTTATTCATCTTGATAATCATCTTACCTTCAAAATAACAAACCTTAATTAGTTCATATATGAACTCAAAACACAATAAAAATATATCAGGGAAACTTAATAAAGTACTTATTTAGGTTGCGAGGATTAAAATTAAGTTTCAAAATCTCACTAGAGCCCATGAAACACATATAAATCAGATACTCAACACAATGTATTACAAGGGGCAACTAGTTTTCATCCACAAATTTGATTCCCACTAGTTTAAGATTCTAATAGAAAGGAAACATGTCATCATCATATTCATCATTAAACAAGTATGGATATTTAGACACACAACATACCTTGAAGAAATTAAGTTTCTAATGATTATGGGACGACTCAAAGAGAGAGATAAAAATCCTATACATGGTTAACTACTCATGAAATACAAGCCAAGTTTATTCTTGATTTGAAGTGTCTAGAAGTAGGAAAATTTATATTCAGAACAAGGCACCTTGAAATGCTTTCATACCAACTTAATGCAAGCCTAATTGTTGGAATGAAGTTAAGAAGTAATGGCGTTGAACCAACACATATGTCACACTTAAGTTTAGAAAATGAAAGATAAAGACAAATTTTTATAAAAAAAATCTTAACGAACATAAACAAAATCTAACTTGTACTTATCATTTTTAAACATACCATATCTTGTTCGTCATAGGGAGGTCACAATTAAATCACAAAATTGATACTTATTCTTAAGAATGGTCCCGGTTGAAGGGAACGTTTGTGTTGAGGTTACCTGTAGACACTCAAAATACCTATTCATACCTAGATATTTTCTGATTTCTCCCACTTTAATTATTTTTAGTTTAATCACCTATTAAACAACTAAGGATCTAAAGGGCTTGTGTAATGGTATGATCCTAAGCAGCCAAACCTAAAGCAGATCATAGATCACACACTAAGAAAGTCTTTTGGAGTATATAACACATACAATAACAATTCTCATATCCATCGTTTAAGGTGTCCATCATAGTTAGTACACTAGCACGTCTGATCACCTAAATATTCAAAATCAACAATGTGTTCACACACGTTCGAACTACATAAAATATATTCAAATTGTATAGATACCATCATCTATATCAAAGTCAGGTACACTAACAAACTCATATTTATTCACGGACGATCCTTTAGATCGCCTAAATGAAAATAACAAATAGATGAAGCGTGTCAGAATCTAGTCACTCTATAAATAAGGCCCACCCTCAAATATGTTCACAAAATCAATTTACTCATCTGATAGCTGCTAGCACATTGTCCAGCTTAGACATCAAAGTATCTTTTTGCAAGTACTTTTGGATCGTGAAAATACATGGAGCTATAAATAAGAGAGGAGACTACAACGCTATAGCTAGTGACACAAATATCACTTTTTTTTTGGGTGATTCATCTCGTAAGATCATCTAAGAACATAATGTATTTTAATTATTTGGATATAGAAATGGAAAGTTTATTATTATGCACTTATTTCTAATATATATTTTATTATTGATTATAATTGTCATAACTCATTCATTGATCATATCTGGCGCCATCTATATAAAATTGACACAATTCAATTTTCATTTTTGTGTTTTTAGAGTAACTTGTTCAATTCACGTTACAAATTATAAATAGTTGATAAAATTATATAAAATTAGTACACATCTAAAAAAAAGACTTTGTTATTAAAACTCTTTAAAAGATTTTAATTATTGGCATATAAAAGAAGGGTTTATTTTGTTCTTATCTTTGATATATTTCATTCTTGATTATATTTGTCAAAACCTTTTTATTAACAAATCTCTCTAATATATTTGTCTATTTTATATATGTCGAAAGGGGACAATTCAACCTCCCTCTTTTGTTTCTGTTTGGAGCCATTTATTCGAAAACACATGACAAATAATTGATAGTAGTATATGAAATTAGCACACAATTAACTAAAGAACATTGTTATTACAACATCTGTTTTTTTTTTGTCACAACTCAATCATCCCAAATTGATTTCTCCATAGGTGAATCCTCATGTGGAAGATGATGATGATGATGAAAATCATTCATAATTTCCAACCTATGTTGCTGTGGTTCATGCATACTTGAATTTGAACCTCCAATTCCCAAGAAATCATGCACTCTTGCCACATCACTTCCATGGATCAAATTTGAACAATCACTAACCTCTTGTGCCACATTTTTCATCAATCCTTGGCCAAACATTCCCATGTCATTAGAACTACTATCAAACATTAATGAAATTTCTTGTTGTTCTTTTTGAAACAATTGGTTGGTAAATGCTCCACCACCACTAACACCAGCCATGTTAGATAAATCATTGAGATGTAGTGGATTATATTGTTCATAAGAGGGTTGGTTTTGGTTTTGGTTTTGGTTATGCTGCATCATGATGGAACCAGGAACATGATCATGATTAGGACTAATCATACTACTAACAAAGCTTTTCTGCATCATGGAAGAGTTAACACTATTGCTTGCAGTAGCACCCATCTGTGCTGCTTTCTGTAACAAAGCCGTAGCCGACATTTGAACCGAGCCAGAAACTAGTCCTCCGATTTTGTTATCGTTGAAGTAATTGAAGCTATTGGAACTCGAACTGAGTTGAAGAGATGAAGAAGAGGGAGGTAAGGTTTTCGGACCACCGAAAAGTGCACCTGCACTTGTTGAAAACATGCCACCACATGCATTGGTTGCATTGGTTGATCTGAAGTGTATTGGAACATGTTCTTGAGTCGGCGATTTTAGCGAGTCGTTGATTAAATCCGATGAAATGTTGGAAATAGTTTTTAGCGGCATTGTAGAGATAGGATCACGCATTTGATTCTGTAAATTTGGTGGCATGCCACTAGTTAACCCTTGGCTCACTCTGTGGTTTTCTTCGGTTAATGCATCACAGAAAGCTCTATGAGTTATAAAACTGTCTCTTCTGTATTATGCAGAAAAAAAAATCAGATTCACATCATATGTATGAGAAAATAGATGGTCCATCGTGTACTCTACTAAATTACAAAGATATTTTAGAGTTGCTCATGCGAAATGAGACATTGATAGTTTTCTATTTGACGACAGTGTAAAATTATTTTATACTGGCAGTGACATTGTCTGTATCAAGAAATATATAGACACAAAAATAAGGGACAAACTTGAATGTTAGAGTAGAGTTACCTAGAAAATATGGTTCCACAATCACATTTGTATTCCCTTGTGCCACAAGTTTTCTGGTGAGCTTTCCAATCAGATTGAACGGCATATCTTTTAGAGCACTTATCGCATTTCCATTTCTTCTCACCGTGTTTGCGGCTATAATGTTTTTTGATACCAGTAAGGTCGCCTAACGCGCGAGCCGGGTTATGGTGGACGCATGAAGATTCGGGACAGACGTACACCTTTTTCTTCACTTCTGTGCTTGTTCTTTGCCTGAGTTTCCATGGAAGATTGTGACCTCGGCGGTGTAACTGAAGATTTTGGTCTCTTTGAAAGCCTTTGTTGCATATCTCACATACAAATCTATTTGTTGCCATTAGTGTTGTTGGTGATAAAGCTACAACTTCAGCACTAGGATCTATTTCATCAAAATACATCCATTAACAAAAGTACTTTTGCATATATAACAATAATATGGTAGAAATTTATTGACTAAAAAAGTTGTTTATCCAAACAGGTCCTAAATCTTTGGATTGCTTGACAGTTAATTAAGCTCTTTGCAGAAAAATTATCAGAAGCTCCGTTATCTTCGAACCTATTTGTATTGACTTATTTGAACTTATATACTTATACAACCAATTGCGAGACTCTTTGAAAGAGTTTATATAAATAGTTCATGACATGTCCATCAATAGTTTTCAGCTTATTTCTATAAGCGCGTTTATAAGAACAATTTCACTTAAATTTCCCTTTTGTCAAAAAAAAAAAAAGCTTATATATAAGCACTTATAATATAAGTTAATTATCCTATCATGATTTAATGTT
Organism: Lathyrus sativus; assembly: GCA_963859935.3. Classification (NCBI taxonomy): domain Eukaryota; kingdom Viridiplantae; phylum Streptophyta; class Magnoliopsida; order Fabales; family Fabaceae; genus Lathyrus; species Lathyrus sativus. The sequence continues at coordinate 677,196,708 of OZ012737.1, forward strand.
TAAGCTTGCAAATCAATGACTGGCTACATATAACTACGCAAAACGATCATATTAATGCAAAATTCAACTTTTCAAAAGCAATTATAGTTGAGTATTTGCCTGGTGTTCCAGGAAGATTTCTTTTCTTCTTGGTTTGTTGTTGATTACTGGAACCATTGCTATTAGAAGCACCAGCAGATGGTCCTGAACTTGAATCATTGAGATTGTTTTGCACCTGTTCTTCACCATTGTTTCCTGAGGAGAAGCTTCCTTCATCACCTGAAATATTTGACATTTCTACACAAACAAATTGAGACAAATATAGAAGCTTCTGTGATGTCTTTCTTTTCTTGTTATTGATGATGGACCACACTAAAAGCTATGATTGATGTTTGGTTTTTTTGTGGAGTCTAAACAAGAATCAACTTTTTCTCTACAGGGGAATTAGAGAGATATTGCTGCCATGAAAACAATATTGGAAGCTGGTCGTCTTTGGCTTTATATAAATATATATAAAGTTTATAGAATCATTTCTTTCAAATGAAAAACTAATCATCTAAAATTTACTATTTATTAGATACAACAATAATAATGCACCAGTTTTTTAACCTTTTGAAATTGTATTTATATCAAGGTTATAAAAATAAAAATGTAAAAAACAAATGATACGAAAGTATATTGATTTTTTAACCTTTTCAAATCTCTCTTAGTAATATCACACATTTTTCTCATATTTTTTGCAATGTACGTCTCATCTCTTCTATTTTAATCTCTCATTTTTTATGTTCTTTCTTTTTCATCTTCTCATTTTTATGTTACTGTTTTATTTTTTAATTACATTTTTATCGCACATTTTTTCTCTAATATTGCATCTCTTCTGTACTTTCTTTTTCATCTTCTTCAATCTCTAATCTCCTTTGTTTTTTCTGTTTTATTATAATATTTTTGATATTATTTTATGTTATTTTTTTTTTCACTTTTGTCTAATCTGAATTTTATATATTAAATAAATTTTTTTTATTTAAATATAATAAATTTTGTTGTTATTTGATAATGTATAAATTACTAAATATTAAATTATGTTGTTCTATGTAGATGTATGTATCACTCAATAAATTTTTTATAAAAAACCAAACTAATCAAATCAATTCTAATCGCATTAATTTGATTTGATTTGATTCGATTTTATATTCAAAAGTCAACCAAAATATATTTTTTTTTCTTTAACACTTCAGATAATTTTTAACATCAAAATTATTGAAAACACATCACAAATACTCTTAAAATCATCTACTAATTTACGTATCGATCTCCCGTCAAATGGACAAATATCTATTTCTTTACATAAAACATGATGCATTTATATAAAGTCATGTCATTGTTAAAACAACTAATATAGGTAAATGCCCCTAACTTTTTGGTATGGATGATTGTAATATTCTAGCATTCCTATTAGAGACAAAATTAATTTCTCCTTTCCCCTCTTTTAGGAGGAAAATAAATAGAGGCTCAATTTTTAGCTTTATCAATTCTATCAGCAAGTTTGTTTCATTTATTATATTTATTTCTCTCATTTTTTCTTCCCAAAATAACTATATGGTTGAAAGGAAACATGACAATTAAGTATCTTCACATAGATAATGACAAATTAGTAGCAACTAATTAAGTTTATAATGACATAAAAGAGTGTTGCTGGCGAGTTAACCAAGATTTATTCTAGTTCTAGCTTACTATAAGAGTAACGACAATAACTAAGAGCACCCTATGATCACTTCAATATTCCATTGTTTAAATTAATTTATGATATTAGAAGAGAAAAATAATTTGCTATAGTCCTCGATTTTCTCAAGGTTTAAGTTAAATTTAAATTTGAGTAAAAGAATACTCTTTCTTAATCCTAATGGAACAAATGTTTTGCTATATGCATAATTCAATTCAATAGAATAAGATTGTGTGGAAAGGTTTTTCAACATAAGAAAATAAGATTGTATGGAAAGGACTCTCAAGTAATGAATAATTTAATTTGTTGACGTATAAAAACCTATGTGATGAAAAGAAATAAAATATATTTTAAGATTACATGATTTTAAAATTAGTAAAAATAATTAGGAGGTCGCCAGAAGGTGGCAACATCACAAGTAGGGGATTTGGTGAAGGTGGGAGGTGGTCGGAAGCGGGGAAAATTGCGACGGACGATAGTCGTTGAGAGTGTCAGAAGGCGGGGTCGGAGACTCACAGCGATAGCGGTCGGGACTCGACATAGCTTCGACAGTAGCGGCTCGAGCGAACCTGTTTAAGTTTTCGGTCATCTTATATAGTTTTCTCGATTCGTGCATCTTAGACTTCTTTGTTTCGGTAAGTGGATTTGTTCGGTAATGGGTTTTCTTTGGCATGATATGGATCGATTGAGTTTCAGCAATTATAAATATATATTTATGAAATTCTTGTCTTCACAACTTTAAAATTGAAGACATAGAGATGAGTTTGAGAATCTTTGTGATAATATTATAGACGTATGGGTAAACTCCTAAAGTGTGTTATTAGAAAACCCGTATAAATACCTTGGGTGGCTTGTGTGATATATATATATGATGGTTGGTCCAATGAATCTTAAATCGGACTCTGATATCATCTTAAGAATGTGTGGTTGGGTCTAACTCAATTCTACAAAACCGACTAGTAGGATGAGAATTGTCCTCACTTATAAACATAAGTTTAGGCCATAGATTGTCCGATGTGGGACTCTTAAAATCCACATTAGATAGAAAAGAGAATGTTGAACACTTTATCTGTGAGAATAGACATATAACCAATGCCTTCAGGTTTTGTTAATATGTAATTTTTTAAAAAAATATTTACACGACAAAATTTCATTGGTATACGTCATTTGGGGTAAATTACCCCTCAATTTTATAAAGGGTAGTCTAGGTCTCTCTCACACACACACACACACACACACACACACACACACTCACTCACACGCATGCGCACACACATACATACGTGTGCACGCATAGGCACACACACATTTATTTTGTTTTTTTTATTGTTTTTTGTTCTTACATATCACGTTTATTTGTGTGATTGAAACTTTCAATTTCATAACAAGTGGCACTTATTATGGGGCAATATATTTTGTTTACAAGTGAGCACCATGTGTTATAAATGCCATATTGAGAGGTTTTCCAGAGACCAATTTTGGATTTTAGAAAGTGAATATGCAAACAATCTTAACTCAAGAGAAATGTATTGAAGCATTGAAATATGAGGTATCAATGCCTGCACACATAGCAGTAGAGAAGACCGAGATGGTGGATAAGTGTCATTACATTATGCTTCAGGGATAAAGTTCAAAGGCAAGTCGCCAGGAAGAAGACTACGACTTCGATGTGGGCAAAACTTGAATCATTATATATGACCAAATATTTGGATTATAGGTTCTATCTAAAACAATAACTCTATTCATTTTGAATGGTAGAGAAGAAATTCATAGTGGAGCTGACATAACTTCACAAGATTATTGATGATCTTGAGAATATAGAGGTGAAGACTGATGATGATGATGATGATGACAAGGCTCTAATATTGCTGAGCTCATCATCCGTATTCTTTGAGCACTTTAAGGATGTCATTTTTTATGATTAGGAAGATACTATTACTTTGGATGAGAATAACTTTCTCATTCCTCTTCATTATGTATTTTCAAATATCATAATCACTTATTACAAAACCAAGCTTTAGAATAATTTAATAAAACCAACAATACAATTTCCTAGAGATTTGTTTCATCCCATTCAAAATTTTTTTTCCAAAACACGCACCTTAGAGTTATCCTTTACAAAACCTTCAAGTTGCTCCATGTAGATTATATCTTTAAGGTCTCCATGTAAGATAACAACCTTCACATCCATTTATCCTAACTCAAGATTATATTGATTCTCAATAGTCTTGTTCTTATACATCCGTCCTTCAATCCCCTAAATACCATCATTCTTCTTGAAGATACATTTTCATTCAACCACGCTTTATTTATCAAGTAATTTCACAAGCTCTCAAGTATGGTTCTTCTCCAACGAATGCATCTCATAATTCATCAACTTTGGTCATTTCTGACTTATTTATTTATTTATTTCAAATGATTCTTTGAAGATCTTTGATTTTGAGTCTTGCAACCTTTCATACATATTTAAAGCATAACAAGTATGATTAAAATAACCATATTTTTGAGGTGGTCAATCTCCCTCCTTTTTCCATAACGACTCAACTGGTAGTATGAAGCAAATGTAGATTGTTTTTCTACCCATTTGTGACCCAAACTCTCATCCTATCAATACTTGAGTCACTTAGTCCCAAAGTGTATGAAAGTGTTTTTTAGACCTTAGATGACCTCTAAAAGTTACCAAACTCCTAGAACAATAAGTCAGAAGAAGTCACCTATTTGTATTTCTAAGCTTCTCTCCCCCTCTCTAAGAAAAATAACCTTTTACTAAAAATGACATAAAACCTTAAATAAGACACATGTTCTGAAACAAAATATCTCAAATTTCTGCCAAATGTCTAATGTCTTTTTGGTAAACACCTCGCATTTCACCTTAAACACCTCACATTTAAGGAAAACCTGAAATCCTTTAGAAATGTTTCCTAGGAAGGCTACACATTTTGGGGCATAATGGAAATGAACAAAGCTTGAGTTTTGTAAACACAATTCACAGGTTCGACACCTTATACTTGATACACATGACTTGTTATAACTCCTTCACACTTTAGAAAGATCAAAGGAACTTAACATAACCGACTAGAACTACCAGAGGAGTATAACATGACCAATCAAAAGGGTTGCTAGTGACAAAAATAGTTTTTTTCCTCATGAAACAAACTGCATATTATTCCTCCGTATGTCAACTAATTATTTCCTGAAAGAAAAATATTTTAAAGGGATCACACCCTCAAATTTAGGTTTAACTAATTATTCAAAGAAATAGCTCATTTCGATATTGTCATAGAAGAGAGCCCTAAAATTCTTAAAACTTTAAAATTCTAAAAAATAGACACTATAATGAATGAGATACTTTTATATATTTCCTTAAATACTAGGTTACCACATTTGATAAGGGCAATCATTGACTTTGACGACGACTTAGACTTTTATTTTAAATTAAAACAATAAAATTATATTAATTTATTGAGTTTTGTTAACTTGTGTCAAAAGGACATATGTTTAAACAAAATAAAATAAAAAATAAAAAATATTAATTTAAATTTACAATATTTTTACACGAATACTTCTATAGAATTTCTTATGTTTTCAAAACATATGTTAGCATTTTTGCAATTTATTTTAGAACTATCATACGTATGTACTATGCTTAATGTAATGTAAAATTAGAAGACAATGGGACAAAAGTTGGAATATTTGAAACATGCCTAAAGTTTCAAATTTTAAGTCAATTAAAATTTGTATTTCCTTCAAGTTGCATATGCTCTTTTTCATAAGATACTATAGTATAAAATCGAAGAAAAAGACATCGTAGAAATTATCGCTATAGAGATCGATACATTTGATGAAACATGCATACATACAAAAAAACAAGGACATAAGCTTCCCAACACTTTATAGAATTTTGGTTTCAAACTCTTGATAATTATTTATTGATATGGTTGCTAGCTGACAAAGACAATGAAGCCATATAGATAAAACCAACATAGAAGACAACATGCATATCTATAGTTCTTTGACAATTTGTTTATATTTAATAATAAGAATAGGAAACATAAATAATATATGGTTGACATGGACGTGTTTTGAAAATGTTAAATAATTGTTAAAAGAAAATTATTTTTAAGTATTTTGTTGTCATCAAGCCTGCATGAATGAAATTTTTAGAGTTGGTAGATTGATGTTAATATGATATTATATAGTTAATTTAGTTTGTGTGTGATGAAAACATCTTATCATATTAAAATTAATTGTCAATGGTCTAGTTAGATGATATTTGTAGGAAAATTTAATGTATTGAAATGTTAGTTTGGATGGGTGATTTTTTTAAATACTTTTTTAAGGGAATTGAGGTTGTTCAGAAACCAAAATTGTTTGTAGTAAAATTTAATGTATTGAAATGTTAGTTTGAATGAGTGATTTTATTTTATTTTTTTTAGATTTGAGGTTGTTTATGTTCATAAACCAAAATTGTTTATGTAAATTTTTTTATGTGATGGTACAAATTACTCTTGCGTGGTTGTGCAGGGTTGACCTTCGAGGTTAATATTTCAACGTCTAACTTAATTTGTGAATAAAGGGGTAAAGTGTGTAATAAATAGACTTGTACCTTTTTTTTTCTTCTCTTTTTTTGTTGTTGCCGCGGTGATATATCTATGATGGACGGTGATTTGATTCATGTGGTGTTGGGTTTATGGTCGAATATAACAAGTGCCTCTAAGGCTTATTGTAGTGTGATGTACGGAAAACCTTTCAAAAAATTGAGTCACGTACCTTTAGCCGAGATCTGGTATTGATAAGGATAAGGGACTTGGGGAAAACTTCATTAGATATTAGTCTAATTATTGAGGTGTTTCACAAGTTTTCTTCACATGTGGCCCCTGGTTCATAAGTTAGGGCGTGACGCTTTCTCCTAGGGGTGCTCAAGTGCACTCAAGTGCCGTTACATTTTTTAGGTGGAATCTTGATCGTTGATTCTTTGTCTCCCATTTTCTTTCACTTTGTAGCATTGATTCGATTCATTTAACTTCATTATATAAATATTGTCTTGACCTTCAAACAATTTATGTTCCCTCTCATAACTAAAACATTGCATTTCTTCGCAAACATTTTCTTTTTCTCCTAAGTTTTGATTATTTTCGATTTTGGCATCTTTCTCTCTTGTTTGGGTCTATTGTTCTTGGTTCACCCTCATTTTCAAGTTTCTAATTCTCTTTCAATTCAAGATCATTTGAGACTTTTTATGAGCTCTTGAAAATGTCCTTGTTAGAGTCGATGACTTATTATTTCCAACATTTTGTGATTTTAGACATGCTTGAGGATTCTTAAACACCAGTACTCCTCGAAAGATCACTCTTGGAAATAAGTAGAGCTCTCATTGATGTGGAATTGAGTGAATTGTATTGTGGTTTAACAAAGAAAAAGTTGTCTTCAACGTGTTTGATGCAATGAAATGCTAAAAAGAAAACACTATGTGTTATATGATAGACTTGGCAGGAAAAGTTGTTCAAGATGTAAATGCGGCTGAAAAACTTTCACCACTGAAGGATCATGTTATTATTAATTCAGTTGAACACGTTGAAGATGAATCTAATATGGAGATGGATGAATGTTTACTCCAACTTCAAGTAACACAGATTGATCATGCAATGAGAAAAATTGAAGAAAGGTGGTAATGAGCAACAAAGTCAACCAACAGTGCAAAAATATCACGAGTTAAAAGAGTTGTCGAAACATCCAAAGTTTTTCTTTTTAGGGGAGAAACTGCTACAACGAGTCATCATCAGCGGCTCATTATCAACTCTAGAAGAAGAAAAGTTGTTACAAGTTTTAAGAGAGAATAAGAAAACACTTGGTTGGAGTGTAATTGGGCTTAAAGGTGTTAGTCAAACTTATTGCATGCACAAGATTAAATTGGAAGAGGAATTTAAACTAGTAGTTCAGCCGCAAAGAAGACTCAACCCCACCATGAAAGAAGTGGTAAGAAAAGAGGTCCCAAAACTACTTAAGGTAGCTATGATCTACCCTATCTATGATAGTTCTTGGGCAAGTCTCGTGCATGTGGTACCTAAGAATGGAGGTATGAGCGTCGTTTATAACAAAAAAAATGAGTTGATTCCAACAAGAACTATAACTAGCCGACGGATGTGCATTAACTATAAGACGTTAAACCAAGCCATTCGCAAAGATCAGTTCACATTAGATGCATATTATTGATATATGGATGGCTACTCAAGATACAACCAAATTTTAGTAGATCCAGTCGATCAAGAGAAAATCGTTTTCACATTCCCTTTTGGAGTGCTTGCTTATCGCAAGATGCCATTTGATTTATGCAACACTCCCGCTACTTTTCAAAGGTGTATGATTTCTATATTGTCTGATATGATCGAATCTTATATAGAGGTATTTAGTATGATTTTTATGTTTTTTGTAGTAATTTTGATAATTGTCTTGCACACCTCAATGCCGCTCTTGAGAGATGTACCGAAATGAACCTTATTTTGAACTCAAAAAAGTGTCATTTTATGGTAATTGAAGGTATCACTTTGGGGCATAAAATATCATCAAAAGGCATCGAAGTTGATTAAGACAAAATTGAGATAATTGATAAATTACCTCCTCCAGTGAATGTTAAAGGAGTGAGAAGTTTCCTTGGACATGCTGATTTTTATTAAAGATTTATAAAAGACTTCTCCATGATTTCAAAACCTCTTTCCAATTTGCTAGTTAAGGAAAATGATTTTGTTTTTAATGATGAATGTTTTAAATCTTTCTCTGCTATTAAGGAAAAGCTTGTAACTGCACCCATAATCGTTGCACCAAATTAGGAACTTCCCTTTGAGCGGATGTGTGATGCAAGCGATTACGCGGTAGGCACGATTCTTGGCCAATGCCACGATAAATTTTTCCATACCATTTACTACACTAGTAAGGTTTTGAACAAAAAATAGGTGAATTATACCACAACCGAAAAATAATTACTAGCCGTAGTATTCGCCTTGGAAAAAATTTAGGCATATCTAATTGGTTCAAAAGTGGTTTTTTTTTTACATATCATGCAGTGTTGAAATATCTTCAACAAAGGAGACTCAAAGTTGAGGCTACTTTGATGGATATTGTTATTATATGAGTTTGAATTAGAGATAAAAGATTTAAAAAAAGTGTTGAGAATGTGGTAGCAGATCACTGATCCAGATTCTAGAATAAGGAAGTGACTCAGAAAGAAAAGAACATCACTGAAGATTTTTCAAATGAACACTTGATGGAAGTCAGTGGATGACCTTGGTTTGCTGACATGACCAACTATAAAGCTAAAAAAAGTGTTTCAGAAAACTACACGTAGAACCAGAAGAAACAATTCTATAAGGAAGCTAACCATAATTTGTGGGTTGAGCCTTATTTGCTTAAGAATAGTGATAGTTCTTTAATTCGCAGGTGTGTTGCTGGTAAAGAAGTTAAATACATCACATAGAACTACCATAACTCAGCTTATGGGGGGCCACCATGGTAGTGAACGAACAACACCAAAGGTACTCCAAAGTGGCTTCTAGTGGCCAACATTATTCCAATGTTGTAAGTCTTATGTGCAAGAATGTCTTGAGTGCCATAAAATTGGTAAATTTCAAAATGAGACGAAATGCCTCTTATTGGTATGATTGAGGTAGAACTGTTTGATTGTTGGGGAATTGACTTCATGAGTCCCTTTCCTCCATCTAACTCTCATGTTTATATCCTAGTTTTGTTAATTATGTTACTAAATGGGTTGAAACCATTGCATTTGTTACTAATGATGTCCAAACCGTCTCTAATTTTTTTAAAAGGAATGCTTTTGCTAGGTTAGGGGTCCCTAGAGTCTTAATCAGTAATGGGGGACGCACTTCTGCAATAAATAATTAGAAAGTGTGTTGGAAAAAATACAATGTGAAACACAAAGTATCCACACCATATCATCCTCAAACTTGTGGGCAGGTAGAAGTGTCGAACAGGTAGCTAAAAAAAATCTTAGAAAAGACAATTGGTACTTCAAAGAAAGATTGTCCAAGAAGCTAGACGATGCTCTTTGAGCGTATATGAAAGCATTGGATACTCACCTATAATTTTTCCCATATAAATTGGTCTATGGGAAGGCTTGTCACTTACCGGTCGAGATAGAACATAGATCATATTAGGAAATCAACTTCTTAAATTTCGATGAAAAAGCAACTGGAAGAAATATTTTTTTGAAGTTGGATGAGTTAGAAGTGATAAGATTGAGAGCATATGAGAATGATGTAATCTACAAAGAAATAACCAAGAGGTATCATGATAAAAACTTGGTGAGAATGGAATTTCAGGTAGGACATAAGGTTTTGTTGTACAACTCTCGACTGAGATTGTTCTCTGGTAAGTTGAAATCTAGATAGTATAGTTCTTTTCTTGTTAACAAAGTGTTTTCAAATGGTGTTGTAGAAGTACAAGATCCTGGAGATTCTCACACTTTTAGTGTGAGTGGCCAAAGGATAAATATCTATTAGGAATGGGAGATACCAGCTGAGAAGGTGTCTCTAATAATCACAGAGCCGTAAACAAAAAAAGTCAAGCTAATGAACTTAAATAAGCGCTTAATGGGAGGCAACCCATCCACACTTTTTTAATTTTTAATCACAATTTAAATTTCATGCAATTTCATTTTATTGTACAATGTTATTTTGTTTAATAGTGTTCTATTTTGTAGTATGTTGTTGATGAAGAACTGTGAGAAAAGGAAAAAAAGAATGGAAAGAAAAAGCGTTGTTGGATAAAAGTGGACTAAAGAAGAGATTTGCTACTGGATTTCTTGTTATCGTGATGGCCCATCATGGGCGTATTGGAGTTGTATCATGGTCATAATGTGACAGTTATAGAGAGACGTTGGAAAAGTAATTGTTAGACATTAGTCATTGTCATACCCTAATTTTTGACCCTAAGGTTCTGTTTTGTATCATCTGCATAGTATAGCATGCACTTCATCTTGCATAGTATCTGAAATGCCAGTCAGAATAAATTTGTTGGATTTAAAAACAAACCGGTCTAAATTTATTTCAAAATCTGACCAAACGCTGTATTTTTCCAATATGTTTATTTCACGCTGATTATTTTTGTGTTCATTTTATTTGTTCGAACAGCTCGACTTTTTATTTCATTTTTAATCATTTTTATTTAAATAATTATTTAATTTATTTAGATTTAATTAGATATTCAATATTTTTATTAGTTAATTTTATTTTTAATTTGTTTATTAATATTTTCTTTTAAAAAAACATAAAAATATAATTTTTAATTCTTTTTATTCTTGTCTTATCATAAAAAAACACAAAAACCTGATTTTTAATTCCTTTTATTCTTGTTTTGTCATAAAAAACACAAAAATATGTTTTTTAATTCCTTTTATTCTTGTCTTATTATAAAAAACAAAAAAACATTGTGTTAATTGTTATTATCATTCTTGTCTATTTTCTAGTTCTATAAATATGCATTAGAAAAAATAAGCAATCACACAAAAAAGAGAAAACACCCATACCTCATATTCCTCACATCCAAACCACAAAATTTTTCACAAACCACGACGTGGCATTGAGAAGAAGAGACGGAGGCGCGACGAAAAAGGTGAAACCGTGAGAGAAAATGTCGGCGGAATGAAGGAAGAAGAAGGGAGGTCATGCTTGGTAAATTTGAGAAAGAGAAGAAGCAGTTTGATCTTGCTAACGTTTTTGGAGGAAGATAGTCATTTGGAGTGGGTTTTGGGCTTATACTACCAGCCTGTGCGGTTTGTTTTGCATAAAAAAATTTTTGTGCCATGTTATTTTTTTTAAGATACTTATGGGCTTTCTAATTGTAAGCCCATTTATTTTTACTACTTTGTTTTTTTTTTCTTTCTCTATTTTACATTATTTTTAGAATTAAGTTTTTTTCATAGTTTTTTTAGAATTCGATATCATTTTTGTTCAATATGGTAAAATGTGAACCTTGGTCTATTTTTTTAGGTGTGGATTATGTCCTAATTAAACGTTAGAATTAATTCTTGATTAAATTCTTAGTGTTGAATGGATTTGGTTTTGATGTCAATCGATTTTGAATTAGATTATGATCCTGTTTTTTTTCCTTGGCTAAGTTCTTATGAATATTCTTATTAATCTTTGTCTTGATCTCGGTACACATGATCGAGGTTTGGCTTTAATACTTGGTATTGTTTGTTGTTTGCTTCTAAATTGTTACACCCCTCTTAGGATGTTGGTTCAACCTTATCTTTGATAAATTGAATCAGTATAAAGTTTAGGTTTTGAACTATTGCATGATAATTTCTAGAATAGCTTCCCTTTTAATCTCAATATTAAGTCATAAAATTAGGTTAGTCCCTCAGAACATTAACTTAGACAACTTACCAGTTAAATTCCCATTCTCCCACAAGAGAATTAGACATGAGTCATCTATGTAGACGAGATATAATTCTCCTACCCTATAACATAATTGAGAATGATGTAGAATCTTTTCCGCTTGAGAGATTTATAAATCCGAGTTAGAGCCCTTCTCCCAACGTGAAGCAAAGACCTTCTTCTGCATGTTTGTGGTGGTTTTAAGTCAAGTATTCTCCCTAAGATGACGACTTGTCTCTTCTCCTAAAATCAATCAACAACTTCCCTCCTGGAACCTTGGCCATAATCAAGAGTTCCTCGTCCCTTTAGGGGAACTACGAATACTCTGATTCCATTCCCGTCAGGATACGTAGGCACGAGATGCAATGTCTTGGCGAACATACTTAGAAATAACACCTTAGGTCTCCCTTTTAACTTTTCACCCTTAGCAGACAAATAAAAAATAACACAATAAAATAAGAGGTTCCTGTAGAGTACTACAGATACTTAGGATGTTAGCACCTTCCCTAGGTATAACTAACCCCTGAACCTTAGATTCTCTCTAGTGCATTGCATTGCATATTTTTGGTTTATTCGCTCTTTTTCCTTTCCCTTTGATAAATTAAAGATTGGTGGTGAACAATGATTTGTGATTCAAGTTAATCGATAACTTGATATCCAATTCTCACTGCGACAGTCATTTGCATTGCGGTTATAATGTAAGGCATTGCAGTCGCGATAGGTCTTCTACAGGACCTATAAATTTCCATTTGAGGCAACTTTTCCGTACACCGCTTTTTGCAACTCTCCTTCTACCCTAAAAAGCTCATTCTAATCACTTTCTTTTCAATTCTTGCACTGCTCTTGTGCTTTGTTGTGCTGCAGAAAATTGGCTCCTAAAAGAGGTAGTGTTTCTCTGACTACAACATCATCTGCACCACTCATTCAAGATGCCCCACACTACCAATTCTTGTCACAAGTGTCGCTACTGCGAAAATCGGCGCCGGCTTGACAGGAGATTCGCCACCGTGCGTTATTTATTCCTCAGGGCGGGAAAGGAAACGCTCGAAGTAAACCTCGCAAGGACGGGAAAAGGTATGGTCATCGCAACCAAAACCTGGATTCGGGAGTCGGTTACGCAAGGGGAAGGTATTAGCACCCCTCACGTCCATCGTACTCGATGGGATCCACGCTTGGTGTTCATAAGGAAAAGGGTGTGCTTATCTATCTATGCTAATGGTCGGACTGAAAAGAAAAGAAAAGGACAGGACTCGACAGAACATACGGTGTTCTGGGCCTACGTATTCCCTCGTGCAATGGGAAAGTCAGAGTCAACGTAGTTCGACTACCTACGTCTAAACGGGGAAAAGGTTGCTCGCCAGGACATCGCGTCCTGTGCCTACGTACTTCCACACAGCATGGAAGATCAGAGCAAACGTAGTTCGACTGACTACGGGTAAACTGGCGCTCTCACACAGCAGTGAGAAAATAAACTGGTCTCTAAGGCTCGGGAACCTACAAATACGATCTGGTCTCAAATGCGCTCGGGCAAGAGAAAGGGGAAATAATTAGTCGTCAGCGGGAGAGTCTCGATCGCACAGCCGCGAGAGAACAAAGGTTAGTCGTTAGTGTGCTCGCTAGGATATCGCATCCTATGCCTACATATCCTCGTCTGGCACGAGGAATCAGAGCAGCTGTAGTTCAGCTAACTACGGATCAAGCTACTCAAACGCTCCTACGGAAAGGAAAGGGAAACCCTAAAACTATAGCTGAGAAAGGGGAATCTACCTACTGATATCATGCCTGGTTGACCGTCCTAATGTCTATCATAACAACTCCGCAGCGGAGAAGTCAGAGCTCCTAAGGGATCATGGCAACAGGACTAAACTACAAACAAGAAACTGCAAAGTAAAGAAATACTGAAAACATGCATGAATGCAACGACTAAACAAACAAGGCGCAAAGGCCGCAAACCACAAAGGTAAGGGAGCTCAGCTCTACCAAATACCAACAAGCAAAGCCACTCAATAACAAACAAGCAGAAGGAGGACCACCTCAACTTCTCATGCACACAAAATCTACTTTTAAAATGCACCTAACTCAGAACTATTTATATGAATACCTAAGTCTAATGCAACATAACATCACACAAGTCAAACAATACAAAGAGAAGGCTAGCTAACCTGACAAGCCTCTATCTTCAAAACAAGAAACTACTCCTGGGCAAGGCCCCTAACAAACCTGAAACAAGCTCCTAATCTATCTCTAAACAAAACCCTATACAACACCTTAAGCAAAGATCTAAGCAAACTCTAATCAGAACCCTAAGCAAGAGGAATCAATCCCAGTCTCCAAGCTTCAGAACAAGCTTACCAGAGAAAGGGAGCTAAGCAGACAAGCTCATAGTTCCTTCCTCAGGAAAGTACCAGGAGGTTACTACTCAGGAGTCATATCCTATGCGGCTCGACAACTGTGATCAGTTTACATTCCTCCTCAGGAGAAATTAAACTCACATGAAGGCTCCGGCATCACTGGATACTTGAGAAAGCCTATATGCACTAAGGGAACTAAGTGAACAGACCCATAGGACCTTCCTCAGGAAAGTACTAGGAGGCTGACACTTAGGAATCGTATCCTACGTGGCTCAACAACTGTGATCAGTTTACATTCCTCCTCAGGAGAAATTAAACTCACAAGTTGGCTCCAACATCATTGGATACTTGAGAAATCCTAGATAAACTAATGGAACTAAGTGAATAGACCCCAAGGACCTCCCTCAGGAAAGTACTAGGAGGCTTTCACTTAGGAATCGTATCCCATGTGGCTCAACAACATGTGATCAGTTTACATTCCTCCTCAGGAGAAATTAAACTCACAAGTTGGCTCCAACATCATTGGATACTTGAGAAAGAGGTGAGAAGAAAGAATGAAAGTCATTCATAGTGCCTTCCTCAGAAAAGTACCATAAACTCCCTTCAAACTTCAGGATCTCGAACCTCGCAAACAGAGAACAAGCTCCTAGACTAGGCCTCAATCCACTGCATCCTTGCAAGCTCCAACAGGACCTCAATCAGCTCCTATCTATGAGAAGAACCCACAGATCCTCAAACCACAAGAAACTACCTCTGAAGTTCAACCACAGTCGAGCTTCAGAGTCAGAAGTCATCAAGACTTCTCCTATCCTCAAGCTCAAACAAATCATATCAGAACATCCTACAAAAATCTAACAAAAATCTATGGGAAACCTACATGGCTCTAAGACAACATACTGAAAAATCAGAGCAGAACTCAATACCAGATGAAAGAATCAAAATCAACACAGCAGACATATCCACAAACCAATTATTCAATATCAAGACAATACAAAAAGATGCAATTAAAATGAGAATGCATGATTAAGCTAATGTTTTTGCACTATAAAATTCTACATTGAATTACGAGTCTACAGAAAAAAGAACGGAATTATTTGACTAAACCTACTATTTTTTATGGATTTTCTAATAGTACGCATGCACTAAAGAATATTAAAAAGTCAATTTAATGGAAAACATACAAAAAATAGTGAACAAAAATAAAATGACATTTTTATTTTTATTTAATTTTCTAGACATTATGATGAAATGGTAGAAAAAAGAAGAACTTAAAAATCAATCATTTTCATTTTATTATGAATTTTCTAATATGCAAAGAAATAAAAGAAAATGAAAAAACAAAATTGAAATAACATGGAGGGGGGTGCTAACAGCAAGATTTTCCTTTATTACTGCGTTGGGCCCACGCCAGGGGGGCGTGAATAGCAAATGGGCGCAGGGCCCAAAGGGATCAGAAATTTCCTAATGAAAATAAAAGGAAAAAAACGCAGGGGGGGTGCAGACTAGCAGTTTTCCAGTTAATTCTCATTGGGCTTACGCCCAGGGGGGGGTGCGGATAGTGATAAGGGCCCTAGGCCTAGTTCCCATCATTCTGCCTCTCACACGCCAGGGGGGGGGGATTGAGTAACATGGGGGTTGCTTCAGTAAAACGTGTTTGGGCCTAAGCCCAAACCCTAACCCTAATCCAATGAAACCCTAACCAAAACTTAATCTCCCTCTCCCAACTCAGATTACTGTTCATCCTTCTAATCCTAAACCCTAGCCGTCGTCTGCTTCGTCTTCCTCACCCATTCTCCTCTTTGAACTCCCCCAAACCTTACTCAATCTCCTCACAAAATCTGACATTAAACCTAATCCAAACCTTAACGAAACTCCAACTCAATTTCATGCTCAAATTAAAATCTAGATGAAACAAGCCAATCCAAACGTCCTAGCAATCAGAAACTATGCTCCACCAAGAATCAAAGGAAAACGTACCTGGATGAGGAGTACGAACCGCTCGTGATTCTCTGAAAAGCGCTTGGTGATCTCGATATGTTACGCGGACTGGAGAATCTTGGTACGAGTTCTTGAAGGTTGAAGGAGGAGGCTCGTTGAAGTTTCTGCGTTGGGATCTCGCTTGAAGATTTCTGGGCAAACCGTGAAGAACTCAATGAGTTCTATGAAGATCTGGGAAGAACACTTCAAGAACGGATGAAGACGATGATTCCGAAGCTGATGGATCTTGTTCGTTAGTTGATGGAGTTTTCTGGAAATTCCAGGTGATGAATGTATGATAGCGTTCTGGAAAGCCTCTTGAAGAACGATGAAGGTTTGAGTGGATTCTGGAAAAACCTTTGAATTTTCCGGTCACAGCTGAATTCTCCGGTGAGGTGAAGACGAAGGGGAACAGAGGAGGATCGGAGAAGAAAGGAGGAAAAAATGGATTTCTGGAGGTTTCTGGTACTTGGGGTTTCCGGCGAAGAAGACGGTGGCCGGAGACGGTTGGACGGTGGCTCAGGGCGTCTGCATGGCCGCCGGTGTACTTTCTGGTGAGGCTCAGGCGATGGCTGTGGTGACGACAGATGGCGCAGGGGAGAGGCTAGGTGGTGACACGCGTGAGGACATGCACAGAGAGAGAGAGAGTGGGGGCCAGCTGGGGGGGGACGTGGCGTGAGGAGGAGAGTTTCTGAGTGTGTGGTGGGTCCTCCTAAGTGGGACGCGTGGGTGCCTTCTTATAGTGACAAGTGTCACTCCTGGCCAAAAACTGCAAAAAAATGCATTGGACTGATAGCATGCTGGGCCTCCAAAAATTGTACTCTGGCCCATACGAAAATGAACAAAAACTGTAAAAAAAACTGAATTAAAAAACTTACTTAAAACTAAATGAACTCAATTAAAGCCTAATTAACTGACTAATCCAAAAAATTAACTATCTTAATCCTAATTAGACCTAAACATGATTAAAATCCTAATTAAATCTAAAAAATGATTAAAAACCTAATTAACTCTATATTTCTACTAATTTCTATTAAAATTCTACAAATGTCTACCATTATTTAATATCTATTAAAATCTATTATTAATAAAAGAAAAACTATATTATTTTCTATATTATCTAAAAACAATTAAAACTATATTTAAAATCTAACATATTCTAAAATGATTAAAAAAACAATTAAAACTATATTTAAATTCCAGAAAAATCTATAAAGCCTATTAAAAATCCGCAAAAGGCTATTAAACCCTAAAAATGCATACAAATGCAAATGACCCCTATGAAAGAGCACACGAGACCAGATCGAATCGAACAGAGAACCCCGGGCATCAGAATATCCCCAAAATCACTGTGCAAGCTGAAAATCACTGAGGAGCGCACAATTTCCCGAAAATAAAACCCTGATGATCTAGACTGGATCTGCCATATCTGATGGACGAAAACCAAGTTGTAACCCTGATATCCTCTGTCTGTGCACAAATATCATGCGTCTGATTTGCGAATATGAATTTAAACCACGAGTCAGATAGGAGAATCGGTTGGTCAAATTTTAGGGTGCAACAGCTGCCCCTATTCAAGCGACTTGGACCTGAAGGGTTTGAAGAGCGCTCAGCCTTCAAACATTCAGAGGTACGAGACGGTTGAATACAAATAAAACCCGAAAATTTGCCAACCGCGAGCATATACTGTCAACTGCTTGGGGAATAAAGTCCAGAGAACCGAGTCCAGTCATTACGGCACCAAACTGATCGATCATCTGATGAAGAACTCCTGATTTGAATACCCATTACTTGTGATGCCCCATGTAACAAAACCCGAAGGCTGCAACAAAATACCTGATCCTTTCACATTGCCTACTGATAGGCAGGAAGAGAAACATACTCACATCGTCCAAAGATGGACGGGAAGACATCCTGATTGAATACTCACCTCGTCTAATGGTAGACGGAAAGACAACATTAACCTCCAAATTCACGTCGTCTCCGGGTAGACGGAATCATCCTGATTGATGACAAATCAGTTCACATCGTCTAAGGGTAGAAGGGATCATCCTGATCGAATACTCACATCGTCTAAGGATAGACGGAAAGACACCATAATCTCCAAATTCACATCGTCTAATGATAGACGAGATCATCCTGATTGATGAAACAAAACAATTCACATCGTCTAAGGATAGACGGGATCATCCTGATCGAATACTCACATCGTCTAAGGATAGACGGGATCATCCTGATTGATGAAACAAAAACAATTCACATCGTCTAAGGATAGACGGGAAGACATCATAATCTCCAAATTCACATCGTCTCCGGGTAGACGGAATCATCCTGATTGATGACAAATCAGTTCACATCGTCTAAGGGTAGACGGGATCATCCTGATTGAATACTCACATCGTCTAAGGATAGACGGAAAGACACAATCTCCAAATTCACATCGTCTAATGATAGACGGGATCATCCTGATTGATGAAACAAAACAATTCACATCGTCTAAGGATAGACGGGATCATCCTGATCGAATACTCACATCGTCTAAGGATAGACGGGATCATCCTGATTGATGAAACAAAAACAATTCACATCGTCTAAGGATAGACGGGAAGACATCATAATCTCCAAATTCACATCGTCTCCGGGTAGACGGGATCATCCTGATTGATGAAACAAATCGATTCACATCGTCTAAGGATAGACGGGAAGAAATAATCTCCATACTCACATCGTCCATGAGTAGACGGAAAGACACCATAATCCCGAAGGAACAAAAATCAATTCAATACTCACATCGTCTGAGGACAGACGGGAAGACACCCATAATCCCGAAGGAAAACTTCAATACTCACATCGTCTAAGGGTAGACGGCAAGACACCATAATCTCCAAATTCACATCGTCTACAGGTAGACGGGATCATCCTGATTGATGAAACAAATCAATTCACATCGTCTAAGGATAGACGGGAAGACATTCTTACGCAATTCAACACCATCCCTCGAATTTCAGAATCCTTCTGTCTACGGGAATTGATGGAAAGAACAATATCCTTGAAGGGGCCACATCATCAGTATGGACCGACAGGAAGAAAACCACCTTTAAAGAACCATGTCGTCAATAAGAATCGACAATCACGAAAACTGAACATTCTTCGAAGAGCCTCGACATCAATAAGGATTGACGGTCAGAGGAGTCCCTCTTGAAACGTTATCTCATCCAATACACAGAAAGAGAACCACTATCCTAAATATCGTTTTGAAACCCCCCAACAATCAAAGATAGCCGGAGAAGACTCGCTGGGGAAACACCTCATCATACGTATGATCTGGCAATAAGAAAACCCGCTGAAAAATCACCTGAAATTTCACATCGTCTACTGATAGACGGAAAGAAAAACCACTTGCTAGAGGAACCCTGTCTTGAACCCCACTGAAAATCAACCAAAACTTCACATCGTCTACGGATAGACGGAAAGAAAACCACATTCGTACTCAAGACGTCTAATGATAGACGGAGAAATCCACTTATCGAAGGAACACATCGTCAATATGAGTTGACGGGAAGAAAAGTCTGCCGATACCAGATGACCGACTGATCAAAGCATAACTTGTTGCGTGATCTGATACAAATAATCTGCTGAACTGTCTGAACACTGCTGCGGGACAAATGCCCCTGAACTGATCACAGCGTAATTCACGCGCCATATGAGGCTGATAGACAATCTGACTTATGCTTCGTATGCATATGCGTATGTTTGAATCTTTCTATGGCGTAATGCTCCATTCAGGATGGAAATGCTACGCATTCTGAAAATGTCATGCAGGTATGATGCAAATATGATAATGCATGCAATATGCTAATGCAGGCTCGAGCTGCCGGAGAGAGCTGGGTACAGAAAACCACTTCAGCCACATAAATGCTGAAGACAAAGCCAACTCCGCTGGGGATAAACCGGATGCCACAGGATTATCCCAGCAAAATAACTGCTGGGAGAGTGAAATCAACTCTGCTGGGGATGTTGGGAGCTTAACCGAACACCTCGACGAAGTAATACCCTGCTGGGGAATATAACTCCGCTGTGAAATAGCAGACGTGCCGAGTGCGATTGGACTCCTCTGGAGATAGCTCACTCGCGCCACTGACAAATTGGACTTTGCTGGAGAAAATGGATGGAGTCTTCCCGCGTGCTGATGAAGCTCGGATCTGGAAATCGATGCGCCGACACGGATGGGCCTCACAGCGATTGCCAACATGGATTTGAACTCTTAGGCTATCTGCGATGGGTCAGGTACGACTTGACGCTGGAAAACACTTTGCCTGACTACGCAGCCTTTTAGTGGAGGAGTCAATGGATAGTGACACGACTTCCCGCATTCGTCTCGTTCTCGAAGAATTGGCTTAATCTGCTCGAATACCTCTGAACGACCCTGCTGATATGGAGAAGGCAATCCTTTCTCTTCTGATATGCCCCAGCCTACGGGACCTCCGTGGGGATAGTCCTTGAAAGGAAATCTGCAGATCTGTACCCTGATGGTCTGATACGAAATGCCCCAGCATTCTGAGCTTCGGGGAGATGCTTCACATCGAATGCTCCTCGAATAACTTCGGCGTGCTTAGGATGGTCGGCCCCTGACTGCACTGACCTTGCCCCTGATTGGCTGATTCCAGGTAGTACCTCCTGACGGCAACACATTTACCTGAATCTCAACCTGATTGCCCCAGGATAACTGACTTCGAAAAGCTGACTTGACTGGGGATTACGGTAATAGCTTGCCCCTGCTCTCGGAACATTCGGGCGTTCTGCATTCTATCTTGACCATACTTTCCACTGTAGGAAGCTTTTCTGCTGTCAAGCGCTTACTCGCAAGTAAAACAAGTTGTTCTGCGTAAAAGATATACTAATGCAACACATATGACAACTTTGACACCCAATCTGTTCACTGGGAAAAGGAAAAACAGTTTATGGCATATAATGCACAAAACATTTATCAAGAATATCAACATCAGTACCAACATGGTAAGAGGAACCCTTTTAGGAGTCAGAATCGACGCGACCTTTACCGGAGTATGCTTTCGAAACAACCTGCTTCAATTAGGACTTTTGAAGGTTGTAACGTGGTCAGGTTCATGGTTTTGAAAGAAAGGATAAAGGCTCAAAGTTTATTTTAACCCACCCATTCTCCTTGATGTTCTCCCATCCTACGTTCAGCTAATTCAACCTTAGCGCTCACCTCTCAGAGGTTGAAAGATAGGAATGATAGTTCGAGAAACTATGAGTTTTTGGAGTGACAGCCACTCACTTTTCGTCTTTGACACTTGAGGTCACACGACTCGTATTTCCATCGAGGATTTTTCTTTTGATCCTTTTCATCTTTTTCTTTTCATATCCCTAACTTTTGCCTGGACTGACTCCTTTTGAGTTTCTTTTGATTTTTTTAAGTCCAGCGGGATGCCCTCATTTTTGCCTAAGTCATTTGTTTTGAAGTTTTCTTGACTTAGCGGGCTTTTGATTCTCCTTTTTTTTTCGTTTTTTTTTTCCGAACGAGTCGTGTGACGCCGGTTGCCTGACTCTTTGGGGAACGATGTGACTGTCTTACTCTTGATTTAACCATTGTGGTTTTTTAGGCACGACCTCTAGAGGTGTGATTGATCCTCGAACGGACACTCCTTTTGCAATTTGGACGCTCGGTCAAATTAGCTAACACCTACCCTGCCCTAGGTTAAGATTGAGGGTTTTTCATTCACAGAAAGAACTCCTACTACAAGGCTCAGAGGGGTTAACAAGGGATTATCTTCCTTATATCTCCAGTGTTTAGGGATTTGAAACAATGCATGTACATCATCAGCAGGTTTTATTTCAAAAGCATACAATATCGGCAGTTGCATGTCGGTCATTTTCGTCATCCTCCCCAAATTCTTCTTAACCAAGCGTTGAACGTTTGTAAAAACAGTTAGTGAACACGAATGGATTTAATCAAAACATGCATATTTATTTCATTATCATCAATTGAATGAAAACAACCAGTTTTACAAACAAGATTACAAATTCAGACAGGAAAGCAACTACAAATGTAAAGAAATGACAAGCTAAAACAAAGAAAATATGCTAGCTTCCGAGAACCGGGCTTTCACATCCGTCCTGCTGCTGAACCAGCTATCTTTATTAGAGACAATTCGATGCTGTCCTGATCTGCTTTCAACGACTCAACCAAATTATAGAGCCCTTCCTCCTTCATTCAGATGATTTAGGGACCTTTCTGCCCGAAGCTGATTGCTGCACTATCAAGCAGATCCTGCACTTTGTGCTTAAAAGCTTTACAATTCTCAACCGTATGGCCTGGTGCCCCAGTATGGAACTCACAAGTAGCATTGTCCTCTTGTGAACCAATTGGAGCTGAAGCAGCGTTTGCAGAAGCTGTGCATATGGCATAGGCGGAGTTTCCAGATGACGGCTTGCCAGAGGACCCCGATTCTGATATCTCTGACACCCCTGCTGGTTCTGCTGCTGAGGCTGCTGCTGCTGGTATCGGATTGACTCTTGAACACCCTTCGTATCGAATGCAACATCGGTTTCTTAACCTTCAATGTATTGATTAACGCCCTCCTTATGCTTAGCCATTTTCTTTCTCAGATCTGCCCCAGGAATAGGCAACAGTTGTGGGCCTGGAGATTCTGACACCATGGAGTCCAGGATACGTTTCTGACCCACTGCAGCTTTAGAAACATCTGTCATCTTAGCATCGACTGAGACAGGAGCAATATGCACAGCTACGCCGCCCGGCGTGAATTCAATATCGTGTGAGTCAATCAGGTCTTGGACATTGTGCTTAAAAGCATGGCAACCCTCGATGTCGTGTCCGAATGCCCCGGAATGAAACTCACATTGCTTACCGGCATCGTACCCATGAGGAAACGCTCTCGTTGGTGGTTCCAACGTTCTCTTTTCAACCAGGCCAAACCTCAATAACGTCTGCAAGAGCTCAGCATATGTCACAGGCGGCGCCTCAAATATTCTCTTTGGCTTCCCTTCCTGGATCCTCCATTGAGCCGGATGTATCTTCTGTTGCTGCTGCTCAGGTTCCACATGCACGGGTGGCGCGAGCTTCTTCATTGCGGCTTCAAATAGTTGATCGTCCTCTTTCCTAAGCACGTTCTTGACCACTTCCATGATCAAGCTCATTTGGGTCTTCAGCTGACTGTTCTCCTCCTTGAGAATCTTCTGCTCCAGACGCATCTCTTGCATGTCTCTCATCATCTGCCCCAGCTGGCTTTGGACTTCAATCAATTCAAACTGATTTTGTTCCATATCTCTGAAGGAGTTCCTGCAACAAACTAGACGATGAGGAAATAAGACCCACGGTTCTGATGTACCTGTTAAATCATAATGCAATGCGGAAAGCAAACACATATTCGATACAAGATAAAGAGAAACTCAAGCTATAAGCACACAGACGAACATCTCCCACATATGTATAACCAACAAAAGCATCACGTAAGCACAAATGAGTACGAATACAATGACCCCAACCAACAGTCCTGGTGGTGGTCGGCAGACACTAGTGCACAAAAGCTAAACGGATTAAGCAGAGAAAACAGATGCGACACCCGGCGCAAAAACCTCTAGGAACTTCTCCCACACAACTGAACTCTCTGATTGACAATCTTCAGAGCGCACACTTCCTGTGGAGTCTTCCATGACGTTAATTGACGAACCCACACAACTGGAGGATGGAAAATCATTAATCTGAACAAAACCCTGAGGCGTGATGCAAATACGGCTAGAGTCTAACAGATCTTGAACCTGACTTCTAAGCACTTTACAATCATTTGTTGAATGCCCCTGTGCCCCAACATGGTACTCACAGCGGGCGCTGGCATCAAAACCTGGAGGATACGGTGGAATCACCGGCTTAGTCTCTTTCGGCACTATCAATCCGCTTTTGACCAGATCTGGCAACAACTGACTGTACGACACCGGTAGCTGAGTAAACTGCCTTTCAGGTTTCCTTGGTCTTCGTGGAGCATGCTGACGCGATCGGCGGTAAGATGACCGTTGACTTGAAGTGTCTGAAAACTGATCCTGAGATGCTAGAGATTCTGAGGTGGCGTCATCTCCTTCCCACTCTTCTTGAGAACTGACAACTGACTCAATCTTATCAACTGGGACGTAAGGAACACCTCGAAACTTTCCACTCCTGAGTCCTCTCTCAACAATCTCTCTCAGTCTCATCAGGCCCACAAAGTTTGTGCAACTGAACAATTTGTCAAAATAATGGCCTTTCAGAGTACCCAAGAAGATGTCAACCAGTTCCCTTTCCGGAAGCGGTGGTTGAACACTAGCAGCCAATTCTTTCCATCTTCGCAAATACCCTCTGAATGATTCATTCTCCGCCTGAGATAACTCTTGCAGATCTACGAGACTAGGAGTCAAATCCAGGTTGTAATCGTACTGCTTCATGAAAGCTCTGGCTAAATCCACCCAGGATCGAATCTGATTACTCTCTAACTGCACATACCACCTCAAGGATGCCCCAGTCAGGCTATACTGGAAGCAATGGATCATTAGTTGGTCATTTCGCACAAATGAAGTCATCCTTCGACAAAACGTCATCAAATGCAGCTTCGGACAGCTATCTCCCGTGTATTTTTCAAATTCCGACACTTGGAACTTGTAAGGCAACACCAGGTCAGGAACCAAACACATGGCTACAGCATCCAGGTTAACGGCATCTTTCTCTTCTAAGGCTTTTATACCTTCCTCCAATGCTCGGAATCTTCTATCGTTTTCAAGAGTTCTGGGATCTACCGTCCCGACCATTGGAATATCTCTCCGGTAATTCATCACAGGGAAAGCGACACCTTGATTGTTAACAGGAGGATGACGTTCATTTCGGGCAACAAACGGCTCATGCCGATCTCGGTTCTCATCCGAAGGCTGTACAACTTGGTCTGCAGTAAGATTGTTCGCTTGCGGGAAGCCTTCCGTAGAATCATACTGATGGTTGGACACCATAGTAAACCTTGTCAAAGTGTTAGGAGCCTGGAAATTGCCTTCAGACATAGCTACCAATTATCTGTAACTGACTACACTGCTTGATTCTGCTCAACTCTGCTTCAGCCCCTTGGTCGTCTTCAACACCCCACTTCTGCCTCAAACAATTCCCCGAGAATCACTTTCTGGTGAAAACAAAGGCTGGATAAGTGCTCTGACCTGCTAGAAAAATGCTATGCAGTATGATTTATGCAAACAGAAATACAAAAATGCTAACGTGCATGTGTGCATTGGAGATATTTCCCCTCCAATTCCAGTGTCAGTGGTAGCAAGACGAGATAAACCATAAAGACAATATTTAGAAAAACCCTCGTATATTCATTAGAATAACAATCTTGTCAAGAGGTTACATAACTATGCTTCATACAGCTGATACGATAAGGAGGATCCCAGCCAACATGCCTGGTGGTAATCTCAACACAACAGAGTACAAGAGAGAAATCAATTACGGGTACGGTTGCGGAAGTCCTCGACCATCTTCTTTGTCTCTGCATGATCCGGTTGATAAATCAAACCTTCTATCAGCCGATCCCTCTTCCTGACCGTCCCTTGGATGTCTCTAACAAAGTCTTCCCAAGCCTTATCATTGGCACCGCCCCCAGGTTTGGGTCTCTTGGCATCTGCTCTATGCTGAAAATCTTCCAAATTCTTCACGGCATCAGCCAGCTTGCGCTCGGCCTCGTATCGGCGGCAGGCTTCCTCTTCAAGCTCTCCAGTCTTCACTTTGACCTGTTCTTCTAACTGAGCTACCTGCGTCTTCAGCTCTTCTTCCCGCTCTTTGCGCTTGGTCATAGTGAGATCCCAGTGCTCTCTGAACTTGGCTAGCTTTGTGTAGGCCCTTTCCAGCTCTTGCTTCTTAGTGGCCAACACACTACTAACTGAGTCGACATCTAACTCCAGACGCTTCTTGGTTTCAGTCAATTCCAATAGCGTGGTCTTCAGATGTTTCAGAGTTTCGGCCTGTTGCTTGGAAAAGTATCCTGTTTCAATCTTTTCATGCCGAAGCTGGGCATTCTCCTGCTCTAAAGCCTCTTTAGCCCTTGCTAGCTCCTCTTTCTCGGCCATCAGCTGCCTGAATACCTGTATATCCACTGTGGTAGGCTCCTCCACCGGAGAAGGATGCAATGGCTGAACCGCTGGATACGGCATAAGGAATTTCACAGCTCGCTCACGAATCCATTCCACATATGGGCCAGGAACTCGAGTATCCCCTCTGCTACCTGAAAGCTTCCCTCTCTTGTGCAAGTTTTTCCATGCCTTCTCGAGCTTGGTCAGCATCTCTTTCCCTATTGCCCCAGTGAGATACAGAGATTCCTGTATTTCCTCGAGTTTTGGCGCTCCCTGAGGTACGTACCCAAATTGCCTGATCAATAAGGAAGGGTTGTAGTTGACACACCCCTTCCTTCCCACTAAAGGAACATTCGGGAATCCTTCGCATTTGAGTATGACTTCAGCTCCGAATACCTCTTCATTGACCCATACCACGTTCTCAGCAGTCAATTCCATTAAGCGCTCGGGCCATCCTAGAGAATCAATAGAGGTGACAAACGGGCCTGACTTAGGCATATGACTGGTGAACCACCTGCATAGGAGAGGTACACAACAAGCCACATTCCTTCCTCGCCGCTTTTCATTCTGGTAGTGAGTTGAATGGTGGATATCTCCCAGCAGAGTAGGAACCGGGTTCTTCGCAGCCAAAATATAGAAGGCATCAGAATCAACAAAATCAGGAATGTTCGGGAACAACGCGATGCCATACACACATACAGCAAGGATGGCGTCAAAAACACCCCAGCTACCCTTCTGGGCATATTCCCGAGCCTTCTCTACCAAGACATCCAACGGAAATCCCCATACGTCTCCTCTTCTGATCATCTTCCCAGACAGCTCAGACTCTTTCAAGCACGCTGTTGCAACCCAAAATTTGACCAACCGGGTCTCGCACTTGGCTCGATGTTTCGACGCATAATCGCATTCGCATCTGCATATCGCATACATTGCATTGTTCATTTGTTTTGATTTTATCAGGGATCACAGCTCCCGTCTCGTGTTTCAGGTGTTTTTGATCAGTAGAATTGATTTTTGGGATATTTCGGTGCCCGTTTATTTTTACCGATTATTTTTGTGTCGTTTGGTGCTTATTTTGTCCCTCTGGGAATTATCTTGATTTTTCTGGATTTTATAGGATTTTTTAGGGTTTAATTAGCTTTTAAATCAATTTCTAGGATTTAATAGAATGTTCTAATAGATTTTAATATTTTTAAATCAATTTTTAGCATTTTATAGAATTAAATAGATTTTTAAATTCATTTTAGGATTTAATAGGTTTTAATAGATTTTTTATAGATAATATGGTAGTATAGTTTTTTTTAGAAATTTAAATAGAATTTAATTGTTGTTTAGAATTTCTTTTATAAAAATAAATAGGTTTTTATTTTTCTGTTATAGATTTTAATAAACATTTAATCAATTTTAGATTTTTAATATAGGTTTTAGATTAGTTTAGATTAATTTAGATTAGTTTAGTTAATTGAGATTAATTAAGATAGATGATAATTGGGCTTTAATATCGTTTTTCAGTTTTTGCAATTTTTCTTTCATTTTTCGCAGGCCCAGTGATTTAGGCCCAGCAGTTTCATCCAGCAATCCAAAAAAGGGTTCAGAAAATGTCCAGCGTCTTCCACAGTTTTCCAGTTTCTTCTGGAAGGTTCCAGATCGATCCAGCAAACAGCATCAATATAAAAGCCAAGTGCTCACACGTGTCCACCGGGGGGACCCCACTTTTCTGCGCCAGAGTACGCCACGCGTCCTCAGGCTTTCTCTCTCTCTCCGCCACGCGTGGAACGCGTGTCACACATGCAAGCTCCCCTTCCACCAGCAGCCACCACGTGTGCTTCACCAGAACCTCACCGGAAGAACACCGCCGGCCGGCCTGCATGGCCGGCGGCCACCCTCAACTGCACCGGAACTCAATTCCTACCCAGAAAACCTCCCTCCATGATCTTCTTCAGTTTTCATAACAATCAACAATGATCATCAACGGATTAGATTCATCATCTTCAGATGGTTTTTTTCAGAAATCTTCTTCATCGGAAATTCATCAAGCTCACCATAGATTTCCAGCGCCTTCATGTTTCCTTCGAGCCATTCCCAGATCTTTCAACAATGATCATCAAGATCATCATTCATCAATAATCCACAGCGCGAAATCGCCAGAAGATCTCCATCCGATTTTCATCAGGATCTTCTACAAACCTCGTCCAGAATAGTTTTCCAGATCTTCCTGATTCATCAACAGCAAACAACCTCAACATCACCTTCATGTGGTTCATTATCAATGTTTCCAGATTTTGGCATCGATCATCAAGCCTCCATATTAAAGACTTTCGGTTTCCATCCAAGTGTATCCTGATCATCCACAAACTTCAAGATCTAGCAAGATCTTCGAAGTTACTTCCAACACGTCAACAAATCCTCCAGATCGCATCAGGTTCTTTGGTTAATTTTGTATCGATTACGTTGGCGTTGTTAGAACATTGACGATGATGAAATTCAGAACGCAAGTGGTTTGAGTTTGTTTGAGAAGGACGATTCGTGAAAAGAAAGATTGGAAGATGAGGCTGAGGAATTTTGTGGTTAAGTTTGTGTGAATAAATCTGGTAAACGTGAAAGAATGGAAACGAGAGAGTCTGGAGGAACAAAAAGAAGTGAACGACGGAGGGGATTAGGGTGGCAGCGGCGGCGGCACAGTGGAAGGTAGTTTAGGGTTTCTTCTCAGAACTTGAGAAGGAGGAGAGTGAGACGGCGAGGAAGAAGATTGGGCCAAGGCCCAGTTACCATTTTTTGGTCACGCCTCTCACAGTTTTTTGGACAAACGTGGGCCTGGGCCCTAATTTTTCCAGCAGTACACCCTGATTACCATACACCCCCCAGCATTTTGTTTCTGAAGGGAATTGGGCTGGGCCCAGTTCAAGTTCAGTTTTGTTTTTATTTTGTAATCCCTTGTAATTCAGTATTCCCCCCCCCTTTTATGTTTTTGTCTTTTATGTTTTTTCTTTTACATTTTTATACATGTTTCAGAAAAAGAAAAATAGTAATAAAAAAAGAGAGAATAGAAAAAAGAAAAAGAGAAAAAATATATTCAAAAAAATAGGAAAAGAAAGAAGAAATATATTTGAGAAAATATTCAAAAAAGGAAAAATAAGAAAAAAATATGAGAAAAGGAGAAAAAGAGAAAAAATATTAAAGTGCCGATTTAATATTTTTCAAGCATTTCTTTTAGGATACTTTCATAGATTTTATTTCTTGACTTTTAGGGATAGAATTAGAGGCCCATTTGTTAGGGGGCTATTTTCAGTCGACTTTTCAAGATAGAATAGGATAGCGTTTCCTAGGAGATTTATTTCAGCATCCACCCATTGTAATCATTTTTCAGAGATGAATAAAACGAGATTTGAGCTGTGGTCCCGTAGTAGCCGAACTACAGCTGCTCTGATTCTTCGTACCAGACGAAGATATGTAGGCATAGGATGCGATATCCTAGCGAGCACACTAACGACTAACTTTTGTTCTCTCGCGGCTGTGCGATCGAGACTTTCCCGCTAACGATTAATTGAACCCTTTTTCTCTCTTGCCCGAGCGCATTTGAGACTCAGCCATAGTTTGACCATAGGTTCCCGACCCTGTGAAGCCAGTTGTTTTTCTCACTGCTGTGTGAGAATGTTTGATTAGCCGTAGTGAGTCTGAACTACGCAAGGCTCTGATCTTCCATTCATTGGAAGTACGTAGGCACAAGACGCGATGTCTTGGCGAGCCAATTTTCCCCGTAGTCCCGAACTACGTTGACTCTGACTTTCTCTCTTGAGAATACGTAGGCATAGAGTGCGACGCTCTATCGAGTCAATTCCCTTCCCTTTAGATTTAGCAGCCGTAGATAGATTGTTTTGCATCCAGTAGACAACCCAAGCAAGCGTGGATCCCGTCGAGTACGACGGACGTGAGGGGTGCTAATACCTTCCCCTTGCGTAACCGACTCCCGAACCCAGGCTATGGTTGCGATGACCATACCTTTTCCCCGTTTTTTGCGAGGTTTACTTCGAGCGTTTCCTTTCCCGCTCTGAGGGATAAATAACGCACGGTGGCGACTCTTCTGTCAGCCGGCGCCGATTTTCGCAGTAGCGACAGCTGGCGACTCTGCTGGGGACTGCGATAGTTTCCTAGGGATCCAATGTCCCGAGAGCGAGTCAATTTGTGGGATCCAACGTCCCTCGAGAGAGTCAATCCTAGCGCTTGTTTGCTTGTCCATTAGGTGTTTATTTATCGATATTATCTGTTGCTGTTGGGCTGTTACGGGTATTCTATGATTGAGATAAGCCGGACCTGGGCTCGAGTATGAGTATACACCTAGATATAGTTGCGGAGAAGTAGTAGACGAACCTGTCTGCTGAGCAGGCGCAGTTCCCTACGAAAATTCGCACTCGGACGAGGTTCTTGCAGAGGTGCTCCTTTCCGGTCCTGAGGATCTGAGGGGAGTCCAGACGTGAGGATTGTCGACTCTGGGAACCGATCAATTGGAAGTTAGCTAAGTGAGGCCTCTTCATGAGATGACGATGCCACTCCTTCTGGGAATCGTATCATTCCTCATGAAAGTCTGTGACGCTGACGACCGCATAGGATGCCGTACCTTGTCAGATATAGGTCCACACCTGTGAGTGGGGGGGTTTTTTGTGCAGGAAACTTGACTTCCAACCTACCCGTTATACTGGTCTTCTTTTCAGAGAGCGTCTCCGTCAGCAGCGCAGCAGTATTCAGATGTTGTGTGGGGGCTGTGGTCCCATTGTTTGCTGCATTTTGCATATCATATGCATATCAGTGTTGCATTGCATATCATCCTCCAGCTAGCCAGAGTTCTGATCCAGCTTTTGTTTCCTGAAGGTGATTACCCGGAGTTTGGATTGAGCAGCTGTTGATTGTCAGCAGACCTACCTAGGGGTTGAGTAGATTTGAGCAGAATCCAGTGTCGAAGTCAGCTGAAGATTATTGGTAGCCATGTCTGAAGGCAATTTCCAGTCTCCTAACACCCTGACAGGGTTCACTATGGCGTCCAACCCTCTGTATGATTCCATGGAAGACTCCCCGCAAGTGAACAATGTTGCTGCAGACCAAGTTGTACAGCCTTCTGTTGAGAACCGAGGTCGACATGAGCAGTTTGTTGCCCAGAATGAGCGTCCTCCTC
This sequence comes from Lathyrus sativus, assembly GCA_963859935.3. Taxonomy (NCBI): domain Eukaryota; kingdom Viridiplantae; phylum Streptophyta; class Magnoliopsida; order Fabales; family Fabaceae; genus Lathyrus; species Lathyrus sativus. The sequence continues at coordinate 677,228,412 of OZ012737.1, forward strand.
CTGTCAACAATCAAGGTGTTGCTTTCCCTGTGATGAATTACCGAAGAGATATTCCAGTAGCTGGGATGGTAGATCCAAGAGCCCTTGACGATGGTAGAAGAGTCCGAGTGTTGGAAGAGCAAATGAAAGCTTTGAAAGCCAAAGATGCTGTCAACCTGGATGCTGTAGGCATGTGTTTGGTTCCTGACCTGGTGTTGCCTTACAAGTTCAAAGTGCCGAAATTTGAGAAATACACGGGAGATAGCTGTCCAAAGCTGCATTTGATGATGTTCTGTCGAAGAATGACTGCGTTTGCGCGAAATGACAAATTGATGATCCATTGCTTTCAAGATAGTCTGACTGGGGCATCTTTGAGGTGGTATATGCAGTTAGAGAGGAATCAGATTCAGTCATGGACGGATTTAGCCAGAGCTTTTCTGAAGCAGTATGATTACAACCTAGACATTGCTCCTTATCGCATGCATTTGCAAGAGCTGTCTCAAGAGATCAATGAACCAATCAGGAGATATGCTCAGAGATGGAGAGAATTTGCTGCTAAAGTGCGTCCCCCGCTGTTAGACCAAGAGCTGGCAAGCATGTTTGTAGATTCCCTACAATATCCGTACTTCAAAAGATTGCTCGGAGTTCCGGCAAGTTTCTCTGACGTGGTAGCATTAGGAGAACGCCTTGAGTACTCCATAAGAATGGGGAAAATTCAGATTACTTCGTATGATCAAGCTGGTGAAACTGAATACCCTTGTGACTATCAGAGTGAAGAAGAAGTTGTGATCAACTCAGTCATGCCAAAGATTGAATATCCTCAAAGCGAATCAGTGAATTTTGTTGGTTCGTCATCTTATCAGAGATCAGTACCTCCCGTGGCTTGTTATACTGAACAGACAGCCGTGCCTGGGGCACTCTATCAGGAATCTTATGTCGCTTCCAGTGCAAATCAGCGAACTCGCGGCCGAGGTTATCAGAATCAGCGTCAGAATCAGAACAGACCTCGCAACAACCTGGAACGAAGGAAAGCTCCTTTTCACCCAGTGCCGATGCCGTATAGCCAGTTGCTACCATCTTTGATCCAGAAGTCTTTGGTGGAGCCGAAAGCTCTTAAGCCAGTTCCAGAACCTTACCCTCCTGGGTACAATCCCCACGTTCATTGTGGTTATCATGGTGGCTCTCCGGGGCATTCGACGGAAGATTGTAAAGCATTTCAAGCGAAGGTACAGCAGTTGATTGATCAGGATCGCATTTCCTTTCGAGAAGGGTTTCTGTTTGTCCATCCCAACAGTTCAGCTGTCTAAGCTCATAGATTCAGAAGGGTGTTCCCCAGCATAAGCCAGTGGTTCAGACAGGCAGGCGCCTCAGCAGTGGCAGTTCTCAAGCTTTTACATCATTTGCATCTGTAGTTTCTTTTTCTGTTAGTTACTACCGGCTTTTTAACATTGTATGTTTCGAATGGTGATAATAATAAAGTGACTATGCATTTTTCTGAATTAATCATGTCGCTGTCGCTCATTTATTGCATTGCACTGACACTTGCATTTTATTCACTCCATTTTTTTCGCTGTGACTAGCAAAGTTAGGAGGGAGGATGACGAAACTGAAACTCATAACCGATGATTGTATGCTTTCAGATAAGACCGTACCGATGACGTACAAGGCATTGTTTCAAATTCCCCAAACACTGGAGATATAAGGAGTTAGTCCCTTGTTAACCACTTCGAGCCAGGAAGTAGAAGTTTTTTCGGACTTATAAACCCTCACATCTTAACCCGGGGCAGGGTAGTTGGCAGTTAGCTTGACCGAGCATTCAAGTCTTGCAGAGGAGTGTTGTCTTTCAAGGACCAATCAGTTGATACCTTTCAAAAGGTCAAATCTCACCAATCAGGAGTGAGACAGTTACAATCCTTTCGGAGCAATCAAGACAACCAGTGTCACACGACTTTGTTCCAAAAGAAAGAAAATAAGAAAGCCCGCTAAGTAAAAAGAAAGAAAAGCTGGAAAGCTAAATACTTAGGCAAAAATTAGGGCATCCCGCTGGACTTCAAAAGAAATTGGAAAAATCAAAAAGAACTCAAAAGGAGTCTGTCCAGGCAAAAATTAGGGAATCAAAAGAACGAAAAGAGGGATTAAAAAGAAATTTTCCCCAGCCAATCACAAAGTCGTGTACACAGACACCGAAAGCAAAGAAGGAGTAACTATCACTCTAGAAGAAAAGCTTGTGAATTCCTTAACTGTGGTTCTTACCATTCAACACACTTCTCGAAGAGGCGAGTGCTTGTGCCAGGTTAACTGAACCTTAGGATCGGAGATCATCACGTAGAAGGGGTGGGTACAAATCAAAATTTGAGCCAAATATCCTTTGTTTCACGAACCGTGAACCCGACCACGATACAACCCTTAAAAGACCTAATTGAGGTAGGGTAGTCTGAAGCGCATTACTATAAGGTTGAGTAACCTGACTCCTTCTTGACTTGCTAATCACATCTTGTTGTATTTTCATTGACCACGTAAGCACTGCGTTTGAACTTTGGTTCATTCGTCACTCACAATCATCATGCATGTAAATGAGTGACAGCTCAAAGTTTTTCAAAATCTGCATAACCATTGCATTAAGATTACCATTCGTAGACAGACGATTCTAATTGCAGGTTAGTAGTTGGCATGAAAGAAATTCCAAGGAGTAATCAAGCAGGACTGAGTAATCCAGCAGTCTGAACCATAATGGTGAATGTTGTGAAGCCCAATGAGTCAGGGGCGTTATCTTCCAGTAAGTTCGGAATCAGTCAGTCTGAGGGCAAGTCCCGAAGCTTCAGTTGAGCAGGGGCAGCTCATTTGAGAAGTAGTTGATCAGGAGGAGTCTTCTCGGGAGCCAGTCAAGGGCAATTATGCAGAGCGCTGAGATTTGAAAGCAGATATTTCCAATGGATAATCAGATCGGGTTGAGCCGCTAGAACGCTCATTCAGGGGCAAGTCATCGCAGAGAATGTTGAAATCAACTGGGTTAGGTGTTTAATTGGAGATTGAATTCTTTTGTCGTACAGATACCGGGGCAAATATTCTCGAAGTCTTCTCGTAGCAAGCTGTTCAGAACAATATTCCCAAGAGTTAGATTGGGGCAAAGTGCATTGTACTGGGGCAAGTTGTGCAAGCCAGTCTTTCTATCCCCAGCTGAGTGTACCAGGGGCAAGCCCGCTTGTTTATCCCCAGCCAGAGTTGAGTATCGGGGAATCATGTCAATACCCTTATCGAAAACCTTTCAAATAAGAAGATCTTGTTGTCATTGGATCATTATCCTGCAGTTTAAGCCTGTTGCGTGTCAGTAACCAGTCGTTTCCAAAGTCCAGTTCTCGCCTGGCAAATCGGTAACCAGTTCTCGTCTGGCCCACCTTCTGTAAGCATCAGTTCCCGCCCTGGTGCAGTTTATTGTAAGCAGCAGTTCTCGTCTGGTGCAGTTTATTGTAAGCAGCAGTTCTCGTCTGGTGCAGTTTATTGTAACCAGTTCTCGCCTGGTCACCGTTTCTTCAAGAGTAGTATCAGTTCTCGCCTGGTACATGTCATCACGTAATCAGTTCTCATGTGTTTTAACCTATGTGGTATGCCAGTTCTCGCCTGGTGTACGTTAGCTTTCAGCCAGTTCTCGCCTGGTTGTCTTTTTCTCAGTCTGTTATCCAGTCAGCTCGTCTGATGTCAAAAAACACAAAAAATCAAGTTTTCCTAACCTATTTTCCTATCAGTTCTCGCCTGATAGTCTACCTTTGAATGCTAGTTCTCGCCTAGTATTTTCCATTCCACTGTGTACATATTCCATGTTTATTCTAAACCGAAAAAAACAGAAACAAAAAAAAACCTAAAGGTGTCTGACACAATAGTTCCCAATGACTCGCATGTCGTCATGTTTCCCGATACGAAGCTCGATTAATGCCAGTGCTCCGAGTAGTGTGGATAGTGTCAAATCAGAATTGTTACTCTTCAGCAGATGAAAGTTGCTTATTATCCCCGGAAGAGTCGAGATTGTCTTTTACCCAGTATCAGAGTAGGATCAGGAGTGTCTTCAGCAGTGTGCTGCGCGTAATCAACCTCAGTTTGGGTCAATCCCCGCAGAGCGCAAACAGTTGCCAATGGTTTGAAGAAAGCATCCCCGAGCAGAGTTATCTTTCCTTCCCCAGTGAAGTCGTCAAGCAGGGTTGCCTTTTCATTTCTCCAGCAGGGCAGTTATCCTCAGCGGATTCGATTTCTCGTTTCCCGCATTTATTTTGCTGAGATGGTTCTGTGACTTCAGGTCATCCCCAGTAGAGCTGACGTTTCCTTCGGCATTTATTTTGCCAAGTGGTTTTCAGACCTGGTGTTCTCTGGCAGCTCGAGCTTGCATTAGCATTTGTATATATAGTCATTGCATTTATCAAGCATATAGTGTATCCATGTCGTTAGGGCATTGCATTTATCAAAACGCATAGCATATTCATGTCATATAGGGCATTGCATTTTCAAACAAAACGCCTAGCATATCCATGTCATATAGGGCATTGCATCATTATCAAGCATACGCATGTCGAAACATAGACCAAGATGGTTACCTATTGGATTTCGAATTTGTTCACCTGCAGAGTTGTGTGGTTCAGCTTTTTGTCTTCCCCAGCGGAGTGATTCTTCACATTTGTTTGTTACGTCAGCATCGGGAAAAAACAACAACAACAACAAGGAGATTGACATATATCAGACTTCTGAAGCTGCCCCTTTGTCAAAACAGGTGCAAGGCAGTTCACTTCAGAATTTCCCCAGGAGAATTGTCCTCAAGTTCGCAATGAACTGTGAGTTGACCAGACTTGATCCCACGAGAGAGATGGGAATCAAGGTGTTTGCTTTACGAAGCATTATTTCAATACTTGTGGCGTCACACATGTGTTGAAAGAGAGAAGATTTTTTATCAGAAAATTGACCAGATGTTGCCATGATAACCAAACTTCAGTTTATTGGAAGCTATTCCTCAAGCAACTTTGCAGTATATTCTTGTGGTTGGCAAATTTCAGGGTTCCATTTGTATTCAACCGTCATCTACCTTGAATGTCTGAAAGCTAAGCGCTCTTCATCCACTCAGGTCGAAGTCGCTTGAATAGGGGCAGCTGTTGCAACCCAAAATTTGACCAACCGGGTCTCGCACTTGGCTCGATGTTTCGACGCATAATCGCATTCGCATCTGCATATCGCATACATTGCATTGTTCATTTGTTTTGATTTTATCAGGGATCACAGCTCCCGTCTCGTGTTTCAGGTGTTTTTGATCAGTAGAATTGATTTTTGGGATATTTCGGTGCCCGTTTATTTTTACCGATTATTTTTGTGTCGTTTGGTGCTTATTTTGTCCCTCTGGGAATTATCTTGATTTTTCTGGATTTTATAGGATTTTTTAGGGTTTAATTAGCTTTTAAATCAATTTCTAGGATTTAATAGAATGTTCTAATAGATTTTAATATTTTTAAATCAATTTTTAGCATTTTATAGAATTAAATAGATTTTTAAATTCATTTTAGGATTTAATAGGTTTTAATAGATTTTTTATAGATAATATGGTAGTATAGTTTTTTTTAGAAATTTAAATAGAATTTAATTGTTGTTTAGAATTTCTTTTATAAAAATAAATAGGTTTTTATTTTTCTGTTATAGATTTTAATAAACATTTAATCAATTTTAGATTTTTAATATAGGTTTTAGATTAGTTTAGATTAATTTAGATTAGTTTAGTTAATTGAGATTAATTAAGATAGATGATAATTGGGCTTTAATATCGTTTTTCAGTTTTTGCAATTTTTCTTTCATTTTTCGCAGGCCCAGTGATTTAGGCCCAGCAGTTTCATCCAGCAATCCAAAAAAGGGTTCAGAAAATGTCCAGCGTCTTCCACAGTTTTCCAGTTTCTTCTGGAAGGTTCCAGATCGATCCAGCAAACAGCATCAATATAAAAGCCAAGTGCTCACACGTGTCCACCGGGGGGACCCCACTTTTCTGCGCCAGAGTACGCCACGCGTCCTCAGGCTTTCTCTCTCTCTCCGCCACGCGTGGAACGCGTGTCACACATGCAAGCTCCCCTTCCACCAGCAGCCACCACGTGTGCTTCACCAGAACCTCACCGGAAGAACACCGCCGGCCGGCCTGCATGGCCGGCGGCCACCCTCAACTGCACCGGAACTCAATTCCTACCCAGAAAACCTCCCTCCATGATCTTCTTCAGTTTTCATAACAATCAACAATGATCATCAACGGATTAGATTCATCATCTTCAGATGGTTTTTTTCAGAAATCTTCTTCATCGGAAATTCATCAAGCTCACCATAGATTTCCAGCGCCTTCATGTTTCCTTCGAGCCATTCCCAGATCTTTCAACAATGATCATCAAGATCATCATTCATCAATAATCCACAGCGCGAAATCGCCAGAAGATCTCCATCCGATTTTCATCAGGATCTTCTACAAACCTCGTCCAGAATAGTTTTCCAGATCTTCCTGATTCATCAACAGCAAACAACCTCAACATCACCTTCATGTGGTTCATTATCAATGTTTCCAGATTTTGGCATCGATCATCAAGCCTCCATATTAAAGACTTTCGGTTTCCATCCAAGTGTATCCTGATCATCCACAAACTTCAAGATCTAGCAAGATCTTCGAAGTTACTTCCAACACGTCAACAAATCCTCCAGATCGCATCAGGTTCTTTGGTTAATTTTGTATCGATTACGTTGGCGTTGTTAGAACATTGACGATGATGAAATTCAGAACGCAAGTGGTTTGAGTTTGTTTGAGAAGGACGATTCGTGAAAAGAAAGATTGGAAGATGAGGCTGAGGAATTTTGTGGTTAAGTTTGTGTGAATAAATCTGGTAAACGTGAAAGAATGGAAACGAGAGAGTCTGGAGGAACAAAAAGAAGTGAACGACGGAGGGGATTAGGGTGGCAGCGGCGGCGGCACAGTGGAAGGTAGTTTAGGGTTTCTTCTCAGAACTTGAGAAGGAGGAGAGTGAGACGGCGAGGAAGAAGATTGGGCCAAGGCCCAGTTACCATTTTTTGGTCACGCCTCTCACAGTTTTTTGGACAAACGTGGGCCTGGGCCCTAATTTTTCCAGCAGTACACCCTGATTACCATACACCCCCCAGCATTTTGTTTCTGAAGGGAATTGGGCTGGGCCCAGTTCAAGTTCAGTTTTGTTTTTATTTTGTAATCCCTTGTAATTCAGTATTCCCCCCCCCTTTTATGTTTTTGTCTTTTATGTTTTTTCTTTTACATTTTTATACATGTTTCAGAAAAAGAAAAATAGTAATAAAAAAAGAGAGAATAGAAAAAAGAAAAAGAGAAAAAATATATTCAAAAAAATAGGAAAAGAAAGAAGAAATATATTTGAGAAAATATTCAAAAAAGGAAAAATAAGAAAAAAATATGAGAAAAGGAGAAAAAGAGAAAAAATATTAAAGTGCCGATTTAATATTTTTCAAGCATTTCTTTTAGGATACTTTCATAGATTTTATTTCTTGACTTTTAGGGATAGAATTAGAGGCCCATTTGTTAGGGGGCTATTTTCAGTCGACTTTTCAAGATAGAATAGGATAGCGTTTCCTAGGAGATTTATTTCAGCATCCACCCATTGTAATCATTTTTCAGAGATGAATAAAACGAGATTTGAGCTGTGGTCCCGTAGTAGCCGAACTACAGCTGCTCTGATTCTTCGTACCAGACGAAGATATGTAGGCATAGGATGCGATATCCTAGCGAGCACACTAACGACTAACTTTTGTTCTCTCGCGGCTGTGCGATCGAGACTTTCCCGCTAACGATTAATTGAACCCTTTTTCTCTCTTGCCCGAGCGCATTTGAGACTCAGCCATAGTTTGACCATAGGTTCCCGACCCTGTGAAGCCAGTTGTTTTTCTCACTGCTGTGTGAGAATGTTTGATTAGCCGTAGTGAGTCTGAACTACGCAAGGCTCTGATCTTCCATTCATTGGAAGTACGTAGGCACAAGACGCGATGTCTTGGCGAGCCAATTTTCCCCGTAGTCCCGAACTACGTTGACTCTGACTTTCTCTCTTGAGAATACGTAGGCATAGAGTGCGACGCTCTATCGAGTCAATTCCCTTCCCTTTAGATTTAGCAGCCGTAGATAGATTGTTTTGCATCCAGTAGACAACCCAAGCAAGCGTGGATCCCGTCGAGTACGACGGACGTGAGGGGTGCTAATACCTTCCCCTTGCGTAACCGACTCCCGAACCCAGGCTATGGTTGCGATGACCATACCTTTTCCCCGTTTTTTGCGAGGTTTACTTCGAGCGTTTCCTTTCCCGCTCTGAGGGATAAATAACGCACGGTGGCGACTCTTCTGTCAGCCGGCGCCGATTTTCGCAGTAGCGACACACAGGATGGCAGAAAGCTCAGCCAACTTAGGCTCAGCGTCCGTACGATAGAAAGGCATCTGCTCGCGGATCGGTATATCCAGAAGTGCAGAATACTCCTCCAGGGTAGGAGCCAAAACAAAGTCGGGAAATACAAAACACCTGAGCTCCGCATCGTAAAACTGTAACAGAGTATAGATGCCGCTGGTCTCGTAGGCTGATGGCTGATAAACGTAGGTCAGAATCCTCCCATATCTCTTTCTGAAGTCACCCATTACCCTCTTCTTAGCAATAGCAATCAATTCTAACAATAGACTGATATCCGGCGACGGAAACTTATAGGGCAATACTCTCTTCAGGGTTTCCATGTCTTGCTAGGAACAAACACCAGAACTGGAAGGGAAAATATGTACCTGCAATACACACACGTTAGTTGAATGCAGATGGTAATGCAATGATGCAATATGATAAATAATGCAATCTGCGAACACAGGGGCTATGCTGTAGCCTGAAGAGGAATATCTCTGTGATCATGAACAGAAGACCACCACAGTCACCAGAACTTCAGGACATTAACTATCGTCTGATACTCAAAATATCAATCCCCTGGTAAGAAAACCATCTGAACCTCTGTATCTGACGAGAATACCATCTGATAATAGCATCAACCTCAGATAAGAAACCCATCTGATCCAAACAACACACCTGGAGATGAATCAAGAACACCATCTGACAAATACTGAACCATGGTTTCTGAAGGCCGGTTTTCCTGCAATAACCCAGTCCCTCTCACAGGTAGGATAGACCTAATCCACAGACAAAGGTACGGCATCCTATGCGGTCATCAGCGTCACAGACTTTCATGAATGATGATACGATTCCCAGAAGGAGTGGCATCATCAAGTCATGAAGAGGCCTCACTTAGCTGACTTCCAAATGATCGGTCCCCAGAGTCGACAATCCCCACGTCTAGACTCCCCTCAGATCCTCAGGACCGGAAAGGAGCACCTCTGCAAGAATCTCGTCTGAGCGCAGATTTTCGTAGGGAACTGTGCCTGCTCAGCAGACAGGTTCGTCTACTACTTCTCCGCAACTATATCTAGGTGTGTACTCAAGCCCAGGTCCGGCTTTCTCACTCACAGTCACCTCCCTTGCCCACAGCAATAATCACAATAATATAATGCTGGAAAATAAATGCGGAAAGGTAAAGGTACAGAAAAAGTAAAGTGCAGAAAAGTAAAACACAATATGCACAACACCCAACAAATAAACATCCAAGCGCTAGGATTGACTCGCGTAGGGGATGGGAAACGGTCCCAGCATAAGGGATGGGAAAAGTCCCTAGATGCTATGAAAGTCCCCAGCAGAGTCGCCAGCTGTCGCTACTGCGAAAATCGGCGCCGGCTTGACAGGAGAGTCGCCACTGTGCGTTATTTATTCCTCAGGGCGGGAAAGGAAACGCTCGAAGTAAACCTCGCAAGGACGGGAAAAGGTATGGTCATCGCAACCAAAACCTAGATTCGGGAGTCGGTTACGCAAGGGAAAGGTATTAGCACCCCTCACGTCCATCGTACTCGATGGGATCCACGCTTGGTGTTCATAAGGAAAAGGGTGTGCTTATCTATTTATGCTAATGGTCGGTCTGAAAAGAAAAGAAAAGGACAGGACTCGACAGAACATACGGTGTTCTGGGCCTACGTATTCCCTCGTGCAATGGGAAAGTCAGAGTCAACGTAGTTCGACTACCTACGTCTAAACGGGGAAAAGGTTGCTCGTCAGGACATCGCGTCCTGTGCCTACGTACTTCCACACAGCATGGAAGATCAGAGCAAACGTAGTTCGACTGACTACGGGTAAACTGGCGCTCTCACACAGCAGTGAGAAAATAAACTGGTCTCTAAGGCTCGGGAACCTACAAATACGATCTGGTCTCAAATGCGCTCGGGCAAGAGAAAGGGGAAACAATTAGTCGTCAGCGGGAGAGTCTCGATCGCACAGCCGCGAGAGAACAAAGGTTAGTCGTTAGTGTGCTCGCTAGGATATCGCATCCTATGCCTACATATCCTCGTCTGGCACGAGGAATCAGAGCAGATGTAGTTCAGCTAACTACGGATCAAGCTACTCAAACGCTCCTACGGAAAGGAAAGGGAAACCCTAAAACTATAGCTGAGAAAGGGGAATCTACCTACTGATATCATGCCTGGTTGACCGTCCTAATGTCTATCATAACAACTCCGCAGCGGAGAAGTCAGAGCTCCTAAGGGATCATGGCAACAGGACTAAACTACAAACAAGAAACTGCAAAGTAAAGAAATACTGAAAACATGCATGAATGCAGCGACTAAACAAACAAGGCGCAAAGGCCGCAAACCACAAAGGTAAGGGAGCTCAGCTCTACCAAATACCAACAAGCAAAGCCACTCAATAACAAACAAGCAGAAGGAGGACCACCTCAACTTCTCATGCACACAAAATCTACTTTTAAAATGCACCTAACTCAGAACTATTTATATGAATACCTAAGTCTAATGCAACATAACATCACACAAGTCAAACAATACAAAGAGAAGGCTAGCTAACCTGACAAGCCTCTATCTTCAAAACAAGAAACTACTCCTGGGCAAGGCCCCTAACAAACCTGAAACAAGCTCCTAATCTATCTCTAAACAAAACCCTATACAACACCTTAAGCAAAGATCTAAGCAAACTCTAATCAGAACCCTAAGCAAGAGGAATCAATCCCAGTCTCCAAGCTTCAGAACAAGCTTACCAGAGAAAGGGAGCTAAGCAGACAAGCTCATAGTGCCTTCCTCAGGAAAGTACCAGGAGGTTACTACTCAGGAGTCATATCCTATGCGGCTCGACAACTGTGATCAGTTTACATTCCTCCTCAGGAGAAATTAAACTCACATGAAGGCTCCGGCATCACTGGATACTTGAGAAAGCCTATATGCACTAAGGGAACTAAGTGAACAGACCCATAGGACCTTCCTCAGGAAAGTACTAGGAGGCTGACACTTAGGAATCGTATCCTACGTGGCTCAACAACTGTGATCAGTTTACATTCCTCCTCAGGAGAAATTAAACTCACAAGTTGGCTCCAACATCATTGGATACTTGAGAAATCCTAGATAAACTAATGGAACTAAGTGAATAGACCCCAAGGACCTCCCTCAGGAAAGTACTAGGAGGCTTTCACTTAGGAATCGTATCCCATGTGGCTCAACAACATGTGATCAGTTTACATTCCTCCTCAGGAGAAATTAAACTCACAAGTTGGCTCCAACATCATTGGATACTTGAGAAAGAGGTGAGAAGAAAGAATGAAAGTCATTCATAGTGCCTTCCTCAGGAAAGTACCATAAACTCCCTTCAAACTTCAGGATCTCGAACCTCGCAAACAGAGAACAAGCTCCTAGACTAGGCCTCAATCCACTGCATCCTTGCAAGCTCCAACAGGACCTCAATCAGCTCCTATCTATGAGAAGAACCCACAGATCCTCAAACCACAAGAAACTACCTCTGAAGTTCAACCACAGTCGAGCTTCAGAGTCAGAAGTCATCAAGACTTCTCCTATCCTCAAGCTCAAACAAATCATATCAGAACATCCTACAAAAATCTAACAAAAATCTATGGGAAACCTACATGGCTCTAAGACAACATACTGAAAAATCAGAGCAGAACTCAATACCAGATGAAAGAATCAAAATCAACACAGCAGACATATCCACAAACCAATTATTCAATATCAAGACAATACAAAAAGATGCAATTAAAATGAGAATGCATGATTAAGCTAATGTTTTTGCACTATAAAATTCTACATTGAATTACGAGTCTACAGAAAAAAGAACGGAATTATTTGACTAAACCTACTATTTTTTATGGATTTTCTAATAGTACGCATGCACTAAAGAATATTAAAAAGTCAATTTAATGGAAAACATACAAAAAATAGTGAACAAAAATAAAATGACATTTTTATTTTTATTTAATTTTCTAGACATTATGATGAAATGGTAGAAAAAAGAAGAACTTAAAAATCAATCATTTTCATTTTATTATGAATTTTCTAATATGCAAAGAAATAAAAGAAAATGAAAAAACAAAATTGAAATAACATGGAGGGGGGTGCTAACAGCAAGATTTTCCTTTATTACTGCGTTGGGCCCACGCCAGGGGGGCGTGAATAGCAAATGGGCGCAGGGCCCAAAGGGATCAGAAATTTCCTAATGAAAATAAAAGGAAAAAAACGCAGGGGGGGTGCAGACTAGCAGTTTTCCAGTTAATTCTCATTGGGCTTACGCCCAGGGGGGGTGCGGATAGTGATAAGGGCCCTAGGCCCAGTTCCCATCATTCTGCCTCTCACACGCCAGGGGGGGGGGGATTGAGTAACATGGGGGTTGCTTCAGTAAAACGTGTTTGGGCCTAAGCCCAAACCCTAACCCTAATCCAATGAAACCCTAACCAAAACTTAATCTCCCTCTCCCAACTCAGATTACTGTTCATCCTTCTAATCCTAAACCCTAGCCGTCGTCTGCTTCGTCTTCCTCACCCATTCTCCTCTTTGAACTCCCCCAAACCTTACTCAATCTCCTCACAAAATCTGACATTAAACCTAATCCAAACCTTAACGAAACTCCAACTCAATTTCATGCTCAAATTAAAATCTAGATGAAACAAGCCAATCCAAACGTCCTAGCAATCAGAAACTATGCTCCACCAAGAATCAAAGGAAAACGTACCTGGATGAGGAGTACGAACCGCTCGTGATTCTCTGAAAAGCGCTTGGTGATCTCGATATGTTACGCGGACTGGAGAATCTTGGTACGAGTTCTTGAAGGTTGAAGGAGGAGGCTCGTTGAAGTTTCTGCGTTGGGATCTCGCTTGAAGATTTCTGGGCAAACCGTGAAGAACTCAATGAGTTCTATGAAGATCTGGGAAGAACACTTCAAGAACGGATGAAGACGATGATTCCGAAGCTGATGGATCTTGTTCGTTAGTTGATGGAGTTTTCTGGAAATTCCAGGTGATGAATGTATGATAGCGTTCTGGAAAGCCTCTTGAAGAACGATGAAGGTTTGAGTGGATTCTGGAAAAACCTTTGAATTTTCCGGTCACAGCTGAATTCTCCGGCGAGGTGAAGACGAAGGGGAACAGAGGAGGATCGGAGAAGAAAGGAGGAAAAAATGGATTTCTGGAGGTTTCTGGTACTTGGGGTTTCCGGCGAAGAAGACGGTGGCCGGAGACGGTTGGACGGTGGCTCAGGGCGTCTGCATGGCCGCCGGTGTACTTTCTGGTGAGGCTCAGGCGATGGCTGTGGTGACGACAGATGGCGCAGGGGAGAGGCTAGGTGGTGACACGCGTGAGGACATGCACAAAGAGAGAGAGAGTGGGGGCCAGCTGGGGGGGGACGTGGCGTGAGGAGGAGAGTTTCTGAGTGTGTGGTGGGTCCTCCTGAGTGGGACGCGTGGGTGCCTTCTTATAGTTACAAGTGTCACTCCTAGCCAAAAACTGCAAAAAAATGCATTGGACTGATAGCATGCTGGGCCTCCAAAAATTGTACTCTGGCCCATACGAAAATGAACAAAAACTGTAAAAAAAACTGAATTAAAAAACTTACTTAAAACTAAATGAACTCAATTAAAGCCTAATTAACTGACTAATCCAAAAAATTAACTATCTTAATCCTAATTAGACCTAAACATGATTAAAATCCTAATTAAATCTAAAAAATGATTAAAAACCTAATTAACTCTATATTTCTACTAATTTCTATTAAAATTCTACAAATTTCTACCATTATTTAATATCTATTAAAATCTATTATTAATAAAAGAAAAACTATATTATTTTCTATATTATCTAAAAACAATTAAAACTATATTTAAAATCTAACATATTCTAAAATGATTAAAAAAACAATTAAAACTATATTTAAATTCCAGAAAAATCTATAAAGCCTATTAAAAATCCGCAAAAGGCTATTAAACCCTAAAAATGCAGACAAATGCAAATGACCCCTATGAAAGAGCGCACGAGACCAGATCGAATCGAACAGAGAACCCCGGGCATCAGAATATCCCCAAAATCACTGTGCAAGCTGAAAATCACTGAGGAGCGCACAATTTCCCGAAAATAAAACCCTGATGATCTAGACTGGATCTGCCATATCTGATGGACGAAAACCAAGCTGTAACCCTGATATCCTCTGTCTGTGCACAAATATCATGTGTCTGATTTGCGAATATGAATTTAAACCACGAGTCAGATAGGAGAATCGGTTGGTCAAATTTTAGGGTGCAACAACAAGCTCATGCTAAAAAGTACCTAAAGGTCAAATATTACAAAGTGGTAAATGAAAGAGCTTTCGATGTTCAAGATTTTGAGGGTTATAAAGAGTTATTGATCATGTTGGAAGAGAGGGGTTGAATGAGGTTTAATATGAACCAACAATTCCATTTGGTCAGAATTTTGTGCCAACGCTGCTTTTCATCTTCACAAAGATTATGCTTTTTATGTGTAAGGTAAATGTATTGATTATCGTCGTTCTGTACTTAATTCTTTACTTCATCTCCAACTACCAAGTAGGTGTAGGATTCAAAATAGAAGGGGTATTAGTATGACCGATCAAATTTGTGAGGTGATAAAAATTTATTTTTGTCAACTCCAAGTTGAGTGGGTGAGTGTGATGGGTAAGCCTTTGAGATTATGCACTAGTCAGATGCGCCCTATACCAAAAGCATGGGCATCTTTTATTTTCAAACTTTAGAATCTGCATCTAACCAGTTGGAATTTACTGTGAAAAGGTTTATGGCTTTGATGACAATTTTGAATCATGAGCCAATTGGTGTGGGACTATTAATCGCTGAAAATATAAAATACATTTGTGATACACCACGATCAGATTGTGGGCCTTTTTATGTTATTAATGAATTATACAGGTTAGTTGGAGTGCCAAGTAACCCAGATGGTGAGATGGTTACACCAATGTTACTAATCAACTAAAGTTCCATGAGAAGGATCCTAACACAACCCATTTATGAAGGAGGCCAAGAAGGAGAACAACATAAAGAGCAAGACCATGGGATCCAACAACTTGAACGAAATCCTCAACAATAACAACAACAAAAACCTGATCGTTTGCAAATGCTAGAGGAATATGTATTTGGCATGACGAGTTGGGCCACTCAATTTTCACCCAACTTGTATGTTGAACTGCCAAGATTTGGACTGAGTTATCAGGATTTCTATAATGAACACCGAGATCACATACCTGTTTATAGCTTACGGGAATATTTTGCAACTATTGAAGACATAGAGACATACTTTAGAGAGCATGACAAAGCCTTGACACCCCGAAGAGCTAAAATGAGGACAAGCTGGACCATACAAGACCAAGAATTTAGGAAGATCGTGAACAATGTGCATAACTACTTCAACTCCGACAACATATGACATAAGAGCTTCATATTTTTTCAGTTTTTGTTTTATTTCCCATGTTGTACTTTGATTCAAGTAAGAGTAGTAGCTAGCTTTTAAAATACTCTCCCCCTTTTGTATTACTTATCTATGCTTTACTTAATTAACAAGTTTTTTTATGTTATTTCTTTTGGTTATGATTTGCTACTTACCAGTGACACTATGAAAAAGAAAACAAAAAGAGGTCACCAGAAAAGAATGAACAAAAGAAGATCAACATAGAAGTTCCCATTGCAGATTGACATGTGATGAAGAAAAAGGAACGCAAACTGACTTGTATTCAATCTCTAGATACCTCAGCTAGTAAGGTTTGAGCCAAAAAAATTTATTATTTACTTTTCCTTCTTATGAGAGTATCCATACACTAGTTATTTTCTAGTTTTCTTTGTTTTTTATTAGTCTATTTGGCATGATAAATACACATAAAGGCAGTTGTTTGTGAAAACTCTAAGCCTTTTTAAGCCAACGTGTATGAAATTTTTTATTCGTTTTTTAACTCCTTTAAGGTTGGGGGCCCTTTCTTCATTGGCATAGCCTAATATGTAGCTCATTTGACTTGAAAGAATAATCTTTTCACCCTCTTTGGATTTATGTAGAAAATTTAGTTTCATTGTCTAATGAAAAAGTATAAGTTTGGGGTTGCTCTTGGAAGTTAGCAACGTTTAAGTTTGAGGTTGGGGTACTAGATAAATTAGTCAAATAAAAAAAAAAGAAAATAAAAATATGTTAAAATGAATTTTAAAAATTGAGAAAAAAATGAATGAAAAAGGCCATCAAGTTGAAATCTCTAATACCAATTGATTAAGTAAATATGGTATGGAAGGAAAAAGGTAACATAAGGGAAACTAGGTACCTAACTTCAAAGGTTTAAGCCTATTATCCCAAATTATCCTACACTGACATAAGTCATGTTACAACCTTGAAAAGACCTCAAAAGTGTATGTTTAAATATTACTTTGATTGACTTTGTTAGAAATTCTGCAAACTCGTTGTAAAGTGATTTTGCATGTGATTGTGTGTGTCATACCTCGAAAAATAAGAACGACCTCACGAAGCGCAATCAGATGCTTGCAGTGTAGAAGCATACTTCAATATCAAGGTTTTGATTATGTCAACAAAGACTTAAGCTCATTCCATGATTGCAAAAAGTCAAGCTTTCAAAACTGATCAAGGTCGAGACTATGGAATGTTGTCATGCAAATCAAGCATCATGTGCAAATGATTCTACAACTTTCAAGATTTGGACTCAAAGCTTCGGTATATCAATATTCACTCCTTTAATTGATATACAAGTGTTCAAATAATTTATCATATCAACATTTTGCATATGCATGGTTTTAAAATCATTTGGAATTGGTATAACACTTTTAACTCAAGTATTTTTCTGAGTTTTAACAGTGTTAACCGATTAACCATATGGGTTAATCGGTTAACGACCTCAAATTTTAAATTCTTAGGGCTAACGTTCAAGTGTTAACTGATTAACCTATATGGTTAACCAATTAACACTGAACGAATTTTGAAAAATTATTTCTTTTAAAATTCAAATCTTGGTTGATTGTTATACCTTTTCATTATTTGATTCATACTCAACTATACCTTTTTGAAATGGTGTTTTGACTCATATAAATTCTGAAAATTTCAAATTGAAAAACACCTCCAATAATTTTCAAAATAATCATTCAATCAAATTCACTACTTTTTAAATATTTTCAAATATTTCAAAAAGTGTTCATACTGTTCATACCATTTCATATCCAGAATTTTTGAACACTTGTATTGATATTGAAAAGTGAATTTTGATCAAAAGGAGAAGATCAATCTTTGTATTGATATTATTATTATCACTCTCAAATTACAAAATTACAGAATTATTTCTATTGTGACTTGTGATCCAGGATTGTTGGACACAAGGGTTAGTGCTTGCAAGAGGATTGTTCTTACACACTAAGATTGTTGAAATAGTTGTTAGATAGTAGGCCTCACCGGTTGATGGTGTGATAGGTTGTACATTCCAAAACTGTAGTGAAAACTCTCTTTCATGTGGAAAGGGGAGTGAAGTACCTTCGGTTTATGAAGGGAACCACTATAAATCTCTGTGTCCTTTTTCATTATGCTTTTACTGCTTTCTTCATCAAGATCATAACCAAGTAAAATTCAAGAATCTTGAAAAACCGGAAAAAGTTTCTAAAGCCTAATTCACCCCCCCCCCCCCTCTTAGGCATAATCTGAACTTACAATTGGCATCAGAGCAGGTTAAGGTAACCTGTTCCTAACGATTCAGTATGGCTTCCGCTAGCACCAACCCGATTTTCAAAGACGGTGGAAGTAGTAACAAACCCCCACCCCACTGTTTTCTGGAGAATATTTCGATTTTTGGAAAATCATAATGAATGCGCATCTTGAAGCCCAAGGAGAAGGTATATGGGAAGCAATCGAAGAATGACCACACAATCCAGTAAATGTGGTCAATGGTGTTGGAATCGCAAAGTTAAAAAGCACGTATGATGAAGACGATAAGAAAAAGATTCTTAATGAAAAGAAAGCAATCAACATACTCCAAAGCGCTCTTAGTATGGACGAGTTTTTCCGTGTATCACAGTCTAGATCGACAAAGGAGATTTGGGACAACTTGGTGAAAACGCATGAAGGAACCGCATAAGTAAAAGGATCAAGGCTCAACACGTTGAGTCAAGAATATGAGATGTTCCATATGCAGCCCGGTGAATCTATTTTTTCCTTACAAAAAAGATTCGTTCATCTAACAAATCACTTGATTGCTCTCGGGAAGACCTTCACCAATGATGATCTCAACCTGAAAGTCCTAAGATCCTTAACAAGAGAATGGCAACCAAAAGTGACCGCTATTTCGGAAAAGAAGAGTCTCTCAACGATGACATCCGCATCCTTATTTGGCAAACTTCAAGAGCATGAATTGGAATTTGGAAGGCTCGAGAAGCACGAAAGTCAAGAAAAGAAGTCCAAAGGAATTGCGTTAAAGATTGACACAAAGGATGACAAAGACGACGAGACTTCCGAATCTGAAAATTTCATGCTTCTTGTAAAGAAGCTTGGTAAGTTTTTTAATAATAATAAAAATTTCTCTTTTCCTAAAAAGAATAGACATTTCAGGAAAAAGGATGCATCCACATCAAATCAAGAAGTCACATGTTACGAATGTGGGAAGCAAGGTCACATAAAGCTGGATTGCCCGAAACATGCAAAGAAAGGAGGATTCAAAGGCAAGAAGGATTTCAAAAATAAAAAGGCCTATGTTGCTCTGGACGATAATGAGATAAGTTCATCATCGGAATCGGAAAGCGATGAATGTGCAAATCAGGCTCTTATGGCATCACATCACTCCGATGAAGAAATCGATGAGGTTCGTAACGATTTTTCTATTTATGATAATGATGCACAAGAAGTCATAGATGAAATTCTAAAAGAGTGCAAGACTTTGTATAAAAGCATCTCATCCCAAAAGAAAAGAATTTCATTTTTAGAAGAATAAAATACTGCTTTTATAAAAAATATTGAGAATGAAAAACAAAAATTGATGGATGAAAAACAAAGTCTTGTATGCAAAAATTGTGAATCCTTATCTTTTCAAATTGTTCAACTTAAAAGAGTTTTAGAAAGATATGAAAAAGGTCAAATTGGCTTGGAGGAAATTCTTAGGCACCAAAGATATCCTAATGATAAAAGTGGATTAGGATATTCTAAGTTTTCCAAACCAAGCACAAATGAAACCATTTTTGTAAAAGCAAGTGAACAAGTTGTTAAAGAAAAGGCAAACAATTCTAAAACTATGCATCAAAGTCATAAAAAGAAAAGAATTGTGAAGAAAAAGAATTATGTTCCTAGATATAGAAGTCATTTTCAACCTACTTGTTTTTATTGTGGAATCAAAGGCCATACACCTAATGCTTGCTATGTACGCAACATTGGTGTTGCTAAAGGGCATTGTGTGTGGGTTGAAAAGGGTACTAACTACCAAGGACCCAAAACAATTTGGGTACCTAACAATACTTGATTTTGTGTTGTAGGTATGCTTGAAGACAACTTCTAATCAATGGTATCTTGATAGCGGTTGTTCGAAGCATATGACAGGAGATATAAACAAATTTTCAAGTCTATCATTAAAGGCCAAAGGATAGGTTACTTACGGTGATGATAATAAAAGAAAAATTCTTGGAGTTGAAACCGTTGGTGCACCTCCATGTACAATCATCGAAGACGTCCTTTATGTGGAAGACCTTAAACACAACCTAATTAGCATAAGTCAATTGTGTGACAAAGGATTCCGAATCAACTTCACAAAGGATGAATGTTTGATAGAACATGAAGTCACCCATGACATCTTGCTGAAAGGTAAAAGATTTAATAATATCTTTATGATCTCTTTTGATGACTCTTCCTTGAAGGTAAAATGTCTAATGGCGAACAACAACGAGGCGTGGCTTTGGCATAAAAGATTTACTCATATTCACATGGAGTATTTAAACAAGTTGATAAAGCATGATCTAGTTGTTGGTCTTCCGAAGATAAAATTCATCAAGGATAAGTTATGCGACGCATGTCAAAAGGGGAAACAGACCTAGACAACTTTCAAATCCAAGCAAGTGGTGTCTACATCAAGACCACTTCAATTGTTGCATATGGATCTTTTTGGTCCATCGTGAACGAAAAGCTTCAGAGGTAGCCTTTATGCTTTAGTTATTGTTGATGATTTCTCTCGATACACATGGACATTGTTTTTAGTGCAGAAAAATGATGCCTTCAAAGCATTCAAGAATTATACGAAGCAAATTCAAAACGAGAAGTCACTCACCATAGCCTCCATAAGAAGCGACCATGGTGGAGAATTCCAAAATTCAGATTTTGAAGATTTTTGTTAAGAGCATGGAATTTCTCACAATTTTTCCGCACCAAGGACTCCTCAACAGAACGGTGTCGTAGAACGGAAGAATAGGTCACTGGTGGAGCTTGCTAGAATTAAAAATGATAAATATCTTTTCTTGTTAACAAAGTGTTTTCAAATGGTGTTGTAGAAGTACAAGATCCTGGAGATTCTCACACTTTTAGTGTGAGTGGCCAAAGGATAAATATCTATTAGGAATGGGAGATACCAGCTGAGAAGGTGTCTCTAATAATCACAGAGCCGTAAACAAAAAAAGTCAAGCTAATGAACTTAAATAAGCGCTTAATGGGAGGCAACCCATCCACACTTTTTTAATTTTTAATCACAATTTAAATTTCATGCAATTTCATTTTATTGTACAATGTTATTTTGTTTAATAGTGTTCTATTTTGTAGTATGTTGTTGATGAAGAATTGTGAGAAAAGGAAAAAAAGAATGGAAAGAAAAAGCGTTGTTGGATAAAAGTGGACTAAAGAAGAGATTTGCTACTGGATTTCTTGTTATCGTGATGGCCCATCATGGGCGCATTGGAGTTGTATCATGGTCATAATGTGACAGTTACAGAGAGACGTTGGAAAAGTAATTGTTAGACATTAGTCATTGTCATACCCTAATTTTTGACCCTAAGGTTCTGTTTTGTATCATCTGCATAGTATAGCATGCACTTCATCTTGCATAGTATCTGAAATGCCAGTCAGAATAAATTTGTTGGATTTAAAAACAAACCGGTCTAAATTTATTTCAAAATCTGACCAAACGTTGTATTTTTCCAATATGTTTATTTCACGCTGATTATTTTTGTGTTCATTTTATTTGTTCGAACAACTCGACTTTTTATTTCATTTTTAATCATTTTTATTTAAATAATCATTTAATTTATTTAGATTTAATTAGATATTCAATATTTTTATTAGTTAATTTTATTTTTAATTTGTTTATTAATATTTTCTTTTAAAAAAACATAAAAATATAATTTTTAATTCTTTTTATTCTTGTCTTATCATAAAAAAACACAAAAACCTGATTTTTAATTCCTTTTATTCTTGTTTTGTCATAAAAAACACAAAAATATGTTTTTTAATTCCTTTTATTCTTGTCTTATTATAAAAAACAAAAAAACATTGTGTTAATTGTTATTATCATTCTTGTCTATTTTCTAGTTCTATAAATATGCATTAGAAAAAATAAGCAATCACACAAAAAAGAGAAAACACCCATACCTCATATTCCTCACATCCAAACCACAAAATTTTTCACAAACCACGACGTGGCATTGAGAAGAAGAGACGGAGGCGCGGTGAAAAAGGTGAAACCGTGAGAGAAAATGTCGGCAGAATGAAGGAAGAAGAAGGGAGGTCATGCTTGGTAAATTTGAGAAAGAGAAGAAGCAGTTTGATCTTGCTAACATTTTTGGAGGAAGATAGTCATTTGGAGTGGGTTTTGGGCTTATACTACCAGCCTATGCGGTTTGTTTTGCATAAAAAAATTTTTGTGCCATGTTATTTTTTTTTAAGATACTTATGGGCTTTCTAATTGTAAGCCCGTTTATTTTTACTACTTTGTTTTTTTTTCTTTCTCTATTTTACATTATTTTTAGAATTAAGTTTTTTTCATAGTTTTTTTAGAATTCGATATCATTTTTGTTCAATATGGTAAAATGTGAACCTTGGTCTATTTTTTTAGGTGTGAATTATGTCCTAATTAAACGTTAGAATTAATTCTTGATTAAATTCTTAGTGTTGAATGGATTTGGTTTTGATGTCAATCGATTTTGAATTAGATTATGATCCTGTTTTTTTTCCTTGGCTAAGTTCTTATGAATATTCTTATTAATCTTTGTCTTGATCTCGGTACACATGATCGAGGTTTGGCTTTAATACTTGGTATTGTTTGTTGTTTGCTTCTAAATTGTTACACCCCCCTTAGGATGTTGGTTCAACCTTATCTTTGATAAATTGAATCAGTATAGACTTTAGGTTTTGAACTATTGCATGATAATTTCTAGAATAGCTTCCCTTTTAATCTCAATATTAAGTCATAAAATTAGGTTAGTCCCTCAGAACATTAACTTAGACAACTTACCAGTTAAATTCCCATTCTCCCACAAGAGAATTAGACATGAGTCATCTATGTAGACGAGATATAATTCTCCTACCCTATAACATAATTGAGAATGATGTAGAATCTTTTCCGCTTGAGAGATTTATAAATCCGAGTTAGAGCCCTTCTCCCAACATGAAGCAAAGACCTTCTTCTGCATGTTTGTGGTGGTTTTAAGTCAAGTATTCTCCCTAAAATGACGACTTGTCTCTTCTCCTAAAATCAATCAACAACTTCCCTCCTGGAACCTTGGCCACAATCAAGAGTTCCTCGTCCCTTTAGGGGAACTACGAATACTCTGATTCCATTCCCGTCAGGATACGTAGGAACGAGATGCAATGTCTTGGCGAACATACTTAGAAATAACACCTTAGGTCTCCCTTTTAATTTTTCACCCTTAGCAGACAAATAAAAAATAACACAATAAAATAAGAGGTTCCTGTAGAGTACTACAAATACTTAGGATGTTAGCACCTTCCCTAGGTATAACTAACCCCTGAACCTTAGATTCTCTCTAGTGCATTGCATTGCATATTTTTGGTTTATTCGCTCTTTTTCCTTTCCCTTTGATAAATTAAAGATTGGTGGTGAACAATGATTTGTGATTCAAGTTAATCGATAACTTGATATCCAATTCTCACTGCGACAGTCATTTGCATTGCGGTTATAATGTAAGGCATTGCAGTCGCGATAGGTCTTCTACAGGACCTATAAATTTCCATTTGAGGCAACTTTTCCGTACACCGCTTTTTGCAACTCTCCTTCTACCCTAAAAATCTCATTCTAATCACTTTCTTTTCAATTCTTGCACTGCTCTTGTGCTTTGTTGTGCTGCAGAAAATTGGCTCCTAAAAGAGGTAGTGTTTCTCTGACTACAACATCATCTGCACCACTCATTCAAGATGCCCCACACTACCAATTCTTGTCACAAGCTCATGCTAAAAAGTACCTAAAGGTCAAATATTACAAAGTGGTAAATGAAAGAGCTTTCGATGTTCAAGATTTTGAGGGTTATAAAGAGTTATTGATCATGTTGGAAGAGAGGGGTTGAATGAGGTTTAATATGAACCAACAATTCCATTTGGTCAGAATTTTGTGCCAACGCTGCTTTTCATCTTCACAAAGATTATGCTTTTTATGTGTAAGGTAAATGTATTGATTATCGTCGTTCTGTACTTAATTCTTTACTTCATCTCCAACTACCAAGTAGGTGTAGGATTCAAAATAGAAGGGGTATTAGTATGACCGATCAAATTTGTGAGGTGATAAAAATTGATTTTTGTAAACTCCAAGCTGAGTGGGTGAGTGTGATGGGTAAGCCTTTGAGATTATGCACTAGTCAGATGCGCCCTATACCAAAAGCATGGGCATCTTTTATTTTCAAACTTTAGAATCTGCATCTAACTAGTTGGAATTTACTGTGAAAAGGTTTATGGCTTTGATGACAATTTTGAATCATGAGCCAATTGGTGTGAGACTATTAATCGCTGAAAATATAAAATACATTTGTGATACACCACGATCAGATTGTGGGCCTTTTTATGTTATTAATGAATTATACAGGTTAGTTGGAGTGCCAAGTAACCCAGATGGTGAGATGGTTACACCAATGTTACTAATCAACTAAAGTTCCATGAGAAGGATCCTAACACAACCCATTTACGAAGGAGGCCAAGAAGGAGAACAACATAAAGAGCAAGAACAATTTTACCACCCTGGGATCCATTAACTTGAACGAAATCCTCAACAATAACAACAACAAAAACCTGATCGTTTGCAAACGCTAGAGGAATATGTATTTGGCATGACGAGTTGGGCCACTCAATTTTCACCCAACTTGTATGTTGAACTGCCAAGATTTGGACTGAGTTATCAGGATTTCTATAATGAACACCGAGATCACATACCTGTTCATAGCTTACGGGAATATTTTGCAACTATTGAAGACATAGAGACATACTTTAGAGAGCATGACAAAGCCTTGACACCCCGAAGAGCTAAAATGAGGACAAGCTGGACCATACAAGACCAAGAATTTAGGAAGATCGTGAACAATGTGCATAACTACTTCAACTCCGACAACATATGACATAAGAGCTTCATATTTTTTCAGTTTTTGTTTTATTTCCCATGTTGTACTTTGATTCAAGTAAGAGTAGTAGCTAGCTTTTAAAATACTCTCCCCCTTTTGTATTACTTATCTATGCTTTACTTAATTAACAAGTTTTTTTATGTTATTTCTTTTGGTTATGATTTGCTACTTACCAGTGACACTATGAAAAAGAAAACAAAAAGAGGTCACCAGAAAAGAATGAACAAAAGAAGATCAACATAGAAGTTCCCATTGCAGATTGACATGTGATGAAGAAAAAGGAACGCAAACTGACTTGTATTCAATCTCTAGATACCTCAGCTAGTAAGGTTTGAGCCAAAAAATTTTATTATTTACTTTTCCTTCTTATGAGAGTATTCATACACTAGTTATTTTCTAGTTTTCTTTTTTTTATTAGTCTATTTGGCATGATAAATACACATAAAGGCAGTTGTTTGTGAAAACTCTAAGCCTTTTTAAGCCAACGTGTATGAAATTTTTTATTCGTTTTTTAACTCCTTTGAGGTCGGGCCCTTTCTTCATTGGCATAGCCTAATATGTAGCTCATTTGACTTGAAAGAATAATCTTTTCACCCTCTTTGGATTTATGTAGAAAATTTAGTTTCATTGTCTAATGAAAAAGTATAAGTTTGGGGTTGCTCTTAGAAGTTAGCAACGTTTAAGTTTGAGGTTGGGGTACTAGATAAATTAGTCAAATAAAAAAAAAAGAAAATAAAAATATGTTAAAATGAATTTTAAAAATTGAGAAAAAAATGAATGAAAAAGGCCATCAAGTTGAAATCTCTAATACCAATTGATTAAGTAAATATGGTATGGAAGGAAAAAGGTAACATAAGGGAAACTAGGTACCTAACTTCAAAGGTTTAAGCCTATTATCCCAAATTATCCTACACTGACATAAGTCATGTTACAACCTTGAAAAGACCTCAAAAGTGTATGTTTAAATATTACTTTGATTGACTTTGTTAGAAATTCTGCAAACTCGTTGTAAAGTGATTTTGCATGTGATTGTGTGTGTCATACCTCGAAAAATAAGAACGACCTCACGAAGCGCAATCAGATGCTTGCAGTGTAGAAGCATACTTCAATATCAAGGTTTTGATTATGTCAACAAAGACTTAAGCTCATTCCATGATTGCAAAAAGTCAAGCTTTCAAAACTGATCAAGGTCGAGACTATGGAATGTTGTCATGCAAATCAAGCATCATGTGCAAATGATTCTACAACTTTCAAGATTTGGACTCAAAGCTTCGGTATATCAATATTCACTCCTTTAATTGATATACAAGTGTTCAAATAATTTATCATATCAACATTTTGCATATGCATGGTTTTAAAATCATTTGGAATTGGTATAACACTTTTAACTCAAGTATTTTTCTGAGTTTTAACAGTGTTAACCGATTAACCATATGGGTTAATCGGTTAACGACCTCAAATTTTAAATTCTTAGGGCTAACGTTCAAGTGTTAACCGATTAACCTATATGGTTAACCGATTAACACTGAACGAATTTTGAAAAATTGTTTCTTTTAAAATTCAAATCTTGGTTGATTGTTATACCTTTTCATTATTTGATTCATACTCAACTATACCTTTTTGAAATGGTGTTTTGACTCATATAAATTCTGAAAATTTCAAATTGAAAAACACCTCCAATAATTTTCAAAATAATCATTCAATCAAATTCACTACTTTTTAAATATTTTCAAATATTTCAAAAAGTGTTCATACTGTTCATACCATTTCATATCCAGAATTTTTGAACACTTGTATTGATATTGAAAAGTGAATTTTGATCAAAAGGAGAAGATCAATCTTTGTATTGATATTATTATTATCACTCTCAAATTACAAAATTAAAGAATTATTTCTATTGTGACTTGTGATCCAGGATTGTTGGACACAAGGGTTAGTGCTTGCAAGAGGATTGTTCTTGCACACTAATATTGTTGAAATAGTTGTTAGATAGTAGGCCTCACCGGTTGATGGTGTGATAGGTTGTACATTCCAAAACTATAGTGAAAACTCTCTTTCATGTGGAAAGGGGAGTGAAGTACCTTCGGTTTATGAAGGGAACCACTATAAATCTCTGTGTCCTTTTTCATTATGCTTTTACTGCTTTCTTCATCAAGATCATAACCAAGTAAAATTCAAGAATCTTGAAAAACCGGAAAAAGTTTCTAAAGCCTAATTCACCCCCCTCTTAGGCATACTCTGAACTTACAATTGGCATCAGAGCAGGTTAAGGTAACCTGTTCCTAACGATTCAGTATGGCTTCCGCTAGCACCAACCCAATTTTCAAAGACGTTGGAAGTAGTAACAAACCCCCACCCCACTGTTTTCTGGAGAATATTTCGATTTTTGGAAAATCATAATGAATGCGCATCTTGAAGCCCAAGGAGAAGGTATATGGGAAGCAATCGAAGAATGACCACACAATCCAGTAAATGTGGTCAATGGTGTTGGAATTGCAAAGTTAAAAAGCACGTATGATGAAGACGATAAGAAAAAGATTCTTAATGAAAAGAAAGCAATCAACATACTCCAAAGCGCTCTTAGTATGGACGAGTTTTTCCGTGTATCACAGTCTAGATCGACAAAGGAGATTTGGGACAACTTGGTGAAAACGCATGAAGGAACCGCATAAGTAAAAGGATCAAGGCTCAACACGTTGAGTCAAGAATATGAGATGTTCCATATGCAGCCCGGTGAATCTATTTTTGCCTTACAAAAATGATTCGTTCATCTAACAAATCACTTGATTGCTCTCGGGAAGACCTTCACCAATGATGATCTCAACCTGAAAGTCCTAAGATCCTTAACAAGAGAATGGCAACCAAAAGTGACCGCTATTTCGGAAAAAAAGAGTCTCTCAACGATGACATCCGCATCCTTATTTGGCAAACTTCAAGAGCATGAATTGGAATATGGAAGGCTCGAGAAGCACGAAAGTCAAGAAAAGAAGTCCAAAGGAATTGCGTTAAAGATTGACACAAAGGATGACAAAGACGACGAGACTTCCGAAGATTAAAATTTCATGCTTCTTATAAAGAAGCTTGGTAAGTTTTTTAATAATAATAAAAATTTCTCTTTTCCTAAAAAGAATAGACATTTCAGGAAAAAGGATGCATCCACATCAAATCAAGAAGTCACATGTTACGAATGTGGGAAGCAAGGTCACATAAAGCTGGATTGCCCGAAACATGCAAAGAAAGGAGGATTCAAAGGCAAGAAGGATTTCAAAAATAAAAAGGCCTATGTTGCTTGGGACGATAATGAGATAAGTTCATCATCGGAATCGGAAAGCGATGAATGTGCAAATCAGGCTCTTATGGCATCACATCACTCCGATGAAGAAATCGATGAGGTTCGTAACGATTTTTCTATTTATGATAATGATGCACAAGAAGTCATAGATGAAATTCTAAAAGAGTGCAAGACTTTGTATAAAAGCATCTCATCCCAAAAGAAAAGAATTTCATTTTTAGAAGAACAAAATACTGCTTTTATAAAAAATATTGAGAATGAAAAACAAAAATTGATGGATGAAAAACAAAGTCTTGTATGCAAAAATTGTGAATCCTTATCTTTTCAAATTGTTCAACTTAAAAGAGTTTTAGAAAGATATGAAAAAGGTCAAATTGGCTTGGAGGAAATTCTTAGGCACCAAAGATATCCTAATGATAAAAGTGGATTAGGATATTCTAAGTTTTCCAAACCAAGCACAAATGAAACCATTTTTGTAAAAGCAAGTGAACAAGTTGTTAAAGAAAAGGCAAACAATTCTAAAACTATGCATCAAAGTCATAAAAAGAAAAGAATTGTGAAGAAAAAGAATTATGTTCCTAGATATAGAAGTCATTTTCAACCTACTTGTTTTTATTGTGGAATCAAAGGCCATACACCTAATGCTTGCTATGTACGCAACATTGGTGTTGCTAAAGGGCATTGTGTGTGGGTTGAAAAGGGTACTAACTACCAAGGACCCAAAGCAATTTGGGTACCTAACAATACTTGATTTTGTGTTGTAGGTATGCTTGAAGACAACTTCTAATCAATGGTATCTTGATAGCGGTTGTTCGAAGCATATGACAGGAGATATAAACAAATTTTCAAGTCTATCATTAAAGGCCAAAGGATACGTTACTTACGGTGATGATAATAAAGGAAAAATTCTTGGAGTTGAAACCGTTGGTGCACCTCCATATACAATCATCGAAGACGTCCTTTATGTGGAAGACCTTAAACACAACCTAATTAGCATAAGTCAATTGTGTAACAAAGGATTCCGAATCAACTTCACAAAGGATGAATGTTTGATAGAACATGAAGTCACCCATGACATCTTGCTGAAAGGTAAAAGATTTAATAATATTTTTATGATCTCTTTTGATGACTCTTCCTTGAAGGTAAAATGTCTAATGGCGAACAGCAACAAGGCGTGGCTTTGGCATAAAAGATTTACTCACATTCACATGGAGCATTTAAACAAGTTGATAAAGCATGATCTAGTTGTTGGCCTTCCGAAGATAAAATTCATCAAGGATAAGTTATGCGACGCATGTCAAAAGAGGAAACAGACCTAGACAACTTTCAAATCCAAGCAAGTGGTGTCTACATCAAGACCACTTCAATTGTTGCATATGGATCTTTTTGGTCCATCGTGAACGAAAAGCTTCGGAGGTAGCCTTTATGCTTTAGTTATTGTTGATGATTTCTCTCGATACACATGGACATTGTTTTTAGTGCATAAAAATGATGCCTTCAAAGCATTCAAGAAGTATGCGAAGCAAATTCAAAACGAGAAGTCACTCACCATAGCCTCCATAAGAAGCGACCATGGTGGAGAATTCCAAAATTCAGATTTTGAAGATTTTTGTGAAGAGCATGGAATTTCTCACAATTTTTCCGCACCAAGGACTCCTCAACAGAACGGTGTCGTAGAACGGAAGAATAGGTCACTGGTGGAGCTTGCTAGAATAATGCTTAGCGACTCAAATCTTCCTAAGTATTTCTGGGCAGAGGTGGTTAGCACAACGTGTTTCGTAAGCAACCATGTCAATATTCGACCAATTCTCAAGAAGACTTCGTATGAGCTGTTTAAGGGTAGGAAACCAAACATAGCATTTTTCCACATATTCGGATGCAAATGTTTTATTCTCAACAACAAAAAGGACAATCTCGGTAAGTTTGATGAGAAGTCCGATGAAGGTATGTTTCTTAGTTACTCTCTATCTAGTAGAGATTTTAGAATTTTTAATAAAAGAACTCTTACTATTGAAGAATCCATTCATGTTTCTTTTGATGAGACTAACCCCTCGAAAGAGGATAATATTATTGTGAATGATGATGATGATATAGTAGATTCTTCACAACAACAAGAAAGGACTTCAAAGGATCAAGCAATACCACAAGAAGATTTCACTCAAATCATTGAAGAACATCAAGATCTTCCGAAGGAATGGAGAACGCATAGAGATCATTTGATAGATAAAGTTATTGGTGATATTAGCCAAGGCATTGCAACTCGACTAAATCTTAAGGATGCTTGTCTCAACATGGGTTTTGTGTCTCAAATTGAACCAACCAAGATTGACGAAGTCTTAGGCGATGACCAATGGATTATAGCGATGCAAGAAGAACTCAACCAATTCAAAAGGAATCAAGTTTGGAGTCTTGTACCAAGACCGGACAACAAGCACATCATAGGAACGAGATGGGTGTTCAAGAACAAACTTGACGAGAATGGGATCATAGTTCGTAACAAAGCAAGATTGGTCGCACAAGGCTACAACCAGGAGGAAGGAATTGATTTTGATGAAACGTTCGCTCCGGTAGCAAGGTTAGAAGCAATTAGATTATTACTTGCTTATGTTTGTTCTATGAATTTTCAGTTATTCCAGATGGATGTCAAAAGCGCTTTCCTGAATGGGTACATCAATGAAGAAGTCTTCGTCAAACAACATCCGGGTTTTGAAGTCTTCAAGAATCCCTCGCATGTTTACAAACTGAAAAAGGCACTCTACGGACTGAAACAAGCACCAAGAGCATGGTATGACCGCCTTAGCAATTTATCATGTGAAAATGGATTTACAAAAGGAAAGGTTGACAAGACGCTGTTCATAAAGAAGATCAAGGGGAACACCTTATTGGTTCAAGTCTATGTCGATGACATCATCTTCAGATCAACAAACAAAGAGCTTTGCGAAGAATTTTCACTTATGATGCAAGGAGAATTCGAGATGTCCATGATGGGAAAATTGAACTATTTTCTTGGACTATAAATCAAGCAAATAAAGGATGGCATCTTCCTCAACCAATCCAAGTATTGCAAGGAATTGTTAAAGAAATTCGATATGGATAGTTGCAAGGTGATGTCCACTCCTATGGGATCCGGAACATACATTGATCAAGATGAATCCGGTACTCCAATTGATATTACAAAATATCAAGGTATGATCGGTTCATTATTATATTTGATGGCAAGCCGTCCTGACATTATGTTTAGCGTTTGTTTGTGTGAGCGCTTTCAAGCAAGTCCGAAGGAATCACATCTCGCCGTCGTGAAGAGAATCATAAAGTATCTCAAAGGGAAAACGAACTTCGGATTATGGTATCCAAAAGGTAGTACCTGTTCTTTAATTGGTTATTCTGACGCTGATTATGCAGGATGTAAGACCGATAGAAAAATCACAAGTGGTACGTGTCACATTCTCGGGAATGCACTAGTGTCGTGGGCATGCAAGAAGCAAGCGTGTGTGGCACTTAGTACATCCGAAGCGGAATATATTGCAGCAGGAAGTTGTTGTGCACAAATTCTGTGGCTCAAGCAACAACTCCTCGATTACGGTGTAGATCTCGGTTGCATTCCTCTTCAATGTGATAATACAAGTGCCATCAATATTACAAAGAACCCGGTCATGCATTCAAGGACAAAGCATATAGATATCCAACATCACTTCCTTCGAGATCACGTACTAAATGGAGATGTAGATGTTACTTTCGTCGATACACACAATCAACTCGCCGACATCTTCACCAAACCATTGGCGAAAGAACCGTTCTTCAAAATTCGACGAGAACTTGGGATTCTCGATGAAGGTGATATCTGATCTTTTCTCTGGTTTATGTTTGCATAATATATGTCTTTCATCTGTGTGCATTCTGTTTTAAGCATTTTTCCAAAATTCGCGTGTGTTAATCGATTAACCCATATGGTTAACCGATTAACACTGTTGATTTTTCAATTCTGACTTAATTTCTTGAATGTGTTAACCGATTAACCTATATGGTTAACCGATTAACACTGATACTTTTTATTTTAGAAATTAAATTTTTAATGTGTTAATCGATTAACCTATATGGTTAACCGATTAACAGTGTTAAAATGGTCAAAAAATCAGAAACGAAAAATTAATTCAAATTTTGGAAAATTAAGTGTGGTAAATGTGTTCTTTATGTGTGGTCAATATTCTCTTAAATATCCAAATCAATATCCTTGGAACTCTTCTTCTTCTTCTTTGACTACAATTTTGGACTTCCAACCCACTTTAAAACTCACTCAAATATCTCTCCATATATATTTCCTTCACTTTACATTACTCTTCCATCTCTCAAAACCCTAACTCCTTCAAAGAACCCAGAACCCTCAGCATCTCTCAAACTTCATCCATGGCTTCATCTCACAAAGGCAAGGGAAAGATACCAGAATATGACTATACATCAGAGGAAGACAACATTCCTATGGAAACTACCAAGAAACGCCGTATGGATTTCAAGGTTCGGGTCCGTCATATTCTACCGGTAAAATATGTAAACCTTAAGGCTTTTCCTTCTTCATCTTTTGATTTTCTTGCTCTACTCAAATTTCAAAAGATAGATAAGTTTGTTTCTGATTCTGGGAATTGCTACCATGATTTGGTCAAAGCTTTTCTGAATACGTTATCTATGTACTTGAATGCCGACGATGAGCATATTATGGAAACCTCTGTTCGAGACTGTCTCTTGAAAGAGAATCTGTTAGGTATTGTTGCAAAGTTGAAAATACCATCCTCTGGCTACTTTCTCAGGAAAGGGGTTAACCACGTGGAAGGGCCGTGGTCAAACTATGACAAGATGGAATATTACTATCAAATCTGCAGGTTCCTGAAGGAGAATGTTGTAGCAAACCAACTGACTGCTCACATGTTATGTTATGCGAAGAATCTGACGGTTTCTGACCGGATGCTGCATTATGTGATTTGCTATGTTCTGATTCCAAAGGATTCCAATCATGCTCAGATCAACGATTTGGAAATGCAACTCCTATTCGCAATCAAGAACAAAATCAGGGTAAACTGGATTCTTACGATCATGTACCATCTTCAACAGCAGCTTTCGCTCTCGACACGTCTTCCATATGCAAGGCTGGTTTCTAGAATCCTTGAGTTGACAGAATTGGACCTTAACCGGGAACCATCTACCAAGATGAAACCGACAACCAATGAGATCAATGAAATCACCATTGTGAAGAACACTAGAATTATTAAAGACGTTGATGACACATATAAGTATACGGGCGCAGGATCAACCTCCAACCAAGCCTATCTCGTTCCCGAAGGAGGTATCACAAACGAGTTTCTCTACACCACCATGATGACCCAACATCGAGAAACTATGAATTGTCATTGAGAAACCTCCAGGGCCATTGCCTCACTTCGTAACCTTATCCTTACCTCTCATCATTCCAACCCCGACATTGTTGAAGAAGAGGATGCAGATGATGAAGGTAGTGAAGAAGAGGAAGCAGAAGACGAGGATATGTCCGATGAAGATGTTTAGGAAATATGTGTTGCTGATGTTTTTATTGCTTTTCTTTCTGGATATTGTTTAAGTTGTTTAAGTTGTTAATTTCTTTTGTAACTGTACAATGTTTGCTGCATTTTTTCTATGTGCTGCATTTTTTTATTTCAATCTATTATGTCGTGCTTGATTATATGCTGTCATGTATGCCGATATTGCTTTTTTTGGTTTGAAAGCTCCTTCCTTTTTGCTAATGACAAAGGGGGAGAAGAGCTTGGCTGTCTAATATCTCTATGTGCAGAATTTTTTATCTCTGTTTAGATAGAGGGAGAAGCAAGCCAAGAATGGAACCAAACATAGTCAAAGATATCGCACAGACTCAGTTGATTGTCATCATCAAAAAGGGGGAGAATGTAGAAGCATACTTCAATCTCAAGGTTTTGATGATGTCAACAAAGACTTAAGCTCATTCCATGATTGCAAAAAGTCAAGCTTTCAAAACTGATCAATATCAAGACTATGGAATGTTGTCATGCAAATCAAGCATCATGTGCAAATGGTTCTACAACTTTCAAGATTTGGACTCAAAGCTTCGGTATATCAATATTCACTCCTTTAATTGATATACAAGTGTTCAAATAATTTATCATATCAACATTTTGCATATGCATGATTTTAAAATCATTTGGAATTGGTATAACACTTTTAACTCAAGTATTTTTCTGAGTTTTAACAGTGTTAACCGATTAACCATATGGGTTAATCGGTTAACAACCTCAAATTTTAAATTCTCAGGGCTAACGTTCAAGTGTTAACCGATTAACCTATATGGTTAACCGATTAACACTGAACGAATTTTGAAAAATTGTTTCTTTTAAAATTCAAATCTTGGTTGATTGTTATACCTTTTCATTATTTGATTCATACTCAACTATACCTTTTTGAAATGGTGTTTTGACTCATATAAATTCTGAAAATTTCAAATTGAAAAACACCTCCAATAATTTTCAAAATAATCATTCAATCAAATTCACTACTTTTTAAATATTTTCAAATATTTCAAAAAGTGTTCATACTGTTCATACCATTTCATATCCATAATTTTTGAACACTTGTATTGATATTGAAAAGTGAATTTTGATCAAAAGGAGAAGATCAATCTTTGTATTGATATTATTATTATCACTCTCAAATTACAAAATTACAGAATTATTTCTATTGTGACTTGTGATCCAGGATTGTTGGACACAAGGGTTAGTGCTTGCAAGAGGATTGTTCTTGCACACTAAGATTGTTGAAATAGTTGTTAGATAGTAGGCCTCACCGGTTGATGGTGTGATAGGTTGTACATTCTATAACTATAGTGAAAACTCTCTTTCATATGGAAAGGGGAGTGGAGTACCTTCGGATTATGAAGGGAACCACTATAAATCTCTGTGTCGTTTTTCATTATGCTTTTACTGCTTTCTTCATCAAGATCATAACCAAGTAAAATTCAAGAATCTTGAAAAACTAGAAAAAGTTTCTAAAGCCTAATTCACCCCCTCTTAGGCATACTCTGAACTTACACGCATGATGGACTTAATAGAGTCGCCATCGATCTTTACCTGATCCAAACAACTCTGGAT
The DNA here is from genome assembly GCA_963859935.3 of Lathyrus sativus. Taxonomy (NCBI): domain Eukaryota; kingdom Viridiplantae; phylum Streptophyta; class Magnoliopsida; order Fabales; family Fabaceae; genus Lathyrus; species Lathyrus sativus. Next base: position 677,263,805 of record OZ012737.1, read on the forward strand.
GCGACTCTCGTATCTTACTTTCCAATTCCCAAGTCATATCGCCTTCTGCAGCACCTCCCCATGCTACTTTCACAAGCGCAATATCTTTGCCTCTTAGTTTCTTAATCTCACGGTCCAAAATTCTAATCGGCAAAGCTTCCACTGTAAGGTTATCTCTTACTTCAACCTCGTCCATAGGGATAACATGTGACGGATCCGGAACATACTTCTGAAGTTACGAAACATGAAACACATCATGCAAATTCGAAAGGTTCGGAGGTAACGCCACACGATAAGCCACAACACCAACTCGTGCAATAATCTGATACAGACCGATGAAACGAGACGTCAACTTCCTCGACTTCAAAGCATGACCCACACCCGTAACCGGCGTAACACTCAAAAACACATGGTCGTCCTCTTGAAATTCAAGATCCTTCCTTCTCTTATCATGATAGCTCTTCTGCCTACTCTGAGAAGCTCTCAACTTTTCTCGAATCAACCTCACCTTCTCCGTCGTTTGCTGTACCAACTCTGGTCCAACCACCAACCTCTCACCAGTCTCATGCCAACACAAAGGTGTTCGACATTTTCGACCATATAAAGCTTCAAATGGAGCCATACCAATACTCGAATGAAAACTGTTATTATAGGTGAATTCGATCAACGCTAAATAACTATCCCACGCACCACCTTGCTCTAGCACACAAGCTCGTAACAGATCCTCCAACGATTGAATTGTCCTTTCGGTTTGACCATCTGTTTGTGGATGATAAGCCGAACTCAATCTCAACTTCGAACCCAAAGCCTTTTGCAAACTTTCCCAAAACCTTGAAGTAAACCTTAGATCCCTATCCGATACAATGCTCTTGGGAACTCCATGCAACTTCACAATCACCCGAACATAGATCTCAGCTAACTTCTCCAAAGGATAACTAATATCAATCAGAATAAAGTGACCAGATTTAGTAAGTCTATCAACAATTACCCAAATTGCATTGTGACCTCTCTGCGTATTCGGCAACCCCGTAACAAAATCCATCAAGATACCATCCCATTTCCACTTTGGGATATCCAACGGTTGCATTAAACCACTCGGCTTCCGATGTTCCACCTTAGACTTCTAACAAGTCAAACAAGAATACACAAACTGAGCCACATCTCTCTTCAACCCAGACCACCAAAAAATCTTCTTCAAGTCTTGGTACATCTTATTTGCTCCCGGATGAATACTCAAATTACTACGGTGTCCTTCTTCCAATATCATCCTTTTCAACTCCGCATCATCAGGAATACAAATACGACCACGAAATCTCAAAACTCCGAAATCATCAACCTTGAAATCTTCAATCTCTTTTGTCATCAAGTCAACAAACTTCAAATCCAACTTTTTCCTTTCGCACACGGTTGAAAGAAAATCATTCGTGATATGAAGCATGCAAAGTCTCACGCTTCTCGGCGTCATATCACAAACCAAACTCAAATCTCTGAAATTCTCCAATAATTCCCATTCCTTTACCATCATTGCGGACACATGCAAAGACTTCCGACTTAAGGCATCGGCCACCACATTTGCCTTACCCGGATGATAATTTAATCCAAAATCATAGTCCTTCAAAAGCTCTAGCCATCTTCTTTGCCTCATATTCAATTCCTTCTGATCGAATAAGTACTTCAAACTCTTGTGGTCACTAAAAACTTCAAATCTTGCACCATAAAGATAATGCCTCCAAATTTTTAACACAAATACCACGACCGCTAATTCCAAATCATGAGTAGGGTAATTCTTTTTGTGCACTCTTAACTGCCTAGAATCATAAGCCAAAACCTTCCCATCTTGCATCAAAACACCACCTAAACCAGTCAAAGAAGCATCACAATATACCACAAAAGGTTCTGTAGGATTCGGCAAAATCAAGATCGGCGTTGTTGTCAATCTTCTCCTTAACTCCATAAAACTCTTCTCACAATCAACATCCCAAATAAAAGCCTTTCCTTTAAAAGTTAACTGCGTTAACGGAAGGGCCAACTTTGAAAACCCTTCAATAAACCTCCGGTAATAACCTGCCAAGCCCAAGAAGCTTCGAATCTCCGTAACTATTCTAGGTGTCTCCCATTGCATTACTGCATCAATCTTAGATGGATCAACACTAATACCATTACCTGAAATAACATGCCCAAGATAGCTCACTTCTGACAACCAAAACTCACACTTCGACAACTTGGCATACAATTGCTTCTCCCTCAAAATCTGTAACACAATTCTTAAATGTTCCTCATGCTCTTCTTGAGACTTAGAATAAATCAGAATGTTGTCAATAAACATAACCACAAAATGATCCAACTGCTCATGAAAAATATGATTCATGTACTCCATAAACACACCTGGCGCATTAGAAACTCCGAATGGCATCACTAAATATTCGTAATGTCCATACCTTGTCCTAAAAGTCGTCTTTTGAATATCTCCTTCCTTCACATGAATCTGGTGATAACCTGATCTTAAATCATTCTTGCTAAAAACTCGTGCTCCGACCAATTGGTCCATCAAATCATCAATTCTAGGAAGCAGATACTTATTCTTAATTGTCACTTTGTTCAACTGTCGATAATCAATACATAACCGCATACTTCCATCCTTTTTCTTTACTAACAACACCGGCGCACCCCAAGGAGAAACACTTGGTCTAACAAATCTCTTTTCTAACAATTCATTCAACTGCTTCTTCAACTCTACCAATTCTGATGCTGACATACGATACGGTGCCATCGAAATTGGTCTAGTACCCGAAATTAGATCAATAGAAAATTCAACTTCCCTTTCTGGCGGTACATCCATAACATCCTCCGGAAACACTTCTGGAAATTCACACACCACCGGAAACACGTCAAGTTCAACCTTGTCCTCTACCGACAACGATGCAAATAAACCAAACAATTGAGCTTCGTCCGCCAAAAGTTTCTTCAACTCTTTAGTGGATAGAAAACTCTCACTTTCATCATCTTCCAAAGAAGGAAACCTTACCAACTTATGATAGCAATCTAAATGAAATCTATTAAATTGCAACCAATTCATACCCAAAATCATATCTAAACCTTCCAACGGCAAACACACTAAATCCATAAGAAAGTCTTTACCATACATGGTCAAGGGACAACTTACGCACACCAAAGAAGTAGTTACCGACCCTGAAGCAGGAGTCTCAATAACCATGCCACCACTCAAAGAAACCATGCGCAAACCCAAACGCTTAGCACATTCAAGAGAAATGAACGAATGAGTCACTCCAGTATCAATAATAGCAACTAAAGGCATATTATTAATAAAGCACATACCTTTAATCAAGCGATCCACATTAGTAGTGTCTGAACCGGCTAATGCAAATACTTTTCCACTCGACTGAGCTTGCTTTGGTTTGGTACACTTGGTACTAATATGACCAACTTCTCCACAGTTAAAACACTTTACCACATTCCTCCTTCACTCAGAAGTGATATGTCCAAAACTTCCACAAGTAGCACACTTCTCTGTAGACTTCCCACACTCAAAAGATTTGTGGCCCATCACGCCACACTTGTAACATTTGACTGCACCCGAACTTCCACCTCCAGATTTCCTATCAAAGTTTCCCTTATACTTGCCCTTATCAACAGGCGTCACATAAGGTCCACTCTTCACTTGTTGCTTGCCTTTCTTCTCACTCAAACTCTTTTAGTGAGTAGAACAAGCTCTACTATCCTCTTCAAAAATCCTACAACATTTTCGGTCAAGTTCGAAAATCTTCGTATCCTATGGTAACCCACCGCTTGCTTTATCTCCGGACGCAAACCATTCTCATACTTAATGCACTTAGAGAACTCCGCCATAACAGCTGCATAATGAGGATGAAACTGAACTAGTTCCACAAACTTAGCCGTGTAATCTACCACATACATGTTGCCTTGCTTCAACTCAAGAAATTCCATTTCCTTTTTACCCTTCACACTCTCAGGATAGTACTTCCTCAAAAATTCAGTGCGGAACAAATGCCAAGTAATTTCCTCGTCATCTACCTCAAGAACTTGCCTCATATTGACCCACCAGTCATCAGCCTCTTCCCTCAACATATGAGTCCCAAGTCTCACCTCATTTCCTTCAGCACAGTTCATAACTCTAAATATTCTCTCAACCTTCTTCAACCAGATCTGAGCACCGTCAGGATCAAACCTTCCTTTGAATACAGGCGACTGATTCTTTCTAAACTCATCATTCACATTCACATTCAGCGCACCTTGCACCACTCTTTCCATAGCCTCCAATTCCGCAGCCATAACAGTGTCATTATGACCAGCCATATTCTGAGGATTCCCAAAAATAACAACAAGGTCAAACAACCGTTTAACCAACGCAAACAAGAAGACAGACACAACTGACTCAACACTGGCTCTGATACCACTTAATGTAACACCCCCTTTCTATACCCCCAAAATAAATCAATTAAATCATTTAGGCACTTAATAAAAATTCCATCAGAGTATAATTATAGCATGGTATAAAAGAGGCGCATCACATTATCATCGAAACGAAACATAAATAATACCTGCTCATAAAGATATGTAACAAAAGGGGTAAATCTCAACTAAAAACAAAGGATAGCGCTTAAAACCCACATATAAACATTTAGAATAAAGCGGAAACATCTAAACATTGAAATCACTTCATTAACATAAGCACCATATACAACATTCAGACTAATTCAATTCATCAGTTAAGTTTACAAAACATTCAGTAGCAGATACATACATCGATGTATCATAAAAGAATCAAAACAATTCCTAACTACCCAGTGTTACATATCAGAGCCATCTGACCAAAAGAAATGAAGACTCGCTTCACAAAAGACCTCCAGCATGCTACTCTGCAATGCCTCATAGAGCATTATAAAATAGCAGAAGGGTGAGAAACATTATCATAACAAACAATGCATACAATTATGTATACCATAAAACATAATTATAACATACAAGAAATTCACATTTCTCACCACAACTTGTCACAATACATCACAATGTACACGCACATAATCAAGCACATTCACTAATTCATGCTTCACAATTCATAGCATTTTCACATAAACATTTACAATTATGTTCAATTCACCCAAACATCATATAAATATGATAATGCAACTCATAGAGACCGACTCACGACTCTATGCAGATGCAAATGCGGTACCGACTCGTTCAACAGGTTCAATTGAAGAACCAAAATGGAACCATCGCTCGATACCGAAGTAACTCCCCGTCGGGCCTACGATGTTCACCCATCACTCACACCCCACATGGGCACATGATGTTTCAGGATTGCTCACATCCCACACGGGCACACAATCCGATTGCTCACACCCACAAGGGCACACAACTATTCTGCAGATTCTCCACGGAATCAAAATAAACCATCGCTCACACTCCACAAGGGCACATGATCGTTTATGCAGATCCTCCTAGGGATCAAGTAACTAAACCATCGCTCATACCCCACAAGGGCACACGAGGTTTCTGCAGATCCTACGCGGGATCAGACACACAAGAATGCAATCATGATGCTACACATGCAACACGACTCAATACACTCTTAAAATGCACACATGTTTACAAACATATTCATGCATTCTTCATATTATACAAGTATATACAATTATGCGAATTCCCATCAATATCACCATACGATTCCATTTAATTCGAACAATTGCACAAAATTTCCAAACAGCCACATCACACAATTCACAATTCACAATCTAGGATTCACGCCATACGACTACCCACAACACAATATAACTTAGAATGATCGATGCCTCGAGCAAGAAAATAATCAAAATTAAGTCGGAAACCCGACCTCGGATGGAAACATTAAAGAAAACACAACCTGTCACGCTCGCTACCCTGCTCGCTTAGCGAGCTCCTAGCGAGTATTCGCTACTTGTTCACCTAGCGAACAAGCTCGCGAAGGCAAACAGAAGCCTCTGACTTCGTTCGCTACCTCGCTCGCTCAGCGAACCCCTAGCGAACCTTCGCTACCCCCATTCGCTACCAGCGAACACCACAACATGCATTCTGTCCAAGTCTGGGACCATTCGCTACCTATTCGCTATTGCTCGCTTAGCGAACGTTCGCGACCAGCTCGCCTAGCGAACGTGCTAGCGAGTGTCTGCGAACTCAGAATTTTTCCACTGTTCTCCACTCCAAAACTCTTGGATTCACCCGATTAAATTCCAACTCATTCCAGCACTTTAGCCTAACATCACCCGACATAAATGCTACTACTTAATCTCACTTTTACCAACAAAAACTCAGGTTCTATCGATTAAATCCGTATTATGCCCTAGAATGAAAAATGAGTGAAACTCTCTCCAATCCAAAAAAAACTAACAAGAATACACATAATTATACACATTGCAAGAATAATAAAGTTTCACACTCTTACCCGATTAATCGAAAGCTTAGAAGTGGATTCTTGATGATTCTAGGTTTTTCTCCTTTTCCTCCTCTTTTCTCTTATCTTCCTTTCTTTCTCTTTTTTTTTCTTTCCTCTTGGTTTCTATTCTCTCTATTCTTTCTCTTATCCACTTATACTCTTTCTATTCTATTTCTCTAAAAATAACTACTAATCAAGGATTATCTAAAACACCCTCTAGTTAATTCCCAAAACTCTCCAAATAATAAAATACTACAACATACACACATAACATATTATCATATAATTCCATAATAAAATAACAATTAACCAAATAAATTAAAAGACTCAACAAAATAATGGGAAACTCAAAATTAGGGCGTTACAGAAGACCCTTGGGAGACTGGGTACTGTTCACTCAGAGAGAAAAGAGACTGAAACTCGCCGTACAAACTTGTAGCGAGATGGTTCGCAGTGCGAAGAATTGCTCACACAACGAAATTTAGATATTTCTCAAGGGCAGTTTAACTATTCAGAGGCACCTCAGGTGCCTAATTTGATGTTCGCTAGGCGAAGGATCTGTTCACAGTGTGAAAGAGACAGATCCTGAATGTACTATATAAGTACTTTTCTTACTTTTTAGGTGAGAATGTCATATTTTTTACATCAGAACTTATCTCTCTTCATTTCAAGTTTATTTTAGAGAGAGAAATACAAAACCCTAAGAGGGAGGAGGTAAGATCTTGGATCTCTTGTAAGGGTTTGAATGTAATCTTTTAATACCTTATGTTTTTCCATCTAATATATGTTTGTGAACTAGTTTGGATTCACTATTGATTGATTATCTTTGATTGCTTATTTGTGGGTCTTGACAAAACCTTTTCACATCTTTGATCTAAGATTTTCATCTATCAACGAACAAACTTTTGACATGGTTTTGTAAGTTGATATTCATTATATATTCTATTTTATTGTGTTGATTAAGTAGCATGAGTAGCATGAGTAGGATCAATACGATATTGTGCGGGTGCATGATAATAGTGATGAAGAACGATGTTCACATACATTTAGCAGATTAGATAAATACATGTAAAAAGGGTTAAGCGTATGTACGTATTCTGATCATTGTGTTTTATATGGGACAATCCTTTATTTGATATGGGTGTCGTCTTTGTTTACCTGTTTATCTTTGATTTGCACCGCTATAGACATAAACTCTTCATATCTAAATCTAGGATAATTACCTATTAGGTCCTAAACTCTAGACATAGATTTAGGTTTAGCATTTGCGTGAGTATCAGTTCTTAATATTCTATGTTGTGTTTTTGTTGCGTGAGACATCACCAACGAGACAACACGGTTGTTCTCACGAAGTTGCGTTAGAGATAACCTCTGTCATGGGTGATACGTGAGGATATTAGGCAAATGATTGAGTTGTGTTTAACATGATCAGAAGAATGGATGTGTTATCAATTGATGAGATCCAATCCCAACAAGGCTCCATTTATATTTCAGCCTTTAGTTTATATTTTCGATCATTATATTTTCTGCCTTTTATTCATGGTTCCTTAAACCTTTTAAACCAAACCTTTTAAAAAACAAGCTTAGAAATGTAGAGACAATTGAATGGCGTTCTATCATCGCACTGATCCCTGTGGAGACGATATAAATCCCGGAGGGAATTCCTTCAAAACTAAATTTTTTCTTCTTTCCGCTGTCATACCCCAAATTTGTCCTACTATTTCAACTTTTATGATACCAAGTTTAAATGTGGATTCGTGGTTTTGCTCTAGGTGGTCATTTGGCCTTTGGCTCTAATCTTATGAGGTTTTGAGGACGAGGATATGTTTGTACCCATTGTGATTACAAGCCTTCGCAAATATGTTTAATCCTAGTGGAAATAAGAGAAGACATATGTCCCCATTAGCAGGGCCAAGTGGTCAAGATATGATCAATTGACTTCGAGGATTACTTCAAGAAGATTTTTGGTCATATTCAGGTCATGTTTCAAGTGGCTCAAGCATATGTACAAGCCATGGTTGGAAGAGCTGTTGCTATGATGGTTATTAGTGATATCGAGTTAGGATCGTCAATCTTCAATGCATAACCAATTTGCGATTCAGGCATATGTTTAATTCAATTCATGGTGGAATTAAGGCGTAAGTTGAGTTATGTCAAGTTGTAATGGGAAGTCGTGATTAAAATGTCTCATGCTTATTAGATTAATTTGTCTTAAGTTATGAGAATTCATTTACAAGTTACGAACGACGCCTTCTCAAAATTATTTTCGAGTTGTTTTAAAGTAATCACTATGCCAAAAAAGACCTTTAGCAGCGCTTAAAAGCGCTGCCTAAAGTGGTGCTGCTAAAGGTAAAGACAACGCTTTTTTTTGCCTTTAGCAACGCTTTTTTTTTTGGCCTTTAGCAGCGCTTTTTTCACCCTATAGCAGCGCTTTCATAACCGCTGCCTAATCCCCCTTCATCTCCCCCCTTTAGCAGCGCTTTTTAAAAGCGCTTTCTTAGACCCCCCTTTAGCAGCGCTTTTTTAAAGCGCTTTCTTAGACCCTCATTTTCCAACCTATAGCAGCGCTTTTTTATGCCTCTTTTTGCCCCTTTAGCAGCGCTTTTTTTAAAAGCGCTGTCTATTCTTCACGATTTTGAATTTTTTTTATTTTAAATAATCACATTTTTTATATATTTTTCAATAAACCTGCTTATAACAAATACATTCCCTGCTTATAATTCAGGTCTTTAGTTCAACAGTTTGGCCTTATATATAACAATTATTTTGGCCTTATTTTTGTGTATTCATCAATTTGCAATATTATACACAATAACTAAAGTATACATTATAATTCATCACTTTGAAATATTATACACATAAACCTGCTTAAATATATTACAACACAGTCCGATCCTCAGAACAAAATCACATATACAATCAATTCACATATAATTACAAATCTGATAACTTTACAAATAGATACAATATCAAATGTCACATTAGGAAGAAATAAACTTAACAATCTTTACTTGACTATTGAATTCTGTATGAGACTGCATGGAGTTCACTATCAGCCACAAATACACGGTTTTCTTCAAGCTTTGTATCATTATTCAATTGAATGTCTTCCAAGCTTAATTCAATAGAACATGATTCATCTTAACAACAGCACAAGCAAAAACAATAATAGATAAGTAACAATACACTTGAACAGGCCCATGTAGATCATTAAGTACTAGATTTCTATGAAATTTTCAGTTCTTATCATTATTTGAAGTTTCTGTTAATCAGATTAATAATTAAATATGTATTTATAGAATTAATCTTCATTATCATTACCTTCCAATATATATTTCCTCATGAAGTACCAAAGCAGTCAATACAGTCACAATCACTGTCACAAGAGGGCTAAACAATGCAGAGAAAAGAGGTTCTCTCTGTGTTATGCACCATGCTTGAAGACAAAACATAACCGCTGATCCCATGATTCCCTACAAAATTATTTATTACAAATTATCTAGGATTATGATGTATAAATATTGGTGTGTATCATCATGAAAAATTACCGCATATAAAGTGGAACCAAAATAAAGTAGAGAATTAATCTTCCATGCATTAAGGTCTGGCTCCAAGAATACTGTCACTACGGCTGATTGTAATGTTGAAATGAAACACATCCAAGCTGACAGTGATAAATAATTAGGATGACTTTTGTAAACTGGAACCTGAAAAATATATAAGGGTGAAATGTTATATGTTTATAGAATAATAGTTATATCATAAGTATTAATTATTAAGATTTTAAAAAACAGTCTCTGATGGTACCGATATTGATTTTGTTATTGATTCTGTTATTGACGGTTTTTATGATAAGGAATTAATTATGGTTAATTCACATCCGCAACAACCACTAACACCTGTGCCGACTAAAATCGCGTAAGCATAGACCGTTATTTAAGACTTTGATTGTACTGAAATTAAGTACCTGCAAAATTAGCCAAAATGACCAGGCAACACTACTTGCCAAAAGAAAAACACATCCTAGCAACCAATTCTTATCAGTATCACTTCCAGCCATGATTGATTTTGAAGGTATGATCGTTGCATTTAATATTTTTGGACCCTTCAACAATACTATAGACAAAGCTCCACAAATACATATCAAAGTCCCCACAATTTTGGCTATAGTTCTCAAACTTCTAATATTTACTTTTTCCATTCTGTAAAATATTCAAAGAAACATATTATTATTGGTTTGAATTTTGATTGACTAACAAATATAAGTTAAGTTAGTTATTAATTACCCTACAAAGGCTGCTATTAAAAATGTAACTCCGGGAATAAGATTGATCATGGCACTTGCAATTGAAGAAGACGAAAGATATAGTCCCTCAAAATATAGATTTTGATACAATGTGATGCTGCAACATCAAACATCATTATACATATACAAACATAAAGCTGTATGAATGATCTATACATTCTAAAACTATATCCACATTCATGAAGACACGTGAATTCATTAAATGTTGTGTAACTCGCCAAACAAACTTTATTTCAAAAAAGTTGTCGGATCTATATATTTATGTTTTAAAATTTAATAAATAAATAAGGATTATTTGTGAATTTAGACTATTTCATAGAAAAATAAGGATTAAGAAAAATAAATAAATTTCAAGATTAACAGAAACTTAAAGCTTTCATCTAAATCACAAATAGTGTGAAGTTTCTAAAGCAACATAATCTAAAAAATCATTGAATATATGTGTAGTATTTCCCTTATAAAAATTATTAGTAAAAAGAACTCATATAAGGTGTGGCATTTCAGCAAACACCTTGTATACGACTAGATATAATGAAAGTTAACATAAGTAAATTCATTGTGGCATTTCAACAAACACCTTGTATACAAAACTCAAGCCAATATCAAACGAGTAATTTTCATCAACAACATCAACAAAAACAAGTCAAAAACTCAGAAAAGAAGTAACACTAACATCATATAATCCAAAAAAATGAAATACTAAGACATTAACCCAGAAAAATGCAAAATGAAAAACTTCAAATACCGTAACAATAGACGGACGGCGGCAGAATGAGGTGACGACGAAATGACCGCAGGAAAGACGACGGACGGAGGCTGTCGGACGGAGGCGCGGACGGAATGCGTCGACGGTGACTGTTCTAATTCTGAATAGGGCAACGTTCGCGAGTGGAAATAAGAAAGAAGAAGATTGTTCTGATTCTGTGAAAATATTGGAATTTTTTAAATTTATGCTACTTAAACCTATAGCAGCGCTTTTTTTTGGCATTTAGCAGCGCTTTTAGAAGCGCTGCTATAGGTATGCCTTAGGACCCCCTTTAGCAGCGCTTTTTTTGGCATTTAGCAGCGCTTTTAAAAGCGCTGCTATAGGTCTGCCTTATGACCCCCTTTAGCAGCGCTTTTTTAAAAGCGCTTTCGTAGACCCCCCTTTAGCAGCGCTTTTTTAAAGCGCTTTCTTTGACCCCCCCCCCCCTTTAGCAGCACTTTTTTAACAAGCGCTGTCTTAGGTATGCTATTTTTTTGTTTTTTTTCATGACCCTTTAGCAGCGCTTTTTTAGAAAGCGCTGTCTTTTGTTGCGCTGCTAAAAGTCATTTCTGGCGTAGTGAATACAAGTTGATTCAAGGAGGGTCCAGGAGCTTTTCTTTCATGTTATGACTAAGTGAATCTTTGAGTTTCAAGATCACGCCATTTTCAAAATTAAGGATACACCAAGTGTAAATGTCACAATATTAGAGCATGAGTTGCAAGAGATTCAAATTGGAAGACATTTTTATGCTTGGATACCAAAAAGGCTTGTCATAAGAGTTCAAATTACAATTGTAGATTGATTCATAAACTGAATTCAAAAGGTGGAGATACAAGGATTTACTCATGACCAAATTGCAAAAATCATCACATAAAGATAAACTGCCAAGACAAAGGATGAAAATGCTGATACTAATTTTTACACGGCCAAGCCTTCATTCGCAAAATTACATTAGTTACTCCAACTTAACAAAAAGGCTTTTCAAAATCAAGATACAAAGCCCCACCTATATACAAACTTGAATTCCAAATGACGCACCAGCTTACGATTCACCTGCACATGCAACAACAACCATTATGACCTGAATTCGACCTGCACTAAAGCCATACGCATTCAAAAAGTTTCAGCACACAAGAAACTGGAACCAAAACTTGCATCCTTGTAAACCAAAGTATTGTGCCGTTAAATTTGCAATAAAAAAAACATTATGTCAAAAATGATAGGCAAACAGAGTACTAGCCACAACCTTCTGCGAGACCCACCAATACTCCAAACCGTGATGCCTCCGCATGTACATGATTCGTGACGTACAACTAATGATAAAACTTCCCAAACGCAATTGACGCTACTATCCGTGAAGGCAAAACCGCAGTGACCCCACGGTATTCTTTCCCATACAAACAACACGTATGACACAAAAAAAGCGCCTCTGCAAAACGACTTTGACAGAACAAAACAACATCAACAAATTCCAGCTCACACAAACAAACATGTCGTACATCCCTAGTTTACGCGTCGCAACCACAATCCTCTGCAACAAATTTCTCACAAGTTTCCACTTCTTCCCTCAAAACCTATGTTGTAAAACCCTCACCTTTATCCCATTTTCAATCTTTGAGAGCCGCTAGCTATTCAGGCTGGACCCAGTCTTTGTCTTCAACCCGTCTTCAAATTCACCAAACCCTTCATTCCAAATAAAACCCAGATCCCAAAAATCAAAACAGAGAGAGAGGAATAGATGAATATAAAGAGATTGAGAAGAAGAATTAGAAAATGAAGAGTGATTCAAGATGAGGATAGATAGAGACCGATTCACATCATAGACAAACCTGGGAATCCAACGGCGAGCGATTAGAGAGAGGAGAAGGTTGAGAATCTATTTGAGATGTTTCCCCTTTCGTCGTCTTGTTCTTCTAGTTTTCGTCGGCATTGTTCATTTTTGATTGATTTTTTCTAGACATGTTTTGATTGAGTCTTGCATTTTCAATTTTTGAAAGAGCAGTGCGTTTTGGTCAAAAGCTTCAAGTTTTATTGTTTTTTTCTCACCGCTTTCTTGGTGTGAGTATGGTGAGTGTCGTTAGATGATGGGTCGGCCCATGGGGGGGGGGGGGGGGGGGGGGGGGGGGGAGGGGTCCTTATGAGGTCACACCCATATCCCCCATTCCATATTCATGCATTTTCTTTAATATATATTTTTCTAAAACAAGTTTTTTTCTAGAGTTTTTATAGTACCTTTTTTAAATAAGTTAGTTTTAGAATTTTTAAGATTTTTTTTTCTAAATAATTTTTAGAGTTTCTAATATGTTTTAATTAGGTTTTTTTTAAAGATTGTTAAAAATTGTCATGGAATTTTATTCATTTTTATGTTTATATTTTCATTTGGTTAGATTTATTCTTGTATTAATTTCGCTTTCATTTTTCTTCATTTTTGGGTCGATGAAGAGACCTCAAAATTGTTTTTCAGCAAATTATTGATGAAAAACAATAAATCCGAGACAAAATTCCTTTTCACATTTTCACTTACCATTTTTATTAATTTTTATCATTTTTTGGTCGATGACGAAATCTTAAGAACTATTACCAGTTAAATTATTGATAGATAATAGTTTATCCGAGACAACTTTATTTTCTATTTCAATTTCTTATTCATTTTTTGATTTTATTCAATTTTTCGATCTATGAAGTCTTCCAATTCGTAAGCGTCGACTTATCGAAGTCGATAACCTTCACGATTTCAAATCTATGGAAAATGACCATTTGGGTCATTTTCTTTACTCTGGGATCGTGAGAGGCTACCTTCGATTAATCAACATAATGTTTATGAATAAGACAAGATCCCACCTTTTTTCCGTCCGTTCGACACGATTAAATCGGAGAATGATTCTCAATATCATTTCTCTATCTTGTTTTTAGCACATATATTAATTTATGCGACCTCCTATAGTCCGACTTTCATTATAAGTCGAGCTACGATGGTTCAACGTCACATTTCGCCCCGATTCAATTCATAACAAACTAATGAATAACTTTTACTTTCATTCAAATTATCATGGAATTTTACTTTCAGAAAGTATAGTTCGACTAACTTTTACTTTCTGTTGGGGAATTGCGAAATTGCGGCTCGACAGAGTTTCCACCAAAATTTATTTGTCCCGAATAGATGGGAGAGGAAAATATCGAGAAAATCTCTTAAAAACGAAAGGAACACGGCCGTCGCAAACTGATGTTCCGGGTTCGGGAGTCGGTTACGCGAGGGGAAGGTATTATCACCCCTCACGTCCGTTGTACTCAACGGGAACCTCTTAATTCGAATTGTGATGAATGTTAGCTAACCTTAATTCTTCTCTTCTCAATACTAAATGCTAAAACAATACAATAAAAAGATAAAGACGCTAGGGGAAATGGGTGGTTATAGAATAAGGTGCTCGCCAAGGATTGGGGCCCTTGTGCCTACGTATGCCCATTTTGACGAGAATGAGAAATCAGAGCGTTGTAGTTCGACTACGGGAAAGGATGGGGGAAAGCAGAAGGTGGATAGAATTGTGACGGAATAATGGAGAAAGATAGAAGTGTGCTCACCAAGATCATCGCAATCTTGTACCTACGTATCTTATATTTAGACGAGAATGAAGAATCAGAGCGTCTGTAGTTCGTGGTAATGACCACGAAAAGACAAGGTTGAATTGGTTTGAAGTGGATACGGGTGATGATTACTCGAAGCTTAAGAAAGACTCCTCGGGCCCAAGTAATCGGTAGAAGGAGTCAAAGAATCAATTATCTCTCTTTTTCATCTTTGAAAAGAAAGTGTGTTTGAAATGTGAATTTGATCGGATGACGATTACTTGAAGCTTAAGAAAATATCCTCGGGCCCAAGTAATCGGGAGAAAGACTCAAAGATTTAGCCCTCTCTCTTTTTCATCACAAAAAAGGTTATGCTTGAATGGTGTTTGAAATAATGAGTAGCTGGAGGACGGTTGAATGTTTGTTAAGTTGTTAATGTTATTTAGAGGTGTCAATTGTCCACACACGAGTAAGATAACTCGCATCCAAACAAATGAAAGAGAGATCAAAGAATCAATCCCTCTCTTTACACCTTGAAAATAATTAAATAATTGTTAATTGATTGATAGTTTGTTATGAAAGTTCGCTTGACGTTGGATCAAGGGTTTGACCTATTTTTGCGTACAAAACTTGTTGGGATGGAAATGGTTTGAAAAAAGGCTCGACGACGAGTCGAAGGTTTGGATTGAAGACGGAATCGACATGACGACGAGTCAAGAGTTAGGTTGTGAGAAACAATACTAGTTGTTGTACCCCAAAATTTGACCAACCTTTTTCTTAACATTTGGCTTATGTTTCATTTCATTTTATCATTCTTGCATTTGCATAGCATAGTTCTTACATGGGATCAAGTGTTTGTCTGTGTACCATCCAAGAGGAAAGTCTTTATTGGTTTCAAGCTCAAGCAAATGCACTGGTACAAACCATCAGAATGTTGTCAAGGGGTCCATAAAGGTTTTATCATTGGTGTGAACATGAGGTAGAAGTTTGTTGAATACCTCAGAGGTCATGGTGAAGTTGGAGTAGTCACTTAGTTCATTTGAACAATGCCTAGGCAAGGAGGGTGAAATTAGGGTTTCATTTTTAATCAGGCTAAATTTGTTTTTGAGAGCAAGACTTATTTCCATTACCTTCCGTATGTCCTAAGGTGTTTGAGGGTGGGTGATTGACCATCAATCTTAATCAGAGGAGCTTCAATTGATTAGTTGATTAAAAATCAAGAGGTTTGGAGAAAAGTCAACTATGCAGTGAAAAAAGTCAACTCCTAACTTTTTGAGGTCAAGATCGTGATCCTTAATTTCAATATGACCAATGGGTGGAATTTGATCAAGAAAAGTCAAGGGAATCATAAAAAATCAAAGGTTGTTGAAAGTTGCCATTTTGAGAATTAGGGTTTTAGAAACCTTCCATTTTTGGAAAGTTTTATGTTTGGAACAACCATCTTCAAAGCCATTTTTCTTCATGATCAAGGTTTCAAATGAACCTTTGGCCAACATCAAATTTTTTCCTTGTATCTCAAGCTTTCTTTTGAGTACCAATTCATAATCATATGATATTTGGAGCTCAAGTTATGATCGATCAAAGTTGGAGATTTCAATGATTTCAAAAGTTGTTAAGTTTGGGCATATTTTTGCACCACTTTGCAAGCCAATTTTATCACCTTCTTGATGTCAAATGAAACTTTGTCCCAAATGAAAGTTGTAGAGTGTGTTCCAAGCTTTCCAAAGAGTACAAGAAGTCCTCAATTTGGACTGAGTTATCAGGATTTCTATAATGAACACCGAGATCACATACCTGTTCATAGCTTACGGGAGTATTTTGCAACTATTGAAGACATGGAGACATACTTTAGAGAGCATGACAAAGCCTTGACACCCCGAAGAGCTAAAATGAGGACAAGCTGGACCATACAAGACCAAGAATTTAGGAAGATCGTGAACAATGTGCATAACTACTTCAACTCCGACAACATATGACTTAAGAGCTTCATATTTTTTCAGTTTTTGTTTTATTTCCCATGTTGTACTTTGATTCAAGTAAGAGTAGTAGCTAGATTTTAAAATACTCTCCCCCTTTTGTATTACTTATCTATGCTTTACTTAATTAACAAGTTTTTTCATGTTATTTCTTTTAGTTATGATTTGCTACTTACCAGTGACACTATGAAAAAGAAAACAAAAAGAGGTTACCAGAAAAGAATGAACAAAAGAAGATCAACATAGAAGTTCCCATTATGGATTGACATGCGATGAAGAAAAAGGAACGTGAACTGACTTGTACTCAATCTCTAGATACCTCAGCTAGTAAGGTTTGAGCCAAAAAATTTCATTATTTACTTTTCCTTCTTATGAGAGTATCCATACACTAGTTATTTTCTAGTTTTCTTTGTTTTTTATTAGTCTATTAGGCATGATAAATACACATTAAGACAATTGTTTGTGAAAACTCTAAGCCTTTTTAAGCTAACGTGTATGAAATTTTTTATTCTTTTTTTAACTCCTTTGAGGTCGGGCCCTTTCTTCGTTGGCATAGCCTAATATGTAGCTCATTTGACTTGAAAGAATAATATTTTCACCCTCTTTGGATTTAGGTAGAAAATTTAGTTTCATTGTCTAATGAAAAAGTATAAGTTTGGGGTTTCTCTTGGAAGTTAGCAACGTTTAAGTTTGAGGTTGGGGTACTAGATAAATTAGTCAAATAAAAAAAAAGAAAGAAAAAAAGAAAGAAAAAAAAGTTAAAATGAATTTTAAAAATTGAGAAAAAAATGAATGAAAAAGGCCATCAAGTTGAAATCTCTAATAACAATTGATTAAGTAAATATGGTATGGAAGGAAAAAGGTAACATAAGGGAAACTTGGTACCTAAATTCAAAGGTTTAAGCCTATTATCCCAAATTATCCTACACTGACATAAGTCATGTTACAACCTTCAAAAGACCTCAAAAGTGTATGTTTAAATATTACTTTGATTGACTTTGTTAGAAATTCTGCAAACTCATTGTAAAGTGATTTTCCATGTGATTGTGTGTGTCATACCTCTAAAAATGAGAACGACCTCACGAAGCGTAACCGGACGCTCGCAGGATGGACTTAACAGAGTCGCCATCAATCTTTATTTATTCCCATAGAGGGAAAGGGAAAATATTGAATAAAACCCCTATAAGAAAGACAAGGATATGGTCATCGCAACCAATATCAAGGTTTAGGAGTCGACTATGCAATGGGAAGGTATTAGCACCCATCATGTCCGTTGTACTCAACGGGAATTGTTAGATTAATTGTGCATGTTAGTATTTGCTTAAAAGTTAGGCTTCTTAATTTATTAAAGGGGAAGAAAAGAGAATAAGACCTAAAAAAAGTTTTTATAATTAGGGGGACTGACAAGATTTCACAATCTTGCTCCTACGTATTGTTAGATGCCAAACTTTGCTTATTTGATCTATCAAATGTTGGCATATTTCATTCTTTTTGCAAGTGAAAGTGATTAGAATCAATCATGTTTTAGATGATGTGCTTCATTGTTGGAAAATGCCTTGGTTGCTTTGATTTGTGTGTTATTCTGCAGGAATTAGGCACAAAAGAAAAGAAGAGTAAGACACAAGAAATTGGGCAAGGAAATCAAGACAGTAGAAAAACATCATAAAACTCGTCGTGCGAAGCTCCCAGCGAACTTCCCCAGAAAAATCATCACCAACTTCGCATAACGAACTTGCCAGCGAAGACCCTTGGGAGACTGGGTACTGTTCACTCAGAGAGAAAAGAGACTGAAACTCGCCGTACAAACTTGTAGCGAGATGGTTCGCAGTGCGATGAATTGCTCACACAACTAAATTTAGATATTTCTCAAGGGCAGTTTAACTGTTCAGAGGCACCTCAGGTGCCTAATTTGATGTTCGCTACGTGAAGGATCTGTTCACAGTGTGAAAGAGACAGATCCTGAATGTACTATATAAGTAGTTTTCTTACTTTTTAGGTGAGAATGTCATATTTTTTACATTAGAACTTATCTCTCTTCATTTCAAGTTTATTTTAGAGAGAGAAATACAAAACCCTAAGAGGGAGGATGTAAGATCTTGGATCTCTTGTTAGGGTTTGGATGTAATCTTTTGATACCTTATGTTTTTCATCTAATATATGTTTGTGAACTAGTTTGGATTTTTTATTGATTGATTATCTTTGATTTCTTATTTGTGGGTCTTGACAAAAGCTTTTCACATCTTTGATCTAAGATTTTCATCTATCAATGAACAAACTTTTGACATGGTTTTGTAAGTTGATATTCATTATATATTCTATTTTATTATGTTGATTAAGTAGCATGAGTAGCATGAGTAGGATCAATACGATATTGTGTTGGTGCATGATAATAGTGATGAAGAATGATGTTCATATACATTTAGCAGATTAGATAAATACATGTAAAAAGGTTTAAGCGTATGTACGTATTCTGATCATTGTGTTTTATATGGAACAATCCTTTATCTGATATGGGTGTCGTCTTTGTTTACCTGTTTACCTTTGATTTGCACCGCTATAGACATAAACTCTTCAGATCTAAATCTAGGATGATTACCTATTAGGTCCTAAACTATAGACATAGATTTAGGTTTAGCATTTGCGTGAGTATCAGTTCTTAATGCTCTATGTTGTGTTTTTGTTGCGTGAGACATCACCAATGAGACAATTGAACGGCGTTCTATCATCGCACTGATCCATGTGGAGAAAATATAAATCCCGGAGGGAATTCCTTCAAAACTAAATTTTTGCTTCTTGCCGCTGTCATACCCCAAATTTGTCCTACTATTTCAACTTTCTGATACCAAGTTTGGATGTGGATTCGTGGTTTTGCTCTAGGTGGTCATTTGGCCTTTGGCTCTAATCTTATGAGGTTTTGAGGACGGGGATTTGTTTGTACCCATTGTGATTACAAGCCTTCGCAAATATGTTAAATCCTAGTGGAAATAAGAGAAGACATATGTCCCCATTAGCAGGGACAAGTGGTCAAGATATGATCAATTGACTTTGAGGCTTACTTCAAGAAGAATTTTGGTCATATTCAGGTCATGTTTCAAGTGGCTCAAGCATATGTACAAGCCATGGTTGGAAGAGCTATTGCTATGATGGTTATTAGTGATATCGAGTTAGGATCGTCAATCTTCAATGCATAACCAATTTGCGATTCAGGCATATGTTTAATTCAATTCATGGTGGAATTAAGGCGTAAGTTGAGTTATGTCAAGTTGTAATGGGAAGTCGTGATTAAAATGTCAAATGCTTATTAGATTAATTTGTCTTAAGTTATGAGAATTCATTTACAAGTTACGAATGACGCCTTCTCAAAATTATTTTTGAGTTGTTTCAAAGTAATACAAGTTGATTCAAGGAGGGTCCAGGAGCTTTTCTTTCATGTTATGACTAAATGAATCTTTGAGTTTCAAGATCACGCCATTTTCAAAATTAAGGATACACCAAGTGTAAATGTCACAATATTAGAGCATGAGTTGCAAGAGATTCAAATTGGAAGACATTTTTATGCTTGGATACCAAAAAGGCTTGTCAAAAGAGTTCAAATTACAATTGTAGATTGATTCATAAATTGAATTCAAAAGGTGGAGATACAAGGATTTACTCATGACTAAATTGCAAAAATCATCACATAAAGATAAACTGCCAAGACAAAGGATGAAAATGCTGATACTAATTTTTACACGGCCAAGCCTTCATTCGCAAAATTACATTAGTTACTCCAACTTAACAAAAAGGCTTTCCAAAATCAAGATACAAAGCCCCACCTATATACAAACTTGAATTCCAAATGACGCACCAGCTTACGATTCACCTGCACATGCAACAACAACCATTATGACCTAAATTCGACCTGCACTAAAGCCATACGCATTCAAAAAGTTTCAGCACACAAGAAACTGGAACCAAAACTTGCATCCTTGTAAACCAAAGTATTGTGCCGTTAAATTTGCAATAAAAAAACATTATGTCAAAAATGATAGGCAAACAGAGTACTAGCCACAGCCTTCTGCGAGACCCACCAATACTCCAAACTGTGATGCCTCCGCGTGTACATGATTTGTGACGTGCAACTAATGATAAAACATCCCAAACGCAATTGATGCTACTATCCGACACAAGAAAGGTGTTCCCTAAACGCCTGAAAGATCATAGAGGTAATGGCAACGTAGCCATTGTTCAAGATGACTTCGACTCATCTAATGTTCTTGTGGTTTCAAGTGGCGACTCGAGAAAAGAGTGGATTATGGATTCATGTTGCACTTGACACATGACTCCAAACAGAGAATTGTTTGAGGAGCTATGTGATCAAGATGGTGGATCTGTGCTGCTGGGAAACAACAAATCTTGCAAAATTGCAGGTATTGGATCTGTGAGATTCAAGCTCCATGATGAGGTAATAAGGTTATTGACTGAAGTTAGGTATGTACCTGACTTGAAGAGAAATTTGATTTCTCTTGGTGAATTCGATAGTAAGGGTTTGTTTTTCAAGGAGAGAAAATTATTCAAAGAGTCATGAAGGGGTCAAAGGAAGTCTTGAGAGGTGTGAAGAAACAAGGCTTGCATACCCTTGAGGCTGAGGTTGTAAGTGGTTTGATAAATATTGCATCCACGAAACCTGTGTCGAAGACATAATTATGGCACATGAGATTGGGCCATGTCAACGAAAGAGGCCTGGTCGAATTGGGGAACTAGAACCTGCTAGGAGGTGACAAAGTCGAAAAGTTAAAGTTTTGTGAATCTTATGTATTTGGTAAATCCTGTAGGGCGATGTTTAACAAAGGCAAGCAAAGAACACATGGATCCCTGGATTACATTCATGCTGATCTTTGGGGGCCCGCAAGGAATCCTACACACTCAGGTGTAAGATATTTTCTATCCATCGTTGATGACTATTCCAGAAATTTATGGGAATTCATTCAGAAGACGAAGGATGAAACTTTTGAGAATTTCAAAAGTTGGAAGATTCTGGTTGAAACTCAAACTGGTAGAAAGGTCAAGAAGTTGATAACCGACAATGGCCTTGAATTCTGCAACGAAGTGTTTGACATTTACTGTGTTGAGTCTGGGATTGCAAGGCATAAGACTTTAGAAGGTACTCCTTTACAAAATGGCTTAGATGAGAGATTCAATCGAACAATCCTTGAAAGGGTTAGCTGTATGTTGGTTAGTGCTGGATTGAAGAAGGTGTTTTGGGCGGAAGCTGTTTCGATAGCAGCTTACCTGATAAATAGATGTCCCTTGACTACCTTGGGAATGAAGACGCCTGAAGAAGTTTGGTCAGGACATCCACCTAGTCTCGACATACTTAGAGTATTTGGTTGTGTGGCCTATGCTCATATTAGGCAAGACAAGGTTGAACCTAGAGCTCTGAAATGCATGTTCATGGGATACCCTGAAGGAGTTAAAACTTATAGGCTATGGTTTCTAGATCCAGGTCACAGGAGGTGTATCACCAGTCGAGATGTAGTTTTCAATGAAGCAGAGATGACTTTCAAGAAAACTGATGATACTGATAAAGAGTTGGAACATGGAGAGATTCCTGTTGAGGTGGAGCATGTTGATGCTGAATTGCGCACCCCAGATGAAGTCGAAGAAGATGCAGAAGATGTTGTCGAAGATGAGGAGACTGATAATGACTACCTGCTAGCAAGAGACAGGTCAAGGAGAGTCATCAAGCCACCTCAGAGACTTGGGTATGCAGATCTTATAGCTTATGCCTTAATCTCTGCAAGTGAGGTTCTAGACAAAGAACCTAGAGACTTTAAGGAAGTTATGAGGAGTCGAAAGAAGACTGAATGGCTGAAGGCCATGGATGATGAGATGAAATCTCTTCATGATAACAACACCTGGGAATTGATTAAGAAACATACTAGATCAGGTTAGTCAACTGTAAATGGATTTTCAAAGTTAAGAAAGGAATCGAAGGAGTGGCATCAAAGAGATACAAAGCAAGATTGGTTGCTAGGGGGTTCACTCAGAAAGAAGGTGTCAACTTCAATGATATGTTCTCTCCTATTGTGAAGCACATATCCATTGAATTTTGCTTGCCACAGGGGCACAGTTCGACCTTGAACTGAAAAAGATGGACGTGAAGACTGCATTCTTGTATGGTGACTTATATGAAATAATTCTGATGAGGTAATCTAAAGGGTATGTCGAAAAAGGAAAGGAAGATTACGTGTGCAAGATGAATAGGTCTTTATATGGACTGAAACAATCTCCTAGACAGTGGAATAGGAGACTCGACAAGTTCATGGCATGCATAAGTTTCATCAAAAGTCAGCTCGACCACTGTGTTTACTTCAGATTTCGACCGGGTAATTCATTTGTTATTTTGTTTCTCTATGTGGATGATATTCCAATAGTAAGCAACAATGTCGAAGAGGTAATGAGGGTGAAGGCTGAACTTAAAAAGGAGTTCGACATGAAAGATCTGGGTGCTATGTAACACCCCCTTTCTATACCCCCAAATAAATAATTAAATCATTTAGGCACTTAATAAAAATTTCCATCAGAGTATAAATTAACACATAGTATAAAAGAGGCACGTCACATTATCCAGGAAATTTAAAACACATACAACACCTGCTCATAAGGATATGAAACAAAGGGTAAATCAAAACAAAGGAACTTAGTCCTTAAACCCACATATCAATATTTAGAATAAAAGCGGAAACATCTAAACATTGAATCACTTCATTCATATAAACATCATATACATCAACAGTTTAATTCAAGTCATAAGTCATGTTTACAAAACATACACCAGCAGATACATACATAGATGTATCACAAAAGAATCAAAACAATTCCTAACTACCCGATGCTACATATCAGAGCCAACCGGCCAAAAAGAATGAAGCCACGCTTCACAAAAGACCTCCAGCAAACCTACTCTGCAATGCCTCATAGAGCATCATAAAACAGCAGAAGGGTGAGAAACATTATCATAACAAACAATGCATATAATTATATATCCATATACACCAACATAGAATACACATAACATATTTCTCACCACAATTCATCATAATTCATCACATACCTTACAATGTATATCTACACAACTAAGCATATTCACCGATCATGCTTCACAACTCAAAACATTTCCACATAAACATTTACACTTATGTTTACTTTAATAATTCACATAAACATACACAATTATGTTCACTACACCAATATATCATATGAAGATGATAATGCAACTCATAGAGACCGACTCACGACTCTATGCAGATGCAAATGCGGTACCGACTCATTCAGCAGGTTCAATTGAAGAACCAAATGGAACCATCGCTTGTTACCGAAGTAAATCCCCGTCGAGTCTACGATGTTCACCCATCGCTCACATCCACATGGGCACACGACGTTTCAAGATTGCTCACACCCCACAGGGGCACACAATCCGATTGCTCACACTGCACAAGGGCACACGATAGTTCTGCAGATTCTCCACATAATCAAAATATAAACCATCGCTCACACCCCACAAGGGCACACGATTGTTTCTGCAAATCCTCCTAGGGATCAAAAATAAACCATCGCTCACAGCCCACAAGGGCACATGTGGTTTCTGCAGATCCTACGCAAGATTAGACACACAAGAATGCAATCATGATGCTTCACATGCAAAACGACTCCATACACTCTTGAAATGCATACATATTCACAAATTTATATAAGCATGCATTCTTCACATCATACAAGTACATACAATTATGCACATTCACATCAATCTCATCATGCATTTTCATTCAATTCAAACAAATGCACAAAATTGTCAAACGACCACACTCCACACTCCACGATTCACAATCTAGGACTCACGCCTTACGGCTACCCACAACACATCACATCACAACAGCACACAAAGTATCCATTCAGCTAAGGATTAAACATAATTAAACCAAACAATCGAAAATTGGATGGAAAGCACAGGAAAAATAAAAGAAAATGATGTCACATTCGCCGACCTTCGCCTGGCGAAGCATTTGGCGAATGCTCGCCACCACACTCGCCTGGCGAACTCGCTGGCGAAGACATACAGTAGCCACTGGAAGTGTTCGCTACTACTCGCTACAACATGCCTGGCGAAGCCTCTCGCTGGCTCCTTCGCCTGGCGAACTCACTGGCGAAGACAGAGTTGGGCTACTGACTTGGTTCGCTACCCACTCGCTGGGATTCGCCTGGCGAACCTTCACTCTCATTCGCCTAGCGAATGCTAGCGAATTTGCGAACTCAGAAATCCCTAACTGTCAAAATCGCCCAATCCTTCCAAAATCAACTGATTCTCACCAAACCAGTTTCAACCGCCTTTGTCTAACATTCCTCGACTAAACTTTACCAGTTATTCTCATTTTTAACCGTTAAAACTCGGTTTCTACCGATTAAATCAAATTCGACCTAAAAATGGAAAATGAGCAAAACTCCCCCCAATCCAAAATCAAACCAACAGAAACATACATAATCATACACATCAAAGAATAATAAAGTTTTACACCCTTACCCGATTAAATCGAAGCTTAGAAGTTGATTCTTGATGGTTCTAGATTTTTATCCTCTTCCTCCTCTTTTCTCTTCTTTCCTTTCTATTTATTTCTATCTCTTTTCTTTTCTCTCTATTTCCACTTATACTCTTTCTATTCTATTTCTCCCAAATAACAACTAATTAAGGATTATCTAAAACACCCTCTAATTAATTCTTAAAACTCTCCGAATAATAAAATAACATAATATGTACACTTAACACATTAACATTCAAATTTCACAAATATAATAATAATCAATCAAAATAAATCAAAAGACTCAACAAAATGGGAAATTCAGAATCGGGGCGTTACAACTCTCCCTCACTTTAGAAATTTTTGTCCTAAAAAATATTACCTGATCCAAATAATTTCGGATGCGACTCTCGCATCTTACTCTCCAATTCCCAAGTCATGTTGCCTTCCGCAGCACCTCCCCATGCTACTTTCACAAGCGCAATATCCTTGCCTCTTAGCTCCTTAATTTCACGATCCAAAATCCTAATCGGTAAAACTTCAACCGTAAGGTTATCTCTTACTTTAACCTCGTCCATAGGAATCACATGTGACGGATCCGAAACATACTTCCGAAGTTGCGAAACATGGAATACATCATGCAAATTTGAAAGATTCGGAGGCAACGCCACACGATACGCCACATCACCCACTCGTGCAATAATCTAATACGGACCAATAAAATGAGAAGTCAACTTCTTCGACTTCAAGGCACGACCCACACCCGTAACCGGTGTAACTCTCAAGAACACATGGTCGCCTTCTTGAAACTCAAGATCTTTCTTTCTCTTGTCATGATAACTCTTCTGCCTACTCTGAGAAGCTCTCATCTTTTCCCGAATAAACTTCACCTTCTCTGTCATTTGCTGTACCATCTCTGGCCCAACAACCGACTTCTCACCAGTTTCATGCCAACACAAAGGTGTTCGACATCTCCGACCATACAAAGCCTCAAATGGCGCCATACCAATACTTGAGTGAAAACTGTTATTGTAGGTGAACTCAATCAACGCTAAATATCTATCCCAAGCAGCACCTTGCTCTAGTACACAAGCACACAACAAATCCTCTAACGACTGAATCGTCCTCTCGGTTTGACCATCTGTTTGCGGATGATAAGTCGAACTCAATCTTAGCTTAGAACCCAAAGCCTTTTGCAAACTCTTCCAAAACCTTAAAGTAAATCTAGGATCTCTATCCGATAAAATACTCTTAGGAACTCCATGCAACTTCACAACCACACGAACATAAATCTCGGCTAACTTCTCCAAAGGATAACTAATATCAATCGGGACGAAATGAGCAGATTTAGTAAGCCTATCAACAATCACCCAAATAGCATTATGACCTCTTTGCGTATTCGGCAATCCTGTAACAAAATCCATCAATATGCTATCCCATTTCCATTCTGGAATATCCAACGGTTGCATCAATCCACTAGGCTTCTGATGTTCCACCTTTGACTTCTGACAAGTCAAACATGCATACACAAACTGAGCTACATCTCTCTTCAATCCGGACCATCAAAATATTTTCTTCAAATCTTGATACATCTTATTCGCTCCCGGATGAATACTTAAGTTACTCCGGTGTCCTTCCTCCAATATCATCCTTTTCAACTCCGCATCATCGGGAATACAAATACGACCACGAAATTTCACAACTCCAAAATCATCAACCTTGAAATCCTCATTCTCATTTTTCATCAAATCAACGAACTTCAGATCCAACTTCTGCTTTTCACATACAGTTGCAAGAAAATCATTCGTAATACGAAGCATACCAAGTCTCACACTTCTCGGCGTCATTTCACAAACCAAACTCAAATCTCTAAAGTTCTCCAAAAGTTCCCATTCTTTCATCATCAATGTATACATGTGAAACGAATTCCGACTTATGGCATCGGCCACCATATTTTCCTTACCCAGATGGTAATTCAAACCAAAATCATAGTCTTTCAAAAGCTCTAACCACCTCCTTTGCCTCATATTCAATTCCTTTTGATCAAATAAATACTTCAAACTCTTGGGATCACTAAAAACTTCAAATATTGCACCATAAAGATAATGTGTCCAAATTTTCAAAACAAACACCACGGCCGCTAATTCCAAATCATGCGTAGGGTAATTCTTTTTGTGCACTCTCAATTGTCTCGAAGCATAAGCCACAACTTTTCCATCTTGCATCAACGCGCCATCCAAACCTGTCAAGGAAACATCACAATAAGCCACAAAAGGTTCTGTAGGATTCGGAAAAATCAAGATTGGCGCTGTTGTCACTCTTCTTTTTAACTCAATGAAACTCTTTTCACAATCAGCATCCCAAATAAAAGCCTTTCCCTTACAAGTCAACTGCGTTAACGGAAGTGCCAACTTCGAAAATCCTTCAATAAACCTCCGATAATAACATGCCAAACCCAAAAAGCTTTGAATCTCCGCAACCGATCTAGGAGTCTCCCATTGCATTACCGCATCAATCTTGGGTGGATCCACACTAATACCTTCACCGGAAATAATATGCCCGAGAAAACTCACTTCCGACAACCAAAATTCACACTTTGACAACTTAGCATACAATTGCTTCTCTTTCAAAATCTGTAACACAATTCTCAAATGCTCTTCATGCTCCTCTTGAGACTTAGAGTAATCAAAATTTTGTCGATGAACACAACCACAAAACGATCAAACTGCTCATGAAAAATACGATTCATGTATTCCATAAACACACCCGACACATTAGAAACTCCGAATGGCATCACAGAATATTCGTAATGACCATACCGTGTCCTAAAAGCCGTCTTTGGAATATCCTCTTCCTTAACCCGAATCTGGTGATAACCTGATCTCAAATCAATCTTGCTAAAAACACGCGCTCCAACTAATTGGTCTGTCAAATCATCGATTCTTGGAAGCGGATACTTATTCTTAATTGTCACCTTATTCAACTGCCGATAATCAATACATAACAGCATACTCCTATCTTTCTTCTTTACCAAAAATACCGGTGCACCCCAAGGAGAAACACTTGGTCTTACAAACCTCTTGTCCAATAAATCATTCAACTGCTCCTTCAGCTCTACCAATTCCGATGCTGACATACGATACAGTGCCATCGAAATCGGTCTAGTACCGGGAACTAGATCAATAGAAAACTCAACTTCTCTTTTCGGCGGTACATATGTAATTTCTCCGGAAACACTTCTGGAAAATCACACGCCACTGGAAACACATCAAGCTCAACTTTACTCTCCACAAACAACGATGCAAACAAGCTGAACAACTGAGCTTCATCCGCGAAAAGTTTCTTCAACTCTTTAGTGGATAGAAAACTCTCACCTTCATCATCTTCCAAAGAAGGAAACCTTACTAACTTGTGATAGCAATCTAAATGAACTCTATTAAATTGCAACCAGTTCATACTCAGGATCACGTCCAAACCTTCCAACGACAAACACACTAAATCCATAATGAAGTCTTTACCATACATGGTCAAAGAACAACTTACACACACCAAAGAAGTAGTTACCGACCCCAAGCGGGAGTCTCAATAACCATGTCTCCACCCTAAGAAACCATGCACAAACCCAAACGCTTAGCACACTCAAGAGAAATGAACGAATGAGTCGCTCCAGTATCAATAATAGCAACTAAAGGCATATTATTAATAAAGCATGTACCTTTAATCAAGCGATCTGTATTAGTAGTGTCTGAACCTGCTAATGCAAATACTTTTCCATCCGACTGAGCTTGCTTTGGTTTGGTACACTTGGTACTAATATGACCAACTTCCCCACAATTAAAACACTTTACCACATTCCTTCTACAACCAGAAGTGGCATGTCCAAGACTTCCACAATTAGGACACTTCTCCACAGACTTCCCACATTCAAAAGATTTATGGCCCATCATGCCACACTTGTAACATTTGACTGCACCAGAACTTCCTCCTCCGAGTCTCCTGTCAAAGTTTCCCTTATTTTCCCTTATCAACAGGTGTCACATAAGGTCCACTCCTTACTTGTTGCTTGCCTTTCTTCTCACTCAAACTCTTATAATGAGTAGATTGAGCCCTACTGTCCTCTTCAAAAATCCTACAACATTCGGTCAAGTCCGAAAATCTTCGTATTCTTTGGTATCCCACCGCTTGCTTTATCTCAGGACGCAAGCCATTCTCATACTTAATGCATTTAGAGAACTCCGTCGTAACAGCCGCATAATGAGGATGAAACTGAACTAGTTCCACAAACTTAGCCGTGTAGTCCACCACGGACATATTGCCTTGCTTCATCTCAAGAAATTCCATTTCCTTTTTCCCCTTTACACTCTCAGGATAATACTTTCTCAAGAATTCGGTGCGAAATAAATCCCAAGTTATTTCTTCGTCATCTACCTCAGGAACTTGTCTCATACCGACCCACCAGTCGTCGGCCTCTTCTCTCAACATGTGAGTTCCAAGTCTCACCTTGTTTCCTTCAGCACATCCTATAACTCTAAATATTCACTCAATCTCCTTCAACCAGATCTGAGCACCATCCGAATCAAACCTCCCCTTGAATACCGGCGGCTGATTCTTTCTAAACTCATCATTAGCGTTCGCATTCGGTACACCTTGCACCGCCCTAGCCATAGCCTCCAACGCCGCAGCCATAGCATTGTCATTACGACCAGCCATATTATGATGATTCCCAAAAATAACAACAAGGTTAAACAACCGTTCAACCAACACAACAACAAGACAGACACAACTGACTCAACATTGGCTCTGATACCACTTAATGTAACACCCCCTTTCTATACCCCCAAATAAACAATTAAATCATTTAGGCACTTAATAAAAATTTCCATCAGAGTATAAATTAACACATGGTATAAAAGAGGCACGTTGTTGCGGTGAAAATTGGATATCAAGCTATTAATTAACTTGAATCTTATTTCTTTTTACAACCGGACTTTATTTTATCCAAAGGATAGGTCTAAAGAGAGAAAAACCTTTTTCGCGATGTAACGACAACGCTTAAGAGATTCGGGGATCGGGGGTTGGTTATACCTAGGGAAGGTGTTAGCACCCTAAATATCTGTAGTACTCTACAAGAACCTTTTGTTCGATTGCTTGCTACGTTTGTGAAAATATGCTATGGATTGGGAAAAGATATGAGTTGAAACCTAAAGTTATATACACTAAGTTTGCTCGCAAAGACGTCGCATCTTCTGCCTACGTATCCTAACTAGGATAGAATCAGAGCAATCGTAGTTCACCTCACAAGGGATAAAGAACACTTGATTATGATCAAGGTTCAAGGGGAACAAACATGACAATGTTTGTGTGGAGTTTGACAAAACTCCCTAATCTAAGTTGTAATATTCAAAAGGGGAAGTAAGAAATCATGACGATGATTCTTACACAGAGTTGACAAACTCTTTCCTAGGGTTCTAGTTGAAGAACACTCCTAGTACAGGTGGGTCTCTTAGACTCAAAGAGAAGTCTAATGGTTTCTAAGCTAAGGTTAAAATGACTTAACAAAGTCAAGGGAGGGTGAATGGATTATTCTTGACATGAGGGTCAAGTGGGCAGACCTTCCTTTGGAGGGAGACTGGGGAGGCAACTGGATGAAAGCTAACAAGCTTCATCACTTGGGGAAAGAAAAATAAAAGGGGAAAGGAACAACATAATAAAACATTTTCATGGTAACAACCAATTAAACAAACATGTGAAATGATAAGGATGAAAGCACATTGATAATAATCAACACAGATGAAAATAACGAGAACTGTAACGACAGATCACATTCAAATACAGTTAACAGGTGGGGCGAAATAAACATAGTTATAACTCAAAATAAAAATCCTAGCATGTTAACTAACATGTATGGACATGAGCACAAACAAATCCAAGTGGAACCACGTAAAAATTCATCTGCAAATGCGTAAACGGACGTGAAACGCACTTAAATTGTACACAGTAAAAAAAGGTGATAAAATAGGAAAACATGAAAATAAAATACATGGTATGAAAGTAGATACAAAGATGAACACGATGAAAAAAGAATGGGCGAAAAACGATAAAAATTGAGAGAGATACGATTTTTTGAAGTTTGAGTTAAAAATGCCAAAAAATACAAAAGAGTTGCCCTCCTCAAGGGTCGAACTCAGGACCATAGGGTGAAAGGCGCTTTTGGCATGAGAGGCTTACCACTAGGGTGGCTATACATTGATGCCACCCCTTTAATTAATAAGGGTGAAATGACTTGATTTCTGGACAAAACAATACACTCACAAGGTGATTTACGTTTTAACGTGTAACTTTTCCGTCGCTCAACCAAATGCCACAAAATTTATATGTAACTGACCTAGAAAAACATGAGGAGCATGATGGTGGTGTTATCTTTCTGAAATTCTTCTCCTAATGAAAAACACGATGGAAGCTGTGCTTGTGTGCTTTGAAATGCATTTTGAATGTTCCAACTCAATTCAAACATTTTTAATCAAAACTAAATGCACACACACCTCACATAAATAATATAGAATGATTCTAGCACATTAAGCAAGCTCAATGTCAACAGATTATGAAAGTAGCATGTTAAGTGCAATGTTTTGGTGAAAAATGCATTTTGGAATGGGAAGCTTCATGACTGTCTGTTTTAATGCAAAAAGCCTATGTCAACATTTCACAAATGATCAATGTAAAGCATTCCAATATGAATTTGATGCAAAATAAGCTTGTGTAAAAAAATGGCATTTGAACTGATTGATGAATTTGAAGGATACATTTGAAAATGTGCATTTCATAACATTTAGTTTTAAGGATATGCAAAGGTGTGCACAACTCACAACTGTCTAGACTAGGGACCCTGAGGCCAGTAGTCAATCAAAATCAAGTTCAATTAAAATATGACATGTTAAGTGCCTCAAAATGCACTTTGAAACTTATGAGCCAAGAACTGTTATGGAAGAATCTGAATACATCCTTATACCTGTTCCTAATATGCTATGTGTTTGTGTTTCAAGAAACAACATTATGAAATGATCAATCAATTGCAAAATGGTGGAAGTAGCTTAAAACAATTTTGCATTTAAACAGCCAACATCCATTATCCAACACAAAGCCAACAACATGAGAATTTAGTATAAAATGCAAATGGTGATGGATGCCTCAAAATACTGTCAACTGGGTTTGATACTTTTCAATGATGAATTTCCACAGTCTAAGCTTAACAAAAAAAGCAGGATCACACAAAGAGCAATGTAAATATATGTAATGACCCTCAAGTCAAAATCTGCTCCAAACTCTAACTAAGATAACAACATGGTCAGCAAAAAACTCTCTAAACTTGCCAAGAGTCAAATATGCTGAGCTGTCAACATCAGGCTCCAAAGGATATTTGTGTTTGTCATGGAAAGATCTCCATCATGATGGTGTCTGCTACTCAACAGAGGTGAACAATGAGTCAATTTCACAAACTCAAAATACACTCCTTATGCATCAAAATTTCTAAGGTAGCTAACAAACTGATCAAATGTTATCATAACAGAACAATATCTCCACACTAGAAATCTCATGATTCACAATTTGAAGCAACAGGCTGTGGGTTCTTACATTCAAATCAAAAGCCTTCTTTCAAAACAAGAATAGTAGCAGGGCCACTTGTCGCTTGCGCGAAAATAAGGTGCCGGCATGACAGAAGAGTCGCCACCTTTCGTTATTTATCCCTCAGAGCGGGAAAGGAAACGATCGGAAAAACCTGACGAAAAAGGGTAAGACAAGGTCGTCGCAACCATTGTCTGGGTTCGGGAGTCGGTTACGCAAGGGGAAGGTATTAGCACCCCTCACGTCCGTCGTACTCGACGGGATCCTCGCTTGTTTGTTTACTTGGATGGGTTGGTTATAATCTATCTACCTATCAAGGCTGACTGAAAAAGAAAAGAAAAATGACTCGGCAAAGCGTCGCGCTTTATGCCTACGTATTCTCATCAGAGGATGAGAAATCAGAGTCAACGTAGTTCGGCTAACTACGGGGAAAGGTGGGGAAGGTTGCTCGCTAGGACGTCGCATCCTATGCCTACGTATTCTCATCAGAGAGTGAGAAATCAGAGCAAACGTAGTTCGGGAAACTACGGGTTATCTCCTAAAAGAAGTGTTTTTTATTGTGTTTGCGATTTCAACCGCACTAGAGACTATGACCTGAGAGTGAATGCGTCGCATGTCACCCAAAGGGTACCATACTAAACATCCGATCTCAGATAGCTTAAGGCTCGTAACGTACGAAAGAAATCTTTCATGATTACTGTATCTTAAACTGCTTCGAGATAAGAAGAGAACAAGCCCAACTAGGAGGGAGACTATCAAGTCCTACTGTTATCATGCCATGGATTCATCCTATGGTCGAGGTTTGAACAGGGAACTCCTAGATGTTGTCATGCATAGGTTTCAACCTAAAAGTCTATCATCAAATCCTCATCAGAGGAAATGAGAGTCCTAAGGGATCATGTCAATGATACACCAAAACAGACAAAAGCATCAGCTTTAACAGTAAAATGCATGCAATGCAAGTGAGGGAGGAAATGTGTGTGGGGCTTCAGCCTCCACAAGCTCGTCTCGACCTCAAGCCAGTCATGAAATAACAGTAATCATACTGAAAACAAACAACATGCTGTCAAGCAATAACAGATAAGGGGAATGAAGTGCCATCAGGCAAACAAAACATGCATGCTAGAGAAAGAACCATCTACTCTCTAATCCTAACCCTAACACAGAATCTGAATCAAATCTAAGCAAAGCCCTAAAGCAAAACCTAACCAAAAGAGAAAACAATCCCAATCTTCAAGCTTCAGAACAAGCTTACCAAAGAAAGGGAGCTAAGTAAGCAGACCCATAGTGTCTTCCTCAGGAAAGCACTAGGAGGTGTATACTCAGGAGTCATACCCTATGTGGCTCAACCACTGTGATCAGTTTACATTCCTCCTCAGGAGAAATTAAACTCACAAGCAGGCTCCAACATCACTGGATACTTAGGAAATCCTATCTGAACTAGTGGAACTAAATGAATAGACTCATAGGACCTTCCTCAGGAAAGTACTAGGAGGCTTCCACTTAGGAGTTGTATCCCATGTGGCTCAACAACATGTGATCAGTTTACATTCCTCCTCAGGAGAAATTAAACTCACAAGTTGGCTCCAACATCATTGGATACTTGAGAAATCCTAGATAAACTAATGAAACTAAGTGAATAGACCCATAGGACCTTCCTCAGGAAAGTACTAGGAGGCTTTCACTTAGGAGTTGTATCCCATGTGGCTCAACAACATGTGATCAGTTTACATTCCTCCTCAGGAGAAATTAAACTCACAAGTTGGCTCCAGCATCATTGGATACTTAAGAAAGAGGTGAGAAGAAAGAATGAAAGTCATTCATAGTGCCTTCCTCAGGAAAGTACTATGAACTTCCCTCAAACTTCAGGATCTCAAACCTCACAAACAGGGAACAAGCCAAGCTCTGGGTCTCTGAGTCTTGATCTACAATCTTCTCTTCATGATGCTCTCCGACAATATCTTCAAGACAACACAAGCCCCACAACAAAATCCCCAAAACAAACCCCAGAGATGGACAGATAACCACAGGGCAGACAAAATCATCATCCAACTTCAGAAAATACCTAAAAATACTAAACCAAGGGGGAAAAATCTATCCATTATTCACAAGAGTCTACAATATCTACCCATAATATCCACATATGCCCCTCCCCAAAAATCAAACAAAACTATCTAAAGAAAATGAATTCTTTCACCTATGCACAACCTAAACCCTAATTAGGATACCCTAATGCTACCCTAATTAAACTAATCAAATTTTAATCTAAAAATCTAGAAATAAATCCTATGGGGAACTATGATTCAATATCTAATTACACAAAACAGAATGAATTAAAAAGACTAAAGGAAGGTCCTAAAACAAATTCCACAAAATCATGCACAAAATTAATCCTATTTTAAAAACTATTTAAGAGAAAATCAATGAAAAATACTAAAATACCATACAATATTCTAGCAAAATTCTAGGGGATCCTATTTAACTACCCTTAAGTCCCATATATTCCCCATAGGATAACTTGTCCTAAAAACCCCAAAAATAAAATGTTGAAGTTCAAGTATACTACTTAAAAACCTAATTGAACTATCCTAAGTTCAATTATCTAAACTAATCAAAATTTATTCTAAAAAATCTAGTAATAAATTCTAGGAATACTACAATTCAATATTAATCACCACAAAAAAGAATGGGCAAAAAATCTATTTCTAAGTGCATGAACAAAAATTTGCAAAATCATGGATGAAATGAATGATTAAAAATGTGCATTTATTTGTAAAATATGGAAAAAATGCGAAAAAAAATGTAAAATGCAATTTTTATATTTTTTTAATTTTCTAGACATGTTAAGAAAAATGTTAAAAAAGAATGAGTTAAAAATATGCATTTTTCATTTAGTTATGAATTTTTGAAGATGAATGAAATCTAGGCCGCTGGATTGAGGGACAAAGTCAAATATTCCAACATGAATCAATGGTAGAGATTATCTCTTCTACCTTTGGTTACTTAGGGTTTCAAGAATGCAGCCCCCATGCACTCGTCTTCCAGCATCCATAGCTCCCTCATCTCTCCATGAAAACTCACGATCCAAACATCAAACTTGACCTACTCATTTCCCTCTACACAGCCATGGTCATGGATTTCATTAAGACTCACTCTAGAAGGAAATATGCATGAGGGAAGTCTTGGACACCATCACTTTCTTCTGTTTTGCATGATCATGGATTTGGCTGAAACTAACCTAGAATGATCTACACTTCATGGTGATTATTCTAAGCTACAAAGCTAAGATTATAGTACACTACATGGTGTGTTCTTGATCCTAGAACAGAAATGCCCATAAAACAAACCTCCATGGAATGCTCTTAAACTCATCATGATTCATCCCTAATTGGTCTCTATCATGCTTACCCTAACAACAAACCTTAACTATGCATAAATAATGAGTTTCAAGAGAAAACGCATACCTTGCAAGTGGTGATGGCTATGGTGTTTCTTCTCCAATCCAAGCCTTGGTACTTGCTACAAGTGATCTTCAATGGACCTATGTGCTTCTGTTTGCAGTGGTTCTTGATCACACTTCTTGAATCAACCTATCCAACCCTTCATGCAAGTTGGAGTGAACCTTGTGATTTCGTGAACCAGCCACGAATTCTTCTTGATTTTTCTTGCCAAATGCTCAATGTTGATTATAGATGATGATGATGATCAGAATTGTAGTGATTGATGGTGTTTTAATGGAGTTTGGAATGAAAATGCAATTTTGGAGTGAAGGAATCAAAGTGTAGTATGCAAGCTTTTAGAATCACCAACCAATGCATGGAGCCACCCTAGGGCTTATATAGATGAGAATAGAAATGTGTGGAAGTTTGTAGAACCTTCCATGAAGTTTCTAGAATGTATCACGTAATGAGAATTTGAATTTGTCATCTTGAGTAAATCTCATGCCATCTCATGATAAACCATGCAATCTTACTTAAATTCTCCCCATATGGTATTATGACATGAGAATAAGGTCTTACAAACCTTTATGTAGCATTTTCCCATCTTTTCTTTTGATGCCTTAAAGTGCAAGTAACAAATTTACAAAGCAACTCCAATTTTTAAGCCTAAACTCAAAAATGTGGCTAAACCATTGTTTTTAAAATGATGTTTCCAATCAAAATCATCTATCATATGCCCCATTTTAGATTTGTAGATCTCTCAAACCAAAATTCAATTTCAACTTTTTTTAACTTATAAGCCTTTTTCAAGTCATTTTGACCATTTTAAAATATCCATGCTCCAAGCTTTTTCAACAATTCATGACCTTCTTTCTAGACTTAAAATCACATTTTGAACAACTTTCATGTTTTGAGTTTTTCCATTTGAGGCGTGGAAATAGGAGATATGGCATTTGCTTAAAAATGACCTATAACTGACAAATTACCAAAATACCTCTGTCTTGTTCAAACCATAAGTTGAGTTCCACAAATCCTATCAAGGACTTCTACCACTCAAATTAAAGCTAAGGAGATGCCCTTAAAAATTCATGTTGACCAAGATATCATAGGAATCATCCTACTAGGGCAAAAGTTGTCTGCAAGTTAGGTGACTTTCAAGGACCCAGATTCACACACCTCTACTGACCTGTAATTTGTCAAAACCATAACTTGAGCTCTGTAACTCCTATCAAGGACTTCCACCACTCAAATTAAATCTAAGAACAAGCTCTACAACATTCATTTTGTGGGGAAGATGAGATATCAATCACATCTTGAGCTAAAACTGCCTGGAAGATAGGGATCAAATTAGGGTTTTTCACTGACAATCCTTGGGGACCCTGACTTGAAACTTCTCAAACTCCTCACTCATGATGAGTTGGCCTAGGAATCATCTTTATATCATCTCTATGCATCATTCCATGATCTCATGGCCCTTGGATTGGGTCTCAACCTTTCCCAAATCTTCAGTTATCCTAGGGTTGACCCAGTCAAAACCCTAATTCTATCATTCATGGTTGAATCTTCTGAACTCTTGCATAATGACTTCTCTGGGCTTCATGAAGGCTATCAAGACATCTCATAGGCTTTCCCAAAACATCAAGTTCATTCTCAAAGTCTCAGAATCATCTGAGGGGCACCCACAACTCTCAAGCTATGAAGCACACAACCCTGGTTTCAATCCACTTCCTCTGAGGACCTCTTGAACTTTCTGATGAAGGTATCCATTTTCAAACACTCAATGAATAAATAATTGTTGGTCAAATTTTGGGGTGCAACAGCTGCCCCTATTCAAACGGCTTGAACCTGACTGGGTGAGAAGCGAACGACTCTCAACCAATCAAGGTACGAGACGGTTGAATATCGGTAAACCCGAAAATTTGCCAACTGCACGAGTACACAGTACTCTGCGGGGAACAAATCTTTGAATACTGCAACACTAGCTGCTCAACAACTAGCTGGAGAAATATCGACCTGACATCACCGTCAGACAATCAAAATACCCAACATCACCGCTGGAGAACTAAATATGACATCACCATCGGACAATCGAAATACCCTGCATCACCGCTGGAGAACTAAATCTGACATCACCGTCGGACAATCGAAGTACCCTGCATCACCGCTGGAGAACTAAATCTGACATCACCGTCGGACAATCGAAGTACCCTGCATCACCGCTGGAGAACTAAATCTGACATCACCGTCGGACAATCAAAGTACCCTGCATCACCGCTGGAGAACTAAATCTGACATCACCGTCAGACAATCGAAGTACCCTGCATCACCGCTGGAGAACTAAATTTGACATCACCGTCGGACAATCGAAGTACCCTGCATCACCGCTGGAGAACTAAATCTGACATCACCGTCGGACAATCGAAGTACCCTGCATCACCGCTGGAGAACTAAATCTGACATCACCGTCGGACAATCGAAGTACCCTGCATCACCGCTGGAGAACTAAATCTAACATCACCGTCGGACA
Organism: Lathyrus sativus; assembly: GCA_963859935.3. NCBI lineage: Eukaryota > Viridiplantae > Streptophyta > Magnoliopsida > Fabales > Fabaceae > Lathyrus > Lathyrus sativus. The sequence goes on from OZ012737.1 coordinate 677,302,972, forward strand.
ATCAAAGTACCCTGCATCACCGCTGGAGAACTAAATCTGACATCACCGTCGGACAATCAAAGTACCCTGCATCACCGCTGGAGAACTAAATCTGACATCACCGTCGGACAATCGAAGTACCCTGCATCACCGCTGGAGAACTAAATCTGACATCACCGTCGGACAATCGAAGTACCCTGCATCACCGCTGGAGAACTAAATCTGACATCACCGTCGGACAATCGAAGTACCCTGCATCACCGCTGGAGAACTAAATCTGACATCACCGTCGGACAATCGAAGTACCCTGCATCACCGCTGGAGAACTAAATCTGACATCACCGTCGGAAAATCAAAATACCCCGCATCACCGCTGGAGAACTAAATCTGACATCACCGTCGGACAATCGAAGTACCCTGCATCACCGCTGGAGAACTAAATCTGACATCACCGTCGGACAATCGAAGTACCCTGCATCACCGCTGGAGAACTAAATCTGACATCACCGTCGGACAATCGAAGTACCCTGCATCACCGCTGGAGAACTATCTTCGACTTCAGTCAGAAGAAACATCATTCACTTGATCGCAATCAATCATCACCTCAGGATAACTGACTTGGTCTTCAGACCCACACGAATCACTCTGTTATATCTACAAACTCTGGAACCTTGTCTTCAGCCACCCGTTGATTCATCAACACGGAAATCTGAACTCACAGGAACTTTCTGATATCGCCTTCAGGCGCATACGAAATCCATCTTCAGATTAGACATCATTGTTGGAGCAGACATATCATGCTGCTCAGGACTTCAAGAATCATCTTGAACAAACAGATCCGTCGGGCATCTTCAAGAATCGTCCTGAACTGATAACCTTTCTGGAGCAAACATTCTGTTGGGTATTCCAGGAATCTTCCTGGGCAACTCTTGCTGGGGACGCTATTGGGGAGCTCAAGTATCACCCTAGGCAAACAACTCGGGAAGCTGTACTGAGGTCTTAAGAATCGTCTTAAGCAAATGGCCCTGCTGAGGGATTCGAGAATCATCTCGAACTGAAGACTTTGCTGGGGATCTCAAAAATCATCTTGAGCGAGCGACCGTGGGGATTACACCGGGGTCTTTAAGAATCATCTCAAAAGCGACCTTGCTGGGGAGAATATCAAGAATCGTCCTGAGCAACCGGTCTTTTGGTGGTACACCTGTGCAACAAGGATGATGATGACCTAGATCATGCTTATGATGCGTATGCTTTTGCGCTATGCCCCACACGGTGGGAATGATATGCGTTTATGCTACATGTCGTGCAATCATGCGCAATGCTATGCAGCGTTAAATGCTATGCAGTCATGCACAATGATGCGATCCCGTCCGCAAAATAAATGCCGAGGGGAGATTCTCCTATCAAGGAGGAAGAACTACTCAGGTAGAGGAATCATCCTGCTGAGGAGAACATGAACACGCCAATATCAATCAGGCTCTGTCTGGGGAATTGATCTTCCGCGAACTGCTGCAGGGGAACAACTTCAGCTGACTGCTGCAGGGGACGAAGCTTTACGAGACCTTGGATCTGCTGATATCAATCGCGAGAATGAATTGCGCGGCCGTCTCGGCTACTCTTCTGGGGATGACCACTCTGTGGGGAACCAACTTCAGCTGCTCAACACTCCACTGGGGAAAAACCAATCATGATCTGATCAACTTCCAAGGATTCGGATCTCTTGGACACCTGCAAACTCGGCTGAGGAAGGAGAAATCATTCTGCTTCGCTTGGAGAGAGTGTGACTCTGGGGAAACACAGCATTAGCTGCCCCACGCTCTGTTGGGGAACATCCACTCAAGGTCCCATCTGCTTCCAAGGATTCTGCTTTTCTGCGGACTCAGCCGGGGAGAGAAATCATTCTACTTCACGGGAGAGTACGACTCTGGTGCGGAATTTCAATTTCGCCGGGGAAGAAAGAATCATCTGACTTCGGGGGGAGAGTACAACTCTGCAGGGGAACACACCATCAGCCGTTCCAACACTCTACTGGGGAAGAGGGAATCATCCAACTTCAGGAGAGAGTATGACTCTGGTGGGGAATCTCAATCCCGTTGGAGACTTTACTGGGGAACCACGAGCTTCGGTACCCGAACACTTCTATGAAATCTGCACTTGCGACCCGGTGCTGGGGAAGACATCCGCTGCGGCGACTTTATTGGGGAAAACACGAGCTTTGGTACCCGAATACTTCTATGAAATCTGCACTTGTGACCCGGTGCTGGGGACATGAGCTTCAGCCCTCGACTCAGCTGATGAGGTGACGTTCCGTCAGGATGCGTCTGCTTGGGGAAGAGAATCCTCTCTACCTTGGGAGACATATCAATGCTCACTATTCTGCGTTCAGATGCTGCGGTGGAGAGACCACTGAACTCTGCTGGAGAAGGAGGACTCGCTCCGCTTCGGGGATATCAATCCTGGTCTGCTGAGGGTAATCTTGACCCTGATCTGATAAGGGATAAACGCCATCTCAATCTGCTGCAGCCTCAAACTGCTCAGGGGAGACAACTTCAAACCGTACATCTCTGCTAAGAAACGATCCTGGTTCAACAATGTCAACACAGGGAACACAAGCTACCAATCATGGAACCAAGTAACTGGTTAGGCTGTAGGATAACAGTCCAATGACCACAAGGCTTCTTCAGAAGGTTCAGGTTTTGGCAGGGTAATGACACGATTCCCCGATACTCAATTCTTGCTAGGGTGAACAAACTCATTTGAACAACTTGCCCCAGCGCAATTCAACTTGCCCCAATCCGACCTTTGGGAATAATTCATTCTGAGCCGAAAACAACTGGCAACAAGACAATCTTCAGAGGGCTTGCCCCAGCATCTGCTCAACAGAAGGATTCATCCTCCACCGATCAACTCTCAGCAAGGTCGGCTTCAATATCTCTGAAGTAGTTTTCCCCTGAACGAGCGATGAGCGACTCAACATGCTCTGATTGCATGCTGGAGGGATCTGTCCTCAAATCGCAAGAATTCTGGATAACTGCCCCTGATGGGGTCTCGAGAAGATTCACTCCCGACCAACCGCTTTTTGCATAAACTGCCCCATAATCAACTGATGCTCCGGGACTTGTCCTCAGACAAACTGATCCCAAACTCACTGGAAGTCAATGCCCCAGATTCACAGGGCTTCGCAGCATACCCTTCTGATCCAGACCTCTGACGATTCAGCCCTGATTGACCATTCCCTGTTGGAGTTCCTCCGCATCAGCTACTGACCTGCAATCAAAATTGTTTATTCACGAATGGTAATTCTAATGCAGTGTTCATGCAAATTTCGAAAAAATGTTGTACTGTCACTCATTTACGTGTCATGCTAGTGAGTGACGAATGAACCAAAGGGTTCAAACGTAGTGCTGATGCGATCAGTGAAAAATGCGATAAGGATATGATTAGCAAATCATGAAGGAGTCAGGTTACTCAACCTTATCGTAATGCGCTTTCAGAATAAACCCTGCCTCAATTAGGTCTTTTAAGGGTTGTATCGTGGTCGGGTTCACGGTTAGTGAAACAAAGGATATCTGGCTCGAATTATGATTTGTACCCACCCCGTCTACGTGATGTTCTCCGATCCTAAAGTCCAGTTAACTTGGCTCGAGCGCTCGCCTCTTCGAGAGGTATGTTTGAACATTGGGAACAACTGGTTAAAGAATTCACAAGGTGTTTCGGAGTGGCAGTTACTCCTTTTTCGTTTTCGGCGTCTGTGTCTACACGACTTCGTCCTTGTTCGAGGATTTTTCTTTTTTTATAATCCTTTCTTTTTCATTCTTTTGTTTTGATTCCCTAACTTTTGCCTGGACTGACTCCTTTTGAGTTCTTTTCGATTTCTTTTTGAAGTCCAGCGGGACGCCCTGATTTTTGCCTAAGTATTTGCTTTCTAGCTTTTCTTTTTTACTTAGCGGGCTTTCTTATTCTTTTTTCTTTTGGAACGAGTCGTGTGACACTGGCTGTCTTGATTGCTCCGAAAGGATTATAACTGTCTCATTCCTGATTGGTGAGGTTTAACCATTGTGGTTGATGAGGTACGACCTCTGGAGAGGAATATGATGTGATTGGTCCTCGAAGGACAACACTCCTCCATAAGACTTGAACGCTCGATCAAGCTAACTGACAACTACCCTGCCCCGGGTTAAGATGTAAGGGTTAAAAAAGTCCGAAAGAAACTCCTACTTCTTGGCTCGAAGTGGTTAACAAGGGATTCTCTTCCTTATCTCTCCGGTGTTTAGGGATTTGAAACAATGCCTTATACGTCATCGGCAAGGTTTTATCAGAAAGCAATACGATCATTGGCTATGAGTATTCAGTTTCATCATCCTCCCTCCGCTCATTGCTAATCATAGTGATAAAGTGAAGTGAATAAAATGCAAGTGTCAGTGCAATGCAGTAAATGAGTGACAACGACATAACTAATTCAGAAAAATGCATAGTCACTTTGTTAATATTACCATTCGAAACATACAATGTTTAACAGCAAGTAGTAACTAACAGAAAAGAAACTACAAATGCAAATGGTAAAAAAAATCTGAGGACTGTCAATGCTGAGGACGTCTGCCTGTCCGGATCACTGGCTTCTGGAAATAACCCTCTGAATCTGCAAGCTCAAATAGCTGAGAGGTTGTCACGTACAACCAAAACTCCGTCTGGAAAGGAAATACACCCTTGGTCGATCAATTGTTGCACTTTCGCCTGGAAAGCCTTGCAACCTTCAGTTGAATGCCCCAGAGATCCACCATGGTAGCCACACTGAGCATGAGGATCGTACCCTGGAGGGTAAGGCTCTGGCACGGGCTTGAGAGCTTTCGGTTCCACCAAGGAATTCTGAATCAGCAGTGGAAGAATCTGGCTATAAGGCACAGGCACTGGATGGGAAGAAGCATTCCTTTGTTCTAAGTGGTTGCGAGGTCTCTTGTGATCCTGGGGCTGGTATTCTTTCCGCCCAAGAAGTCGTCGTTTCTGAATGGCAATGGTCCCTTGCTTAGGCGCTTGCGTCCCTGAGCTTGATCCAGGTAGAAACTGCGAGCGAGGCGATTCAGTCACCAAAGGTCGCGGGACATATTCAAGATCTTTCTCAGCTTCAGGCAAAGGAGTGAAATCATTCGCTCCTTTTACAGGGTACGGGATGAACTTTCCCGATGCTCTCATGCCGCCCGGCACAAGCCTAATCTCCCTTGAGTCGATAAGGTCCTGAATCTTATTCCGGAGAGCCTTACATGTTTCAACATGGTGCCCCGGTGCTCCTGAGTGGAAATCACAATGTATGCTGAGATCAACGTCTGGTGACACATCATCTGGCGGATCTGAGGTCTGACGCTTGAGAACACGGTTCTGAACCAACAGTGGCAACAGTTGGGCATAACTCACGGGTAGTGGGTCCACAGCTCTATCAAGTAGCTTCTTCTTTTGACCATAACCTTCAGGGTTATTCTGAGATGCCTGGCGCGGCCGCTGACGAGACAGGCCTCGAGCTTCATGCTGTGCAGAGGATCTATGCGGTCCACTTGGCTTCAGCACAGGTGGCACTGACGGTAACGGAGGAAGCACTCTGGTCTCCTCTTTGGGTGCTTGACCACTCTCCTTATTTAGCATACTCCTCACGACTCCCATGAGAAAGCTCAACTGATTCTGCAGCTGCTGATTCTCCTCTCTGAGTACTTGCTGGTCCAGACGCACTTCCCGTATGTCATTCATGACCTGCCCCAGCTGGCTTTGGATTTTCCCCAGTTCAGCTTGTACCTGCTCCATCAATCTGAGCTGCTTGATTCTGAGTCAAACCTACAAACACAAGGGTTAGAAGACAAGCCCCGGCTTCTGTCATGCAAGATGAATTATGGGTGTCTGTACGTTCAGGAGATCACCCCTGATTCTGGTGTCAACGTGCCAACATAGTGTCAATGCAATGATAAGACTGGATCCATTCATGGAAGAAAATATCTCATATTGCTCGGGACACCAGGATCAGGGTACGAAGCGCGCCTGCAGCACATACACATGCTAATGGAATGCAAACATGAATATGCGAGCTAATGCAAAATGCAGGGATGCAACAATATATCCAGGTGGCTGCTGTGGAGATTCGGTATCAACAGTCACTGATGAGAAGGAGACCCCGGTGTAAAACTACTGATCTGATCTGCTGAGAATAACCATCTGATAGGATCGAGATCAGCATTCTGCCCTGTCAAGAGTAAGTGACTGATAATAAGGACCCGGGATGTATGATCAGAGAACATCTGTTGATGAAGCCTTCAGACCCCAAATCAGAAATCTGCCCTATCAAGAACAAATGCACAGCTGTTGATGAGATCTTCAGACCCCACTCAAAATCTGCTCCATCCAGAACAAACCACTGATAACAATATCCTGATCGAAACCTGCTCTATCAAGAACAGACAAACACCCGATGATGAGATCCTCTGATCAAACCCTTGCTCTATCAAGAACATATCTGCAACTGAGAACCCAATCATAACTGATTCACTGTCAAGAAAACCAGGTAGTCTGGAGGTCAAAGCTTCCTGCAATATCCCAACCCCACTCACAGGTATGGACCTAATCCACGGACAAAGGCACAGCATCCTATGCGGTCATCAGCGTCACAAACTTTCATGAGTGACGATACGATTCCCAGAAGGAGTGGCATCATCAAGTCATGAAGCGGCCTCTCTTAGCTGACTCCCAAATGATCGGTCCCCAGAGTCGACAATCCTCACGTCTGGACTCCCTTCAGATCCTCAGGACCGGAAAGGAGCACCTCTGCAAGAATCTCGTCTGAGCGCAGATTTTCGTAGGGAACTGTGCCTGCTCAGCAGACAGGTTCGTCTACTACTTCTCCGCAACTATATCTAGGTGTGTACTCAAGCCCAGGTCCGGCTTTTCACTCACAGTAACATCCCTCTCCCACAGCAGCACAGATAATCATATCAAACTGGAAATAAAATGCGGGAAATAAAATGCGGGAAGTAAAGTGCGGGAAGTAAAAATGCGATAAATAAACGCAACCCAACAAGCAAACACACAAACGATAGGATTGACTCGCGTAGGGGATGGGAAACGGTCCCAGCATAAGGGATGGGAAAAGTCCCTAGATGCTATAAGTCCCCAGCAGAGTCGCCAGCTGCTGGGGACGAGCCCAGACAGCTAGGAAGAAAATCCAAGGCGAGACTCGCATAGGGAACCGTTGTATTCCCCAGCAGAGTCGCCAGTTGTCGCTTGCGCGAAAATAAGGTGCCGGCATGACAGAAGAGTCGCCACCTTTCGTTATTTATCCCTCAGAGCGGGAAAGGAAACGATCGGAAAAACCTGACGAAAAAGGGTAAGACAAGGTCGTCGCAACCATTGTCTGGGTTCGGGAGTCGGTTACGCAAGGGGAAGGTATTAGCACCCCTCACGTCCGTCGTACTCGACGGGATCCTCGCTTGTTTGTTTACTTGGATGGGTTGGTTATAATTAATCTACCTATCAAGGCTGACTGAAAAAGAAAAGAAAAATGACTCGGCAAAGCGTCGCGCTTTATGCCTACGTATTCTCATCAGAGGATGAGAAATCAGAGTCAACGTAGTTCGGCTAACTACGGGGAAAGGTGGGGAAGGTTGCTCGCTAGGACGTCGCATCCTATGCCTACGTATTCTCATCAGAGAATGAGAAATCAGAGCAAACATAGTTCGGGAAACTACGGGTTATCTCCTAAAAGAAGTGTTTTTTATTGTGTTTGCAATTTCAACCGCACTAGAGACTATGACCTGAGAGTGAATGCGTCGCATGTCACCCAAAGGGTACCATACTAAACATCCGATCTCAGATAGCTTAAGGCTCGTAACGTACGAAAGAAATCTTTCATGATTACTGTATCTTAAACTGCTTCGAGATAAGAAGAGAACAAGCCCAACTAGGAGGGAGACTATCAAGTCCTACTGTTATCATGCCATGGATTCATCCTATGGTCGAGGTTTGAACAGGGAACTCCTAGATGTTGTCATGCATAGGTTTCAACCTAAAAGTCTATCATCAAATCCTCATCAGAGGAAATGAGAGTCCTAAGGGATCATGTCAATGATACACCAAAACAGACAAAAGCATCAGCTTTAACAGTAAAATGCATGCAATGCAAGTGAGGGAGGAAATGTGTGTGGGGCTTCAGCCTCCACAAGCTCGTCTCGACCTCAAGCCAGTCATGAAATAACAGTAATCATACTGAAAACAAACAACATGCTGTCAAGCAATAACAGATAAGGGGAATGAAGTGCCATCAGGCAAACAAAACATGCATGCTAGAGAAAGAACCATCTACTCTCTAATCCTAACCCTAACACAGAATCTGAATCAAATCTAAGCAAAGCCCTAAAGCAAAACCTAACCAAAAGAGAAAACAATCCCAATCTTCAAGCTTCAGAACAAGCTTACCAAAGAAAGGGAGCTAAGTAAGCAGACCCATAGTGTCTTCCTCAGGAAAGCACTAGGAGGTGTATACTCAGGAGTCATACCCTATGTGGCTCAACCACTGTGATCAGTTTACATTCCTCCTCAGGAGAAATTAAACTCACAAGCAGGCTCCAACATCACTGGATACTTAGGAAATCCTATCTGAACTAGTGGAACTAAATGAATAGACTCATAGGACCTTCCTCAGGAAAGTACTAGGAGGCTTCCACTTAGGAGTTGTATCCCATGTGGCTCAACAACATGTGATCAGTTTACATTCCTCCTCAGGAGAAATTAAACTCACAAGTTGGCTCCAACATCATTGGATACTTGAGAAATCCTAGATAAACTAATGGAACTAAGTGAATAGACCCATAGGACCTTCCTCAGGAAAGTACTAGGAGGCTTCCACTTAGGAGTTGTATCCCATGTGGCTCAACAACATGTGATCAGTTTACATTCCTCCTCAGGAGAAATTAAACTCACAAGTTGGCTCCAACATCATTGGATACTTAAGAAAGAGGTGAGAAGAAAGAATGAAAGTCATTCATAGTGCCTTCCTCAGGAAAGTACCATGAACTTCCCTCAAACTTCAGGATCTCAAACCTCACAAACAGGGAACAAGCCAAGCTCTGGGTCTCTGAGTCTTGATCTACAATCTTCTCTTCATGATGCTCTCCGACAATATCTTCAAGACAACACAAGCCCCACAACAAAATCCCCAAAACAAACCCCAGAGATGGACAGATAACCACAGGGCAGACAAAATCATCATCCAACTTCAGAAAATACCTAAAAATACTAAACCAAGGGGGAAAAATCTATCCATTATTCACAAGAGTCTACAATATCTACCCATAATATCCACATATGCCCCTCCCCAAAAATCAAACAAAACTATCTAAAGAAAATGAATTCTTTCACCTATGCACAACCTAAACCCTAATTAGGATACCCTAATGCTACCCTAATTAAACTAATCAAATTTTAATCTAAAAATCTAGAAATAAATCCTATGGGGAACTATGATTCAATATCTAATTACACAAAAAAGAATGAATTAAAAAGACTAAAGGAAGGTCCTAAAACAAATTCCACAAAATCATGCACAAAATTAATCCTATTTTAAAAACTATTTAAGAGAAAATCAATGAAAAATACTAAAATACCATACAATATTCTAGCAAAATTCTAGGGGATCCTATTTAACTACCCTTAAGTCCCATATATTCCCCATAGGCTAACTTGTCCTAAAAACCCCAAAAATAAAATGTTGAAGTTCAAGTATACTACTTAAAAACCTAATTGAACTATCCTAAGTTCAATTATCTAAACTAATCAAAATTTATTCTAAAAAATCTAGTAATAAATTATGGGAATACTACAATTCAATATTAATCACCACAAAAAAGAATGGGCAAAAAATCTATTTCTAAGTGCATGAACAAAAATTTGCAAAATCATAGATGAAATGAATGATTAAAAATGTGCATTTATTTGTAAAATATGGAAAAAATGCGAAAAAAAATGTAAAATGCAATTTTTATATTTTTTTAATTTTCTAGGCATGTTAAGAAAAATGTTAAAAAAAGAATAAGTTAAAAATATGCATTTTCCATTTAGTTATGAATTTTTGAAGATGAATGAAATCTAGGCCGCTGGATTGAGGGACAAAGTCAAATATTCCAACATGAATCAATGGTAGAGATTATCTCTTCTACCTTTGGTTACTTAGGGTTTCAAGAATGCAGCCCTCATGCACTCGTCTTCCAGCATCCATAGCTCCCTCATCTCTCCATGAAAACTCACGATCCAAACATCAAACTTGACCTACTCATTTCCCTCTACACAGCCATGGTCATGGATTTCATTAAGACTCACTCTAGAAGGAAATATGCACGAGGGAAGTCTTGGACACCATCACTTTCTTCTGTTTTGCATGATCATGGATTTGGCTGAAACTAACCTAGAATGATCTACACTTCATGGTGATTATTCTAAGCTACAAAGCTAAGATTATAGTACACTACATGGTGTGTTCTTGATCCTAGAACAGAAATGGCCATAAAACAAACCTCCATGGAATGCTCTTAAACTCATCATGATTCATCCCTAATTGGTCTCTATCATGCTTACCCTAACAACAAACCTTAACTATGCATAAATAATGAGTTTCAAGAGAAAACGCATACCTTGCAAGTGGTGATGGCTATGGTGTTTCTTCTCCAATCCAAGCCTTGGTACTTGCTACAAGTGATCTTCAATGGACCTATGTGCTTCTGTTTGCAGTGGTTCTTGATCACACTTCTTGAATCAACCTATCCAACCCTTCATGCAAGTTGGAGTGAACCTTGTGATTTCGTGAACCAGCCACGAATTCTTCTTGATTTTTCTTGCCAAATGCTCAATGTTGATTATAGATGATGATGATGATCAGAATTGTAGTGATTGATGGTGTTTTAATGGAGTTTGGAATGAAAATGCAATTTTGGAGTGAAGGAATCAAAGTGTAGTATGCAAGCTTTTAGAATCACCAACCAATGCATGGAGCCACCCTAGGGCTTATATAGATGAGAATAGAAATCTGTGGAAGTTTGTAGAACCTTCCATGAAGTTTCTAGAATGTATCACGTAATGAGAATTTGAATTTGTCATCTTGAGTAAATCTCATGCCATCTCATGATAAACCATGCAATCTTACTTAAATTCTCCCCATATGGTATTATGACATGAGAATAAGGTCTTACAAACCTTTATGTAGCATTTTCCCATCTTTTCTTTTGATGCCTTAAAGTGCAAGTAACAAATTTACAAAGCAACTCCAATTTTTAAGCCTAAACTCAAAAATGTGGCTAAACCATTGTTTTTAAAATGATGTTTCCAATCAAAATCATCTATCATATGCCCCATTTTGGATTTGTAGATCTCTCAAACCAAAATTCAATTTCAACTTTTTTAACTTATAAGTCTTTTTCAAGTCATTTTGACCATTTTAAAATATCCATGCTCCAAGCTTTTTCAACAATTCATGACCTTCTTTCTAGACTTAAAATCACATTTTGAACAACTTTCATGTTTTGAGTTTTTCCATTTGAGGCTTGGAAATAGGAGATATGGCATTTGCTTAAAAATGACCTATAACTGACAAATTACCAAAATACCCCTGTCTTGTTCAAACCATAAGTTGAGTTCCACAAATCCTATCAAGGACTTCTACCACTCAAATTAAAGCTAAGGAGATGCCCTTCAACATTCATGTTGACCAAGAGATCATAGGAATCATCCTACTAGGGCAAACGTTGTCTGCAAGTTGGGTGACTTTCAAGGACCCAGATTCACACACCTCTACTGACCTGTAATTTGTCAAAACCATAACTTGAGCTCTGTAACTCCTATCAAGGACTTCCACCACTCAAATTAAAGCTAAGAACAAGCTCTACAACATTAATGTTGTGGGGTAGATGAGATATCAATCACATCTTGAGCTAAAACTGCCTGGAAGATAGGGATCAAATTAGGGTTTTTCACTGACAATCCTTGGGGACCCTGACTTGAAACTTCTCAAACTCCTCACTCATGATGAGTTGGCCTAGTAATCATCTTTATATCATCTCTATGCATCATTCCATGATCTCATGGACCTTGGATTGGGTCTCAACCTTTCCCAAATCTTCAGTTATCCTAGGGTTGACCCAGTCAAAACCCTAATTCTATCATTCATGGTTGAATCTTCTGAACTCTTGCATAATGACTTCTATGGGCTTCATGAAGGCTATCAAGACATCTCATAGGCTTTCCCAAAACATCAAGTTCATTCTCAAAGTCTCAGAATCATCTGAGGGGCACCCACAACTCTCAAGCTATGAAGCACACAACCCTGGTTTCAATCCACTTCCTCTGAGGACCTCTTGAACTTTCTGATGAAGGTATCCATTTTCAAACACTCAATGAATAAATAATTGTTGGTCAAATTTTGGGGTGCAACACCACTATCCTACATGCTACAGCAGACAGTGGACTAATCTCATGGAAAAAGATTTATCAACTGGTTTTAATGAGTTTTGGAAAATATACAATCTGTACTAAATGGTAGTGATCATGTCTCAATGTTTATCTACAGCATAGACAAGCCTTACAACTCCACATGTGTAGTCCTACCAATGAACAACTATGACTCCAAAACAGACTGTACCAACAATGTCTGAAGTCTTCCAAGACTTCCTTCATGTAGCAGCCTGGCTGCAATTATCAACCCTAATACATATTGCCACCAGTTTATACTCAACAACCTTGCTTTATTTCAAAACTAGCACAAACCAAAAACAAAGCTAGTGGGACCTAGTGCCAAGATTCTAGGTTGAGGTGAACTAAGGACAGCATTCATGAGCATAAATGTAACAAAACACACTAAAAATCAATAGCAACAAAAAGCAACTAAACTCATGCAAAAGCAAGAAATCATGAACTAGCAGTTTCACTCCAAAACTGTTTTGGCAGTATATCAACAAATTCAACATAACCAAACTTAAAACTTGACATGAACAAGTTTAACACACATGTTAAGGCTCATCATAACCGTATATTCATCAAGAAGCAAGTGTCATGAAGAATCACCAAAATTCATAGCTCAAATTTCACCATAATGCTTAAAAATGCCAAAGTATGGAAAATGATGCAAGAGACAATATTTACAAGCTACATACCTCTTGTAGACTTTGTTGAACAAGCTAGAATAGCCAAGAAACCCAGAGAACTTCAATATACTTTTTTGCCTTGAATCCTTCCTTCTCTTTTAAGCAATATGCACACTTTGAGACAATTGAAGAAATATGCTTTTCCAATGCTCTCCAACACTTTATACAGCTGAGAAATGATGTAGGTGAGGTGTATGAATGATAAAAACCTCAAGGAAATACCTAGAACAAGACTTGGTGAAATTTGTGGCTTTTGGTCAAAGTAACTTGGTGAACAAGTTGACTTTTTGATTTGTGAAGTTTTTGGATGGTTCAATGGTCTAGACACCTTCTATACCATATTTAGAGAGTGTATGGATGGTTGTTGGGATGTTGGAGTGTATAGAAATGGATATGGCAGCCTTGGTAGCAAGACAGCTTTTGGTGGTTTTTGTGAAAAGTGAGATTTTGAGATTTTGGGATTTCTTTGAGTACAAGCCAAGAACAGAGCTTCTTCTGGTTTTTAAGAGGTGTATTGTGTTGTAAATGAGGTGAGGGAAGTCTCCTTTTATAGGCAAGTGAGAGTGAGGGGTTGTTTTGAAGGTTTCTTCATCTTGAAGAAAACTTTAGATATTTTGGAAGAAACCTCCCTTGGAGGGTTTTCTCTTGGCTGAAGATCTAGGCCTCAAAGGTCAAGAAAATTGATGGATTTTAGAAGCTAGATGTAGGCTAGGAGTGTAGGGGTGAGGCTGGTTCAGATTGCACTTTCCACCTCATGCTTCACTTTACTTTTGAAATGCAAGTTGCACCACTTGCAAGGCAATATGCATAAGCCTCTTTCTTTGAATTTTTCTGCATAACTCTTGGGTTTATCATGCCACATACTCCTCACATATCAGATACAACATGTTTGATCAATTGAATTTGGCAATTTTTATGAAAGAAATGATTTTGCAAAAATGGACAATGTGGGACTAAAGTGTGAAACCCCCAACTTTGCACACATGTAACTTTCTGCTCATAACTCCTCTTGAGGACTTCTAATACTTTTTGGAAATCCCTCATGTAGCTCTACAACATTCATGTTTGTTAGGAAACCCAACTCCAAATGAAACTAGGCCAAAAATCCCTCCAAAGTTGCTAAAAAATGAGCTTAAAAAATGAAATTTTCCTAAGTCTTTTTCCCCTCTTGAAATGAATTTGACCATAACTTAAAATCTATGCATTTTCTGATCATGGACCACTTAGGGACTTTTGTAGGACTTGTCAAGAGCTTCCAAATGAGCTTTGAACCAACTCAATTGGATGTGTGGTTAAGGAGTTATGGTTTAGCCCTTTTCAAAACCCTAATTTCCCGATTTTTCGATTACTCCTTCATCCTTGATCCAATGGTCATGAAAATTGATATGAAAGTCCAATATGACATAAGGAACAACTTTGTTTCACAACTTGAAGTCCAATTCATAAAATTTGGAGAGTTGACTTTTCGGTCAACCGTACGACCGATCAGTGATTACTGAGTCGCCTGTTGACATTCTGGGCCTCCTGAGACCTTGAAACTTCTTGGATGAACTTTATTAGGCTATATGAACTTCATGAATCACAATCCCCTCATTTAGACACCTTCCAACATCAAAGTCAAACTGCGGTTGACTTTTACTGGTCCAAAACCCTAAACGGGTGCTCTGAAATGTACTGCTCTGAACTCTGGGGTAACGACCTCACATTGGCTTCTCAATTGACATTATATAATACCCTTGACCTCGTTTCCTATCTGAATGACCCCCAAAACAGTGACTAATCACAAACCCTGAAACTTTGATTTTGACTGCACGAAACCTTGATTCATCTGCAATTGACAAAGACAGACTTGCACTGGGTTAAGGTTAGAAAATTCATGAGTATGCTCCTAAAATGATAATGAGAATCTAAGGGGTCAAAATTTGGGGTGCAACACACGTCACATTATCCAGGAAATTCAAAACACATACAACACATGCTCATAAGGATATGAAACAAAAGGGTAAATCACAACAAAGGAACTTAGTCCTTAAACCCACATATCAATATTTAGAATAAAAGCGGAAACATCTAAACATTGAATCACTTCATTCATATAAACATCATATACATTAATAATTTAATTCAAGTCATAAGTCATGTTTACAGAACATACACCAGCAGATACATACACAGATGTATCACAAAAGAATCAAAACAATTCCTAACTACCCGGTGCTACATATCAGAGCCAACCGACCAAAAAGAATGAAGCCACACTTCATAAAAGACCTCCAGCAAACCTACTCTGCAATGCCTCATAGAGCATCATAAAACGGCAGAAGGGTGAGAAACATTATCATAACAAACAATGCATATAATTACATATCCATATACACCAACATAGAATACACATAACATATTTCTCACCGCAATTCATCACATACCTCACAATGTATATCTACACAACTAAGCATATTCACCTATCATGCTTCACAACTACAACATTTCCACATAAACATTTACACTTATGTTTACTTCAACAATTCACATAAACATACACAATTATGTTCACTACACCAATACATCATATGAAAATGATAATGCAACTCATAGAGACTGACACACGACTCTATGCAGATGCAAATGCGGTACCGACTCATTCAACAAGTTCAATTGAAGAACCAAATGGAACCATCGCTCGTTATCGAAGTAACTCCCCGTCGGCCCTACGATGTTCACCCATCGCTCACACCCCACATGGGCACACGATGTTTCAGGATTGCTCACACCCCACACGGGCACACAATCCGATTGCTCACACCCCACAAGGGCACACAATCGTTCTGCAGATTCTCCACGGAATCAAAATATAAACCATCGCTCACACCCCACAAGGGCACACGATCGTTTCTGTAGATCCTCCTAGGGATCAAAAGTAAACCATCACTCACACCCCCACAAGGGCACACGAGGTTTCTGCAAATCCTACGCGGGATCAGACACACAAGAATGCAATCATGATGCTTCACATGCAAAACGACTCCATAAACTCTTGAAATGCATACATATTCACAAATATATATATAAGCATGCATTCTTCACATCATACAAGTACATACAATTATGCACATTCACATCAATCTCATCATGCATTTTCATTCAATTCAAACAAATGCACAAAATTGCCAAACGGCCATATTCCACACTCCACGATTCACAATCTAGGATTCCCGCCTTACGGCTACCCACAACACATCACATCACAATAGCACACAAACTATCCATTCAGCTAAGGATTAAACATAATTAAACCAAACAATCGACAATTGGATGGAAAGCACAGGAAAAATAAAAGAAAATGTTGTCACATTCGTCGACCTTCGCCTGGCGAATGCTCGCCACCACACTCGCCTGGCGAACTCGCTGGCGAAGACAGACAGTAGCCACTGGAAGTGTTCGCTACTACTCGCTACCACACTCGCCTGGCGAAGCCTCTCGCTGGCTCCTTCGCCTAGCGAACTCACTGGCGAAGACAGAGTTGGGCTACTGAATTGGTTCACTACCCACTCGCTGGGATTTTCCTGGTGAACCTTCGCTCTCATTCGCCTAGCAAATGCTAGCGAATTTACGAACTCAGAAATCCCTAATTGTCAAAATCGCCCAATCCTTCCAAAATCAACCGATTCTCACCAAACCAGTTTCAACCGCCTTAGTCTAACATTCCTCGACTAAACTTTACCACTTATTCTCATTTTTAACCATTAAAACTCGGTTTCTACCGATTAAATCAAATTCGACCGAAAAATGGAAAATGAGCAAAACTCTCCCCAATCCAAAATCAAACCAACATAAACATACATAATCATACACATCGAAAGAATAATAAAGTTTCATACCCTTACCCGATTAAATTGAAGCTTAGAAGTTGATTCTTGATGGTTCTAGGTTTTTCTCCTCTTCCTCCTCTTTTCTCTTCTTTCCTTTCTATTTCTTTCTATCTCTTTTCTTTTCTCTCTATTTCCACTTATACTCTTTCTATTATATTTCTCCCAAATAACAACTAATTAAGGATTATCTAAAAGACCCTCTAATTAATTCCCAAAACTCTCCTAATAATAAAATAACATAATATGTACACTTAACATATTAACATTCAAATTTCATAAATATAATAATAATCAATCAAAATAAATCAAAAGACTCAACAAAATGGGAAATTCAGAATCAGGGCGTTACAAGCTACGTCCATGATTTTTGGGATTGACATTCAAAGAGATAGAAAGCTGTCAAAATTATGCTTATCTCAAGAGGCATACCTACGGAAGGTTTTCGAAAATATTGGTATGTCAAATTCAAAGCATGTCGTGACTCCGACAAACCCTCAATTCAAGATGAGTATAGATCAGTGTCCCAGCATTGATGTTGAAAGAACTTATATGAATATCATTCCATATGCTAACTGTTAGTTCCATGGTTCTATGATTGGCTAAATTTTGGTAAAACATGATCTGCACTGATGTTAAGCAAGATGTTATAACATCTCCATCTGATTTGGTGACAGAACTGCTGTCATGTGATTTGATCAAGATGTCAAGACATATATCGTGACATCCATCTGCTGTTATGACAGAACTGTTGTCATGTGTTTTAACCAAGATGTCGAGCTGGATGTCATGATATCCTTGTCGGGTACAACAAATGTTAAGACAGAACTGCTGTCATGTGTTTTAATCAAGATGTCAAGACAGATGTCGTGACATCCATCTGTTGTGGTGACAGAACTGCTGTCATGTGTTTTAATCAAGATGTCGAGACAGATGTCATGACATCCTTGTCTGGTATAGCAGGAGCTACTATTTTATATCTCTTGACCGAGGTGTTTTGGTTTGATGAGATCCCGTTGGATATACCTCATCAGTATGTGCAGGTCAAAGAGGCTTATTAGGAACAAAGTGCAGATTTAATTAGTGTTCATAAAAAGGATCGTTGAGACTTTTTAGGAAACTATACAATATTTGTTTCTACAGTTATGAAGAAGATTCTGCAGAAGATCAGGAGATCAATTGTTGTTTTGGAGATTGAGATCAATTACAGAGTTTATTGGATGTCAAGCTGAATGTCGTGACATCAATATCTGCCAGCATAAGCGTTGTTTTATTTTCTGTTAGGTTTCCTCATTTATCTCAGGCTATATTTTAGGAATCTTTCTGGTCAGACCTGATCATGAAAGGAAACGCCTATGACCTATTTGATAGCACCATGAATTGTAGAGATTGGATTAACTTGGTTAAACCTAATTTATGTTGCAATTTATGAACATTGAAATCTTCTCTCCCTGCTGTTACTTTTGATCAGCCCAAGCCCAAACTGCATTACTATTTAAGGAGGTGCGGAAGCAAGGAAAATTAAGCACTCACAACAAGAACAACTTGAGTGTAAAATAAGGGTTTAAGGTTTTGAGAGTCTTTTGTGTATGACTTTGTAAGTCACCTTTTGTATCCTTGGATGCATCGTGGTAGACATGTTTAGGCTGTTAGTGTTATTTGTAAATTGTCAATTGTTCACTCAAAGATTTTAAGCAAGAGTGTATTGTTCTTGATTGAACCTGTTAAGCAAAATCAAGTATTGTGATTTTGAAGAGTTTCTTCTAAAGTCTTTCTTTTTGTTTTGAATTGTTATCACTGATGTGATTGTGGGGAGTGAGAGGTGTCTCTTGTCTAGTGGGTTCTAGGTAGAAAATGCATTGGGTAGAGATTAAGTAAGGAGTTGTAAATTGGGAGTTTAGCTCTGAATTATTTCTGCTAATAGTGGATTTCCTTGCTGGCTTGGTAGCCCCCAGATGCAGGTGATGTTGCACCGAACTGGGTAAACAATTTCCTGTGTTCTTTACTAATTTCATTACTGGTTTACTGCTAAGTTTAATAGTCTGCTCAGTAGTGAATGTCATAACATCCGTTATAACATCGACTGTCTGTTACTATGCATTTACAATTCTGCATAATTTAAATGGTTAGATAAATTGCTATGTCAGTCTGCAAATGTTACAACAGATGTCATGACACTGTTAATTTTTAAAGGGATTTAAAATGCTCATGTTCTGTCCTTGTTCTGTATTAGCAGAGATCAATGTCTTAACATTGCTTAGGACATCTAAAATCTGCATACCATAATTTCAATTGGTATCAGAGTAGGCATTCTGTCTGTTCTGGATGAGATCTTGGGACATACTTTCTGGTGGTTTAAACAAGGAGAAGTTGTAGTTGATTTGCTGATGTTGCTAAATGTTTGGAGTTGCTGCTTATGGAGTTAAGGAGGAGTTTGTGAAGGATTTTGTGTATCTACTGTCGTGCCCTCTGATATAGGAGCTTCTATAACCTACTGAATGATTTTCCAAAGGAGGAGTGGCTACTTCTGCATGATGTCCTATAAGATGTTCAGACATCTTGTTTAGGGCATGTTGAAGATGTTCTTTTGGTGATTCCGCTGCATATTTTTTTTCTAATGGAAGATCTCTGAAAGTCCTGTTATTCTGTTCTTGAAGATATCAATGTTTCTGAAGGCTCTAGTCATTCCAACATCGGGATCAATGGAATGAAGAGATTTGTTTGTTGATATTGTTGCTACTGTGAAAATCGGCACCGGCTATGACAGAAGAGTTGCCACCATGCATTATTTATCCCACAATAGGGAAAGGAAACGCTCAGAGTAAACCTAATTCAAAGAGGGAAAGGAATGGTTATTGCAACCAAATCCTGGATTCGGGAGTCGGTTACGCAAGGGGAAGGTATTAACACCCCTCACGTCTGTCGTACTCGACGGGATCCACGCTTGTTTTCTATCTAGGGTATGTTATCTATCTACTCTAAAGGTCTAGGTTAAAAGGAAAAGAAAATGACTCGGCAAAGTATCACACTTTATGCCTACGTATTCCCGTCTGGAACGAGAAATCAGAGTCAACGTAGTTCGCCTAACTACGGGTTAAGGGGGGAAGGTTGCTCGCCGAGATGTCGCATCTCGTGCCTACGTACTTTCATACGGCATGAAAGATCAGAGCAAACGTAGTTCAGGCTACGGAAGACACAAGTTTGTCTGACAGTTTTTTATCTCCTTATGAAAGGGTTTTCCAGATTAAGGGTTCAAGAGGACAAAAACAGAGTTTGAATTTTTGTTTGAGTTTTTTACGAAAGAATTGTTTTTTAGGATGTTTGCAATCTCAGTCGCACTAGAGACTATGACCCAGGAGTGAACGTTTTGTATGTCACTCAAAGGGTACCACACTAACATCCAGGTTACTGGAGAGAGACCCTCCACCAACCTTTTCCCAGATAGCTTAAGGTTCGTAACGTACGACTTCAATTAACCTTATTACTGTGTTTTTGAATTGTTTTGAGATGAGAAAAGAAAGACACCCTAAAGTTATGGTTGAAAAGGGAATCTACCTACAGTTATCATGCATGGGTCAAAACCTAATGTCTATCATAATTCCCTCTTGTACAGAGGAAATCAGAGATCCTAGGGGAAACAGCAAAAGCGAGCAAGCAGTAAACAGTAAACAGTAAAAATGCATGCTATGCAATAGTACCAGTGAGGAAAGGGAGAAAACAACAGGTAAGAGGAGACAAGATTCACCTCAATCCTAGAGGTAATCAACACAAGTAAACAGTCAAAAAAACAAAAGAAAAAGAAACATAGAAAGCAGCTCAAGCAGCAACAACAGTCTTCAGCAGACATCAACTTCAATACTCAACAGCAGCAGCTCTAAACAGCAAATCCTCTTGACGGCAAAATTGACAGCAAAAAAACTTCTTCTTCAAGCTTACTTCTATCTTCAAGCTTCATCAAACTTCAACTTAAACCTCTAGAAAGCATACTCCAAGCAGAGGAATAATCACTAAGATCAAGGTTGCAATGTTGAAAACTAAATGAAAACCAAAGGAAATCATCAAGTACCAACATTGAAATGGAAAGGCATCCTCGAAGTTCTACTCAACTATGGGCATACCACACATCCCTCCAAAGGAGAGATGGAGTTTCCCTAGGAGGACTTTACATCATTGGATAGAATAGAAGCACACAATGCAATCTATGTTTGATGAAAGAATCAAAACTAGTACTAATGGCTCTCCCTAAAACCCTAATTACCTAAGCTCCTAAGACAACTCCCAAAAGAAAAGGAAACTTCAACTCCAAGATCTAATCTTCAAGCCACAATAGCTACACCAAGTCTAGAAGACCTCTCAAGAAGGCACCCAAGCAAATCCAGCTCCAAAGTCACCAACAAAGCCAAGCAAGCAAAGGCACACAAAATAGAACACCATAAACACAAGAAATTTGCAAAATACAACTAAAATAGAAAACAAAGTTTTAAAATTCTAATAAAATTTATAGGGGAACATACATGTTTTAAAAACCTAGGGTTAAAATATTAAAGCCTAATTCAACTTCTAAGTCACCTAAATAATTTCTAGATTGAAGGGTATCAAGGTGATCCACAAGTTTGGGAAGGCTCTAATATCAACACCTAAAACAGAACCTAAATTGTTCTAAAATTCCAAAAAAAATCCTAAGAGAACATGAATATCTACCCTAAAATATGCTAAAAAATCAAAGCCAAATTCATCACCAATTGGAAGAACAAAATTCAAGAAAATAGATGGTCAAATATGCAAAACAATGGACATTAGCACAAAAGAAAAATCGTAACTAATTCAAATTAAATCCTAAAAATGTAAAACCATTTTCTGAAACTTCCTAAGACGTTCAGGAATCATGAAAACAAATTTCGTAATTTTTTGATCAATTTTACTATTTTTAAAGCAATTAATCCAAACAGCCATGAAAGCAGAAAAAAATAAGAGAAAGTAAAGCAAGTGAAATAAGGTGAATAAATGAAACAAATAAAAGTGTGGCTGCCAGGGATCGAACAGGGGAGCACTCGGTCCCCTTAGCAAGCCAAAACGGCTGCATTTTGGACTTGTACAGGTGGCGCGCGCACAGCCGTTTGATGCGCGGAAGATGTCAACGCTTGAGTGACGATCGAACGGTGCACAACTTGTCTTCTTCCTTGAACTCGCCGGAACGGCTCCGGCCGGCCTCTCCTCTGCCCTGTTCGCCGGACATCCAACAACAAAAACAACTTACATAAAACTCAACCGTTTTGCATGAAATTTACGTCGAAATTCAACTACTTCGCGCGAGGATTCCAAATCCATCAACAAAAATCATTAATAATGCAAGATCAAAGAGAAACGAAGCAAACAAAGTTTGACACCAAAAACTCAAGTTCATCAAAACCTCTCCAAATTAATTCTAAACTCATTTTTATGTCATGGAGGTTATATATCAAGCAAAAACTAAGCAAAATCATGCAAAAACAGTTCATACAAAATCTCTCAAGTTTGGAGCTCCAAATTTCGAACGTCATAAACATCAATAATTATTATCCAGAAATGATCTACATGCTTCAATGATTACAAAGAAACAAAAATGACAAAGAATCATCAAGTATTAAGAGAGATATGTTGAAATTCAAGTACCTAGTGGAGATCTTCCACTGAGCCTTCAAACCTTGATGAAGCTTCGCAAAAATCTCCAGAATCACTCCATAATCATCATAGAAGCTTTTGCAATCTTTAATTTGGCTTGAAACGATCTAAATCTGAGAATTTACTTTTTGACTTTTCTTTACTTTTTCAAACTTGTTCTTGATCAATTTTGCTCCAATTTCGAAAACTTGTGATTTGTGAAGGTTGGAAATGTTATATACAATGGATATGGATCCAAAGAAAGCCCAATCCTTGCCTCTAGGCCCAAAATGAATTTTCAAAATTTCACCACTTTTTGCTCTTGAGTGTACACGAAAATGGCAATGTTTTGGCTCCAAAATGGTTCAATTCAACTAATAGCAGCATGTGGAGTGTGAATGGCTGGGATTTGATCCTTGTATCTGATCCAATGGCTATTTTTGATTATGTAACTTCATGGTGAAGTAATCTAAATGACAACTCCCAAAACTTGGCCTATGCTCAAAATTATGCCAATGCCAATGTGCTTAGAATGTGATTTCCATTCAAAAAATGTACTCACATGACATGTTTTGGTCCTCTAACTAAAAAAGTCAAATTTTCCTCCTTAATCCATTTGAAAAATTCCCTTTTTTAGGCCATTTTAAGTGACTTTTTGCTATGATCCAAACCAATTCCACATGACCACTTGGTTGCACTTAAAATCATGTTTTGAGAAAGTTCCATGTTGAACAAATCTCCATTTGAAGAGTGCAAGTTGGAGATTTTGACCTATGATTGACAATGACCTATAATCTCACTTTCCCAAAATACCTCTGACTTATAAACCTCATAACTTGAGTTCTACAAATCATATGGAATACTTCTAATACAATTTAGAAATCTAAGATCATGAGGAATAACTTTCATGTTGTCCAAAAGTTCAGGTGAAACGTCCTTCTAGGTCAAAAATACCTTTGAAGTCAGATGATTTTCACAGACAAATTTCAGAAGCATCTGAGGACTTGTAACTTGTCTGGACCATAACTGGAGTTCTATAAATCCCCTTTAGGACTTCTAGTACTAAAATTAAAGGTATTGCGATGCTTTACAAGTTTCATGTTGGCCAAAGATCTATTTGAAACGTTTATCTTGACTTATATGGTCATGAAGTTAGGCACTAAATAGGGGATTTTACACTAAAACCCTAATTTAGCAACTTCCCATACTCTTGATTCTTATTGATTTGATCTTGGCACAACACCACAAATGTATTCTCATATCATTTCATGAACCCCATGACTTAAAAGTAGGCTTTGATACTCTTCAATTGCACAGTTAATCTAGGATTGGCCCAGATGAAACCCTAATTGCTTGCACCTCAACTGTGGCTCTTGCATTTGACACAATGACTTGATTGAGCTTTCCCATGGCCCTCTAGGCATTCTATGAGATCCATACACATCCTCTTCTCACATTCAACTTCACAAACCTCTGATGGTCTTCAGTTGATCCTCAAGTTAGGAGAAGATTCATACTCAAACATCTAAACCCTTAGGCGTTCAAACCACCTTCTGATGACTTTGACCACTCCTCAATCTTGAATGAGACCTCTTGCTAGGATCCTATTGAGAAGAATCACACTTGATCCCCTGCTATATGAATGATATCATGATATGCAAATGATATAACAATGCAAATGTTAATGTAATGAAACATAAACCAGGTAAGAAAAGGTTGGGCAAATTTTAGGGTACAACAGATATATGTTATTGTTGATTTCATACTTGGAAGTTTGGAGTCAATTTGAAGAGAAGAGCTCCTTCAGGAAGATAATCTGGTTCTCATGTTGAAAAAGGATTTCTGAAGGTCTCTGGTGCTGATAAATGATATAATGGGAGGTGATTTATTTTCACCATTCATGCTTTGCAAGAGCTCTATTAGCAAGAGGAAGTCATATGCAGGTTGAGTTAAGGGTGGCATCCTTGTTGTTTTAACATTAAAGATACTTATACTAAAGAATACTTTTGGTATTAGTTAAGTGTAAATATCTATAAGATGGTCTTCTCAACAAGTTGTGTGGATCTAAGATCAGTTGCTATTTGTGGACTACACACGTATTTAATTGGTTATCCATGAAGTTCAGAGAAGGATTTATTATAAGGATTTAAGATTCATTGCTATTTGAGATATTCTCAAATTTTAATGGATTATCCTTAGTTGATGATCAAGTTGTCTCATTAGTTGTAGCACAAGTATCAGGCCCTTGATCTATTTGAGGATCTGATGTTCAACCAGATGTTGAGACATTTCATCAGCAGAGATTATGCAGAATTTTATTGATTCAAGGAGTGAATCATTAGATCAAAGGACATACAGGTGATGATCTTGGTACCATACACATGTGTGGTAGGATCTGTCTTTATTCTAGTAAGGTTTTTGGCAAGAAACTAAGGCTAGAAGGTAGTGCTGATAGAAGTGAAGATGAAGACATTTTTCTTGGATCAGTTTATTGGAGTGCAGCAGGCGTGTTCTAGTCTCTACTAGAAGCATCTGATATTTATCTAGAAAGTTTCCTGATAAGAAACTTGTCTAGAATACGGTGCTGGTGATAGCACTGCTTGGGTCAGTTTATTTCTGATGTAAGTACATAGGAGCATGTGACCTTGCTCATCTTGGAGGTCAAGGATAAGTGGCAGTTATCTCTGACTTTCTGAAGAAGTCTCTACTTAAGGTAAGCGGGATTCCTTCTGTAAAGATATCTTGTGACTAATCTTCTTTGAAGAATCAATCTTTGGCATGTTTGGTTTCTCTAAAGAGGAGTTTTCTTGAGCAAATGCATTTCAAAGGTAGCTATTGCAGAATAGAGGTTGTCTACTCAAACCTGATATCATTAATCAAGTCTATGAGAACATGGAACTCTTTTTATGTTATATGGATAAGCTTATTCTAAGTGGCGGAATGAAATCCTGAACTCTCCAGCAGGATGTCTGATCAAATGTTGTGACATCAAGCAGAAACTTCAGTTTGCAGGAGCTGTGAGAAGAAGCAGATGTTATAGGTCCAAATCTTGGTGTATCTAAGTTTCCTTGGAGCTTGTAGGATATGAAGATCAAGTTTGCTTAGGTGTTCTAGAGCTCTGAAAGAAGATGAGTTAACCAAACAGTGGCATTTGGTTGGTCTCTAATATGATTCCAAGCAGAGAGCTTGGAACTAAATACTCTTGTGCAGAAGGGTAGTTGGTTGAAGATCAAAGAAGGTTCTAGTTCTGTTCATATATTGGTGCTTGGTGCAGAAGCCCTAAGTTGCTTATGGAAGATTACCTTCTTTTGGAGATGTATGATAGTTTATGTCTTTGGTTGTCTGAAGTATGGAGTATGATGTGTTATATGGAAGTGAATATTCACCAGTTAAACCAGAAGTATTCTAACTTATTATGTGGGAGAATGATGAGGAAAGAATGTCTTAGATTATGGGGTGTCTATCTTGTTCTCTGACTCATGCAGAGGTCAGAATACCTGTGGAGAAGTGGTTTCTTCTACTGCAGGAAAGAAGTGGAGAAGCTCGGTTCCTTCTCATTA
Source organism: Lathyrus sativus (assembly GCA_963859935.3). Classification (NCBI taxonomy): domain Eukaryota; kingdom Viridiplantae; phylum Streptophyta; class Magnoliopsida; order Fabales; family Fabaceae; genus Lathyrus; species Lathyrus sativus. The sequence continues at coordinate 677,329,177 of OZ012737.1, forward strand.
TATGAGCATAGAGATTGGTCATGAGAGATAATATGGTGATCTTGGGTGTTTCTTGCTGTAAGGAGCAGCTTTTATAGAAGATAAGGGGAGAGCTTCTATCTGATGGGTGTACTAGTTGCTTGTGGTTCAAGCAGTAAGTGAATGCGTTCAGCAGGTGTGTTGAACAAAGAGTGAGCTCTTGAAGACATGAAGATGAGTCTTATGTTTTCCATTCACGTGCTTTTGGAAAAAGTGCACTAGTTATCCTTGATATGAGGAGCTACACTTCTAGGATTTGTTGCTACAATAGTACAATTATTGTTCAAGATTGTTTGTGGTTTAAAGTAGTTTGTGATTGTATGCCTCTATGAGGATGGAATGTCAGACAAGATGTTGTGACATTATGTTACTGCTCTAGCTCATGGTGCACCTGACAGTGTATTTTTTTTGGTTCTGTCAATGGGTATCAATGGATCAAATCAGGTTTTTGGGCCTCTATCCAAGTGTTTTGTCTTGTATGACTGGTGAAGATGAAGATCAAGACACCATCAGCCTTGATCTTGTGCATAAGGAAGGACATTCACCCTGACATCTTGGAGATTTCTCTAGTCTTTCAGAGCTGAATTTGAGATAGTTAGGTCTATCCTGCAACTACTTCTGCTATTTGTTCTAGTGTGGTTTGTGAATCAAGGGGTGTAAAGGTGCATGTGCTACCAGTGGGTGAATATGGCGATGATTCTTCATGTGCTTGGGTTCTCTCTTTTAGGGGGAGTGCTAATTATGCATGACAGGGGGAGTTGTGTACCTGTCTGATGTGTAGCTGCATTACTTATGTTGATGTTATGCTAATATGGAGTTGTGTACAGAGTTTGTTGATTCTCAGGCAAGCTTGTGTTCCTTGACCACCGGTGAGGTCGTAATGTCAGACAAGATGTCTTGACATTATGCTGTCTGGTGTACCTTTTACCCTGACAATGTGATTATGGGTATGGCTGTTGGTTTGAACCAGGACTATGCTTACTCCTTATGAATGACCTAGGAAACAACATTGGTTATTGTCTAGGAGAATTTATTTTTCTCTGCAGAATATTTGTGTGTCTCAAATTAAGGTTTTAAAATCAATTGTTACTTGGCAAGTATTTAATTGATTATCCTTTAATTGGTGATGTCAAAAGTATCACTCCTAAAGGTGCAGCTTCAGACAAGGCACGAACTCAAGACTCAATGACAATGTTCATGGGTTAAAGTCATGAGGAGTTGATACTGTGGAAGTTGTTTCTTATTGCTTGTGATACAATTTTTATTAATTGTTGGGACTAATGTGTTATGAGTGTATGTGTGTACATTTACTCCAATTTTTGTCAATTTTGGCTAAACAAAGGGGGAGTAAAGTGTTCTTATCTGTTATTACTACTATGGAAAGAGTAATGGTGTTACTTGTTAAATGCAACTACTAAGGGGGAGCATGAAAGTGTGTGAGGATGGATGTTTTTGAGGAAACTATTGTTGTTGCTGCCCTGATTAGTTTGTTTGGTTGTTTTAGCCAAAATTTTCCAAAGGGGGAGATTGTTAGTTCCATGGTTCTATGATTGGCTAAATTTTGGTAAAACATGATCTGCATTGATGTTAAGCAAGATGTTATAACATCTCCATCTGCCGTGGTGACAAAACTGCTGTCATGTGATTTGATCAAGATGTCAAGACAGATGTCGTGACATCCATCTGCTGTTATGACAGAACTGCTGTCATGTGTTTTAACCAAGATGTCGAGCTGGATGTCATGACATCCTTGTATGGTACAACAGATGTCAAGACAGAACTGTTGTCATGTGTTTTAATCAAGATGTCAATACAGATGTCGTGACATCCATCTCCTGTGGTGACAGAACTTCTGTCATGTGTTTTAATCAAGATGTCGAGACAAATGTCATGACATGCTTGTCTGGTACAGCAGGAGCTGCTATTTTATATCTCTTGACAGAGGTGTTTTGGTTTGATGAGATCCTGTTGGATATACCTCATTAATATGTGCAGGTCAAAGAGACGTTTAACCATTGTGGTTTTTAGGCACGACCTCTAGAGGTGTGATTGATCCTCGAACTGGAACACTCATTTTTGCAATTTGGACGCTTGGTCAAATTTACTGACACCTACCCTTCCCCAGGTTAAGATTGAGGGTTTTTCGCTTTTCAGAAAGAAACTCCTACTACTAGGCTCAAAGGGGTTGACAAGGGATTATCATCCTTGTATCTCCGATGTTTAGGAATTTGAAACAATTCCTGTTGTCGCGGTGAAATTTGGATACCAAACTATTGATTAGTTTGAATCTTATTCATTTGCAACCGAACTTTGATTTGTCCAAAGGAAGGGATAAAGATCGAAATTCCCACAATGCAATGCAAATGCAAGGTTTAGAGAGTTATAGGTTCGGGGGTTGGTTAAACATAGGGAAGGTACTAGCATCCTAAGTTTCTGTAGTACTCTACAGGAACCTCTTGTTTTATGTTTGTTTATTGCTATGTGTTTATCTGCTTAATGTTTAAGTGACCTAGGGGTTTATTTCTAAGTATACTCGCCAAGACGTCGCATCTTGTGCCTACATATCCTTAATGGGAATGGAATCAGAGTATTTGTAGTTCCCCTAAAGGGTTTGAGGAGTTCTTTGACTGTGGTCAAAGTTCCTACGGGATTAGGGTAGTTGGTTGATTGATTTTAGGAGAAAATATGAGTTGTCATTTTAAGGGAGATTTAACCGCCACAAATTGTAGGAAAATAGTCTTTGCATCGTCTTAAGAGAAGGGCTCAAGTACTCAGATATTGATCGACGAGTACGCCTCTATCTCTCTTAAGGCAAAGTTCCTATGGTATTGATTGTATTGATGTGGGGTGGAGATTCTATCTCGCTTAAGATGATTAACATCTATTTCTCTATTGTGTTTGAATATTTGTTGTTTTGAGTTGATTGTTTGTTTCTATGTTGTAAAGATAAAGACAAAGGTCCTTCTATGGGGTAGGATCTGTCCTAAAAGATCGACTTGAATGATGCAAATGATGTGCACTACACACAAGTGTTAAGTCATGTGTAGGTTTTTCCTTTGGACGGAATGCGATGCGAGAATATAAATGCGGTAAAAGTAAAATTGCGAATAAAGTAAAAGCAGATAAAGTAAACATACACACGCATGAAAGCGCTAAGTGAATGTGTGAATTGTGTATGTGAATGTGCGTTGTGGATGCGTAAGCGTGCACAATTTGGATTGATTTTAGGCGAGGTAATCGATTAGATTTTAGTTTGAATTATTTTAAAATGATTGATTTTGATGAAGTCGATTTAAAAGGTTGTATTGTTTGGTTTGAAAAAGGGGTTGACTTATTTGATTTAAATAGAAAAAGGTTTCGATAATTATTTTATAAAACGATGGGTTTTGATTTGGTTTTAAGAAAAAAGTAACAATTAACTTATTGATAAAATATTAGAATTAATTAGATGATAAAATTTGTAAAAGGGAAATTTCCTCATTTGATAAAGAGTCAAATTGAATGAATAACAAATAAATAAAAGATTGATTAAGAAATATTAGCCATATATATTTTGGTTAGATTGATTAATTTATAAAATAGTAATTTGGGTTAAATAAAAGGTTTTTTTAATTTTCATGTAAAACAGAATAAGTTAATTAAGGGTTAATGAGTTGTGTTCGGTGAGGATGCATATGTATGGGTGTGTGGTAAGTGCTATGTGTATGTGTACAAAATACAAAACAAGCAGATTTACAGAGAGAGCAAAACGCAGGAACCCTAAATCCCAATTCACCCCCTTTTTGTTCTGGCGCGAGCTTCTCCTCCTCTCTCCATTTCTCTTCGACCGGTTACTCTCCTTCGTTTTTTCTCAATAAGGAACCTGTAAACCAAAATAACATAACACACATCAAACGAATCTAAACAATAATTTTATCCAGAAATCACGAAGGCTCGGCGGTGATGGTAGTGGGTTTGAGGCAGCAAAGGTCGGAGCGACGCTGACGCCAAAGGTTTTCTCCAAGGATTGAAACAGATACGTCTTCTCCTTCACTCTTTTAGGTTACGAAATTTTAGAATTTCTTGTGATGATTCTCTATCTTTTTCCCTTCGAATCTCTCCCTTTTATAGGCTCAAAGGGGGATTTTCGTTTTAAAATCTGATTAAGATATTTGAATGCCTGATTGAGCCTTCCTTTTTGGTGTAGGTTAGATTTGAAAACTTTCTCTTTTTAACTGATTTTGTTCAATGGTTGTTAATGAAAGAAATCTCAATCCAATATTTTGCCAATCACGCTTTAATGCCTCTATTCGTCCAAATTCATTATTCGAAAATTGTTAATTGTTTTGAGTTGGACTTCTTTCAAACGGATATCCTCTAATGGGCTTCTGGTTTCGGATTTGTAATTTGGCAGGGGTGGATAGCGATTATCTTGGGCCAAAGAAGCTTAACAGTCTAGAGTACGGTTCATAGAAAATTCACCGGACTTGAAGATAAAGGTGAGTGAGGTAATTTCCTTCGAGGGCTTTGCATTCGTTTCTTGCTCTGAAACTGATCTCTTGCTAGGAAAATGCGTTTGGCCAAACTGTTCTGATATTCCTCTTGTTTGTTTTGTATGCTTGCCATGGAGGACTTGATACGACTTGGGGCTGCTTGTAGAAGCTGAAGGGGAATCCTAGGACACCTTCAGGTAAACCTTGTATCATATGACGTTCTTGTGATTTAGGAGTTGTAGGGCTCTTGTGATGCTTCTCACCTTAATTGGCTTCTCTCTCTTTTCCAGGACCCTATCAATGGTGCGTAATCTGCCGGTTTTAGCTTCGGTTCGAGAAAGGTTCTGAAGTGTTAGTGACGACTTGCGCATTTGAACCACGAATGAAAGAAAAAGAGTGTTGTGGCTCATTCGTGTTTCGCAATGCTGAACTGTCTGCTAGTTTCTTTTCGCGTCCGAATTTCAATCTTCGACGTTCGGTAGGAGGCTGGTGACAGCTTCGGCTTGTCACCCCTCCGGCCACTCGAAGTTTAGCCCGATGATGAATTGAACCTGAGGGTTGAGCATTTCTCAATTATCTCTTAGGCTTCTGTTTGTTTTGTGTGGGCACCGTGTGAATACGATACTCTCGTAGTCGTTGCCCCAAACTGTTTACTTATCTTTAATATTGTTGCTTGATGAGGTTTGTCTTGCGCAGGGTCAACATGCCTCTGGTGTGGGAACAACGAGAGATGCGGAACAATGTCGTTGGTGCAGTTCTGTTGTTGGTCGCAGCTTGTGAAATGTTTATTGTAGCCTGAAGTTGCTTATTGTAAACCTGTTACTATTTTGATACCTTAACTGATGCAGCTTGTTTGAAGTTGATACTAACGGGTTGTTGTTTTGATGTCCTTAGGACGATCACCTGATGCAGCTTGTTTGAAATTGATACCTGCTGCTGTTACTGTGCTAATTTTCCTCTTCTTCTTTCAGGACCCGATTATAAGTCTGGGAGCTGCTGGTCTCGTGTCATTGTCGAGAAAGGTATAATGGTAATGATGACTTGATGGTCTGAACCGTGTGTGCTTGAAGTTGCAGCTGTCTGTAATTGTGTATGCTTTTCATTGTGTTGGGTCATTAAAGTTAATTGTTTTGCTGTCCCAGAATTCAATCTTTTGGTGTTCGGTAGGGAGCTGGTGGCAGCTTCGGTTGTTGCCCTCCCGGCCGCTCGTGCTTCTGCCCGATGATGAGTTTAAGCTGAGGGCTGAATAAAACTCAATTCATCCTTTTGATTTTGTCATGGTTACTCTGATTGTGATCGCGGTCGTTGATCCCATCTCGTACTTTGCAGGTGGTGATCTTGCTGTTATTGAGGCTCAAGCTGGTGTATGAAGCATACACCCGCCGCCGTCACAAGCCCACAAGATGCACGCTTGGATTCACGACGCTGGTGCTCTGGCGTGAAGAATCCATCGGCTGTGATGAAGGGTCTGTGGCTAAGCTAACGTTGCCTTTACGGTGTTTCCACGTAATCGCCCCTTACGCATCGACTGTTGGAGTTCAAGCATTCTGCTAATTGTTCTGCTCAATCTTATGTAGGGGCACAGTTATATGAGTAGGTTGTAACTTAGTTGCTTTTCAATACGTTTCAAACTTCAATTGTATGATGACCATTTGTTCCATAATGAAAAAGAAATGATATGACTTGGCTACTTGAGTAACGTTGCAATGCTCATTTTATAACCACCCGAGTAGTCCTTTATCTAGTTGTAAACTTTGGCTTCACTTACAGCTTCAGGATTTCTCTTCATGTAGTTTCTATTTTCTTACAAAATCGTGGCACCTTACCTGGTAGCATTTGTATGAATTATGACTTGTATGCCCTTGTAATTTCAAAGTTTTAATTTGCAACGTCTAGTATTTGTAAAGGCTTGTACAGTTGTGAAAACTCTGGAGTTAGTATCATATTAGCGAATATTGCTTGCTGCTGAGTAATTTTATATGTCTCATTTTAAAGATGCTATCGGACATGGGCTTTGCATCTTTTGTAGTGACTTTTGAATTAATCGTGACGACATTCAAAACCATTTCTTGAACTTTCTCTTCTCTAAACCTGACGGAACTTGCCCTTCATTACAAAAAGAAAACAAGAGCTCCTTGAATTTGTAAAATTTGAACCACTTGAATTTGAACGTCCTTTGGAAATAAAGTGTTGAATTCCAAACACAGATGAAATATCCTTAGATTTGAATTCACTCCATCTTGCACTAAACCTGTCAGAGATGTCTTAGAAAACCATATGGGCCTGCACATATTCATTAGTTACGAATAAAGGTAAATGGATAAACATGCACGAAAACCAAAAGAGGTGGGATCTTAAGGTCAAAAATTAGGGTGTGACACCTGTACATCATCAGTAGGGTTTTGATTTCAAAAGCATACAATCGGAAGGTTACGCGTCTTTCAATTTCGTCATCCTCCCTGGATTCCGTTTAAACAAGCGTTTGACATCCATGAAAGCATAGAGTGAACACAAATGGATTTAATCAAAACATGCATATTCATTTCATTATCATTATCAACTGAAAACAACAAGCTTTACAAATGAGTTTTCACTTAAACAAAAAAGAAATTACAAATGATAAGAAATGACATGATAAAAAAGATTGTCGGCTTTTGGGAACTGGTCTTTTCAAGTCTTGATTTGCTGCTCAACCAACCATCTTTATAATTGCTCGTTGAAGTCACTCTGATACTCTTCTGAACATCTACTCTTGGTGAATTCCTCCATGACATGAACTGTCGTACCCACGTGGCTGGATGAAGGAGGATTGTTGATCTAGATACCCTGATGCGTGATTGAGAACATGTTAGAGTCAAAAATAGTCTGAATCTTTCTCTTTATCACCTTACAGTCGTCGGTTGAATGCCCCGGTGCCCCAGCATGGTACTCACAGCGGACGTTGACATCAAAACCTGGCGGATATGGTGGAATCATTGGATTAATCTCTTTTGGCACTATCAGTCCACCTTTGACCAAATCTGGCAACATCTGACTATACGAAATTGGAAACTGAGTGAAATGCCTCTTTGGCTTCCTCGGTCTTTGTTGAGAGTGCTGATGTGGCTTCCCATCCATTTTCAAATCTCATCTCCTTAAAATCAATTCTTTGTATTGAATTAAAAAGAGAGGATTGGGTGTAGACCTCTTCTTCTCCGAGCGTTAGGATACCCACTGTAGTGAGGGTGGTCTCGATACTCGTCTTTCGATGCGAAGACGCGACTTTATCCACCATCTCGCTTTCACAATTTTCTTCCACAATTTTCACACCTAAAACCTCGGTCTTGTACCGAGTGCATTTTCAAATCTTTTCACAACAAAACTTGAATGGTTGTGGAGTGGTTAGGCGTAGGCCTTCTCCTATCCCGAGTGCTGACGTTTACCGTAGGGTTCTCTGTCGCAAAGCACTTACCATTCAAAACCAAAAACACCTTTAATAAGAGAATGAAGTTCTCTTTGCATTGAATTAAAGAGAGAGGATTGGGTGTAGACCTCTTCTTCTCCGAGCGTAGGGATGCCCACTGTAGTGAGGGTGGTTTCGACGCTCATCTTTCAATACGAAGACGCCTCGTTCACCACACCTTTTTATAACAAAAACTTTGAGACAATGAATTGGGTACTACCCGTAGGGGTTACTATCCGAGGACATGTCTCGCCCCTAAAAAACGATCCAATCAATCAAATGTGACTTCTAGCCCCGCGTGGCGAAAACTAATCAATCTTTCAAAAGGATATGTTACGTCCGTTCTACCGCAAACAGGTAATGCCTAAGTCTCCAACGAGCGAGCAGCAAAACACCCAACTGCTAGAACGCGCACGATAGCATCGTCCATAAAAAATATCAACACACCGTAGGCCGAACTACGGCTGCTCTGATTCTTTACTTCTTTTAAGTAAAGATACGTAGGCACAAGGGCCACAATCCTTGTCGAGCACATTTCCCCCCATATTTGTAGTCCCCCGAACTACGTCGACTCTGACTTTCTCACATCTATTGAGAATACGTAGGCCTAGGACCGCGAGGTCCTACCGAGTCCTTTCTTTCTATCTTCTTCCTTGTTGCCTCCTTTCTTGGTTTCTAAACCCTCTTTCTTTACCCGTTGGAACACTTATTATAGCATAATATTTAAGCAAATATAATCACACATCGACAAACAAAAGGTTCCCATCGAGTACGATGGATGCGAGGGGTGCTAATACCTTCCCCTCGCATAACCGGCTTCCGAACCCGTTCTTGGTCGCGAGACCATCTTATCCGTTCTTTCTTAAGGTTTTCTCGATATTTTCCTTTCCCCTCATGGGATAAATAAAATTCGGTGGCGACTCTTCTGTCTATCTTTTTCGCCTCCCCGTCGTTGCGCATTTTTCGAGTAGCGACAAATGACATGATAAAAAAGATTGTCGGCTTTTGGGAACTGGTCTTTTCAAGTCTTGATTTGCTGCTCAACCAACCATCTTCAGAATTGCTCGTTGAAGTCACTCTGATACTCTTCTGAACATCTACTCTTGGTGAATTCCTCCATGACATGAACTGTCGTACCCACGTGGCTGGATGAAGGAGGATTGTTGATCTAGATACCCTGATGCGTGATTGAGAACATGTTAGAGTCAAAAATAGTCTGAATCTTTCTCTTTATCACCTTACAGTCGTCGGTTGAATGCCCCGGTGCCCCAGCATGGTACTCACAGCGGACGTTGACATCAAAACCTGGCGGATATGGTGGAATCATTGGATTAATCTCTTTTGGCACTATCAGTCCACCTTTGACCAAATCTGGCAACATCTGACTATACGAAATTGGAAACTGAGTGAAATGCCTCTTTGGCTTCCTCGGTCTTTGTTGAGAGTGCTGATGTGGCTGATGAAAGAATGATTGTCGCCTCTAGAGGGGAACAGATGTCTGATAACGAGACCCATAAGATTGTTGACTATGAACACTCGAAGCATCTGAACACTGAGTCTGAGGCGTCGGAGATTCCTTGATAGACATACTTTCTTTCTCCCATTCCTCTTAAGAACTGATGATTGATTCGCTTTCATAAACTGGGATATCTGAGAGGTCTCGAATTTTTCCACTTTTGATTCCGCTCTCAATATGTTCCCCCATTGTCATCAAGTTAGAAAAGTTCAATGCCCCACCACCAATCATCTTATCGAAGTAATGGCCTTGCAAAGTATCCATGAACAGGTCAACCAATTCTCTTTCTAGAAGTGGTGGTTGAACACGAGCAGCTAACTCTCTCCATCTCTTTACATATGCTCTGAAAGATTCATTGTCCGCCTGAGATAATTCTTGCAATTGCATGCGGCTCGGAGCCATGTCGAGATTATAGTTGTACTGCTTCACAAAGGCATTGGCTAGGTATGATCATGATCAGATGCAACCACTCTCCAACTGCATGTACCAATTCAAAGATGCCCCACTCAGACTGTCCTGGAAACAGTGAATCATAAGCTTGTCATTAGTGACATGTGAGGTCATTCTTCTGCAGAACATCACCAAATGTTGCTTCGGACAACTATCCCCCTTATATTTCTCAAAATTCTACGTCTTAAACTTCGGAGGCATCACAAGGCCTGCCACCAAACACATGCTCGAAGCATTCAGATTGAGAGTGTCCTGACTCATCAGGGCGTCAAGCTTTTCATCCAACAGACTATATTTTCTCATAAACTCAACAGTCTGTGAGTCCTTAGGATCAATCTTCGGAACAACTCTTTGGGAATCTGGCACAGAGAATGTGAAACTCTGATAATCCGTCTCATGGAGAGAAGATAAATCTCTACTTAAGACAGTGGGAGGCTGAGCTTGGGCAACTGGAGTTCTCTGAATATTGTCCTCTCCCCTAGTCATAGTTGTCATGGCTTCCACGAGTTGACCCAACTGATTCTTCATCAATTCAAACTCTGCCCTTGTAACATCTAGATTCTTCTCTCCTGAGTTCATGATCCTTCCAGAAGCTAACTCAAGTCCAATGCAAATGTCGGGAAATCAACTACGAGTTGGACAAAAGATGGGTGAGCTCCCTGTTCCGGCTGAGGATGGATATGCAAAATGAGATGCAAATGCAATGCAATGCAAAATGCTGATGCAACAAACACGGGATCAAAGCTTCCATAAAGCTCTGAATAACTACTGTGCTGCTGACCAGACAAGTTCAAAAGTCCGCTTTGGAGAGAAAACCAAAATACCAGGTTGGTTGAAAGTCAAGGTTCCTGCAAAAACCCATCCCCTATCACATGTGGGTTCTAGTCTTGAAAGGTATGACATCCTATGCAGGTTGTCAGCGTCACCGAGTTTCGAGAAACGATGATACATTAACCATTTATGGTTTAGCATCATAGTCAGAAGAAGAGGCCTCACTTAGCTGACTTCCCAATGAACGGTCTCTAGAGTCGTTAGTCTTTCTAAGTCGATACTCACTCAACTGCACCAGACGTGCAGGATAGAGTATCTCCAAAGAAAAACCTCGTCTGAACGTGAATTTCGCACGAGCTATTGCATGGCCAAACGCCACACAAACTCCCACTAATCTCCACTCTAATCCTATGTGTATACTCAAGCCTGGGTATTGGGCTTATCTCTCAATGGAATAACCCACCCCACAGCAGCAGCATGCAAATGCAATAATATACAATAGATAATGTATATAAAGCAAAAAATACTGCACAAAAGTAAACACCCAAAGACGCAACAGACAAGCGCTAGGATTGACTCGCATAGGGAACCATCGCTTTCCCCAACAGAGTCACCAGTTGTCGCAAATGCGAAAACACCCGACGCAAAACAGAAGAGTCTCCACCATTCGTTATCTATCCCAAAGAGAGGGAAAGGAAACGATTAAAGAAAACCTGACGAAAAAGGATAAGATTGGCCGTCACAACCAAATCTCGGGTTCGGGAGTCGGTTACGCAAGGGGAAGGTATTAGCACCCCTTACGTCTGTCGTACTCGACGGGATCTACGCTTGTTGTCTATCTAAGGGTGTGTTAAAACTATCTAGCTAAAGGCTTGTGGTACAAAAGAAAAAAAGAAAAGAGACTCGATAGAGCATCACCGCTCTATGCCTATGTATTCCCTCGTGCAATGGGAAAGTCAAATTCAGCATAGTTCGGAAAACTACAGGCGAAGGGGGGAAGGTTGATCGCCAAGACATCGCCGTCTTGTGCCTACGTATCCTCATCTGGTATGAAAATTAGAGCAAATATAGTTCAGGAAACGAAGAACACCGGTTGGTTTAAAATGTTTTACCCGAGTAGGGTTAAAGCTTAGTTCTATCAGTTAGGTTATGCAACTCGACCATTGGAGACTTAGGCGTTACCTGTTTGCGGTAGAACCAAGAGTTAACAAAACTCTCCTTATGAAAAAGGTTTCCGATTAATCCCGAAGGATAAAAAGATTTGAATGTTTGTTTTTGTGTTTTTTAGTGAAGTGAATTGAGTTAGTTTGTAACTCATGTTGCACTAAAGACTATGACTTGAGAACGAATGTGTCGCATATCGCCCCCAAACGGGACGTACACTAAACACTCTAGACAAGCGAGGGGAGAACCCTAACTCATCATTTCCCATGTACTTAAGGCTCGTAGCGTACAAAAATAATGGTCCCTTATTAAGTGAGTTAGAATGTTTGGAGATGAAAAGAGAGACGTGAAGTCTAAGGGAAACTCAGTCCTAATGTTATCATGCAAAGTGGACCTAAAGTTGAGTTTAAAAAGGGGAAAATCTACCCTAATGTTAGCATGCTTGGATTGAACACCTAATGTCTCTCCTACTCCCATCCTAAACGGAGGGACTAGGAATCCTAAGGGATCATGGCAAAGTAAGCACAAGAAGAACAAAGGAAGGATCAATCACAAGTAAGAGATGCAAACATGGAGAAAACATGCAAAGAGGGAGGAACAAAGTGTGGGGCAGCAGCCACCACAAGCACATCTCAACCTCTTACACCAAATAAAAGATGCAAAACAATAAAAAGAAATGCAAATGCAAAGAGGCAAGCAAACATGAACATGAAAGCACCAAAGAAATGAGCGGATGAGATGTAACGGGAGAAGCGAACTTCTACGATCATCGACCATCAATCATCAAAGAAAATGGGAGGAAAAAGAAGTGTGGGACAACAACCACCACAAGCACATCTCAACCACAATTCTTCACTCAAGCAAACCAAAGATGAACATCACTTTGAATGACATATACGAGTATGCATTCAAGTGGAAATCGAACCAAATGAGTCGACAAAATCATGATTAAACAATCAAGAACAGCGACATATGTTCAAAACATCTCACTCCTAATGCATCACACTGATCTATGATGATTCGAAGTGGAACGGTATGCGAAACACCTTGAAAAAACAGCAAAACAGGCCCACTATTACCGTGTTAATCGGTTAACCCCTAAGGTTAATCGATTAACATGTGAAAAAGTTTGGAAAATCTACAATTTTGAACTGGTTAACCGGTTAACCCCAGGGGTTAATCGGTTAACACTGTGAGAATGTTTGAAAATTTTGAAAATTGGACTTGGTTAACCGGTTAACCAAATGGCTAACCGATTAACACTGTACCAGTGGCAAAAAACAACAGTTAAAAAGCACTTCCAGCACAAAATCACTTAACCAATGATCCAAAAGATCAGCTTATCAATTAAGCACGAAATTAAACCAACAAACAGAGATCCAAACAAGATGTAAACACATCTAAACAACACAATCACAATTCAAATGGATCAAAACAAATCAAATTAGTCAAAAATGAAGATCCACATGATGAATATGCAAATAAGCTCAAAATGACAAATGGATCTAGAATTCCAACCTTTGAAGCGGAGAATTGCTTCGGTTAATGTTGATCCACTGTAATTGATAGATCCAAGCGGGAGAATTTGGAAAACTTCAAGATCCAAGCAAATCCTTGTGGTATAAGTGAAGATCTACCAAAATCAATCAAGAATTATCCAAATAAGCTACTCCAAACCAACTTCAAAATTCAGATCCAAGTTTGCACGAAAATTGGATGAAGAAAATGATTCAATAAAGATAATGGATGAAGGTTTTAGCTCAAGAATTCATTGATTCCAACGAATTTAATGGGAGAAGAGCTTTGGTGAAGGTTTTAGAATTATGGAAGTTAAGAGAAAACTTGAGAGAATTGGAGTGAATTCTGAAAATTGAAATGAAATTATGAGGATTGTTTTTTGAGGTTTGGAGTGGATCACTTAAATATTACTTAGGCTTGGATCCAAAAAATGGTTTGGAATGTGGTTTGTGAAATTATGGAATGGGATTAGGAATGGGAATTTGGGGGGAATTAAATTAATTTGAAAATTAACCCAAATTCAAAATGGTTCTAGATCCTTCCCAAGTGTAAAAATGAACTCCCAAGTGATCAAAATTGGACCCCAAGCTAATTTCCTTTGAAAATTCACGTGCAGAGGAAAAATCTGCACTGGTTAATCGATTAACCATATGGTTAATCGGTTAACACCTTTAAATTTTCAAATTTGACCTAATTTTGACTTGGTTAATCGGTTAACCAATTGGTTAATCGATTAACACCTTCAAAATTTGAATTTTGGCGCCTTTTGGAGGGAAATCTGCACGTTTGCCTGTTTCTTGCCGTTTTGAGCTCTGTTAAGCTTCTGGAACTTGTTTTTGAATATCATTACCATGAAAATGCCTGAATGTTGTCTTCTGCACTGGATATTAATCTACAAAATAAAATCGACCGCTCGATCGTCGGGCAAAATAAATGCTGAAGCTGATGATGCTTGCTATTCAGTTGCTCGTGCTGAAATGAAACCTGAGCCACGAGAGCGCCTTGATCCCATGTCTCAAAAGTATGATATGCGAAGAATGCAAAAATGCAGATGCATAATACAGAGAAACAAAATCCAGTTAAGGTAAAAACGAAAGGGCAAATATTGGGGTGCTACACTTAGCTGGAGATATCAATCTGCTGTTGATGTACCTGTCGAGGGAATCGTCACTAATTCTGCTCGAGGAAGAAAATTCTGTATACTGATATATTTGGGGAGACACCAGAACGTCGACTCCATTGTGGAAGGATGTCAAAGACGTTTCCTCTACCAGAGAGTAACACTGAATCAAAGTCCACCCTGCTGCTAAGGGAATATCCTTCAACCTTACTCCACTGAATATGCTGAGAATAAATCCATCCTACCGGGGATTAGCCTTTGCAAGAAGACAGAAACTCTGCTCCACTGGAGATACACTACACCTCCACCGGTGACAACACTTCTGATTTGATAACAGGACTCTATGGGAAAGACAAAATCTCTGTTGTGGGGAAACAAAAATCTTCATTGAATGAAATTTCTGACTGCATTCCATCTGAAGTAATTAAACCTTGAACACTCGCTGGGTAGTACGAACCCACTTTGGCTGGGAAATACAACTATGAACTCCTGCCTGAGGAGGAATGAATCACCATGTATTACCGTTATAACTTCATCACTGGGAAGAAAATTTCTACTAGGGAGAGGATCATGCCATCCTACAACAAACAAGAAACAATAGGATGCCCCATGTGCAAAATGGATACCTAGGTTACCACTCACGACACTTATCGCTCAAGAAAATCCATTATTTTCATTATGCTCTGTAAAGCCTCTTGTTTTCACCTGTAATGTTTATAAAAATATCGAAAATTTTTGCAAACAAAATAGGAAATGAAAAGCTCATTGACTGAAGTGAATACTTTATTGATGAAAGGTCTGTAAATAGGAAAATTACAATTCGGATGCAATTCCTAAAAAGAGGTAATTGCGCAAAAAGATAAAAGAATATATACAGATGTCGACAATATGGAAACAGACAACCACCATGTGTCAATTCAGCTATGACCTGTATGTCTTCAATGTTCCCTATGTTTCGCCTTCTGAAAAGACTGATTGGACTGACTCCTTTCCTTTAGGATAACCATGCACAAGCTCATAGATCAAACGCAGAACACAATCGTTTGCTTATAAATCCCTAACTTTTTCCTGTATCGCCCTTTCGGGTTTTCAATCCATAGGGATACCCATTTTTGCCAAAGTCTTCTTTTCGGGTTTTCAACTTTGCGGTTTTATTCCTTTTTGTTTTTTATATCCCTAATATTTTCCCAACCCTATTCTTTTTATGGTTCGCCAGGATGCCCCATTTTTTCCTGGACTTTTCTTTTTCTGTCCAGCGGGTCTTTTTTAAGCAAAGTATTTTTTAATCGCGTCTGCGTTAACTGAGGACAGAAAATCTTCACCATCCATGGTTGATAGTAATAAGGCTCCGCCAGAGAAAACCTTTCTTACCACATATGGCCTTCATAGTTGGGAGTCCATTTGCCCCTATGATCTATTTGAGGAGGAAGATCCTTTTCAACACCAAATCACCTGTTTGGAAGCACCAAGGACGCACTTTCTGATCAAAAGATTTCTTCATCATACTCTGGTACAACCGACCATGAGCAATGTATGTCAATCTCTTCTCATCAATCAAGCTCAGCTGATTCAACCTGGCTTGCACCCATTCAGCTTCGTCAAGCTTAACATCAGACAATACCCTCAAAGAAGGAAACTCAACTTCTAATGGTAGGACTGCTTCCGTATCATACACCAGTGAAAAAGGAGTTTCCCTGGTTGACGAACGCACCGAAGTACGATAACCGTGAAAGGAAAAGGGTAACATCTCGTGTCAATCCTTATAGGTTACAACTATCTTCTGCATAATCTTGATATTCTTGTTAGCTGCCTCGACAACGCCATTCATCTTCGGACGATATGGAGAAGAGTTTTGATGCTCAATCTTGAAACTCTGACACAGTTCCTTCATCATCTTGTTATTCAAATTTGAACTATTATCAGTAATGATTCTCTCCGGGATTCCATAACGATAAATGATGTCCTTTTTTATGAATCGGGTGACCACTTGTTTCGTGACATTGGCAAAGGAAGCTGCTTCTGCCCACTTCGTAAAGTAATCAATCGCAACCAGAATGAAGCGATGACCATTGGAAGCAGTCGGCTCGATCTTTCCAATCATATCGATTCCCCACATAGCAAAAGGCCAAGGAGATTTCAACACATTCAGAGGATTCGGTGGCACATGCACCTTATCAGCATAAATCTGGCATTTATGGCATCTTCTAGCGTATTTGAAGCAATCGGATTCCATAGTCATCCAATAATACCCAACTCTCAACAATTTTCTGGGCATTGCATGTCCACCAGCATGAGTATCGAAAGAACCCCCGTGGACTTCCTCCATCAACAAGTTTGCCTCATGTTTGTCAACACAGTATAGCAAGACTATGTCAAAATTTCTCCTGTAGAGCACATCATCCTTGTTCAGATAAAAGTTATTGGCTAACCTCCTTAGAGTCTTCTGGATGCCCCAGATGGGTACTCTTGAGTCTTGAGAAAATGCTTAATATCAAAATACCAAGGCTTTACATCTGATACCTTCTCAATAGCAAACACAAAAGCAGGTCTATCAAGATGCATAATGGTGATAGTTGGAGCATTATTCCAGTAATTCACTTTGTACATTGATGATAATGCGGCCAAGGCGTCTGCCATCTGATTTTCATCCCTAGGCACATGATGGAACTCAACTCTATCAAAGAATGGCAACAGTCTCCTTGCATAATTCTTGTAAGGCACCAAGTTGGCCTGGTGAGTTTCCTACTCTCCTTTAATTTGATTGACGACTAGTGTTGAATCGTCGTATACATCTAGATTCTTGATCCTCAAATCAATGGCTTCTTCTAAACCCATAATGCATGCTTCGTAATCGGCTTCATTATTGGTGTAGGCGAATATCAATCGGGCAGTGAACGGTATATGAGAACCGTGAGGAGTTGTAATGATTGCACCGATTCCATTACCATATGAATTAACAGCTCCGTCAAAAACTAATTTCCACTGAGATCCAATCTCAGGACCCTCGTCGGGTAAAGGCTTATCACAGTCTTTCATCTTCAAAAACATGACGTCTTCGTCTGGAAAATCAAATTTCATCGGTTGATAATCCTCAATCGGCTGCTCAGCCAGATATTCAGACATAACGCTTTCCTTTATGACTTTCTGGGAAACATACTGAATATCATATTCCGTTAACACCATTTGCCATCGGGCAATCCTTCCGGAGAGTGTTTTCCTTTTAAAGACATACGTGATCAGATCCATATTCTAAATCAATAGGGTTGTATAGTTTAACATGTACTGTCTCAAACGCTTAGCAGCCCAAGCGAGTGCACAACATGTTTTTTCCAGCATTGATTATCTCGACTCACAATTAGTGAACTTTTTACTCAGGTAGTAGATGGCATGCTCTTTTCTACCTGACTCGTCTTGTTGACTAAGCACACATCCCATTGAATTCTCAAGAACCATGAGATACATGATCAAAGGTCTCCCTGCAACTGGAGGCATGAGTATTGGAGGTTCCTACAGATACTCTTTTATTCTTTCAAATGCCTTCTGGAAATTTTCATTCCACCTGATTATTTGATTTTTTCATAACAATTTGAATATCGGTTCACAAGTGGTTGTAAGATGAGATATGAACCTTGCAATGTAGTTCAATCTCCCCAGGAAACCATAAACCTCTTTTTCCGTTCTCGGCTCAGGCATTTATCGTATAGCTTTTATTTTGGCAGGATCTACCTCAATACCCTTTTCACTGACAATGAACCCCAGTAGCTTTTCGGATCTCACCCCGAAAGTTCACTTGTTAGGATTCAGCCTCAACTTGAACTTCCTTAACCTTTCAAAAAATTTCAGAAGATTGACCATATGTCCTTCCTCCGTCTGTGACTTCGCAATCATGTCATCAACATATACCTCGATCTCATGATGAATCATATCATGAAAGAGAGTCACAATTGCCCACTGATAGGTTGCCCCAGCATTCTTCAATCCAAAAGGCATCACCTTATAGCAAAAAGTCCCCCACGGTGTAATGAAAGTAGTTTTCTCCATGTCCTCTAAGGCCATCTTGATCTGGTTATACCCAGAGAGTCCATCCATGAAGGAAAACACAGAATATTGAGTGGTGTTATCAACTAACACATCAATGTGAGGGAAAGAGAAATTGTCTTTCGGGCTCGCTTTATTCAGATCTCTGTAGTCAACACACATTCTGACCTTTCCATCTTTCTTAGGTATAGGAACAATATTAGTGACCCACAAAGGGTAATTCGTGACAGCAAGAAAACCATCATTCAACTGCTTCTGAACTTCTTCTTTGATCTTAACTGCCATGTCCGACCTCGTCCGTCTCAACTTCTGCTTGACTGGCGGACATTCTTCTCTGAGAGGCAACCGGTGTACCACAATATATGTATCCAGCCCAGGCATGTCTTGGTAAGACCAAGCAAAGATATTCTTATACTCACGGAGCATTTCAATCAATCTTCTCTTGATACTGTCTTCTAATGCAGCCCCAACTCTAACCTCTTTCTTGTCGTCTTTGGTACCCAGATTGATAACTTCAATATCCTTCTGACGAGGCACAATGACCCTTTTCTCCTGCTTGAAAAGTTTGGCTAACTCTTCGGGTAGTTCACAGTCTTCATCAATCTCTTTTTCAGCTTGATAAATGGGACTATCAAAGTTATACGAAGCCATAGCTGAATTTGAATCGATGGTGTCTGATAGAAAAGACCTGCATGATGATGTTTATGTTTATTATGTGATGCAACAAACAAAACACATTGCCATTTTTATGTTCAATAAATGCAAAAACAAAAAACAAGAAAAAAAGGGATCACAATATTTGAATGCAAAAAACGTCTTTTATTTATGATAAAATGCAAACAACAAAAGGGCCCCACAAATTGACTCACTATGGCTTGGGCAGAATGTAGGACTGAACATAATCAAAACAATAAACATTACTCTGCAGTAGTAACA
Source organism: Lathyrus sativus (assembly GCA_963859935.3). NCBI lineage: Eukaryota > Viridiplantae > Streptophyta > Magnoliopsida > Fabales > Fabaceae > Lathyrus > Lathyrus sativus. The sequence goes on from OZ012737.1 coordinate 677,348,622, forward strand.
TGAATGACTTCTTCAGTAGTCCAGTTGCACAGCTTCTGGCCAGAAGTACATGGACGAATCCAAGCATCCATATCGCAATCACTGTCACCTTCTTCATCTTCAATGGCATTAATCCTGTAAAATATCACACCACTGCTGGTGAATTGAACAGGTCCCCTATATCTCGGAACATCTTGAGAAGAACTGGAGGGTTTGTATCCCAGGGCGAACTTGTCCTGCTTGACGGGAACATTAAGAACTTGGCCTCACTTCTGTGA